>JAKZAP010000001.1:7943043-8543043 GCA_023053575.1 Branchinecta lynchi
TGTTGTTCTGGGAAGCAGAGGCTTTACTAGCCAAAATGTTTGGTGGGGGGGGGGGTGCAAGGTGTTTACTGACTGTTTGAAAAAAAAATGGCAGTTTTCAAGAAAAACGACAATTTTGACGAAAAATCGACCGATTTTCAGAAAGAACGGCTCTTTTCAGGAAAAAGCCCAATGGTAGCCCAATGGTTTGATGAGAAATCGACTGGTTCTTAGAAAACCGACTGTTTTCGTGAAAAAAATCAGTCTTTTTACGAAAAACTGTGGCACTTCGCGCCGACTCGGTTATTTTTACTGACTGATAGTCCTTCAGCCCAAGCTGACTGCGAATCATATTTGATGGTGCAAAACAGATAAATCAGATGCATTTTATTAGAGTTATATTTCGACTCTTCTTGGCAAGGGTCCTCTTGAGGCTCGAGCCTCCCCCCCCCATAACTCATAAGTGACGACGCCCTAACTGCGAAGTATTCCAGGGATGCAACTGGAGATGGGTATTGAAGGCCGAAGGGAACATATAAGTTTTAATTACAAATTTACCATCAAGCTTTTCCGTTTCGGCAACGGTCCATAGACAAAGCTTCATTGAATGACAACTAGCATCTTGTCGTTTATCAATAGCCTTTTTGGGATCCCAAAACGTAAGTGGAGGGATACCTATGACATCGCAAAAGTTGTCCGTCCGTCCGTCCGTCTGTCCGTCCGTCTGTAATCACGATAACTCTCGAAGGGAATGAGATATTTTGATGAAACTTGGTGTGAGGGTTCGTTGGGTCGTCGGACCAGTCAAGTTCGTAGATGGGCTTTGTAGCTCTACATTTAGGGGTGGGGGAGGGGATTCAAATTAAGGGACAAACAAAATAGTTTGAAACAGCTAATGTGATAGTCGATTATGAGGTAAGAAGACATGCTGAGCACGATGGTGAAAACCATTTTGTCATCGGACAAGTAGTTCGGCCGGAATCCGGCCAAAACCGGAAAGTTTGTTGAAAGTAAAAGTTTTATTTGAAGTTGATTAGATGTTCGATTTAGGAGTAGGAAGATATGCTGAAGACGATGGAGGAAATTATTTTCTCGACGGACAAGTATTTCGCCCGGAATCCGGCCCAAACCGGAAAGTTTGTTGAAAGTAAAAGTTTTATTTGAAATTGATTAGATGTTCGATTTAGGGGTAGGAAGACATGCTGAAGACGTTGGTGAAAACTATTTTCTCGATAGACAAGTATTTCGCCCGGAATCCGGCCCAAACCGGAAAGTTTGTTGAAAGTAAAAGTTTTATTTGAAGTTGATTAAATGTTCGATTTAAAGGTAGGGAGACATGCTGAAGACGATGGTGAAAACTATTTTCTCGACGGACAAGTATTTAGACCGGAATCCGGCCCAAACCGGAAAGTTTGTCAAAATTAAAAGTTTTATTTGGAGTTGATTAGATGTTCGATTTAGGGCAAGAAGACATGCTGAACACTTATGTGAAAACAAGTTTCTACCCGGACATGTAGTTCGGCCGGAATCCGGCCAAAACCGGAAAACTGTTGGAAGTCAAAGTTTTATTTCTAGTTGGTTAGACAAGCAATTTAGGGATAAGAAGAGATGCTGAGTCCCTGTGTGACAATCGTATTTTACCCGGACATATAGTTCGACCGGAATTCGGCGGGAATCGGAAAATTTCTATTTGAAGCTGATTAGATGTTCATTACTGGGGAAAGAAGATACCCTGATTTCGTCTTTGAGCTTTCTTTTTTCGCCGGACAAGTAGTTCTGGATTTCGGCCAGAACCGGGAAATTGGCAGAAGTGGCAGGAAGTTTTCGTCAAAACAGATATGACTTATAGGGGTAAACACACATGCTGAATCCAAATCTGAACTTGGTTTTCTCAGGTGATTAGCTATTTGGCCTTAATCTGTTTCTGAATTTTAATTGTAAAAATGTTCAAGGAGTCTGGCGAAGACTGAATCTGGCTAAGACAAGACCCAGTTGTCTGGATCAGATATTGAATTTTTGGGATCCCATCGAAACCTTTGGTCTTGTTTCAAATAGTTTCGTAGCTTTTTGTGTTCTACTGGGAAGTTTTTACTGCTAAAATCTTTACTGCTTGATATCGTTGATATCTGATATCTGCCCTGAAACATGAAGTAGATCTGATTGGAGACAAGTGTTTCGCAGTAATGAGAAATTTGGCAGTGTTCGTCCGGTTGGCAGCGAAGCATCGGGAGGATCTAATGTAAGTGTTATTAAGCTATATCTAGGATTGTCATTTTTTGTTTTTGTTGTTTTGTTTGTTTTATTGTAAGTGATTTTTTGTGGTAGTTGCTATGGCCAGTTGGCTTTTTGCAATAAATATCATATCATATCATATCATCGTTCCATTGACAAAAGCTTCACATGACGTTTTGGCCTCATATCTATGAATTCGTAAAGTTTGTATGTCCGTCTGTTAGCACGATAAGGGGTCGAGATATTGTGTATAAACGTGGCATGAGGATTTTGGAGGTAAAAGCAGGCTACAGGTCGGGTCGCTGTCACTACCGCAACACGTCAGTTCGCATAAACGTCAGTTCGCCTAAACGAAAAATCCGACAGTTCGTCAACACGTCAGTTCCCCTACACGTCAGTTCCACTACACGTCAGTTCCACTACACGTCAGTTCGTCTACACGTCAGTTCACCTAAACGTCAGTTGCACTTCACGTCAGTTCGCCTACCGTCAGTTGACATAAACGTCAGTTGACATAAACGTCAGTTCAGTCACCGTCAGTTCACCTATTTTAGAAATCCGTCAGTTCGTCAACACGTCAGTTCAGCTACACGTCAGTTCCTCTACACTTCAGTTCGCTTACCGTCAGTTGACAAACGTCAGTTGACATAAACGTCAGTTGACATAAACGTCACTTCGCCTACAAAATCCGTCACCACCCCCAGAGATTCAGACCCGCCTATTAGTTCGAAGTCGACTGGGTCACCGAAAGCAATTAAGCAGAGGGAATTACCCAGGGGATTAATAAAAAGAAGCCGACATTTGTGCATATTGATGAGGGTAAAATTAGTTAAGAATCACCGGGAGCTTGCAATCAGATGCGGCAGACGGGGCTAGTCAAGCGGAAACTGAAAAATATGAGATGAACGTATAATTAAACACAAATAAGGGCTTAACAACCATCGCAAGGTGAAGGACCAAAATGTGCCAGTGATTCTCAATCTTTTCCGAAAGGGTACCGGAAACAGTGAGGGACGAACTCTTTTCTCTTGGCTCTTGGCCAGTGCTTCCTCTATTGTCTTCAAACAAGACCAAAGGTTTCGACGGGATCCCACAAATTTCATATCTGATCCAGACAGTTGGATCTTGTAGATAAATATCCGGTCTTCGCCAACCAATTTTAACTGGAATTTAGAAACAGATTAAGGTCAATGGCTAATCATTTGAGAAAACTAAATTCCGACATGGATTCAGCGTGCGTGTTTACTCCTATAAGTCGTATATACTTTGACGAAATTGATCAAAACTTCCAGCTGCCTTGCTGCTCACATATTTTCCGGTTTCTGCCTGGTTCTTGGCGAGCTTTTTGTCCGTCATGTACTATATACTACCTTACAATACACTACAGATAAAACTTTAACTTTTAACGAATCTTCAGGTTTTGGCCGGAGCCCGAACTATTTGTCCGTCATGGAATATTGACACATAAGGTCAGCATGCCTCCTTACCATTACACCCATCCTCTAATCAACTTCAGATAAAACGTTTACTTTTTCAAAAATTTACTTTTTCAGCCGGATTCCGGGAGAACTATATGTCCGGGTAGAAAATAATTGCCATATGCGGTATTGCGGATGCAGCATGTCTTCTTAAGCCTGAATCGAACATCTAATCAAGCTCAAATACAACTTTTACGTTATGCAAATTTTCCCGCTTGGGCCGGATCCCAGGCGAACTACTTTTCCGGCGAAAAAAAAAATGTTTAATACGTGTTCAGTGTGTCTTCTTACCCCTAAATTGAACCTCTAATCTACTTCAGATTAAACATTTCTTTTTCAGAAATTTTCCTGTTTTTGCCAGATTCACGGTGAACTACTTGTCCGGCGAGAAAATAATTTTCATATTCGGATTCAGCATGTCTCCTTATCTCTGAATCGATTATCTTATTAGATTCTAGAATATTTTTTTGTCCCTTAATTTGACCCCCTCCCGACCCCTAAATATAGGGCATCTTCGAAATTGACCTGTACTTTGACCCAAAGATTCTTTATGCCAAATTTGAACGAAATATCTCAATCTCTTCGAGAGTTATCGTGCTAACAGAGGAGAGACGGCCAACTCTTACGAAGTCATAGGTACGGGATCCCAAAAAGTAGTAGCCCTCCAAAATAGTAGATAAAACTAGAATTTTCTGTTAATTGATAGTAATGCAATCACCAGTCGCATTCACAAGTTAGTTCTTAATGAGCCTTTTACTTTCAAGGCCCCCTTCAGAATAAATTAAAAAAGTAAAAAAAATATATTTCTGTCTGCTAAAATAAAAAGTTTCTAATATAGAGCCACATTATCCACATTAGAGCCTAACATCAATAAATTTTCTCCCCAGAAATAGCTATTATTCCAGTAATTCCAAAAAATTCATAAAAACAAAACAAGAGCTGTAAGCTCATATGGCACTTGCAGGGGTTAGGATATATTTGTCATCAAAAGAACTTAGCAGTTAATATGCGCGCTGTAAGGGGGTTAGAACTTCATTTGTAAGCAAAACCCTTGAGCAAAAATGATACTTGGCTGACGGGGACCATGAACATACATATTTTGCTTAAAAGTATTTTTATTACTTTGCGGTCAAGGTTGGTACGGTAATAATCGGATTTGGGAAGTAGCTATTTACAAGCAAATCTTGTTGAATATCTAATATTCCAGCGAAGTTTCGTCGTCCTAGCTCATCTGGAAGTACCTTAACTCGCGATCACCGGAATCCCAGACCCCCCCCCCCCCCCTCCAACTCCACCCACAATACCCGGAGCCAATCCGGTTCCGTAAATGATGCCCGGAGCATCTGTTTGTTATTCTACAATGTTCGATCCCGATCACACCAGTCTAAGCGGGTCTAGTATTCCCCCCCCCCCCTCAACAGTTGTCGGATCCGATCCGGAAATGACGAAGATCACCACAGGGATATGTCCTCTGTTCATTTATTAAATTTCACTCGAATCCGATCGCCCGTTCCAAAGTTGCGCATGACTCAATATTCAGGATTTCCCTCCCTCAACTCCCCCCTAAGATTATCATATCGAAGATTTTTTTTTATTTCCAAGTCAGTTTGAACGGGTCCCTGATATGCCTGCCAAGTTACGTCATGAAAATCCCCAAAAACTGGAATTCCGGGAACCCCCCTACACCCCCACCCCCCAAGTGTCAAGATCCAGTCCAACTGTGTAAAAGATTAACCTGGAGCAGATGTTTGTTCTTCCCAGTAAGTTTCACTCCGATCCCTCCATTCTAACCGTTTCTCGAGATTTCCGGTCTCCCCCCCCCCCCAACTCCCCCCTAGCTATCGAATCTGGTCAAGACTTTAAGTGGGACTATTCAGTTACTAAGTTTCATTTCAATCCGATCACCCGTTCGGAAGTTACACACTGCTCAATTTCCCGGATTCCCCCGCCCCCCCCCCCCCCCCCGAGATGGTCAGATCGGAAAACTGATTATTTCTAAGTTTGTTTGGTCGGTTCCCTGATATGCCTGCCAAGTTTCATGGTCCTAGCACATCTGGAAGTACCCTAACTCGAAAAAGTGTGACAAACTGCCCTCAATTTTGAAGTTCGCACCGCCCTCCACTCTCCCACTATGGTCGGATTGGGTAACTGAACCTGCCAAGTTTCATTGTCCTAGTACATCGGGAAGTACCCTAATTCGAAAAAATGTGACAAAAAAACCGGACGCGACCGACAGACCGACGGGCGGAATTGTGATCGGTATATGGCACTTGAGCCAGAGGCTGCAAGTGCCATGAAAAAAAAAAAATATATTTGTGTGAACTGTTGACGCAATCATTAGTCTCATAGGCCTAGCTATCCCTCAGCGATGAAAAACAAGACCGAAGGTTTCGATGGGATCCCAAAAATTCAATATCTGATCCAGACAACTGGGTCTTGTCTTAGCCAGATCCAGTCATCGCCAGACTCCTTGAACATTTTTACAATTAAAATTCAGAAACAGATTAAGGCCAAATAGTTAATCATCTGAGAAAAACTTCTTACCACTACCGCCAATTTCCCGATCTCGGCCAAACCCCAGAACTAATTGTCCGGAAAAAAAAAGAAAGCTAAAAAATGAACTCAGGGTATCTTCTTTCCCCAATAATGAACATCTAATCAACTTCAAATAAAAATTTAGCTTATAACACATTTTCCGACTCCAGCCGGATTCCGGTCGAACTATATGTCCGGGTAAAATATGATTGTCACACACGGATTCAGCATCTCTTCTTACCCCTAAATTGGTTATCTGATCAACCAGAAATAAAACTTTAACTTCTACCAACTTTCCGGTTTCGGCCGGATTCCGGGCGAACTACATGTCCGGATAGAAAATTGTTTTCACATAAGTGTTCAGCATGTCTTCTTGCCCTAAATCGAACATCTAATCAACTTCAACTAAAACTTTTAATTTTAACAAACTTTCCGGTTTGGGCCGGATTCCGGTCGAACTACTTGTCTGTCGAGAAAATGGTTTTCACCACCGTGTTCAGCGTGTCTTCCTACCCCTACATCGAACATCTAATCAGCTTACAATAAAACTTTTACTTTTAACAAACTTTCGGGTTTGGGCCGGATTCCGGGCGAACTACTTGTTCGATAACAAAATGATTTTCACCATTGTGTTCAGCATGTCTTCTTACCCCATAATCGACTATCACATTAGCTGTTTCAAAATATTTTGTTTGCCCCTTAATTTGAAACCCCTCCCCCACCCCTAAATGTAGGGCTACAAAGCCCATCTTCGAACTTGACTTGTCCGACGACCCAACGAATCCTCACACCAAGTTTCATCAAAATATCTCATTCCCTTCGAGAGTTACCGTGCTTACAGACGGACGGACAACTTTTGCGATGTCATAGGTATCCCTCCACTTACGTTTTGGGATCCCAAAAGTAAGAGCTGGAAGCTCAAATGGCACTTGCAAGACTGGGTCAGATGAAAGTGATGGTCAGAAGTATTGTTTCCACTTTTTGGTTAAGATTCGCACTATAAGGGTGCTGAAAATTAATTTCTAAGAAAAACCCTTGAGGCAAAAAGGATCATGTACATGGCGATCGTGAAAAAGTAAATTTTGCTTAAAAGTGTTTTGGTATTTTGCAGTTAAGATGAGTTCTTTAAGGAATGGTGATCTCTAACCCAATGATGTCAAGTTTCTAATACTCCAGCAAAGTATTATGGTCCTAGCACATCTGGAAGTACCTTAACTCACGATCACTGGAATTCCGGACCCCCCCCCTCCCCTTCCCCCTCGAATCCGGTGCGATTCTGTCAGTAACGTACCTAGGACTTGTGCCTGTACTTCCCACCAAGTTTCATCGTGATCGCTCCACTCTATGCGCGTCACAAGATTTCCGGTTCTCCCCTCCGACCCCCCCCCCCCCCCTCCCAGTTGATCGGATCTGGTCCGGACTTGAAATGGGACATCTGAGACATGGGATCTTTCAAGATATCAAGTTTCACTAAGATCCGATAACCCGTTCGAAAGTTATGCATGCCACTAATTCCCGGATTCCGCCGTCTCCCCCTCTCCCACGACTGTCGGATGGGGGAGTGCATTAACTACGGATCGCCGGAATTCCGGAACCCCCCTCCAGCTCCCCCCATAGTGCCCGAATCCGATCCAGTTCTGTCAGTTGTTTATCTAGAGCTTGTTCTTGTTCTTGCCACTAAGTTTCATCCGGATCGCTCCACTCTAAGAGTTTCACACGATTTCCAGTTCCCCCTTCCAACTCCCCCCCCCCGATTCATCGGATCCGGTCCGGACTTGATATGGGATATCTGAGACACAAGGTCTTTCCAGATATCAAGTTTCATTAAGATCCGAACACCTCTTCGAAAGTTATGCATGCCCCTGTTTTCTGGATTCCGCCACCTCCCCCTCCCCCCACGATGGTCGGATCGGTCAAGTGACTATTTCCAAGTTAGTTTGGTCGGGTCCCTAATATGCTTGCCAAGTTTCATCGTCCTAGAACTTCTTGAAGTACCCTAACTCGAGAACTGGACCGACCGACCAAAAAGTGATCGGTATATGGCACTTGAGCGGAGCTGCAAGTGCCATAAAAATCTAATTGTGTTTTAGTTGCCCAGCAATTAGTATTTATATCTTGAAGTTGTAAGCTAGCTCTCTTCAAAATACATTTATCAGAACCGACTGTCCTTATTCGCCTCCCTGACCCCAGCTTAGCGAAGCTATCAATTACAATGAGAGTTTTCCCTGGTGTCTACCAACCGTATTCTTTCTTTCGTAACGTGAACCAAAACTGTCAGAATTGACGAGAGGCTCCTGACTTAATTTTTGCCCTCATTAAAAGTGAATTGTCGGCTTCTCTTATTAATCCCCTGGGCGAGCTTCCGTAACTATCCCGTCGACAACAACATGAGAGCAAACTTCCAGAAAATGTGGGCGAACTGACGTTTATGCCAACTGACGTTTATGCCAACTGACGTTTATGCCAACTGACGTTTATGCCAACTGACGTTTATGTCAACTGACGTTTATACCAACTGACGCTTATGTGAAGTGACGGTAGGCGAACTGACGGTAGGTGAACTGACGTGTAGCTGAACTGTCGGATTTTAGGATTAGGTGAACTGACGTGTAGGTCTACTGACGTTTATGTCAACTGACAGTAGGCGAACTGACGTTTGGTCAACTGACGTTTGGTCAACTGACGTGTTGGCCAACTGACGTGTTGGTCAACTGACGTGTTGATGAAGTGACGTGTTGATCAACTGACGGATTTTTGGGGGTCAACTGACGTGTAGGCGAACTGTCGGAAAATGTTGGCGTACTGACGGAATTCTGTGGCGAACTGACGTTTATATCAACTGACGTGTTGCGGTACTGACGGGACCCCTACAGGTCAGGTTCGTAGATGGCTCTGTAGCACTATATTTACGTGTGGGGGCCCCAAATTGAGGGACGATAGAAATTTGGTAATAGCCAACGCTAGTCGATTCGACTATCATTATCGACAATCAGGGTAAGTAGACATGTTGTATCCAAGTTTGAACTTTATTTTCTTGCCAGACAAGTAGGTGGCCCGGGAACTGGCCAAAACGGGAAATTTTGTTAGGATAAAAAGCTTATTCTGTAGTTGATCAGAGCTTCGAAGTAAGAGTAAGACTCATACTTGGACGGAGTAGTTTTCCCGGAAATTTGGTAGAAGTATAGTGTATTCTTGAGTCAATTAGAGCTTTGGTGTAGGGTTATAAATAAACCCTGAATTCATTTCTAAACTTCATTTGCTTGCTGAATGAGAAATTGCGCGGGAGCCGTCCCAAACCGGAAATCCAAATCCCTGAGAATCAAAAGTTTTGTATGAAGTCGGTTAGTGTCGAGATAGGGATAGGAAAACAAGATGCAGCGATATCTTCGCTTTGTTGTCCTGCCGGATGAATATCATCTTCACGCGATCAGGCGAAGACCTGAAGTCCAAGAGTCGTCCAGACGCCAGATCTTCCGGTAAGTCCAATAAAAATTTCCCGGCGGGATCCCATCAAAACCTCGGTCTTGCTCTTTTGATAACGCCAGTTGGCATGCTTGATGGACAGAAATAGTTTTTGGCAGAGCTGGCCCCGCTTATCTTTTGTGCTCGTTCCCCTTCCTGTCAGGCACTCTGCCTCGATAGGAGAGTCGATATTGCGCGTGACAGGGTTTTGGAAAAGGGCTCCCGTTCCGAAATGTCCACATGGCGAAATGTGCCCGGCTAAAATGAACCAATAACCTAAATATGATAGGATTTTTTTTTTGGGGGGGGGGGGGGGGGATTCAGGATTTTCGTCAGACCCTGTTTTCTGGATTCCGCCACCTCCCCCTCCCCCCACGATGGTCGGATCGGTCAAGTGACTATTTCCAAGTTAGTTTGGTCGGGTCCCTAATATGCTTGCCAAGTTTCATCGTCCTAGAACTTCTTGAAGTACCCTAACTCGAGAACTGGACCGACCGACCAAAAAGTGATCGGTATATGGCACTTGAGCGGAGCTGCAAGTGCCATAAAAATCTAATTGTGTTTTAGTTGCCCAGCAATTAGTATTTATATCTTGAAGTTGTAAGCTAGCTCTCTTCAAAATACATTTATCAGAACCGACTGTCCTTATTCGCCTCCCTGACCCCAGCTTAGCGAAGCTATCAATTACAATGAGAGTTTTCCCTGGTGTCTACCAACCGTATTCTTTCTTTCGTAACGTGAACCAAAACTGTCAGAATTGACGAGAGGCTCCTGACTTAATTTTTGCCCTCATTAAAAGTGAATTGTCGGCTTCTCTTATTAATCCCCTGGGCGAGCTTCCGTAACTATCCCGTCGACAACAACATGAGAGCAAACTTCCAGAAAATGTGGGCGAACTGACGTTTATGCCAACTGACGTTTATGCCAACTGACGTTTATGCCAACTGACGTTTATGCCAACTGACGTTTATGTCAACTGACGTTTATACCAACTGACGCTTATGTGAAGTGACGGTAGGCGAACTGACGGTAGGTGAACTGACGTGTAGCTGAACTGTCGGATTTTAGGATTAGGTGAACTGACGTGTAGGTCTACTGACGTTTATGTCAACTGACAGTAGGCGAACTGACGTTTGGTCAACTGACGTTTGGTCAACTGACGTGTTGGCCAACTGACGTGTTGGTCAACTGACGTGTTGATGAAGTGACGTGTTGATCAACTGACGGATTTTTGGGGGTCAACTGACGTGTAGGCGAACTGTCGGAAAATGTTGGCGTACTGACGGAATTCTGTGGCGAACTGACGTTTATATCAACTGACGTGTTGCGGTACTGACGGGACCCCTACAGGTCAGGTTCGTAGATGGCTCTGTAGCACTATATTTACGTGTGGGGGCCCCAAATTGAGGGACGATAGAAATTTGGTAATAGCCAACGCTAGTCGATTCGACTATCATTATCGACAATCAGGGTAAGTAGACATGTTGTATCCAAGTTTGAACTTTATTTTCTTGCCAGACAAGTAGGTGGCCCGGGAACTGGCCAAAACGGGAAATTTTGTTAGGATAAAAAGCTTATTCTGTAGTTGATCAGAGCTTCGAAGTAAGAGTAAGACTCATACTTGGACGGAGTAGTTTTCCCGGAAATTTGGTAGAAGTATAGTGTATTCTTGAGTCAATTAGAGCTTTGGTGTAGGGTTATAAATAAACCCTGAATTCATTTCTAAACTTCATTTGCTTGCTGAATGAGAAATTGCGCGGGAGCCGTCCCAAACCGGAAATCCAAATCCCTGAGAATCAAAAGTTTTGTATGAAGTCGGTTAGTGTCGAGATAGGGATAGGAAAACAAGATGCAGCGATATCTTCGCTTTGTTGTCCTGCCGGATGAATATCATCTTCACGCGATCAGGCGAAGACCTGAAGTCCAAGAGTCGTCCAGACGCCAGATCTTCCGGTAAGTCCAATAAAAATTTCCCGGCGGGATCCCATCAAAACCTCGGTCTTGCTCTTTTGATAACGCCAGTTGGCATGCTTGATGGACAGAAATAGTTTTTGGCAGAGCTGGCCCCGCTTATCTTTTGTGCTCGTTCCCCTTCCTGTCAGGCACTCTGCCTCGATAGGAGAGTCGATATTGCGCGTGACAGGGTTTTGGAAAAGGGCTCCCGTTCCGAAATGTCCACATGGCGAAATGTGCCCGGCTAAAATGAACCAATAACCTAAATATGATAGGATTTTTTTTTTGGGGGGGGGGGGGATTCAGGATTTTCGTCAGACCCTGTTTTCTGGATTCCGCCACCTCCCCCTCCCCCCACGATGGTCGGATCGGTCAAGTGACTATTTCCAAGTTAGTTTGGTCGGGTCCCTAATATGCTTGCCAAGTTTCATCGTCCTAGAACTTCTTGAAGTACCCTAACTCGAGAACTGGACCGACCGACCAAAAAGTGATCGGTATATGGCACTTGAGCGGAGCTGCAAGTGCCATAAAAATCTAATTGTGTTTTAGTTGCCCAGCAATTAGTATTTATATCTTGAAGTTGTAAGCTAGCTCTCTTCAAAATACATTTATCAGAACCGACTGTCCTTATTCGCCTCCCTGACCCCAGCTTAGCGAAGCTATCAATTACAATGAGAGTTTTCCCTGGTGTCTACCAACCGTATTCTTTCTTTCGTAACGTGAACCAAAACTGTCAGAATTGACGAGAGGCTCCTGACTTAATTTTTGCCCTCATTAAAAGTGAATTGTCGGCTTCTCTTATTAATCCCCTGGGCGAGCTTCCGTAACTATCCCGTCGACAACAACATGAGAGCAAACTTCCAGAAAATGTGGGCGAACTGACGTTTATGCCAACTGACGTTTATGCCAACTGACGTTTATGCCAACTGACGTTTATGCCAACTGACGTTTATGTCAACTGACGTTTATACCAACTGACGCTTATGTGAAGTGACGGTAGGCGAACTGACGGTAGGTGAACTGACGTGTAGCTGAACTGTCGGATTTTAGGATTAGGTGAACTGACGTGTAGGTCTACTGACGTTTATGTCAACTGACAGTAGGCGAACTGACGTTTGGTCAACTGACGTTTGGTCAACTGACGTGTTGGCCAACTGACGTGTTGGTCAACTGACGTGTTGATGAAGTGACGTGTTGATCAACTGACGGATTTTTGGGGGTCAACTGACGTGTAGGCGAACTGTCGGAAAATGTTGGCGTACTGACGGAATTCTGTGGCGAACTGACGTTTATATCAACTGACGTGTTGCGGTACTGACGGGACCCCTACAGGTCAGGTTCGTAGATGGCTCTGTAGCACTATATTTACGTGTGGGGGCCCCAAATTGAGGGACGATAGAAATTTGGTAATAGCCAACGCTAGTCGATTCGACTATCATTATCGACAATCAGGGTAAGTAGACATGTTGTATCCAAGTTTGAACTTTATTTTCTTGCCAGACAAGTAGGTGGCCCGGGAACTGGCCAAAACGGGAAATTTTGTTAGGATAAAAAGCTTATTCTGTAGTTGATCAGAGCTTCGAAGTAAGAGTAAGACTCATACTTGGACGGAGTAGTTTTCCCGGAAATTTGGTAGAAGTATAGTGTATTCTTGAGTCAATTAGAGCTTTGGTGTAGGGTTATAAATAAACCCTGAATTCATTTCTAAACTTCATTTGCTTGCTGAATGAGAAATTGCGCGGGAGCCGTCCCAAACCGGAAATCCAAATCCCTGAGAATCAAAAGTTTTGTATGAAGTCGGTTAGTGTCGAGATAGGGATAGGAAAACAAGATGCAGCGATATCTTCGCTTTGTTGTCCTGCCGGATGAATATCATCTTCACGCGATCAGGCGAAGACCTGAAGTCCAAGAGTCGTCCAGACGCCAGATCTTCCGGTAAGTCCAATAAAAATTTCCCGGCGGGATCCCATCAAAACCTCGGTCTTGCTCTTTTGATAACGCCAGTTGGCATGCTTGATGGACAGAAATAGTTTTTGGCAGAGCTGGCCCCGCTTATCTTTTGTGCTCGTTCCCCTTCCTGTCAGGCACTCTGCCTCGATAGGAGAGTCGATATTGCGCGTGACAGGGTTTTGGAAAAGGGCTCCCGTTCCGAAATGTCCACATGGCGAAATGTGCCCGGCTAAAATGAACCAATAACCTAAATATGATAGGATTTTTTTTTTTGGGGGGGGGGGGGATTCAGGATTTTCGTCAGACCCTGTTTTCTGGATTCCGCCACCTCCCCCTCCCCCCACGATGGTCGGATCGGTCAAGTGACTATTTCCAAGTTAGTTTGGTCGGGTCCCTAATATGCTTGCCAAGTTTCATCGTCCTAGAACTTCTTGAAGTACCCTAACTCGAGAACTGGACCGACCGACCAAAAAGTGATCGGTATATGGCACTTGAGCGGAGCTGCAAGTGCCATAAAAATCTAATTGTGTTTTAGTTGCCCAGCAATTAGTATTTATATCTTGAAGTTGTAAGCTAGCTCTCTTCAAAATACATTTATCAGAACCGACTGTCCTTATTCGCCTCCCTGACCCCAGCTTAGCGAAGCTATCAATTACAATGAGAGTTTTCCCTGGTGTCTACCAACCGTATTCTTTCTTTCGTAACGTGAACCAAAACTGTCAGAATTGACGAGAGGCTCCTGACTTAATTTTTGCCCTCATTAAAAGTGAATTGTCGGCTTCTCTTATTAATCCCCTGGGCGAGCTTCCGTAACTATCCCGTCGACAACAACATGAGAGCAAACTTCCAGAAAATGTGGGCGAACTGACGTTTATGCCAACTGACGTTTATGCCAACTGACGTTTATGCCAACTGACGTTTATGCCAACTGACGTTTATGTCAACTGACGTTTATACCAACTGACGCTTATGTGAAGTGACGGTAGGCGAACTGACGGTAGGTGAACTGACGTGTAGCTGAACTGTCGGATTTTAGGATTAGGTGAACTGACGTGTAGGTCTACTGACGTTTATGTCAACTGACAGTAGGCGAACTGACGTTTGGTCAACTGACGTTTGGTCAACTGACGTGTTGGCCAACTGACGTGTTGGTCAACTGACGTGTTGATGAAGTGACGTGTTGATCAACTGACGGATTTTTGGGGGTCAACTGACGTGTAGGCGAACTGTCGGAAAATGTTGGCGTACTGACGGAATTCTGTGGCGAACTGACGTTTATATCAACTGACGTGTTGCGGTACTGACGGGACCCCTACAGGTCAGGTTCGTAGATGGCTCTGTAGCACTATATTTACGTGTGGGGGCCCCAAATTGAGGGACGATAGAAATTTGGTAATAGCCAACGCTAGTCGATTCGACTATCATTATCGACAATCAGGGTAAGTAGACATGTTGTATCCAAGTTTGAACTTTATTTTCTTGCCAGACAAGTAGGTGGCCCGGGAACTGGCCAAAACGGGAAATTTTGTTAGGATAAAAAGCTTATTCTGTAGTTGATCAGAGCTTCGAAGTAAGAGTAAGACTCATACTTGGACGGAGTAGTTTTCCCGGAAATTTGGTAGAAGTATAGTGTATTCTTGAGTCAATTAGAGCTTTGGTGTAGGGTTATAAATAAACCCTGAATTCATTTCTAAACTTCATTTGCTTGCTGAATGAGAAATTGCGCGGGAGCCGTCCCAAACCGGAAATCCAAATCCCTGAGAATCAAAAGTTTTGTATGAAGTCGGTTAGTGTCGAGATAGGGATAGGAAAACAAGATGCAGCGATATCTTCGCTTTGTTGTCCTGCCGGATGAATATCATCTTCACGCGATCAGGCGAAGACCTGAAGTCCAAGAGTCGTCCAGACGCCAGATCTTCCGGTAAGTCCAATAAAAATTTCCCGGCGGGATCCCATCAAAACCTCGGTCTTGCTCTTTTGATAACGCCAGTTGGCATGCTTGATGGACAGAAATAGTTTTTGGCAGAGCTGGCCCCGCTTATCTTTTGTGCTCGTTCCCCTTCCTGTCAGGCACTCTGCCTCGATAGGAGAGTCGATATTGCGCGTGACAGGGTTTTGGAAAAGGGCTCCCGTTCCGAAATGTCCACATGGCGAAATGTGCCCGGCTAAAATGAACCAATAACCTAAATATGATAGGATTTTTTTTTTTGGGGGGGGGGGGATTCAGGATTTTCGTCAGACCCTGTTTTCTGGATTACCTCCCCCTCCCCCCACGATGGTCGGATCGGTCAAGTGACTATTTCCAAGTTAGTTTGGTCGGGTCCCTAATATGCTTGCCAAGTTTCATCGTCCTAGAACTTCTTGAAGTACCCTAACTCGAGAACTGGACCGACCGACCAAAAAGTGATCGGTATATGGCACTTGAGCGGAGCTGCAAGTGCCATAAAAATCTAATTGTGTTTTAGTTGCCCAGCAATTAGTATTTATATCTTGAAGTTGTAAGCTAGCTCTCTTCAAAATACATTTATCAGAACCGACTGTCCTTATTCGCCTCCCTGACCCCAGCTTAGCGAAGCTATCAATTACAATGAGAGTTTTCCCTGGTGTCTACCAACCGTATTCTTTCTTTCGTAACGTGAACCAAAACTGTCAGAATTGACGAGAGGCTCCTGACTTAATTTTTGCCCTCATTAAAAGTGAATTGTCGGCTTCTCTTATTAATCCCCTGGGCGAGCTTCCGTAACTATCCCGTCGACAACAACATGAGAGCAAACTTCCAGAAAATGTGGGCGAACTGACGTTTATGCCAACTGACGTTTATGCCAACTGACGTTTATGCCAACTGACGTTTATGCCAACTGACGTTTATGTCAACTGACGTTTATACCAACTGACGCTTATGTGAAGTGACGGTAGGCGAACTGACGGTAGGTGAACTGACGTGTAGCTGAACTGTCGGATTTTAGGATTAGGTGAACTGACGTGTAGGTCTACTGACGTTTATGTCAACTGACAGTAGGCGAACTGACGTTTGGTCAACTGACGTTTGGTCAACTGACGTGTTGGCCAACTGACGTGTTGGTCAACTGACGTGTTGATGAAGTGACGTGTTGATCAACTGACGGATTTTTGGGGGTCAACTGACGTGTAGGCGAACTGTCGGAAAATGTTGGCGTACTGACGGAATTCTGTGGCGAACTGACGTTTATATCAACTGACGTGTTGCGGTACTGACGGGACCCCTACAGGTCAGGTTCGTAGATGGCTCTGTAGCACTATATTTACGTGTGGGGGCCCCAAATTGAGGGACGATAGAAATTTGGTAATAGCCAACGCTAGTCGATTCGACTATCATTATCGACAATCAGGGTAAGTAGACATGTTGTATCCAAGTTTGAACTTTATTTTCTTGCCAGACAAGTAGGTGGCCCGGGAACTGGCCAAAACGGGAAATTTTGTTAGGATAAAAAGCTTATTCTGTAGTTGATCAGAGCTTCGAAGTAAGAGTAAGACTCATACTTGGACGGAGTAGTTTTCCCGGAAATTTGGCAGAAGTATAGTGTATTCTTGAGTCAATTAGAGCTTTGGTGTAGGGTTATAAATAAACCCTGAATTCATTTCTAAACTTCATTTGCTTGCTGAATGAGAAATTGCGCGGGAGCCGTCCCAAACCGGAAATCCAAATCCCTGAGAATCAAAAGTTTTGTATGAAGTCGGTTAGTGTCGAGATAGGGATAGGAAAACAAGATGCAGCGATATCTTCGCTTTGTTGTCCTGCCGGATGAATATCATCTTCACGCGATCAGGCGAAGACCTGAAGTCCAAGAGTCGTCCAGACGCCAGATCTTCCGGTAAGTCCAATAAAAATTTCCCGGCGGGATCCCATCAAAACCTCGGTCTTGCTCTTTTGATAACGCCAGTTGGCATGCTTGATGGACAGAAATAGTTTTTGGCAGAGCTGGCCCCGCTTATCTTTTGTGCTCGTTCCCCTTCCTGTCAGGCACTCTGCCTCGATAGGAGAGTCGATATTGCGCGTGACAGGGTTTTGGAAAAGGGCTCCCGTTCCGAAATGTCCACATGGCGAAATGTGCCCGGCTAAAATGAACCAATAACCTAAATATGATAGGATTTTTTTTTGGGGGGGGGGGGGATTCAGGATTTTCGTCAGACCCAACATTCTTTCAAAGCGGGTTAAATGAAGACCACAGCATGGGAATAAGAGATTAAAATCGCCTAGGTATACAAATACCCCGTTCAGAACATGATCTTGAACTCCCCATGACAATTTTTCCGACTATAGAGGATGATTTTTGCATTCTCCTTATTTGACTCTATTGAGCCAGATCTGGCTTCCACTTGTTTCCTCCGGGGAGCTTGTTGGTAAAAATTAACTTAAAATTTTGGGGACGTTTTGCCATGGGGGCATTTTGCCATTTGGATGTTTTGTCGTCGGGAGGTTTGGCCATGGGAACGTTTTGCGACGGGGACGTTTCGCCGGGGACATTTTGCCATTGAGACGTTTCTTCCGTATTTTTGACACTGTAGTCGAAACGTGCGCGTCATTCTCCGTATCTACAGTGCTTGGTACTATGCAAAACAGATGGTACACAATGTCTCGGGAATCAGCACCCTCTCAGTGTTAACGAAACACGATCGCGGATTTATGGTTGGCGCAAAGGCCGAGAGAGAAAAGTTCATACCCCCTTGACGTACTAACCATGTAAAGCCAAAACTCCACTGGCAATCGTCTTAACCGTGCTTGTCCAGACCCGGCGTGCTCTCATAAGGCGTAATCTCGCCATTCCCCGAGGACTCCACTTGAGGAGTCCTCGCGTTTTTGTTTGTCCCGAGGACTCACTCCCCGTATTCTCGCGAGCCCCCACGGACGCGGAATGCTCCGATTATCATCACCATCATCAAAAAGCACCCCCTTTCAGATTCGTAGGGGAATCAATTTTTACTGGTGTTGGTGCAATGTAAAATTAATTAAAAAGAATCAGAATAAGCAAAATAAAAAATAAAGTGGATCCAGACTAACTTCGTCAACTGCATATTTCTTTTTCGAACAAAATCCAATTTTAGAAGCATTCCCCGTATTTTCGTTGTTTTCCTAGGCGGAGTCCGCGTTGAGTGTCTCCCTCGATTCTCGCCGTTCCCTTCGATTCCCCGAGGAGGGTAATCGAAAATGGCGGTTACGACACGTTACTATAGCCGCGTTCGATTCATCAACAGTTATCTATTATTGTCGACGACCAGACCTAGATGCCGTTTTATTCAACTATGGCGTAGCGCTTTTGCTGTTTTATTTAAAACTGAAGTCGTAGTTCTACGAATCCGTCTGATAATATCCAAAATTCCCGACGGAAGTTTTTTTTTCGTTCTATGATTTCTGTTGAAGTTCTAGCAATGGTGAAAATCGTTCGTCTGTTGTCGTTCGATTCACTCTACGAAAATGAAAATTTGCGTTGAGAATGACGTCATTATTCGTGAATAAAACGACTATAGACAATTTTGGGATAATGTAGTCGGATAAGCGTAGGTGAATCGAACGCGGCTTATGACTTCCGACAACTTACGATTGCCAGTTTAGACCCAAACCTGATTTGAACTTCACAAGCTAGAGCCAAGACAGCTAGTGCGAGGGGCTAAGCATTTCTGTACTGAGGCACATCAGGTGTTGAATTCCGGGAAAGACGGGGTTAATGTGTGGCCGTTGTTTGTAGACTAATCTATGCCTATTTCAGGCTGTGGTAACCGAAGAAGAGAAATCGGTCGCACCAGTGAAGAACCCAGTTCCTGGAAGCTGTGATGATTGCCGCCGCTTCATTGATGACACTAAGATGATAATTGAAACCCACTCGAAGGAAGAAGTCTTGGAGCGCCTTTTATACGTAAGTTTCCTGTATTCATTCTATCTTCCAAATTCTTGCAATTTTATTTTTGCTCCAGCTAAATTCTTCTCTTTGGTTGTTTTGCTGGGAGCTATTTTGATACTGCCCAGTAGTGTACTTTCTGAATCGCCCTAAATGATTCTATGCTTGCACCGAGTTGTGGTTTAAGCTAGCGACTTGGAATGGGGGTGATATAGAAATTACTCCTTTGAGCCAACAACCCTATAGCTATAGCCGGATCCTCTATGCCAAATGTTGGGTACCTCTGGGTAGGTACCCTAACCCTTCACCAACTCCATTATAAATCAATTATGTTTGGTTGATCGCTGAACTTCACTCGAATCATCAGTATTTTAACTGGTTGGGGTACCCAGTATTTGACGTAGGGTATGCCAAGCGCTGGGTGTGCGCAGCTGTCCCAAAACCAGGGATTTGCGGTGGACTGGGCCAGAGCTGACTTTCGGTAAAGGTAGCCTTCTACTTGCACAGTACTTAAACCAGACAGGATTTCGCAGTAAAGATTCTGAGACACGGGCCTCAAGGGAAACAAATGTGTGCCAGTGGTTAAGAGTAGGCTAGTGCCGGTTTTCAATTACTTGAAAGTGTGAAGTTTAGACCTTTAAAATGCAATTGCAATAAGAAAATAGTTTGTGTTTTGCTCTGTAGTTTATATTTTGTTGGGGCATCTGATGTATGGTCGTGTTTGGCTTTTGCAAACAGCATTACTCTTATTATTCTCCAGTAGAAGGGATATGTGGCACAAACTGCAAGGGTGGCTAGCTGGTAGCTATTGAGCGGTGGGGGAAAATACGCGGGTCTTTGAAGTTTTGTTGGGTTCCGAGTCTTCTGTTTGGATCGACTCTTCCCGTTTACACTGACTTGTATTTTCTACTTCGTTTGTAATCTGTAAATTTAAACAGTGACATACTTGGTTGTGTGCTAGTTCCGGTCTGGCACTTCAGTCTCCAGGCTTGGCTTCGCGAATTTATTTTATTTATATTTTATTTATTATATGAATTTATTTATTTTTATTTATTTTGGTTTGTTTATGTGTGACCCGCTTTTTGGATAACAGCGGAGTATGAGTAAAATACACAAAGTAAAATACAAATATTAAAACAGTAAACAAAACAATGTAAGTAAACACGACTACATTCTTTTCATATAGTTTGAAAACACATTTTGCGTGGGTCCTTGCGCCACAACCGTCATATCTCAAAACAGCCCACCGTTCCGGTGGCCGAACTGGATATATAAAGGCCAGAAGAATTCAGGATGTGGTGAATCGTGGTCTCACGCTTTTCTGTTCTAAATCTCGCATGTTTTTCCAACTAAGTAGAGAAAGATAATTAATTACTCATTGCGCCAGTACTGACATGACGAAGGTCGACATATAAGGCGATTTTTAGCGGTTCTTCTGTTTATCAACTGTGTTGACCAACGAACTAATGTTATTCGCCAAAATGTTCCTGTTGATCAACAGAGGTGAATCTTCGCCAGAACGCTCTGTTTGAAAAATCTGGCTGATTATCCACAAATTGACCAACAGACTAGATCAACAACACTTTCAGTTTTTCGTCATTTTGACCAACACTGTTGTCTACAGAGGTTTCTGTTGGTCGCTAGAACGCACTGTTGATCAACAATGAATCAATGTTTAACCGCTAAAAAAACGTCTATTGTCAGCTGTAGTTCTTGTAACCTAAGATTTTCAGTTTCCTCAGGCCGGTTTGTGAAGCCGAAACAAGCTTTGATCTGTGATCGTAAATAGCGTCAATTTCGTTTTCTATTGGTAGACCCCCCCCCCCCTAGAAAAAAATGTGAAGGCCGAAGTCTGATGACGATTTTCGACAACTTTATATTTGTGCTGACCTTCTACCATGTCATTTTGAAAGTTTTAGGACAGATCCAAGCTTGATTTTAATTAATCGCAGGTAGTCAAAACGCAGTTAAAGGGAAATTTTTATTTCTCCTTTTAGTGCTAACTTACGTTTGTAGTATCTATACTCTACCACGTACATTATTTATATTTTCCAAGGCAGTTTTTTTGACAAATTGAGTCCGAGGTTACAGATTATTTTAATATGACGCGTTAAATATCTTTTATCGCCTAATCGTAATAGTACACACATTAACACTAGTATTTTGCATCGGAGGTTTCATTTCGACGACAATTATTCCCAAACATCCTATTCAGTTGCTTGAAAGTTCCGTTGCAGTGTATCTTTGGAGCAAATGACCCTGGAAACATAGAACGTCAAGCCGTACATGCTAATGGCTATGGTGAAGAATTCTCGGTTTATTTAAAGTAAGAAAAATACGATTGGAGTCGGACAGCAATATAAATTACACAAAAAACACTAAGATGAAGAGACACAAATTTCAACCAAAGCTTCTGCATTCGCGTGTCTGCAATGTTAGATACTCATATGAGGCCATACAAAACAAAGCGCCTACAAGATGGACGGTATAAGCGTCCGCTCATTATTTATGGAACAAGATCGTGGGTTTTGCTCGATGCAATAGGTGAGAGACTTAAGTTCTTACCGTTATACGTTCTTGGTAGATAGGTAACTTGTCTTGATAGGTAACCCTTCGAAATGTGGTACACTGTCAGAAGTTTCATAATAGATAACACAAGGATGCGAGGTTTCAACAGATAACACTTAGATGTTAGGTGTTATTTTTTCGAACGTTACTCGTTAAAATGTTATGCATAACAAACATTTCCGGAAAGAGCTGAAACCCGCCTTAAAAGCATATGGTGACTTTTCCGATATTATGATGACAAGCAAAACAGTCAGCAGGTGTTTTTTCGGCGGTGTTTCGGCTGAGCGCCTCTTCTTGTTTGCATATCGCGTAACGTTTACAACCAACACCCTAAGTGACATCTGTTGAAACTGCGCATCCTTGTGTTCACTGTTATGAAACTTCTGACACTGTACCAAGTAATATAATGTATATTTCGTTCACGCCAAGCGAGTGCGAATCATATTTGATTGCTCTAGCGTAGTCAAACGTAATTTATAATTTATGTACATACATAAATTATATAGAAACAGGTTATACATAAGTATAATTTTGCAGATTTGCGATCAGATTGGAAGCTTTACTGATATTTGCAAAATGGAGGTCACTCAGAATTTCCCTGAAATCTACAAGATCTTGTCATACGACCTGGATTCTCAGATGTTGTGTGAAGTCGTTGGAATGTGTGATGGCCAGGTAAGATACTAATTTATGAGTTTGTATTGCCGGGTTTAAACAAAATTCTTGTCTCAAGTAGAAAAAAATAAAGCCATACCGATAAAACACCGGCAAGATAAGAGTATGCTAGAGAAATCTCGAGACTGACTAGATCGGATCTAAAGGGTACTACAGAAGAAGTACTACCTAGTGGATCTGGTTAAGTGGTTAACTAAGGATACATACGGATTCTTGTGAAGACTGGAAGTCTACAAGATCCGATAGTCTCGATCAAGAAGTCCTAAAAACATTCGCCTTTGGGATCCTATCTATTTTGGTCTTGTTTATAAGCGTCGTTTTGCAATGCGGAAGTCATCGAGAGTGCGTTAAAAAAAACGCTATTGTGGTCGGAACCGCCAGCTCCTTCCATTCGCGATTTACTTTGCACACATGGATCCGCTAACAGTAATAGTATTTATTCAACCATTAAAGTTGAAAACCATAAGCTCAATGCGTGCAGGGGGAGTTTGTGGCTCCCCCTCTCATAAAGCTTAAATCAAGTTATAAATTAAGGCGCTTTCACACTGACGCGTTGAGGCTTTCACACCGAGCTACGCAACCTCTGCGTCGCGCTTGCGGTGACACAACGCAGAGCTTACGCAGACGCCTACGTATCAGATTTTTCAGTGAAAAATGGAACTTTTTGAAGATAAATTGGAGAAATCCTACTAACGATGAAGAAAAACTTATAATGATGAAAGAAAGGAGAATCCAGCATAAGAAACCGAGAAAGGAAAACGTAAATACACATCCAGCGTGAAAGCTTGTCGCGCAGGTGTTAAAGATACAGGAGTGCTGCGTGAAGCCGCCACCCTAAACTCCTATTTTTGGGAAATGACTTAGGGAAAAAGAGTAAAGGTTGAGATAAAATTCAGTGGAGTATCCTGAAAGGAAGCTTAGAACCTTCACTTTCTGCTGGTACCATAGTTTACTTGAAATTGTTCAAGCCTAAGCTGGAAAACACGAAAGAATATAGGCACCCAAGTGATCATGAAGTCGCCCACTTTGCGAAAAATAGTATTTTGCTACATGGTGAAGTTAGAGGCCAGCTGTTTGGTCAGAGAGGTTCCTTGACCTTTTGCAAATAACAAAATTTGCTGTTTTCTTGGAATTTGCATGATTTTTCTGGGGGTGGCAGCTTCATGATCCAAGGTGGCAGGATCATGTACCATGGCCAATTGGGGGGTAGGCGGTGCCGTAGTAAGGGCAGCTTCATGCAACACTCCTGTACATCACAAACAAAGATACATTACAGAGCACAAGATAAACGCATACGCAGCGCATCGCAACGACGCGTCAATATGAAAGCGGCTTTAACACTCCTTTCTCTCTCTCTTTCCAGCATAGCATCATACTTGCAGTAAAAAGTCACACTCTATCTCTAACTCTAGGTGGCGGGCGTGCAGATTAAGCCGAAAGGTGAGACCAGCTTGGGACGCAGGATTGACGACAATATGGAGTGTGAGTTCTGTGAAGCAATGGTCCGCCACGTCCGAGAAATGGTGAACACTTCTTCAACCGAAGAGGAATTCTTGCAAGTTGTAGAGGGCCTGTGTCACTTAACCAAAATGGAAGACAAGGTTAGTTGATCACTTGAGGGGGAAGATGGCCAAGAGTTCACTCGTAACCATATTCTCAATATCGCTGTTGAGGGTTATCATTTGACAACTGTATAGAGGAGTCACATTTTTGTTATATAGTTTAAATTATAGAAGGGAACGGAAATATTCGTATTATTATTATTAATAATATTAAATTTTATTACCCATCATAATGTACAAGTACACAAGAACGGGGTAGGAAAAATAAGGGAAAACGAAAACAGTACGTACCACTACGTATCTGCAACAAAATTGTCTTCAGCTATTTCAGAAATCTCTATATAAATCGCTTGTCGGGTCGAGATCTTGCCTATAACGCAGTAAACGCTTCTGCACAGCCATCCCACCAAAAGAGGAACAACCAAATACAGGTTATCGAACAAAATTAAGAATAAAGAAGAACCCTTGAATTGTTTTTTTGTTCACTCCCATTACCCTATATCTGACACCGTCTAAAAGATTTATGAGTAGGAACTGCACGAAGTTGATCTGAACAACTGAAGCTAAGGTTAAAGAGTTAAATCTGTGCCCCACAGGGTAATGTTTTATGGAATGTCGATTAATGTACGTACTGAGATTCTAAAACTAGCTCAAGTTTCATGGATTTGGAATGCTCCCTCCCTTTTCACAAATAGTGTCTTCGCTGATTGCCAGATGACGTTGCAAAGTTCAGCTTCTTCGGTGTCGCGAGCGTATCGAACTACAGAAGAGGTATACAGATAGGTTTTCTACGAAGTTTTTGCCCTTCCCTTCGTGACCGAGGGGTCACTCTCTTGCTGGGCACCACTTTACAAGCTTCGATGGGCACCGGACACTTACTCTACGGTCATTTTGGGAGTGAGCAACCCCTCGTTCACGACTCGAGATATCCACGACGATTCGAGGCCATTAATTAACCTTCACATTCATACCAGTTTCGACGTGGGGGTCCGATTGAAAGCTACACGGTTTGTCATGGGAACTACGGTAATGTGCCTGCTGACACAGTTCTCAACCTTCGTCTGACCGTTGAGCTGAACGGTCGCAATCTCCGTTTCAGTTTGATAGCTATCGATTTCAAGCTCCAACTGTCAAAAAGTGACCGTTGTGTACTTGGAATCCAAAACCTGGCAGTTGGCCATGTCGTCTCCCGTGCTTTTCTATGACCCTGTATTGAACTTCTTGCAAGATAATTTCAAAAAGGGAATCGGCCATGACAGCATTGCTCAATGCGCTGTAGAGTTTTTTCCTGAGGCAGTTATTTTGGCTGCAAAGCGCCTACTTTGGAAGAAGGGTTTTCCGCAGGATCCTGTCCCACGTCGTTCAGGTCCCAACGCTGCGTCGGCTCATGCTACCGATGTTCTCGGTGCCTTCACTCGCTGCGATGAAGACGACGTCCCTCTGCCTGATTTCGTGATCAAATCTCTAAGTGAGGTACCGTTCATCCGAGCTTCAGCCTTTGCCACCCTTTCCTGCCAAATCACTACCTGTGTCCACGAAGTCAAGCTAATGCCTGAGAGACTTTTCTCGATGGATAACTTGTCTCACACTCAGCCAAAAATGTCTGCAGCCGGCAACAAATCAGGTCATCGCAACCACAGGACCACATACTCCGATGCTGTGAAAATAATCGTTGACAACTCTCCTGACGGCATATCTGATCCGCTTTCCCGAAAAGCCGCACTTGACCAGCTAGATGGGCATGACTCTATTACCAACGTAAAAGTCAGTAGTTCCCAAAAACGATGGATTTTGGAAACAGCCAGTCAGGAATCAGCTTCACGCATAGCGAAGGCGATTACGGATAAGCACCCCGGCTCCCGCACAACCGTCGTTAGACCGAGCTACCTTGCTGTCATCCGGAATATTCCAGAGAACATAACAGAACGTCACGCACCTTCAAGCTAGTGTTCCTGGATCATTCCGCGCTGGAGAAAGCCCTTGTAAACGGGGCTCGGATTGGCTATGAATTTTTCCGTATTGTGGAGTATCGCCGTATTCCCCCGCGATGTAATAAATGCCAATCTCCGGGTCACAGACAGGACAAGTGCAAACTCGACTGCAACAACTTGAGGTGCTCGTTGTTCTGGAAACCATATGCACTCTAAATCCGGTGCATGCTCAACAGTCCGCTGTGCGCCAACTGCCAGGGCAACCACGTCTCTTTCAGCATGAGGTGCCCCATCTTACGGAAAGCAGCCGAGAAATCTTTATCTTAAATGGATTCGACCCTTGTCAGGCTAGCTTCTCTAAACATCAATGGCTCTAAGGACAAGGATCTGCTAATAAATGATCTATTGGCGAAACATGATATAATATTTCTGCAAGAGCACCTATTTACCAACACGAAAGTTCGTTTTCTCCAGCGATCCCAAAATCACTTCACTTTCCTTCGGAATGCGTGCAAAACCAATGGTAGTCCTTCT
The DNA here is from genome assembly GCA_023053575.1 of Branchinecta lynchi. Lineage (NCBI taxonomy): Eukaryota > Metazoa > Arthropoda > Branchiopoda > Anostraca > Branchinectidae > Branchinecta > Branchinecta lynchi. The sequence continues at coordinate 7,969,776 of JAKZAP010000001.1, forward strand.
CGAGGATTAGCCACATTTGTTAGCTGCGGCATCTCTGCTTCTGCCCATCTAATCTATTCAGACAATAACATTATTGCTGTCAAGACTGATCGTTTCGCAGTTATTAATGTGTATCTACCGTGCAATCGACGCAACTCGCAATCTTTGAATGCCTTTGCCAATGCTTGCAGGAAACTCCAGATGGTTCTCAAAAGCATCGCAAACGAACAAACTCCATGGATCTTGGCCGGTGATCTGAACTGCGATATTCTGAAAACATCCCCTAGATCAACGCTGCTACTCGATAGCCTACCTGATGGATACAAATAGCACCAAAAGACCTCGACTACTCGTATATCCACAATGTAGGCAGTGCAATGTCAAACATCGACCACATAATCACTTCGTCAGATAATGCAGTTGATGACCTTGTCCATGTGGATACCGAAAATATTGACGATGACCACTTGTGTATTTCGTGCAGCTTCAGATCAAAACTCTTTGCTCTCCAACAGAATAACACTCCCCCTAAATGGCGTGAAAAGCGCAACTGGGACAGGTGCAACAAAGTGATATTTTTGCAGTACCTAACTACGCTTCTGTCCACGATAAGAATACCTTTCCATTTGCTCCAGACCCTGGGACCCCATCAGTCAGCCCGTCTCGTCATCAACTCTTATTACAATCAGATTGTATGGTGTCTAAAACAAGCTGAAGAAATGGCTGTCCCTCTTGAGCGTGTCAAGATAGGGACAAGGAAACCTTTGTGGAAAATCGACCCGGAAATCAAAAAAGTTAAAAGCCGTGCTCGGACTTGGTACCAAATATGGAATGCCTGCGGTCGCCCTATGCATGGGAATGTCTTTGCCCTCAAGCAAAAAACGAAGCGCAATTTCAAAAAGGCCCTTAGGTCAATACGCATTAAGGGTTTGGATTTCCCGACTAATAAGAAGGATTGGGCATCGGTTTTGCGTTCTGACAAAACCACTCCTCCACTTCCGTCGCCACTTCAGATGAAGGACTGGTTGCACCACTACTCTTCTGTTTTCAGCTCTAGTGATGGCCTACTTCAACGTTTTTTCGGCGAGCGCCTTTCAAAACTTCTTCCGAACACTATGAAATAGTCAAAAGTCTACACCGTCACCAGAGACGGAGTCATAAAAGCTATACGCCGATTGAAAAGCACCTCCATTGACAGCGACGGTCTCTGCTCTAGCCACTTCAAGTTCAGCTCTCCCGAACTCATCTTCCACACACAGCTGCTATTTCAGATGGTTCTGGCAACGTCTAGAGTTCCAGACAGTTTTCTTTCCGGAACTATTACGTCAATTATAAAAAAAGGAAAAAATACAAACCAGTGCAGCTCTTTCCGGCCAATTACAGTGTCTTGCATCTTTAGCAAAATTTTTGAATATCTGTTACTGCCAGAAATTACGTCGAAGTGCCAGTTCGGCGACTTCCAATTTGGTTTCCAAAAAAGACTCAGTTGCAGCCATGCTCATAGAGTTCTGTCTACAATGCTCAAGGAGGCGACTGTTGGAAAATTTGCCGTTCATCTTTGTGCAATCGACATTTCTGGAGCTTTCGATAATGTAGTACATTCACAGGCTCTACTTTCTTTGTTGCGTCAGGTTGTTAATGCTTCCATTGTTTCTGTTTTAAGGTTTTGGTACCGTAACGCGATTGTTCGGGCGAAATGGTCAGGGGCGGTTTCGGAATCCATTCCTGTGAGCAAGGGGGTACCACAGGGTAGAGTCCTATCTCCCTTTGTTTTTAAAAGTGCCATTTATGAATGCCTCTCAGGTTTATTGCCAACATTTTTTCTTGGAGACCTAAGTATTAATTACATAGCTTATGCAGACGTCATTCCATTAATCAGTCGAACTAAAAGTGGGTTAGAATCTAACATAAAAACGATTTGTCAGGGTCTTTCTCAAATTGGCCTTTCTGTTAACACTTCTAAATGTCAGTATCTTAAATTCAACAGCCCAAAAGATTCCGGTATTTCTTTTCAAAATGAAAAACTCCCCAATTCCCCTACCGTAAAATGGCTTGGCATGTTCATAGCACAGTCTCTAAAAAAAATTTGCGATAACGCTGTTTCGGCTGTTTACGATTCCATTCGTGTCGGATATGGAAAAATAGTTCCAAATAGAGGAAGGTATAACCGAAAAGCGCTTGGTAGTTTATATAATAGTTTTTGTTCTCCCTCTGTCTGCAACCTTTCTGGAATTTTTGGTATTCTGAGGCTAAAAGATTTAAAACGTATCAGAACTTATTATTTCAAGTATTGTAAATTTCTGTTGTACCTTCCTCGACGTTATAGGAATTCCCGTATAACTGCAACTTTTTTGCCCTCTGACCCTTGTGCAAAGTTATCTTCAATTGCCCAGGACCTTCACGTTTCTGCCCTTGACCACTTCTCCGCACTCCATCTGGTAAGAAGATTTTTTAGACCCGATTAGTCCCTTTTTTTCTTCTTTTAATTGTTTATTTTTTGATCTTGTGCATTTACTACATTATTGAAAGCTCAGTGTATTTTTTCCTTTTTTTTCTATACTGCACTGTTTCCTCTCCTTAAGTGCGTTAATAAAATCATCATCATCATCATCATCATCAACTTTAACAAGAACGGTCTTCACGGACAGGGCTTCAAGCTGAGTGTCTGAACGTTTTCTAAGGACATTGGCCAACGATCTTTTCAGAACAGCTATGGACTGTTAAAACGCTCTTTCGTCTGAAGTAGTATCGAGTAACTTCATACCGTTTCAAGAATTTCTTGGACAGTCTGTACGCCGAAAATATTATCGTCAAATAAGTTGTAAAGATGATCTGATATGAATCTTATCACGCGGAGTAATAGAATGTGTACGGGGTAGCCAAGAACGATAAAGACTTTCTAATAAGGAATTGTTTACTTTCAAGGCGTCCTTTGCCGCCGCTGCTCTCCCGAGTACCCAAGTCGAATTTTTGACAGAAATGAAGGTCAGTTCGCAAGACTGACTTTGCTGCTGATGCCTCAAAAGAGCCGGTTAGAGATAAGGGGGTCGTAAAATGTTCCCAAAAGTTGACCTTACTAGGAATGGCACCTTTCTGTCTTCAAGGGTTGAAACTTCGAACGGAATTTTTGGGATCATTCCCACCGACAACGAGCCCAAATTATACCCGAAAGTCGAGCTCAGCTCAATCTCACCGTCATTTTGTAGTTTGGGAAATCGAATCGAACTCGACTGATATCCACCAGACAGTGGCGTAGGATTGAGTCCAAATTTGGCCTTTGTTTCAGTGTAATTTCTTAGGCCTCTGAAACCTCCCTGAAAGCTAGGGACAGCTTAAACGCACGTATTTAGTGTGTCCTTTTTGGTTTGTTTATTCACACTAATGGACACAGCTAATGGACCCTTTGTTTTAGTGCCTCGCCTTCGTTCATCGCTATTATCGGGCTATATACGTCTTTGTCATAAACGAGATGCAACCGTTGGAGCTCTGTTCAGCCATCGGCGTTTGCAAAAAAGGACGCATACTTGACGTAAGTTCGTATATTATTTCTTTAGAGATTGAGGCTGTTCAGAGATCAGACTATATAGTAAAGCCCTGCAGTTCTTAAAGACGGGCGCAAATTACATCTTTTCCTTTCACAAAAGTGTCATAAATAATTACAAAACTGCACATGTGTTCAGTTCTTTGAGGTTTTAAACTGGAGTATGTCAGAAATGATTTAAAGCCTGAAAAAAACTTGAAATAAATAGACGCTACCAGAAATTTCGCTGATTTTTTGGATCCCAAAACGTAAGTGAAGGGATACCTATGACATCGCAAAACTTGTCCGTCTGTGCGCGCTACAACTCTCGAAGGGAATGAGATATTTTGATGAAACGGGGTGTTACATGGTTCGTAGATGGGCTCTGTAGCCCTACATTCATGGGTGGGGGAGGGGGTTTAAATTAAGGGGCAAATGAAGTATATTAAACAGATGATGTGATAGTCGATTATGGGGTAAGAAGACATGCTGAACATGGTGGTGAAAACCATTTTGTCATCGGACAAGTAGTTCGCCCGGAATCCAGCCAAAACCGGAAAGTTTGTCAAAAGTAAAAGTTTTATTTGAAGCTGATTAGATGTTCGATATAGGGGTAAGAAGACATGCTGATAACGACGGTGAAAGCCATTTTTTTGCCGGACAAGCAGTTAGCCGGGAATCCAGCCAAAACCGGAAAGTCTTTTAAAAATAACAGTTTTACTTGAAGTTCATTAGATGTTCGATTTAAGGAAAGCCATGCTGAACACGATGGTGAAAACCATTTTCTCGCAGGGCAAGAAGTTCGCCCGGAATTCGGGCAAAGCCGGAAAGTTTGTTAAAAGTAAAAGTTTTTTCTGAGGTTGATTAGGTGTTTGATTTAGGGGTAAGAAAACATGCTGAATACTTATTTGAAAAGTATTTTTTACCCGGACAACTTGTTCGCCTCGAATCAGGCCGAAACTGTAAAATTTGTTAAAATCAAAAGTTTTATTTGAAGTTGATTAGATGAAAGATTTAGGGGTAAGAAGACACGCTGCATCTGTATATGACAATCTTTTTCTTTTACGGGGACATATGGTTCGTTAGGAATCCGGTTGAAACTGGATTTTTTTTTATAAGAAGTTTTACTTGAAGTTTATTAGATTTTCTTTATACGGATAAGGAGATACGCTGAATCACTTCTGAAATTTTTTTTTCCTGGACAAGTATGGTAGTTTGTTCGCAATTGTCTGGATCAAGTATTAGATTTTTGGGATCCCATCGAAACCTTTGGTCTTGTTGTTTCTTTCGACCTAAGTTTATCTCCTGGTGGTAGCTGTTTGGTCAGCATCAAACCATATATGCCCGAATTGTGCCATTAGAAATTCTACGGTCATACCGAGTCCTTCTCTGAACTTGTTACTTGAATGTTGGTTATCTAGGTATTTAAGTGCGAGAGTACTTTCGAAATCACACCTTGGATCTCGTTTACGGAAGAAAAATATAATCGAATTTCTGAGCACGAAGATGTAGGTGGTGCATAATGAATAGCCCTTCGCAGCACCAGGAACCACGTCATTTTATGGAAAATTAGGTAAAAGGTGTGTGTATTTAACCTCAATTCCGATTTGCCTTTACTGTCTCTGGAAAGTTCCTCTAAGCTAAACCTTACCTCATAGAACCAGATATAGAGGCTCAGTTCTCCCTCCAATCGTTTCGTCCATTATCGTTTTAAAGATTTTGAAAACATTTTGTCTTTTTTATCCAACCCAATGGCAGTATGCTGGTACTTACATTTTCCAAGTTTGACTCTTTTTGAGACCGATCAGGCTGCCACGTATTGCTTTCGAGGAGTTAATTTAAAACAGCCTCGTCGTTTGTGATGCACACATCTCCCTATTTATTGCTTATAACAAATTAAAACAGCTTTATCTGCTTTAAGCCTTTTCCGAGTCCCGTGGACTTAAAGAAAAATTTCGGCGAGGTTCAGATAACCGGTTTTACGCATCAATAGCACAATACGCGAACTCTCGTTGAGAGCATAATGCGCATGAGAATAGTTAATAATGACAAGTGCAACGATTAGTGAGGTATCGTAAGCGGGCTTGGAATGTAACATATGGAATTTGGGTTTCCGGGCTTAAAGTTCAATGGGCACATCAAACTACCCTAATCCCACTCTGTAACAACCTAGGAACAACGCTTACCCCCTAGATCAGCAGCTTTTTCAACAGTTTCCTCTCTGTGATATTTCAAAGCGTAATTTTTTGGGCCAGTACATGCTCAGTTTACTAGCTTGGACAAAGATAAAAGTGATGATTCTTATAATACTTAGTAGATCTTTATTTTATGCATAAATCAGCTTGTATAATTCAGATTTGAATAGGTTATTTGTTTTTTAGTGATTTTTGTAGCTATATTATTTTTTATGAGCTTATTGCATATTCTGGTACATTTTATATAATCAAGCTTCACAACACTATTCCACAAAGAAAAACTTTTAGTAGGCACTTTAAGCCATGGAACTTCTGATGAAACACTAGAACAATCAGGTAAACTGCATCTGCGGCTTGACTTTGGTTACATCTCAAATATATCACTTTTATATCAAGCATTGCTGGGAGTTTTTGAATTTCCTGCCACGATATCCCAGCTCCTAAGATTTGAATCGCCGAAATGCCAGAGAGGTAAAGAGAGGGGATAACAAGAAAACGGCCGATTTTCGTAGCGCCTTATAAAGGAAGTCGGAAATATTTATTTGTGAAGCATTTAATACAAAGTAAAGCATTAGAAGTGTCCATTGTGCTTTAAGAATTAATGAACGCAATTACGGAAGTAGGTTGCATTGGAATTGTAGACGCGACGGATCCTTTAGGAAACCAAGTTAAAAAGAATCACGTATGTTACAATATCGGCATAGAGACTGTTTCTACTGCGACTTGTGCTTTAATGAACTTTGTGTTTTGACCAAGGGAAAACATGTAAGAAACCGTTGCCTAGGTGCTTGTCTAATATTTGTTCTGGAAACATTAAGGGGCGCTAAATGCTCCCTTAAAACGCGAAAATTGATTTTTCTTCCGGGACGATTCTTACCAAGGATTAACATCAGCGTCCGAGATGTTTGCTTGATGACTCAGTGTTAGCTTGGGCAGAGGGGTAGGCCATCTGTGGCATATTAGCAGTTAGTGTTTTGTTGAATTGTAGTACTTATAATACTGACAGAGTCATATCCACTAACTGGTCGATCTGTCCTGGGACGGATCCAGCAGTTAGCCCATATGTTATGCCGATGTTGTGCCAGTAATGCCAAAAACACAGTGTCGTTGAGTAATAGAGGCGCGACCAGTTTGTATTGGTCCGAAACGGTCCATTGAGAATTATGTCACTTCTGAATCTTACGCTCTTCCTAACGACTGAGAATGTTGAGAGGTGGAGGAGTTTCTTTTGCCCTCTTGGCGACAACTAGAGGAGATGCTAGAGGATACGCCCTTCCTAAAATTCGGTGCTACAATTTTCTCAACCCGCCCTTGAACGAAAAGACAGCTCGCTGAAGTTTTAACGCCTGGAATGCCTTGAGCGTAATGGAAGGAGCTGTGACTATCAACCGTTTTCAATTCATGGGAAGCATACAGCTTGTCCGTACTCCCTAGAGTTATTTTGCTCTGGGTCTGACTTACTTTTCCACGGGGCTAATCCGCGACTCGGTATGAACCGAAAGGGTAATCGCTTATTTCTAGTTCAGATAACTTATACCAAGTTCTAACGTTTGACTGTATTTATCTAGCGCACCTGGCGGCAATTCGTAATTGGGTTTTAGGAGGGGCGTCTCTGTTATGTGTCTAGAACAGTGGAGACCTGAACAGTTTTTAGAAATAGAAATGGCACAGACATGTTTTGTTCTTATTTAGGCTATGTATCCTACTTTTGTTGGTACGGTGGAAGAACTTAAAGGTGTTTTCCGTTGTTTCTCCAGTCTTCAGCTCAGTCTGACCTTTTAACTCTCAAGACTTCACTCCCTGTCAGAATTAAACACTGCCTCATCCTTTCTGTCTTCAAATGGTCGCAATAGAGGTCAGGATAATGTCGCTTGGCTGGTCAGGTTGTAAAATCTGGAGTCGAAATTTGCCTCTGGGGATTGCAGGAGCACTATTAAGTACGTGACGGCGATACTGGTGGTTGTGAGGAGGGTGGTCGGCGTGACGGAGTACATCCCGAACGGAGTTGCCCGTGGAGGGTTTGACTGAATTATTCCGAGGACAAGATGAAACGCATTTCTGTCAGGCTCTGAGATCTTGGCCCAGTGGTCAGCTGCCTTCTTCGAGGTCACCTTCTGAAATAGAAAGATCGTTCTACTCGTCGCCTTGGATAATCTGAAAGAGGTTAATTGTTCACTGGCAGCGATAGCTTATTCTTTTTTTTATGGCACTTGCCCTTCGGCCAAGTGCCATATAGCGATCGCAATTTCTGTCCGTCCGTCGGTCTGTCCAGGTTTTGCTAGTTCGGGCACTTCCACATTAGCTAGGATGATAAAACTTGGCAGGCATATCAGGGACCCCAAATGATTAAGTTGGAAATAGTCACTTTCCCGATCCGAGCACCGTGGGGGGAGTGGAGGGAGGGGGAATCCGGAATCTTGAGGTATTTTTAACTTTTGAACGGGTGATCGGATCTCGATGAAACTTGATATTTGGAACGACCTCATGCCTCAGACGACCCACTTAAAATCCGGACCGGATCCGGTGACTTTTGGGGGGAGCTGGAGGGGGCAACCGGAAATCTTGGGAAACGCTATGAGTGGAGGGATCGAGATGAAACTTGGTGGGAAGACACCTAGCAAACACTAGATACATCGTTGACATAACCGAGCCGATTCGGGCACTGTGGGGGGGAGTGGAGGGAGGGGGAATCCGGAATATTGAGGTATTTATAACTTTTGAACGGGTGATCGGATCTCGATGGAACTTGATATTTGGAAAGACCTCATGCCTCAGACGACCTACTTAAAATCCGGACCGGATCCGGTGACTTTTGGGGGGAGCTGGAGGGGGCAACCGGAAATCTTGGGAAACGCTATGAGTGGAGGGATCGAGATGAAACTTGGTGGGAAGACACCTAGCAAACACTAGATACATCATTGACATAACCGAGCCGATCCGGTACTGTGGGGGGAGTAGAGGGAGGGGGAATCCGGAATCTTGAGGTATTTATAACTTTTGAACGGGTGATCGGATCTCGATGGAACTTGATATTTGGAAAGACCTCATGCCTCAGACGACCTACTTAAAATCCGGACCGGATCCGGTGACTTTTGGGGGGAGCTGGAGGGGGCAACCGGAAATCTTGGGAAACGCTATGAGTGGAGGGATCGAGATGAAACTTGGTGGGAAGACACCTAGCAAACACTAGATACATCATTGACATAACCGAGCCGATTCGGGTACTGTGGGGGGAGTAGAGGGAGGGGGAATCCGGAATCTTGAGGTATTTATAACTTTTGAACGGGTGATCGGATCTCGATGGAACTTGATATTTGGAAAGACCTCATCCCTCAGACGACCCACTTAAAATCTGGACCGGATCCGGTGACTTTTGGGGGGAGCTGGAGGGGGCAACCGGAAATCTTGGGAAACGCTATGAGTGGAGGGATCGAGATGAAACTTGGTGGGAAGACACCTAGCAAACACTAGATACATCGTTGACATAACCGAGCCGATTCGGGCACTGTGGGGGGAGTAGAGGGAGGGGGAATCCGGAATCTTGAGGTATTTATAACTTTTGAACGGGGGATCGGATCTCGATGGAACTTGATATTTGGAAAGACCTCATCCCTCAGACGACCCAGTTAAAATCTGGACCGGATCCGGTGACTTTTGGGGGGAGCTGGAGGGGGCAACCGGAAATCTTGGGAAACGCTATGAGTGGAGGGATCGAGATGAAACTTGGTGGGAAGACACCTAGCAAACACTAGATACATCATTGACATAACCGAGCCGATTCGGGTACTGTGGGGGGAGTAGAGGGAGGGGAATCGGGAATCTTGAGGTATTTATAACTTTTGAACGGGTGATCGGATCTCGATGGAACTTGATATTTGGAAAGACCTCATCCCTCAGACGACCCACTTAAAATCTGGACCGGATCCGGTGACTTTTGGGGGGAGCTGGAGGGGGCAACCGGAAATCTTTGGAAACGCTATGAGTGGAGGGATCGAGATGAAACTTGGTGGGAAGACACCTAGCAAACACTAGATACACCATTGACATAACCGAGCCGATTCGGGCACTGTCGGGGGAGTGGAGGGAGGGGGAATCCGGAATCTTGAGGTATTTATAACTTTTGAACGGGTGACCGGATCTCGATGAAACTTGATATTTGGAAAGACCTCATGCCTCAGACGACCCACTTAAAATCTGGACCGGATCCGGTGACTTTTGGGGGGGAGCTGGAGGGGAGAACCGGAAATATTGGAACACGCTATGAGTGGAGGGATCGAGATGAAACTTGGTGGGAAGACACCTAGCAAACACTAGATATATCATTGACATAACCGAGCCGTGCCTACTCGTAACAAGTGCCATATGAGCTCGTAGCTCTTGTTTTAAATGCGAGTTGTTCTTTATTTGAGGCCGAGCTAAAGAGCTTGTATCCCTGCCGGACCCCAGTCATTAATTTATAATGTTACAAAGTGTTGTACTTGAACCTGAAAAAAAACTTAATTCCGTATTCCGATCAATCTTTGTTGATATTTTGCTATACTTCGATTTTATTTGTGAACTGAGTGTTTAAAAGATTGACACATCCAGAGTTTTTATATATTTCAAACATGTTATGGATGATATTTTAATTATTATTATTACTAATCCGCTAGTGCCCTAAAATCCTACCAAGACTTCTAGCCCAGTATGTAAAAGATATAGCGCTGCAAGGTTGCGAACGCGAGAGCTGCAGATTTTAAGCCGGTCCTTTACAAAACCGCAAAATGATCCCGTATTTTCGAGAGGATGCTCACTTGGGGGCACCACTGGACAGCCTCCGTGGGCACTGGCCGCTTCCTGTAGATACAGTTAGTTTGGGAGTGGGAATCTGTATTTTCAGAGGGAAATCTGTGTTTGTGTGAATTCTTTTGGAGGGAATGTTATTGCATGGCTGGGTGGAATCTGGGAATTATTAAACGTTTTTCTCAGTAAACGGCAGCCAGGACTGTAATTTTAACTTAACATGGTGCGATTCCCAAATCCGCAATTATTGGTACGTCCTGGTCTGCTCCTTTCCTTGGCGATGGGATTAGAAAAGTTTTTGCCGCATTTCATGTGAAGGGAACTCTTGTGAAATAGTTCTTACCTGTAGATTTGCACTTTCAGTCACGAGCTGTGAGCAAAGTTTGTTGAAGCAGAGTATCCGTAGGAAGTTCATTATTGCGTGTGCTGAGTAAGTCGTAATTGAAAGTGTCGGCATGACTCTCCAGAATTTCAGTTCCCCATAGAAATTCGTGCACAGCATGGCCAAGGATGTGGCGTCGTTGAAGGTGATCACAGGAGAAAGAATCCCATTCCACTTCTCCGTCATCTCAGTGATGAAGTTGATTCTCTTCCACAGCAAGACGACCTGGCCGTCGCCTTTGCCAGCGTGTCTGTAACGACCGCGTCGGCTACAGCGACATTCTCGGTCGTCAAAAAAATTGTGGTCAAAATACGTCGTCGCGTCCTTGAGGTTCATCGCTAGGTCGTAGTAGACGGAACCGATGCCAATGTCACAGAAGTAGATTAGAATCCAGAAATGGATTGTCTCGATTGTTACCACAAACCCAATTGGGTAACGAATCAGGTCATCAGGCTTCAGAACGGACGAAAAGATGATGCTCGTATGAAGACTTTCGGATAGGAAGATGAGAACCCCGATGAATGAGAGGAGAGTGAAGATGACATACATAACTGTAATGTTGTGGAACTTTCGAGTGAACTTCTTCCCAGGACAAGTTTCGAATAAGGAAAGTCCTTTATCCCAAGCGCTGACAAGCTGAGATATGTCATGCTCTGCCGTTAGCAGTAGGTAATTTCCTGCTAGGGATGGAACAATATGAAAGCACCAGGGGGTAATCTGGACGATCTCGGCAACAGTGTGCTTATCGTATAGGACCCCCTTGAAGAAAATGTACATGCAGAAGCCGAAGTATATTGACATCGAAATAAATACGGTAATTGGCAGAATGTACAGAAGGGGGCTTCGTTTTCGATTCCATCGAGGAAGTACACCGGTATAGTAGGTAAGCTGCTCGGAGACTCTGAAAGTGAAAGCAGAGTGTTTTCGAAGCCAGTTGCTCCTCTTCAGGTGGCCCGCCGGTTCGCTGTCGTGTGAAATCTGGACGTCGTTAAGTTCAATATTGGGTATCTCGATTTGATCTTTCATTTCGTGCGGAGTCGAGGGTCGAATGGCAGCTGGCTGAAAATAAGAGGAATTTCATGTCAAGGTTTATTTCAAGGTCCATTCCGTTTCATCCGTTTTCTGTTATTTATTATCTCTATATCAGCAGCAATATATTTATAGTGGAAAGAGTGAACGGACTGCTTATCAGTTCCATTGTATGGGTCATAGGGACCGTGATAAAACAGTCCCGCAACCTTCCCTCTACAACGAGACGATTGTTCTTGATGCGTCATCTTTCTAATGAATTACCTGCGGCGGAGTGTACAGGTGGCATCTACCTTGTGACAAGGGGAGAGAAATATAATCTCTCTCTCTAGGTAGTCACAAGCAAGTAGTTAGTTTGGTCTTGAGCTTTCCTGAGCTCTTATTGCTGTTTCGTTGTGCATTCTGTGATCCTGGTGTGGAGTGGGATAAATTTAGTTCGGAAACCAATGACAAGATAGAGTTTTAACAAGGAAGAGACGACAGCTTTCCGACGAGCATTAAACAAAGAAAAGCAAATCCTTGCTCGTTTGTCAACGTGAGGCACACAGTTATATGTATCGCGTCAACGTTGAAAGAGGGGAGACAGCATGGTCGTAGATTCAAGTATTAATATTACGTAAAGATGGAATACGCTTGATGACTTACTCTTCGTACCGGACAAGAATCGCCGTATGCCCAGCAGAAAGACAGAAGCGTCAGGCCAAAAAATGTTCTTAAACAGCGATTGTAATTTTTTATCCGTCAGTCGGTCTGTCGGTCCCTTTTTTGCTTTTTCGGGCACTTCCAGATAAACTAGGACGAAGAAACTTGGCAGGCGTATCAGGGACCGGACTAGATTAAATTAGAAATAGTCGCTTCCCCGATCCGACCATCTCGATGGGGGTGGAGGGAGCGGGAATCCACAAAAACTAGGAAAAATTAGGTATTTTTAGCTTACGATCTTAATGACACTTGACATAGGGAAGGACTTCGTGTCTCAGACGTTCCATTTTAAATCCAGACTGGATCCGATGACATTGGGGGGAGTTGTAGGGGGAAACCGGAAATCTTGGAAGAAACTCACGAGTGAAGAGATCGGGATGAAAATTGGTGGAAAAAAAACAAGCACAAGTCTATATACGTGATTGACATAACCGGAACGGATCCGCTCACTTTGGGGGTGGGGGGGTCCGAGTTTCTAGTGATCCCGCGAGTTCGGCGCTTCCTGGGTGCTAGGACGATGCAAATTAGCAGGCATGTCAAGGACTCGACCAGATTAAATAAAAACAAATCACTTCCCCGATCCGACCATTTGGGGGGAGGGTGGAGGGAGGGGGAAGCCGAAAAACTGAGGTATATTAACTTGCGAACGGGGGATCGGATCTTGATGAAAGTTGATATTTAGGATGAACTCGTGTCTCAGACGTCCCACTTTAAATTTGGACCGGATCCGATGACACTGGTGGGAGGAAAGCGGAAATCTGGAGAAACGCTTAGAGTGGAGGGATCGGAAGGAAATTTGGTGGGAAGAACACTCACACGACCTAGATATGTCAATCCTAGATATGTCATTGACATATCCGGCCCGGATCCGGGCACTGCGGGGGAGTTGGGGGCTGGAATTCCAGTAGTCGCGAGTTAGAATAGTTCCAGATGTACTAAGACAGCCGAACTTTGCAGGCATATTAGTGACCCGACTTAACTGACTTAAGAACCCGACACAACATACGCCGGAAAGTTCCGTTCCTGGATCTGAGCATTTTGGGGGGAGTGAGGGAAGGGAAATATGGAAATTGTCTTCTGCAAACTGCGAGCGAGTGGTCTGATTCGAGTGAAACTTAATGGGTGATAAGTCGATGACCTACGTGTAAAACGTGCGTTCAAACTATATGCGACCACGGTTGGGGGAATTGGGGGGGGGGGGTGGGGACGGATGGACTGAATGGGATGGAAGTTGGACAGTGCCGAGTTTGTGTGGCCTAGATTTTTTATTCGGCGTCCGGGCCGGATTTGGCCAAGGTAGGGGGGGGGGGGATTTGCAGATAGGCTGTGCTCCGATTTTAGTAAAACTTAATGGAAGGGGAGGGGGGATTTGCAGATATGCTATTTGCCGGATTCGGCCAAGGTAGTGGGGGGGGGATTTGCAGATAGGCTATGCTCCGATTTCAGTAAAACTTAATGGAAGGGAAGAGGGTAGGGGGGGGATTTGCAGATAGGCTATGCTCCGATTTCAGTAAAAGTTAAAGGAAGGGAAGAGGGGATTAAGAAACACGACAATTATGTTCCAAGTCCTCTTCGGCCACAGTGGGGGGAGTTGGAGGGAGATTGCCGGAAACTTAGAGGCTCGCATAAGGGTCAAACGACTGCATCAATTTAAATGAAACTTAGAATGTAGAGATACCGTATACCCTAGATGACATATTTTAGGGTCCGAACCGGATCCGACAACGGTGGGGGGTGGTACCAGAATTTTCAAAAAATGATCAGATTCGAGTGAAACTTGATAGATGGTATATAAGAGGATGCTTTAGATGATCCATTTTTGAGTTCGAATCAGATTCGGCCACGGTAGGGGAAGATGGAGGGAGTACTCGAAATCGTGTAGCACGTCTAGGGATCAAACGAGTGGATTTATTGGACTGAAGCTTGGGGGTTTGAACAGTCATTCTTATTTGCTACAGACAGGGGCGTCCCGAGCCTTTCTTCATTGGGGGGCGCACCTGGTAAAATTGACCGAATCCGTACCTGATTTGTACTGAATTTATTAAAAAAAAATGTTTAAACAGAGTTGCCTCCATGAAGCTACGAAGTAAAAAGTTGCAGAGCATATTACAAACAAGTCTAAACAGAAAAATTGGCGCATTTTTACGCTTTTCCGCTTCTGTTGTTGTGGATACGCGGTCACTAGCCTTTTATCTTGGGAAGACTTTTCCAGTTTTGCCAGCAGGACTTGAAATAATCGCCAAAAACGGTGTTGCTGCATAGCTACTCCGCTAAGGGCTGTGCCCGTGACGGCCATGATTAATTAATACGCCGCATGCGAAATTTTTTTAATTTGCCTTTTTCTTCTGGCAACATTTAACTACTTCCCATTCAAATTCTAGCTTTTAACATAGTTCAAGCCCCCCAAAATTCCAAGCCTCAAGCGCCAACGAAATGAGGCAACCTTTGTCTAACTAGTGGAGACTGCGAGATGCGCCGCAGGCGAAGTTTTGTAGAAACAATGATAGTAAAAGTACCATTCTGCGATTCCAAAACTATCTATTCAACCCAGAATTGTCTGTCAACGAGAAGGGGCGATCCAGGGTAAATACAAAGTACATTTCTTCGGAATACACAGCAAATAAAAGTAGGCTAGTTTAAACGTCAAGAGACGTGCTTATTCCGAAACTACTGCAATCCTAAGAAGCAAAACAATTAACAGCAACCACCTGAAGCTACTATAAATGGTAAAGAACGAGAGCTAAAAAATGCCACTTAAATTACCGAACTCAGCAACTGGGTTGAAGCAAATAGTGAATTCGTAGTATACCGAAAAACTAAAAAAAAAAATAAGGGACAGATGGAAAGCGGTATTACAACCGAATTCGGCAACTCTAGCAATAGAAACTGACTAAAGAAAAATCCAGTGAATTACCATATTAGGTAACGAATCAGAACCAAATGAATCTCACCGAATTTGATTATGAATTTGACTGACCAAATGCGACCGAATGAGACCAAATAAACAGGTTAAATCACCGAATCTACGCAGGGACGGACCGAATGCGGCGAAATCGATGCGGACTGAACAAAAGTTGGACGAATTTTCGAATTCGGTCATGAGTCAGAACCAAATGCATCTGAAAAATGACCGAATCATGAAATGGACTAACGGAATGCGATACAACAGATACGGACTTGAGAAAAGTCCGGTGAATTACCGAATCCGCTAAAGAATGAAACCATATAAACAGGTTAAATCACCGAATTTAGGAAGGGACAGACCGAATGCTTCCGAATGCTTCCCGTGTTGCCCGAATTTTTCGCATTCGGCGAAGATTTGACCAAATGCCCAAAACGTAGGGGGGGCGGGTGCGCCCCCCCCCCCCTTGGGACGCCCCTGGCTACAGATAATCCTAGGCGATGTGGGACTACTCAGAACTGAGTGAAACTGAATATCTTATTACTATTTCTTAACCGCATTTTTGGATGGCGGGTGTATTTTGTGACGTTCTCATCTACTTTCTTTGACCGCCTACTCGTAACAACTACCATATGAGCTTATAGATCTTGTTGATTGGTTCACACAGGATTTGAAGCAATTGTGAGCGTTCGTTTGGGTGGCGCTTCTTTTCCTTCTCGGGATTCAGCGGCGTGTTTCTTACTGAAGGTCTTTAAACCGTGGCAAATAAGCCTGAAGTAAGTTTTTGAATTGAATTTTGAAGTTTAATACTCCTTTATTACTCCCGTAGACAAAACCAGGTCCCACGTAGCGTGGCCTCTTGGTGATAATCAAATAAAACCAAAAATTGCATTTGATTGGGAAGACGCCCTTGAGATGAATTATTTATAAATAGTGAACTGAAAGACAGAAGTGCTCCTCTGCCGGTGTTTCGGCTTTCTAGGTCCTCGTCTTGTGTAACGTTCCGTCTTTACGTAATGTCTATCTAATTCTGTGGTATGGTCGGCATAGAGATATGAACTGCATAGATGAATTTGCCCTCAGCGGGATCTCGGTTCCTATGGCCTGCTTCTATCTGAGTATTATAGTGGTTTGCGAACTGAGCTCACAAGCCCCTCTGTAGCACAGTGGTAGAGCGATTGCCGAGAAAGCCGAAGGTCATGGGTTCAAATCCCGGCTGAGGAGCAGTTTGTTTTGTAGTTCACTGTTTATGAAGATGGTCTCCACTAGCAATCGAATGCTGTCGGAAACCATCATAAGGTGTCGTAAGCGGTCGGTTTGGCGATTTTCACCCAAGAGTAAGCTGGATCTCGACGAGCACGGTTACGGCCCGGTTGCCTTACGATAACCAGTGGAGGACCCAGTGCAAATGCATTAGTTGCGTTTTTGCAGATACCATGGTATCTGTTACCGCGGTAACTGGATCTGCAATTAGTCGTTTTTGTAGTTACCGTGGTATACGATATACGGTTGCTCTGCAAAAACGACAATTGCCGAAATTGCGCTTTTCAATGTCATCCCAAAAGAAAAACAGATATTCAGTCACATCACTAAGTGCCCAACTTCTTCCTAACCAATCTGACAAAGTTCGATGAAAGTGAGATGACTTTTCAGATACCACGACCAGTTAGCACGGTCGGACCGGGGTATCTGAATATCAGATGCCACGATAATTGGCCAGATACCAAGATAACTGCAAACACGCCTTTTGACCGTGGTATCAGACACCACGTTAACTGCAAAAACGACTATGGACTATGTTATCTGCAAAAACGCAACTATTGTATAATTCGCACAAATTATGTATCATTCCGATTTTGCCCATCTGTAAAGACGCTGGCGCTTAAGTTGAATGTTCGAACACAGAATTATATCATCAGACCTGTCACTTTGACGGCCCAGCGTTTTAACCCATAAAGGCAGGCAATGTAAGCTATTTCCTTCAGGTCATTGAGTTCGACGGAACTACTGCTGCAGATACACCCGCTGACCTTAGCAACAAGCAGTAAATCTTTTGATCCTCCAGCGTGGGAATACTTCACTGCGTTTCACTGCCAGGCCAGTTTATTGAGAACGAGCCAAAAATATTTATTTTCAATCGTCCTTATCCTCCACCCGACACTTACCTACCGCTCGCAAAGTATATCCAGCTCTACGTCAACAGCCACTAAGTTCTCGGACCTCGCTTCAGGCTAACTGACGAGAAGTGCTCACATACCTCGGATTTTATAATCTTTGGAGGGGTCTTAATAGAAGGGAAAAAACAATCAAGATGGTCAGGAAATTAGAAACTGTAAGGTATCTGTTTGTCTTCTCTGCATGTTTTTTTGCAGTCGTTGTTCCTCTGATAAATAAGTGCGCACTAGCTTTTAAGAGCTTTAGTTGGAAAGGTTAGGAGAGCCGTCTTACAAGTGACCAGCAAATATGCCGCGTTTATTTATTTTTCTGACATATTTGTGTCAGTTTTTCTATGGTCGTCATTGTACTTGCCAGTGATGCAACTCTAGGTGTTTAAACATCATTCTTCTTAGTCATATTGTCATTTATGTCATTTATGGCATCTGCCCTATGCCGATGTTAGCTAAGGTATGTTGGTCCTTCCATGCAATTGGCAAATTAGCTGTAGTAACACCATTAGTTGGTTCGAAAACAGAAAGGCACACGTAATTAGTCATCAATATAGCAGCCAATTTCTTCGGATAGAAATATATCCTCAAACTCTTCTTTACTCTTCTTCAGTTCCGCCTGGCAAGGAGCACTGGAACTGGAACTAAGACACGCCATAAAGCGAGGATCTTATTATCGTGGAACGATGGCATATGATTGAGCAAAAACAAATAATCAAGAGCGGAGTCGAATATATTCTGATACCCTACCCGATGCAAACGAGCGGAAGAAGAGCTAAGCAGAGCATCATAATTTGTTACCTCTACAAACAGCTATATCGCAGTAGAACCTCGCAGAAGAGTACGAACGCCGTCTGAGTCGCCCTTTCAGCTGATTGGTTGGCTACCATGTGACGTGAGGTCTACCTCGCTGCAGACCGAGTTCTCTACCCCTGGAGGTATGCTACGGTTTTGCGGATCGGCGAAAAGGGAAGTAGATGGGTATCAACTCGAACCTCACAGCAAGTACCTCTAGCTCTGCCGAGTCTTACCAGGGTATCCGCAGTCGATGCCTGGTCGACGCATGAGGCCAAAGCCGGAGGTTCTATTAGATTATTTGTTCTTTGTTCGAGATAGGCGTTCAGGCCTTCAAGGTTCGATAGTTTCATCAGAGTGTCACTAGTGCAGTTTGTATTTCACGAATTGGTTTCTTCCTCTCCTTCTGTTTAATGACAAGCTCTTGAACGTTGTGGACTTGGAATGTTGAGGCTCAGTTACGGAAAGTAATAACCTTTAATTCGAAAACAATTGAAAAGTCAGGTTTGGAGCAAAACAATCAAGTACGTTACAACTACGCTGGCCAGTGTTACAAGAAGTGTTGGATTTACATTATACAAGTTTAGGGGTGAGGTGACGAGAGGTACCACTGACAGGTAGTCAAGAAGGATGTGAAGAGCCTTCTTGTCAGAGCTGGTGATTGTGTCCCAGTTTTGAGCTGCTTTAGAAGATAGTGCCATCTGGAAAAGAACAACCAATCAGTCCCTAACCCAGAAGAGAAAAATTACTTAAAGGACCCGTCTTACCAATATTACTCATTAACCTTACGTCCCTATTTTTGTTCATCCACTCCCGGGTTCTGAACTTCCGGTGCATTGTTTATCCACCCTAACTGGACTGGTTCTTCCGTTCTTGTTTTCGATTTTCGAACTAGCGGATCGGAAGCTTATCGCTTGTTATTAGCTCATTGGTTAGAAATACCGGTTATGCCAGCTTCTCCGCGTTCTCATCAAAACCAAGGGAGCTGCGTGACGCTGAAAACAGCTGAGACGGGTTTGTCAGTGTGAAAAACCTAGATGAATATCAAAGGAATCACGTATGTTCGAATATTTTAACGGAAACTGTACCTGGTGCGAGGTGTACATTAAAGAGCAATGAGCACAATTGCGTTTACTTGCTATTTCATCGCCCCGTGATGTTCCGTCTTTCACCAAGGATGAACTCTTTGTCTAGTTCAATTTACGTGCATTTACGTTCAAAACCTTCGACCAAATCAACGTGTTCCCGAATTGTTGACCGGTTTTTAAGCCGTTAACGGTTAGGTGGAAGGAAGGATTTGTCTTTGTCCTTTGTGCTTCAGTGACGCAATAGGTGTCATTCTGGCGAAGTAAGTAAGTAATTTATTTCTGAACCACCATTTTCAAGAGCGAAGTATGTAAAATAAAATAAAGAAATTAAATAAGACACCAGACAAAATAGAAATACAATATAAAATTTGTTATTCTTCGACCAGAAAATAGTGTAGAATGTCATGCGCTGGCTGGGCCCGGTTTTCCATGATTTTGGCAGAGCTGACGAAATTTCCAAAATGTGATCTTTAACTTGTACTTAAAATAGCACTTTCTCATCTTTTGCAACTCCTTATTTTGTAGAACACGCGCAACATCAGCGCGAAATAAAATGGAAGGAGTACAAAAAGAGCTGTATAAATTCCTGAAGCCTTCCGATTGTAGCGTCGAGTTCGGTAAGCGGTACGGATAAATTTACACACGCCTTGAACAACCGAAAAGCAAGTTTTTAAAAGTGTAGATTTGAAGGTAATGCCAAGCCATCATAGAGAGTCGGTCGACTGAAGCATTGGAAGTTCTAAACAGGATCTTTCTTTCGATCTTCCAAAGTTTTTCAAGCTTTCACAAAACTATCTGCCTATATAGTAAACCAGCAATCAACCAACAATCTGCCGTATAGTAAACCAACAAACCAAGAGTGTTACGGATGATGTGCACTAGGATTAGAAAGCTTTACTGTACGTATTGTAAATGCTTAACTTTTAACCTTTTTCTTGTCTCGCCAATTTGGTGGAATAAAAGCATTTCATTCATTCAAATGTTCCGAATTTTGAGTTTAGGGCACTTATGCTGAATTTATTGAAACTAGAAGAATACAACCATGGTTAATCTCTCTGTTATCCTAAACTTACTTGAATTTCACGTTCTTTAATTTTTGGTAGTCTCAAACGATTGCAAGTTGACAAAAAATCGATGACAAGTTGACAGAACCACTGTTGACAAAATTAACGCCAAAGAAGGCCGAAATATCGCCGAGTAAGAATTCAGCTGACTCATACGTTTCGGAACAAATTAAGCTTAGGCTGAAGGAATACTACCTGTAAGAATCATTTCTTTGCAACCCGCTTTTCAGATTTAGTGGAATAGCACACAGAGAGAAGTTACGCTTGAAACAAGACCAAAGGTTTCGATGGGATCACAAAAATTGCCAAACCCCTTTAGCATGTACTATTAATCCGTAATGAACCGCTTGAAAATGTACAAAGATGATAGTTTTAATCTTACGTGTGGCGGCAAAACAACCAATCAGATACAGATGAGAAAAACAAGTGCAGCTATGGGTTCAGCATGTCTCCTCACCGTACATCGGCTATCTTAATCGATAAATATTCCTTCAGCCCGAGCTGACTGCGAATCATATTTGTTAGTGCAAAACGGATACGTTACTCACTTCCTAGATATTCCTATAACGTCCGAAGTATAGCTCTAATAAAATTCAGTTGGCTTATCCGGTTTGCACTATTAAATATCTAAGTGGGTTTTAAAACTTCTCGCAGATTTTGTGGTTTCGGCCAGATTCCGGGCGAACTAATCGTCCGGCAAGAAAATAAATTTATAAAGTCAATTCACCTTGTCACATACCCCTATATCAAACCGCTTATCAGCTTGAGATAAAAATTATAATTTTAGCAAATTTTCCGGTTTTAGCCGGATTTCGGACGAACTGCTTGTCCAGCGAGAAAATAAATGTCATATTCGGATTCAGCGTGCTTTCTTTCGCCCTTAATTTGAAACTCCCTCCCGCAGCCCTAAATATAGAGGAACAGAGCCCATCTATGAACTTGACCTATAGTTTGACCCGAAGAATCTCATACCGAGTTTGAACAAAATCTGTCCACCCATTCGAGAGTTACCGTGCTAACAGACGGACAGACAGACAGACAGACGGACGGACAACTTTTATGAAGTCATAGGTATTCCTCCACTTACGTTTTGGCATCCCAAAAACTGAACTGAAATAAAAACATCCGTACTTTCTTTAAACAGAATTTAATAAATGAATATTTAATACATACCGTCATTCAGACCTCCGCTTCATCTTAGGCTGAGCCTGACCTCTGACAAGGGTCCTTGACCCCAAATATTGGTTGTTATTATATTCTCGGGCTTTCCTTGAAGCTTAGCCTTTACCCTTCTGTGTTTTTGCCCGTATTCCATCTAGTCCTGCGAAGGAACGCAAAACCTGTCTAACTAGGTCATGCGAAGTTGCAATAAAGCAATATCCAATATTAATTTTTGATTCATGCCTTTGGAAGTCCCTATGGAAACAATCGTCATTATTGCCATTTGCTTGCGTTCACGAGCCTAGAGTTTCTCGATTTCGTCTCAAAACCGAGGTCAGTGAACCGACATTGGAGCCGTTCGGTTGGAATCGCCTATCCTGATCCTTTTCTTTGTGGGTAGTGCGGCCGAGGACGTAGAAGAATAGGGTATGATACGTGAAGACCACGTCAGAGCCGACAGGGCGCTTGAAAGTCTAAAAGCCAGGCTTCAGCCGTCAGATTTTTCTCCTGGGTTCCAGGCATTGATGATGATGATTTTATCAATGTTATTAAGAAGAGCATTCATTTTCTTCAAGAGGGGTCTGGAAGGTGAAGCCAGACCAAAAACGTCTGGAAGTCAGGGTCCGGAGAAATATGTCTCTGAAAATAGGGTGTAATGTGCTGGTCGTGTAGGCGTTCCGTCAAAATTTATTCTTTTTCATGGGATTTTGCTTGGGTCGAGCGACGGAGGACATACTAGAAAAGGGTGTCATATACCGAGATTTGAACCGGCAGTGGATCTGTTAAGTATCGTTTCGAATGGGCATAAATGTGCGGAGACTCACCTGTAAATACTTGGTTTCGTTTGCCACAGATGATGCCAGTACGTTGAAAATAATTATTCTAAGGATCAAGATGAAACCATAAGTTATGTACGGAGCTACGGCTGCAATCCCAAGTTTCCAAAAGCGAAGTGAACCGTACAAGGTGACGCAGGTCAGAGTCAAGTTCGTCACATCGTTCACCAGCATGATCGGCCCAAAAATGTTGTTGCATTCCTCTAGCAGGTCTCGAATGAACTCCATAGTTTTCCACAATGAAACTATTACGGAATTACTGTCGTTAAGTCTCATGATAATCTCGGTTGGGGCGGGTATTCGGTCCAGTTTGGTACATTTTGGACACGTTGTCGCCTGGTAGAAATTGTGCAGGAAGCACTTTCGAGCACCTCGAATATTCATTGACACTTCATAATAAATGAATCCAATTCCAATATCACATATAAACCACAGTATCCATGTGTACGTGCTTTCATAAATGTGAAGTGTAATAGCGATACCCATCGCGTGATCCTGGGGGAGGATTGGGATCGAGTTAAAGTTTCCCTTCACTTCTGGATGGGAAGTTAGATGGTGTACCAAAGATGCTGTACAACCTATGAAAAACACGACGTAAACACTACAGAGGATGTAGTAGTAAAGCCTTTCACGATGGTCCATACACAAATAAAACTCAGCAACTTTTGCATTCCAGTTGTTCATAAGTCGTTGGATATTGTTTTGTCTCAAGAAGAGCACCATATGAACAGCTACCGCTGTAAACCAGTGTAGGGCCCAAGGCGCCAACTGGATTAGTTTTATTGTGGGGTATTTCAGTACGAACACACAGTAGAAGAAGGAGTATAGAACGAATCCATAAAGCACTAAGAATAGGATAAGCACCAAAACTGGAATAATATAGGTATACCAAGCGCGGGTGCTGGTCCACGGAGGCAATATACCACAGTACGTTGTCAGAGATTCGATCATTTTGCGTGATAACACTTTCCACTTAGTTTTGGGTTTTTCAAACGCTTTCGTCTTTTCTTCACTGTCTATTCCATTTCGCTCCAGGTTCAACACAGTAAAGTCCTTCTTGGGAATTTCCCAGGCGACTGGCTTTGGCTTCTGCATCGTGTTCCTTGCACGGAATCCAGGCAGGGAATGGGATCCCAGCTTTTTGGAAATGCATTTTTATTTTGTTGATCGGAGGCTATGTTGATATTGCAAGGGTTTGGCGTGTCACAAAGCTATCATGTACGCCTAAAAAGTAGAGATATTTATAGGGTGTGCAGGGCTCAAAGAGACGGTGGTTAGTATCCCGCTGGGATGGAAATGATCCGTTGGGCTTAATGGCACTACTTATAGTCACCATGGGGGTCTGGTAAGGCGATGTGTTCGTGACAAAATGAAGGCTGGTCATCATTGGCGTCGCTAGTGCATTTTCGGTGGGGGGGGGGGGGGGGGTGCAGAGCCAAAATTTTACCGAATCTTTCAAATTTTTTTAGGGAATCCTGGAACTAAGAATTCGAGCTTTAAATTATGGAACAGAAACCATTACGTGGGAAGAGCAATACTAAAGAGCAGCGAACGACTATAAGCCAACTAATAAGCGGCGTTTTGGAGAAGCCCACATGGAGAATATATTGCAGGTCATGATTGCAGTAACAGCTTCTATCCATTATAGCCAACAGAAAATTAGATCGAGCGCCGCAGGCGAAAATTTTCGAAATCCATTTTTGTTTTTGTAGGACCGGATGGAGCGACGTTCCGGCCGCAGCAGCAGCAACTGTAGTCTAGTCAATATACTACCTATAATCACAGAAAGTGAGCGCCGCAGGCGAATTTTTTGTTTGCTTTTTCCTGCCAAATTTGATTTCCATCCAAATTCTACCTTTTAACGTTTTGAAATCTCAATCCTAAAACTGTCTTAAAACCCCCGTCAAATGACGCGCCCTTCCACAAAACAGAGAATATTACGAAAAGTGCTGCAGACGGAATTTTCGAAATATTTATGATTAGATATTCTTTTTGGGATCCAAAATAAAAGTGAGGACTATCGATGATATCATAGATCATCCCTTTTGTCTGCAACCAGTGCTTCACTCGACCTCTTCTGAGTTTCGAGGTTCGTGGCAACTTCCAAATCCTGGAAATTATAACGAATAAATTACCGAATCCCAGTTATTATACCGAATAAGTTTAGAACGATATCATGTTCGGGATCCTGTATAACTACCGTATCCCGGTTATAATACCGAATTGTTTTGGTATCGAAAGACTACCGAACAATATTCATATTCGGTATACTTTCGTCGAAACTGGAACAAAGTCGAGATTCGTGGTTAACTTCCTAATCCTGGAATTATACTGAATAAATTACCGAATCCCAATCTTGATACCGAATAATTTCGAACCAATAGCTTATTCGGGATTCTGTGTAACTACAGAATCTCCATAAATATACCGAATAGTTCCGGCATCGAAAAATTACCAAATGATTTCAGTAAATTTTCTCACCAAATTCTTGATAACTACCGAATACTGGCAACTATACCGAATCCCGATCATTATACCGAAGAGATTTGTACAGATAGCCTATTTAGGATTTTGTATAACTACCGAATCCCCGTAAATCTATCGAACAGTTCTGCTATCGAAAAAATACTACCGAATCTCAAAAAGGTGGGAGGGAGCTGCACCCCCCCCCCCCCTTGCGACGCCCCTGCTGATCATTGCCTTGTTTGTGTACTTTTCGCTCCCTTTGTGGGAGGCTGACGGAAAGGGTCATGTCCGAGCCAAGTTCTATGAGACAATGTGACCTGCAGTAAAGCTAGGTTTACACGGAGGGTATTTACCCGTACCCCGCGGGTATTTTTCCCCGCAACAGCTACAAAAACCCGTGTATTTTGGACTTCAATTTCGCGAACTTTTTACCCGGGTATTTGTTTGTCGAGGGGTATTCTTCGACGTCAGCAACAATAAAACTGGATTTTCGAGGAATAATTTTGATTATGACCGTGTAAAAAGTGGCTCAAATGGACACATGTTGGTATCCATTGTCGAGAGATATCCTGAGCCTTACAACCTTGTAATTTATTGCCACATGACAGTACTGTTCCTTGAAAAATACCCGAGTACCGTGTGAACACTTTCCCTTCTCGTCTCCGGGGGAAAATACCTGCCGTGTAAATGATCCTTAAGGGCGATGGCCGCTGTAAAAGGAAGGAGACTATAATCAGATCAAGTCTAACGCTGAAAAATATTAAAACTGTTATGAACCTTTGAATCGTTGTAGTGGGAATATTAACGAATAAGTATATAATTTACCAGCCGACTGTGGAAAATATCTTCCCTCCCCTCCAAAACAAAGTTGCCAGTTACTTCATTCGAATTATTTATTGCCTTTATTTCCCCATTTTCCGGAGTATCGGAACCGTGAGCAGACACTTTTTTTTTGACACTTTCTTCACTCATGAAAATTAACGCTGCCTTGAAATGACTAGAAAAGTGGAAAAATAAAGGGGTCATGACGGAATTTTAAAATACCACTGATGGCAGTCGAAGAGAACTGGTGGCAATTCACTTGTTAGGCCGCAGACGTAATAGACTTTTCATCGAAAAGGAGAAGGCTTTTAGTTAAACTTTGAGCATTTTTAGGATCAGCTCTTCACCTTCACCTTGAATTAGAAGAACACTTCACAAGAGATTTTGAGTTTCGCTACCGACTTTCTTCTGGAGGGTCAAGGAATAGACGTAGGATTGTTCCACCAGATTACCCTATCTGAGTAATTTGATAATGTTGTTTGGTAGCGTATACCTTGAGTTCAGGTCCGTATCCAGGAATTTTTTTTTTTTTTGGGGGGGGATTGCCTTTCGGGTTGGGGGGGGGTTTGCCTGCGGGTCGCACACAAAAGATAGATCAGAGGGAAAAGCCTATAAAAATGAGTATTTTTGTACGTTTCGGGGGGGAGGGAGGGGTTCAACCCCCTAACCCCCTCCCCTGGATACGGCCTTGCGTGAGTTCAAGCTGACTAGGAAACACATATTTAACAGTGGCTAAAAATGGGAAGTCAGTTTAGATATTCGTCACCGATATTTCGGTCCACCTTGGCAAGGATCCCCGTCAGGATGTTGCTGGATTGTAAATCCGTTGTTTAATATATTATTTGGTAGTATTGTAAGGCTTGGAAACGCGGTAACCTTCATTTATTCCAAAGTATAAAGGTGCGACGGTTTGTTTTATGAGCTGCAGCCTTGTACCAGACTTTCTATAAAGAACATATACGTCTGCAAAACCAGCGAACTTTAGCTCTTCCCCTGGACATTCACTGGCAAAAGTTGCAAAAAATATCCAAGCAAATATCTCTCATTCAGAGGCCAATGTGGATTCCTGTCCTGGCCGACGCACCAGAGCAGAAGAAAACCCTATCTGAGATTCTAAGCCCGAAAGCAGTTCTACCATTGGTGAAGCTAGAGCCCGCTCGCGCAGCTCAGAAGACGCCATTGATCAAGATGACCGCGGCCGAACCAGCCTTTCCTTATGAGAAGGAAGATGTACAGGAGCTGCTATCCCTGTTTCCTGCTGGGCTAGTTGGAAAGGACGAGAAACAGGGTTTGAAATATCTAGGAAGTGAGTAAAAGTGATCTCCTTTTTGAAGTCTGTCTTGTGTTTGTCCACTGCAGATATGGCAGAAGGCCCATAATAACATGTTCGTAACTCAGTTAATTAGTAACACTCTGCTTTGCTCATCCTTTGACAGAACGGTCCTCTTTCCCCTTTACTTTGGTTCACCTTGTCCGCTGCCCAATACGGCACTTAGTGGTACATTTTTTGTCACATAATATAAAATGCTATATGCGTGGAATAGAAACATATTTTCTCACAGAGCCAGATGTATTTTCTTACTGCGGAGAAACGGTACTGGTAGGCTTTTGTGCATAACTACAAAAATAAATTATAGGCCTATTGTAGTAAAGGACATAATTGTGCCGCTGAAAAGCAAGAATAAATACATCCATCTGGCAACCTGTCGTAGTTTATGTGTCCTGAAAGCACTGTCTGCTTCTATCACCCAGTCTTTCTAGGTGGAAATCACTCAAAGGGAACGAAAAACAGCCTAACGGTGGACCACATACCTTTTAGTGAAATTGGGGGGGAGGGGGTGGGGGCTTAATCTACAGTCAAATATTGTCGGTTGTCAGACCGCTCCTTCCCCAATCAAGTGAATCTTGGTAGTGGTCTAACTTCCGTCTCTTGGGGACAATTCACGAGGAATGACTTGGTCAGCACCGCTCGACGTGATTGAATGTAGTTTCTGTACGAAGAAATACCTGTGTCATCGTAAATATGTCTTTCTGTTCGTATATCTTTGACGCCAGAATTCGAACGGATGAAATGTTACTTGTTCTTTTCCAGACGATGAGATGAAGAGCAAACCGTTCTGTGCCCTCTGTGAACTTGTTATGCATGAAATCCAAACTATTCTTGCTGATACCAAGGAAGACGTAAGTATACCCATCAGAAATGGTAACCCAGTAAAAGTACATTAGGACTGGCTACTTTTCAAAGGAAATGCACTACTAGAACGTACTTCCTCCCCAATATGATACAAATAAGGATGGGCGTGATGGACTGCGGGAGGTATGGGTGGTTTTGGCTGGTAGTGTCTTTGACACCTTAACCGACGGAGGTGTTGTAGCTCATCGTCTTTGACCTTCTTCTGGGAATTAGGTGTTCTCCCCCCCCCCACCGCTTATCTATTTGCTCCATTTCCGCTAGATGACGCGCCGACGCGACGAAAAGTTGAGACCTGAGCAAACTAATACTCGTCACTCCTTCAAAGTAGGCCTCTATGTGCTTTACACTGGACAGGAAGAAAATCGATTCTCTGCCGTATGCAAGATATAACAGTGTAGCGGATGCTATATCACATCGTTTGCCCCCGGGGTGTGCGATGACTCTGAGTGAAATGAATACTGTTTTGGTCGTCAGTATGCTGGGATGCGCGGAGAGAGAAGTGTCAATATCTTTGTTGGATTTAAATTTAATAAACTGGAAGAATCCAAAAATGTTTGGTAACAATCCAGCGCAAACATAGCAAAATATAATTCTATGAATGAAAAAATTTGTTCGTGCGGACCGAGAAACTCAAAATGCGGAGCCTGGCACTGGTCAGAAAGTGACCCTAGTTGAAGGGAAAGCGAGGTCTGTGTTTGTCGGAAGGGCCTCAGATGGACACGTATCGCAAGGTGAAACTTTAACCGAATAGGGCTAAGATTTGACAGTCTATTTACCCACCGCGTATTGACTTAAATGGATTGAAGATTCGATGAAAATACATTATTCGTTGCTCCGCTATTCATATACTGTGTGTTGTACCTCTGTGTTTGTAACATTTTGCATATACTAGGTAAACGATTACCAAATATAAACCTTTTTTGGTTTATAGGCAATAGCAGGCCTTGATTAGCCATTGAAATGCCCCCTTTTTTTGAATTTCAGTTTCTCAGCGTCTGGATTAACTTTGTAGAGCAGTGTATTTTTGAACGTCACCACTAGAGCTCAAGATGAAAAAAACCTTAGCAAAGTCAAAATAATAAATTATATTCAGTCTAGTATATTAAAATAAGCTTGCTTTTCAGTTAAACTTTAAGAATCTCAAACCTCCCGTGGGTGTGGGAGAACAGTTTTATGAAACAAAACCAGTTCGTAAACAAACCTTCGGCCAAAGGTGACTGAGCTAAGTTTTATGTTAGGAATGTTTCGGCTGTTCTTGGCGAGGGTCCTCTTCAGCTCTATGGCGAAGGAATAATTTTGTTGTCCGTCTGCAAAGCGATAACGGACCTCCCAGTAAAAACATCTGGAGATGGTCCTTTACATCGAGCCATCCCAGCATTTAACGAACTCTTGTACCCCCCACCCCCCCAAGTTGACAGGCATACTAAGCTAAGCAATGCCGACTACGCGCACTTTCTTAAAGTTGCATGATTGTTAATAATGTTTTCAGAAGCACAAGCCTAAATAAGTTCATGCAATATATTGATATTGTCCCTTCCCTGTTCCCTTCAACCCTCTCTGCTGCTCAATGCCTTAAACCTTGATCTCCTGTTGGTACACACATTCATCTGATGTCAGTTCCGAGGTAACTAGAAACTCGAATGTCTACCTGTTAAGTTGGGATCATCAGTCATCTACACAGTTCCGCCGTTTACTGCCATGTTACTGACCATACCGGAGCACTCTCTTATTACGCATTCCACGCTATGTTGAATGTCAGTCACATTAATGAGTCTCGTCAATTTTTAATAGTCCCATTTCCTTTACAGAGGAAGATTGAAGACGCGGTCAGAAAGGTGTGCGAGCGATTGCCGTCGAGCTTGACTAATGAATGTGAGGATTTCATTTTGGAGTACGGTGATGCCGTTTTGTTCATGCTTTCACAGCAGCTCGACCCAGCTAAGGTAGGTTTACAGACAGTACTCCTGTATCCTTTGTTTAAAGGCAAAGAATGCTATAAGTTGCTGTTTTAAACTTTACCCTGGTCATCAGCTTTTTGAAACCACGCCTTAACCAGACCAATGGCAACATCACATTCTTCCAGTTATAAGTATCAGACCCTTTCCCTTTTCTAAGCAACATGTGGAATGTTTTGGCGTGATTTACATGGAGAAGTTAGCGCAGAGCAAAATATCACAAGGGAGTAGCGGCAAGAGTTGACAAAATTGACACACACTCGAATAGCAGCGATACTTGCGCCATAGCGATAGAGAATGTCCCTACAGAAACGCATTCTGTCGTTCACCAGTGCTAGCTCTGATAACTTCATGTTTCGAACATTGCAAAAAAATTTAACAGTCACCATTGTTTCCTTGGTATGTTCAGACCGAACATTCGTTTTACTACAAATTCCTAAACCCGCAAGTATGTTTCGCTTTAAATGCTGCAAGCGTATTGGGCGGCAGTATGAGTACGACCCGTTTTTGAAGCACGGAAAGCATAGGTCTTGAGGCTACTCCCTAGCAGAGCAAAATGGCACTGAGGAGTAACGCCAAGACCTATGCTTTCCATGCTTTGCAAACGGGCCATACTTCTAGTGCCGCCAGCTACGCTTGCGGTATTTAAAGCGAGATAAACTTGCGGGTTAGAAATTTCTGGTAATGCAAAGGTGCAGTCTGCACATACCAAGGACACAATGGAGGCCTTATAATTTTGTTGCTATGTCAAGAGAATGAATTTGTTAGACCCAGCGCTGTCGAACGACTGAATGAGTTTTAGTAGGGACGTTCTCTATCGCTAGTGGTGCTAGGATCGTTGCTATTCGAATGTGTGTCAATTTTGTCAAGTCTTGGCGCTACTCCCTAGTGTTATTTAGCTTTGAGCTAGCGACAAGACAAGTCGGAATGGATATGGTTGATTTAGCTTGTTCTGTGGCGATGAAAAGCTTGTTTGACAAGAGGCTTTACAGTGATAAGTAAAAAAAGAGCAGTACCTGTGTGAAAGCTGGGATACTGAATATCGATAGAACTAGCCTCTAAGCGTCACTAACATCTTGGCTGATCCTAAAATCCACTGTTGCTTTGTTCTTTTTGCCTGGGTTCGAGCGTCATAGACGTTCAGGTCTGGGCAGGGGTCAACGAAAAGGGGTAGTAAAGTGCTCGCATGCTATTTAGCGATTTAGTTTTTTTTTGTTAGTCAGTAGTCAGTACTTTACTTTAATATTACTGCATAGAAACAAAGCAAATATATACAAAGGAAAATAACAGGAACATCTGCTTCCTCTTCTTTGCGATTTGTCATAAGTTTTAGAATTTTGTATTAGTTACTTACCGGTTTATCAGAAATTCAAAAAACAGAAGGATATGATTATGAAGCTGGAAAAGCGAATTCACCCTTTATAATGGAGCTCCATGAGGTTTCGGTTTACTGAATTTTAACGATTTTGGTGGTTGTGATGTTGTTGTGTTCTTTCTCTCTCTTTTCGTCTTTTACCATAATCCGTCTTTACCTAGAAGGGTTACAAATAAAATTTGATTTGATTAATAATTGTTGAAAAGGGCCGGGTTTCTTAGGCGGCAGAATATCATAGGTTTTTGCAGCAAAATTTCGTCGGTTCCGTCAGAGAAAAGTGGCAACACTGATTCTTGTAGAAAAGTTGCAGCAAGAAGAGCCTGTCGAACAGGCAAGTAATGGACATTTCCTTCTCCGAAGCGACGAGATGACATAAAATATCTCTTTAGCCAAACGGCTAATTTACTCGATCATGAGACATCTCCTTGACATGAGTACACTCGATAGGCCACACATACGAAGTAACTGAAAGAAACGCCTGAACACCCGGAAATAGCTTACTTAGAAATTCCTCAAACGATAGGATCAGTTAGTAGCAACAGAGCAAACAAAATGAGAGCAATAAGATCCATATGATATGACGATCTTGTTTTTCATATTAAAGCTATCAATAGCAAACAAAAATATTGAATAATTTATATTTATATATATAAATAAATACACCATTTGGTCACACTATGTACACTAAACACCGCTCTAACAATTTCCCTGTGTAGACTAGCCACTCTGAGAGGGTTTCACCCCCCCCCCCCCCCTAAATCGTCTACTCCCCGTAGTTCTCACCAATCAATCCCTCCCGCGAACTCTCTCCTTAAAAGTTCATATAGGTCTACGCGTCCGTCAAGGTGCACTTTACTTAATCTCCATATTAGGACATTTGTCCATTTACATAACCCCCTGTCATCCCTTTAATATCTAGACCACCACTCAGATCATGTAAACCCTAAATATCAGAACTCGCAAAGTGCTACTTGTCACAGGCCCCACCATTTTAAGTAGCACCGGGCTCACGAAACTGCAAACCATTTTTCTTGACTCGGAAGTCGAAAACAATATCGTGGCGCAAAACTGACACAAATTCCAAGGGGGTTGTTTAGAATGTAACACGTTGGCGGCTACATTACTAAATCATCTGCAAAGAGTAGGAGGTTTAGACATTACCCGACGACGTAGCAGCTGACCATATACAAAAGACAGCCGGGCAGAGGCTATATAATCCGAGCAAAGTAGGGAGAGAATCCACCTTAACGAAGAAGTTCGTTGTTCACAGTCGTACCCCACCTTGTTCTGAACTTCTGGTTCCTGATCCCAGCACGGGGGCTATCAAGCCTCGTCTTATGATTACCGGTTTTAGCTTTATAGGAGTCGATGAAACGATGATTGACCGACTCCAATGCATTTTCTTCCGAACCGCAAATGTTGGTAGCAAACATCCTCCGATTCGTTGCAGTTTTGAAGGCGTCAGTTACGTAGAATCAGCTGACCTCACGTTTTATAGTAATTATGTGAATAGACATAACATCTGAATATATTCTAGTAAGAAAAGGAAATCGTGTATTGTAAAAATAATTATAACATTAAAATAAATTTGTATAAACTTTCGGCTACCAAATTCGGTGAAAAGTAAATCAGTATAGAATCCAGTGAATACATTTTTGGGTTCTTTGACCTCCATTCCGTTTACTGCCCTACAATGGGGGAGGGGAGAGCCAGGAGAGCCGTCTCATATTTGACCAAAATTTGTGTCAGTGGCTTTTCGTTAATTGTTTTTGATGATTTTTTTTTGTCTGCTTGGCTAAAGCCGTCATGGGATTGTACCTGTAATTAACGCCACTTTAGACGTTATTACATCTTCTTTGTCCTTCTGACACTTTAGTGTTCTGGGGCTTTTTTTCTTCTTTTTTTTTTATCCCACGTAGCTTTTTTTTCATTTGTTCTTGCTTTAGATCGAACTAAAACAAGTGGCTACGTCTCCACTTCCAACTCAGTGATGTTAATAAAAAATCTACCTAACAGTTTACCCTACTTTAACGTCACTTACACCTACAGTGTTCTGGGGCTTCGAGTTCGTTTAATGCTCGTCTAATTTAAGGTTTGTCCGGCTTTGAACCTGTGCTTGGAAGTAGAGCTGTCAAACGACATCGAGACTTTCCCCGAGTGGACACTCAAGCGAGATCCCACGATTGACCCAAACTGCGCCTTTTGTCACCTTGCTGTCAAAGAGCTTGAAAACAGAATAAAAGAGAACAGGACAGAGGTAAGATAAGCTTAATTATGTTGGGGAAGACTAGTTGTAATTGAAATTCGGGCCACACCGACCTATCTCTATATACGGTTGGTGAAACCATCACTGTTCATCACGAGTTTCTCGTCCTGGACAAGTGGTTTGAAGAAAACTTCTCATGTTTTTTTCTTTTGTTCGAACCTACATAGCATCTTCTCTTTTAAAAATAGTTGTATTTCTAGTTTTGGGGTTGCGACTCCTCCTCTTTGCAAACATAATTTGTAGTAGATGCGGTCTATGTTTCAACGTTGGGACGTACCTGACTCCTGTGAAAATATGCTGTGTTTTCAAAATAATTAAACCCTGTTTTATCCGCGTGCCGCCTCTTTTGCTTTGATAATATATAAGAAGAAAAGACGTTTATGCGGTCTTAACGACCCGTGAGCTCAGTAAAAGCAATAAGTGGTTG
Organism: Branchinecta lynchi; assembly: GCA_023053575.1. Lineage (NCBI taxonomy): Eukaryota > Metazoa > Arthropoda > Branchiopoda > Anostraca > Branchinectidae > Branchinecta > Branchinecta lynchi. The sequence continues at coordinate 8,003,881 of JAKZAP010000001.1, forward strand.
CTGATCCGGTTCGAAAATTGACAAACATGTTACATGGAAAGGTCGATTTAGTCATCCTTCTAGAACTGAACCTAGCATTCAGAATACAATCTCAGTCCAGTAGCCTACAACCACATTCTTGATTTTGCATACTTTCAATTAAAAATTCCAGTTTTTTTTAATCTATCACTCTTTTAATTTGTAAGCCCAAGCGCCATTTAGTTGAGTTCTCTTCTGGACTATGATAGCTTGTGTAAATAAATGATTCTGATTCTGATTCTTACTTTCGGTTAATACTTCTTTACGATTTTGAGTCCATGTCTGCTACTTTTGAACGCGCGTTGATTGCGGCAGTCGGCGTGAATGATTCGGTGCCGGTTTAATTTTTTCGTCTTTTAAGGTATTAAATAACATGAGCGAATGAATCTACACTCAGGAACTGGAATGATTCGGTCATTTGATTCGTCCAGAAACTGGAAGGCATTTCATCGCTATAGCTAGTACCATTACGGCCTGTGGTCTATTAGTAAGATAGGTGACAAACAAATACGCCAGCGGAATTTTATTAGAGGTCCTCTTCAGGCTCAAGCCGGTCAAGCTGGGAAGTGAACTATTAGTTATAATTATTAATGTGTAACTATTAATGAACTATCACTAACAGTCTATTAGTTAGCGCTAAAATGTTATTGCAGAAAAGTTTATGCGAGACTCTGTAACGCATACACTATCCCTCATATCCTAGCCTTACCTCCTTTTTCGAAGCTATTCACCATGGCCGGTTTAAGAATAATCCATACATTATCCTATAAATATGCAAAGCACCTATTGGATTAGCCTCCATCGGCTAGAATTCGCGAAGCCACGCTCCTTAAGAGGCGTTACTAGCCAAAATGTGTGTGTGGGGGGGGGGGGGCAAGGCATTTACCGATTAGCTGCTCATTTTTACCGAATGTTTCTGCAGAAAAAACGACTCTTTAAGAAACAAGACCAAAGGTTTCGATGGGATCCCAAATTTTAATATTTTCTCCCGACAATTTTATCTTGAAGATATTCGGTCTTCAACAGACTTCTTAAACATTTTTACTTTTAAAATTTACAAACAGGTTAAGGACAATGGCAATAATTGGAGAAGACCAAGTTCGTATTAGTTGTTTACTTTTTTATGGCACTTGCCCTTCGGCCAAGTGCCATATAGCGATCGCAATTTCTGTCCGTCCGTCGGTCTGTCGGTCTGTCGGTCTGTCCAGGTTTTGCTAGTTCGGGCACTTCCACATAAGCTAGGATGATAAAACTTGGCAGGCATATCAGGGACCCCAAATGATTAAGTTGGAAATAGTCACCTCCTCGATCCGAGCACCGTGGGGGGAGTGGAGGGAGGGGGAATCCGGAATCTTGAGGTATTTTTAACTTTTGAACGGGTGATCGGATCTCGATGAAACTTGATATTTGGAACGACCTCATGCCTCAGACGACCCACTTAAAATCCGGACCGGATCCGGTGACTTTTGGGGGGGAGCTGGAGGGGGCAACCGGAAATCTTGGGAAACGCTATGAGTGGAGGGATCGAGATGAAACTTGGTGGGAAGACACCTAGCAAACACTAGATACATCGTTGACATAACCGAGCCGATTCGGGCACTGTGGGGGGGAGTGGAGGGAGGGGGAATCCGGAATCTTGAGGTATTTATAACTTTTGAACGGGTGATCGGATCTCGATGGAACTTGATATTTGGAAAGACCTCATGCCTCAGACGACCTACTTAAAATCCGGACCGGATCCGGTGACTTTTGGGGGGAGCTGGAGGGGGCAACCGGAAATCTTGGGAAACGCTATGAGTGAAGGGATCGAGATGAAACTTGGTGGGAAGACACCTAGCAAACACTAGATACATCATTGACATAACCGAGCCGATTCGGGTACTGTGGGGGGGAGTAGAGGGAGGGGGAATCCGGAATCTTGAGGTATTTATAACTTTTGAACGGGTGATCGGATCTCGATGGAACTTGATATTTGGAAAGACCTCATCCCTCAGACGACCCACTTAAAATCTGGACCGGATCCGGTGACTTTTGGGGGGAGCTGGAGGGGGCAACCGGAAATCTTGGGAAACGCTATGAGTGGAGGGATCGAGATGAAACTTGGTGGGAAGACACCTAGCAAACACTAGATACATCATTGACATAACCGAGCCGATTCGGGCACTGTCGGGGGAGTGGAGGGAGGGGGAATCCGGAATCTTGAGGTATTTATAACTTTTGAACGGGTGACCGGATCTCGATGAAACTTGATATTTGGAAAGACCTCATGCCTCAGACGACCCACTTAAAATCCGGACCGGATCCGGTGACTTTTGGGGGGAGCTGGAGGGGAGAACCGGAAATATTGGAAAACGCTATGAGTGGAGGGATCGAGATGAAACTTGGTGGGAAGACACCTAGCAAACACTAGATATATCATTGACATAACCGAGCCGTGCCTACTCGTTACAAGTGCCATATGAGCTCGTAGCTCTTGTTTTACTTGTTTAGTTGGGTGTGGTTTCTTTCTTCGTCATTTTTATTCTGTATGCTCATGCTTTATGGTAGGCCTATTCTTATATGGGAAATAAAATTATTGAGGATTGATTGATTGTATGGTTCACACGGGTAAGCATAATTCATCTGTGTTATAGGAGTCGATAAAACATGAGCTGGAATACCTTTGCTCCCGCCTACCAGGAACTCTTCGTGATGAGTGTGACGACTTCGTAGATACGTATGCTCCACGAATTATTGACCTCGTTTTGAATCGGTACACGCCTGATCAAATCTGCATATACTTACAGCAGTGCAAACCAAAGGAAGAGAAAGGTAAGTATTTTTGTTCGGATTTGTGAAACAACGATGACCCATAATAACAATGAAACCAGCTTCCGTAGTCGCTCCGTTTATTCAACCCGGAGACCTGAACTTCACACGGTCCATCCCGATGAAAAATTTGTCTCAAAATAGTAGTATGAAGATGTATGAAAAAGTAGCATGCAGTATTAACTGATGCTACTACATGCTTCTGCTTCAAGGCTACCGTGTTACTGCATTCTACTGCATGCTACTATTAGCAAGACAGGATGCTACTATAGCAAGACAGGATGCTACTGGATACTACTACTTAAGATTAGCCCAGTCTGAGGCACATTAAATGATAGTGTTCTTTACTATTACATATCAATACATGCAATGTTTTCGTACAACTATCATACAACTACGCAGGCTACAAATTTTTCATTGTGATTCTAACCACTTTAACTGCAAATCACTGATGTTCAAACTTGCCACTTTCGAAGCGTAATATGCTATTGACGCTTGTTTTCTTCGTCGCAAGAAGAAACAGTTATGTAGATTTTACTCTGTTTCAGCTTGAAGTCAACGTGCTTGGACAGAGGTAAAAGTCGAATGGTGGTAATTTGTTGAAAGCAGAACTTAGTTTTAAAGTATTCGTAAAGTACAGCACCTTCTGCGCTCCTTCTATACTATTTCGTTCTGGTGTCACTCATGTTCTGCGAAAGAAGGAGATAAAAAAGATGAGATCATGTTATTTTAAATATGCAAAGCACCTGTTCCACTTGTCGAAATTATGCCATAACCATACTTTGACGGAGAAGTTCAAAATTCAAGATGCAAGTGTTACCCTTTTGGATGTTTCTTCGTCGCTATAAAAAATCATTGACAACAGAACCCAACCAGCGCACGACCTTCTACACTGCTTCCTGGCCGACGATTGAAATTAAGTGTCTTTATGTGTATGTTTATGTGTTTTATTTACTTTCTTCATTTACTCCGCTTTCTGAAAACGGCGGGTTATAAATAAATTACTTACTTACTTACTTCTGTTTAAAATACTGGAAAAGAAACAGTAAATAGACCGAGGGTACCTCAACTTTTGTTTTGGTTTAGACAGCATAAAGTGAAAGAAGCAAAGACTGTTGTATATTTTCAGCTCTAAATAGAACTCGGCAAATTCTAGTATAAGAAATGGGATCGCATTTTCATGTAGCGCTCCATTCACGCCTAATACTTTTCTCTTGCAAGTATGAAGTCCTTTTTATGGTTCACCTTTGGCTTTAGTGCCGCCAAATAGCAACCATAATGTGTGTCTGTCTCTCCTATGTCCAGTTTATGCTAGTTCGGGCACTTCCACATAAGCCGGGAAGATCAAACATGGCATTGGCATGCAATGCTTTAGGAAATCTTAATTCCCTGTATCCGATCATCGTTGGGGGTGAGGGAGGGGAATCCGGGATCGTTTACCAGGCTTAAGTTGCGAACTGGTTATCCGATCCGAGGGAAGTATGGGGGATGGTAGTAGCTCCTGCCCGAGATATTCCATTATGTGTTATAACTTCAAACCGCACCCGACCACGGCGGGGGGGGGGCACTCTTAGAGACCAAACGGATGGAGGTATTGTAATGAAGCTTGGACGATATACGGGCCCCAGATTTTATATTTTGAGGTTTGGGCCGACTTCGGGGCATTCGGAAGCGGAGTGAGTCTTGATGGGTTGTAGGAATATTCACTTTGAGGGGTTGGGGTATGTTTCCCTTTTGGGATTCCATCCTGGCTGAGATTAAGTCCAGATGTCCTATATATCCTGTATATAAAAAATGTCTCCTATGTGACTGTATCCAGTAAAAGCCCTATAATATCATGTATTTTGGCTTTTTCTTATTTTTTTCTAAATTTAAAACTAAAAAATAAGGTTCCCTAAACCTGGTCAAATTCGCTAGTGAGTGACTACTAAATCATTTTAAAGCAAATTATTTATTCTGCATTTTTCCTCCCTTTTGTTTTCCATTAAAGTCTCTCGTCCTGAATGCTATCTACTTGTTTCAGGTTTAATGCTAAATAATCTCACCACAGTTATCATTTATTACTAGCACAAAGGTTGAGTTATTGGGATGTCCCAACCAAATAAGCTAATCATATGTCCTATACTTCAGCCTTCATCACTCCCACGCCTTGTCACATCGAATCCTTAGGTTTTGTTCTGGTGAGAAAGCCGCAAGTCCTTCATGTTGAACCTTGTCCAAGATAATTCGTCCCTGACTCGTCCCACCCACGGTTGTTCTTTTGCATGCATCCTCGGAAAGGACTTCCGTGCTTCATGTCTTCCTTGCGTGCTATTTCTTTGACTTGTTTCTTTATGAAACCGATAGATATGGACTGTGGAAAGTTATCGCCAAGAAATGACAGCCGTGACGATTAGATATGTTTGATCAATGAGATTATTGTAATATAGACCACCCAGCGAGTTCTCCGACTTTAGACGACGGACCTAAGCGAAAAGCTGTATTCTTGCTCGCTGAGCTGTGCTATGTAGGAAAAGCTGATCGGATGGCTGGCTAGTGATATAATAATAATAATAATAATGTACTTTATTTCCTTAATAGCTTGTATTATACACGCTAGCACTGGATCGTCATTCACACAAATAACATATGACAATTACATAAGTAGACATTTCATACACGTACAACTTGAAAATATAATTTGACTTAACTTCATCTACACGTACACAACTTGAAAATATAATTTGAATTAACTAGAATTAAAATATTGGGTAAAATAGGGTACAAAAGATTTCAGGTAACGATCTGTCGAGTTTATAGGTGGTCTTATACATATGTGCCGACCTTCAACAACTGGCAGCTGTTCTTGGCAAAGCCAGTAATTATCTACGGTACAGGTGCTACATATACATGGCACATTCTTTGTAGATAGTTTATGTTGCCCCCACCCCCCTCCCCCACTTTTATGCCTGCCAAGTCTCAAGAAATGTACTGGCTACAAACAATATACAAGAAATACAGTACCACAGGCGGCAAATTCTAGGAACTTCACGAAACATTAACAGCGATGTTGATTAGGTTAAGCGAAAGATCATTCATAATAACAGGAATTCCAGCAGGCATGTCATCGGAGCGTCTTTCTGGGACAAAAAGGCTCGTGTGTTGGTGATTACCAAAGCGAGATGAGCTTTTCAGGTACCACGGACGGTTATTACGGTCGGGACCGTGGTATTTGTATATCAGATACCACGGTAATTGGACAAAAATTCCGTAACTGAACAATTTCAAGAAGTTTACACTATATCTACAGAAGGCTTACCAGAGTGCTGCATAAAAAGACGGGCATCTCGGTCAGATCTCGGAAATAACTAAGCAGCCGGGCATTCGACCTTTTGTCCCATTTCTTCTAATCCAGCCTTCGAAAACCAGCAAAATTATCGAGCAACACGTCCCTTACGAATATCATACCTGTTCCTTTTCCACCGAAAGTGACCACCGAGCTGGTATCAGAATAACAACAATAATTACAATATGCAAAAAAAAAACATGCCATTGGCCTCTACGAAGATCGTCTAAAATACTTATGATCATAATTTTTTTTTTTTTTTTTTAGCCTACAGACTGTTTAGCGTTGCGTGAGCGTGCCAAGCGTTGATGGAGTCACTCAATACTACTCGATATGGAAGGGCGTTCCAGCAGTTAACCAAGCTGTTTCTGAAAAACCATCTACCAATGTCCCAAAAGCCAATCATGTCGTGTCCACGTGAACCGTTCTTGTTAAAATTGATAATTGTGTCGGCCGGCAGGCACATTATCGTAATTTTCTTGATAGGTTTCGTATCGTTCAAAAGTAGTATAATTCGTTATATTTCAGGAATAACCCTTGGAGAGTTTCTCGAAATGGTCAACCCCAGCAAGAAAGCTCCCAAGACCCTCGGTGAATTCTTGGAGGAAGTTTCGAAGACTGCTGAGAAGATAGAAGTAGTGGCGCCGTCCCATGCTAAGGAGCTTGACGTGTCCAACAACCCTCTTTGCGTCATGTGTGAATATGCTATGGCGAAGATTGACAGAATGCTAGTGACCAATGCCACCGAGGTAGGGACCGTACGTAGGGTCTAGCTGAATATAGGATAGCTCTTGACGGTGGTTTAGAATGGTGAGAGGGAGGGGCAGTAGCACGAGATTCCTCATAATACATTACCGGGATTAACAACGACATCCTGGGTTCAACGTTACTTCTCTTGTATTCGCAAACGTCAACAACGTCTTTATGCAACCATGCTCAAGGAATACCTTTTTCAAGTATAAAACACTCCCCTTATTTGCAATCCTGTTGCCTCTTCACTCGGTTAAAACTCCCAGTTTTGGTTTGAGCAGAATGTTCGGCCAGGGTCTTGGACTACGATTTATGTCCATGTATTCGAAAGACAGCATCCAGTTTGGGATCCTTATAAAACTCTTGACCTTGCTTTGTGGTTAGCACGAGTGAATGAAAAGTTTAAACTTTTATTTTATTTTACCTGAGCTTGAAAATAAATCAAATAACTATTTATACTATCAACGAACATTCATAAATACATAAGTTAATAGTGTAAATAGAACGCGCTGCGATGGACTGCACTGTTCTCGTCATGCTTTAGGAATTGTTCGGTTTTCATGTCGGAGCATTCATGGGATAACACATTAGGAGATTTGGCCTCTACAGCTTTCATTGACCTTGTTTCCGACCCATGAAGGAGGTTGACTCTGACCATGCAAGGCTTCATAAACTCTAACCTTGGTGTTTCGACTGATACCTCTACGATTCCGCAGACCCCTTTTTAGCTCAGCGAAAACGCTGTTAGATGTGGCGATTATAGAATAAAGTGTGCGCACAGTCCTTTTTTTTTCGGAATTGGATGTCGGTCGTCGATTATCGGATGCTAAATCTTTAAAATAATAGGCATTTTTATGTGCATCCGTTTATCGAAATTAGTTTTCACATATTACTTAATGTCTTTTTTTTTGCAGGAGGATATTCGCAAGGCCGTGCGCAACGTCTGCTACGTCTTGCCGAAGACTGTCGAGCTTCAGTGCTTCTCTTTCCTTGACCAGTATGGAACCAACGTCATTGACCTCCTTCTCAAACAACTTGCCCCCGAAGCCGTTTGCTCTTCGATGGGAGTCTGCTTGAAACCACATGAGGACGGTAAGTTCGTCGCATTCTAATCCTGGTGTGCGACCTTTTTTACGCTGCGGTATTTTGGTACGGTATGGTACGTTTGTTCACTTTGATCGGTGAATTTTTTGGATCACTGAGACTTCTTCAACGACTCATCGATAGCTACCCTTTATCACTTTCGTTAGTGTTTGGAACTAAAATCTTGAATGCACCAGCTCTACGTGATATCCTCCCTCCAGATTTTTCAGCGGCGAGAGTGGTAGCCCAGCCAATACCCAAATTGGTGCCAATTAAACACACAACGACTCGTTACCTAAGAAGTTTTGTTCCCGCTTTCGTCAACCTTTTTAACTCGCATCATTTGTAAATAGATTTGAATATTTTTTGTTATGTTTGACAAGTCTTGGTTATATCCAAACTAGTGTAGATTTATGTTTTGTATATAATTAGTGTTAATATGGACGAGAACCACCAAATTGGCTTGACCGTTGTATCGGTTTTGAAAATAAATTGAAATTGAAATTGATATCACAGGGAGTGGCAGAAAATGGAACAGTCCAGTGGGTCCACCCACTCCACTTTCCCAAGTTGCTCCTTCCATTTTGTTCTTAAGATTTCTAGTTTCATGTGATATTTCTCTCCCTCTAACAGCACGGCTATGATTTTTACGATTGCTGCGTTAGGCTCTTTCCGGGATGTATTAGGCCCTAGATTAATTTCTCAAGTGCTCCTGGCTCAGAAACACCGGTTATGAAACTTGTTCGTAGTTGTGATCAAAGCCGGGGGAGGGGGGGGGGCAACTAAAGTATTTTTGGAAAACAGGTTGAAGTTTCAACAAGTCAGTTATCATAGAAAATTGGAACACAAACTATATCAAGTGCGGTTTGTCCTTTAATTTTTTCTTCCCATAACTGGTTCACACGTTTAAAGCAATCTTCTTCACAGATGTATCTGTGCACATGAACCGCTGTGAAATTTGCGAGGTTGCTGTGGAATACTTCGATACCCTCCTTGAAGACGACACCGTTGAAGAGAACATCGACCAGATTCTAGAAAAAGTTTGTGCCATAATTCCCGTGAAGAACAGGCCACAGGTAAAGGACATTTTATTTTTCACGAGAGGCAGGGGCGGGGGCTGATTTATTTTGGAGTTATTCGCTTTGAGCTGTGCCATATGAGCTGGTAAGTTTTCATTTTGAAAGTCACTTCGACAATTCCGAGTAGACAAGTGTGTGGAAGACGGTCCTGATTGGACCTGCATGTTTTACATCAATCCTTCACAAGGCCAGTCGGCTCAAGGAAAGTGGACAACTGACCACCCAGCTGTTAGCATAGCTTTGCAAAATACGGGGACATTTTGCGATCCCAAAGATAACGCCGCTCTTTTGAGGAATCAGCCAGCTAACGGATATTTAACACACAGCCTTAAAGTACACCTGAACAAAGAAACCATACTTGAACACACCATGGAGAATGCATTTACAGATATAGCCACGGAGAGTATTCTTCTCCTGAGCGTGACGTTTTCAAAATAGGGATGTTCGTTTCTGGAGGTTTGCACATGCAGACTCCAAGACAAAAAGCGCAATTCATTCAAATCTTGTACAGCGCTGGCCGGATCGTATTGGAATTTCTTCTAGATATACGTTAGGGCTCAACTTGTTAAAAAATATTCCAGAAGAAGGGTTGATTGGAGACATTTGTTAATTACTAAAATTGTTTGGTACTGAAAGAAAGACAGATTCAAAATGGAGCAAAAATCATAGCTTGGAAACACTATTTCGTATTTGGATTGGGTTTTCTGCAGGCAATGTTAGCGGAAGTCACACAGATAGGGATGATACTTGGTACTCTTCATTCAGGTGTCCTTTAACAGACACCTACACTGGAAACGAGAACAGTGGTTGGGGTGGGGAGTTTTTGCTGAAATGTTAGTTTATGGACTGTTACTCTTTCGGTCGCTCTATTCGGTTTTCACCGTTATTTGTGGATTGCATGACTCGTAAAACATGATAGATCGAAGGTAATTGAAATTTATACTTATTGGTAGTGGGGTATACATGTGCCTTTTTGGGGTCCCACCCCACCTATCCCTGGGCTTAAGTAACTTTGTCACGGTTGAAAGAAGACGCGGAAATTTGGGGCACTTACTAATTTTGTGGAGTTGCGCCTTGCGCCCCCCATCTCCCTTTTCAAGGGCAACTGGGCTTAAATTACCCAGTGAGCTTTCATGGCTTGACAAGTTTAAGTTCGTGACTTGACAAGGGTTAATAGTTTTATCAGTCAGAATGTGTGTACTGTAGCGGATCTGAAGGCACCGTTTGGAAGTGTTACGGTCCCCTCTCTTCCGGTTAGAGGGCAAGGGGGACAACATTGGCCAGCCACATCAGTTTCGTAACTTGACACCGGTTTGGGTTAGGGCAGTGAAAATTGTTGTGCTGAGCTCATTGATAGGGTCCCAAGTCCTCCCTTCACCTGGTTCGTGGACAACCGGGAGCACGAGGAACAAGACCAAAGGTTTCAGTGGGATCCCCACAAATTTAAAATTTGATCCAGAATAATTTCGCTCTTGTAGATATCCGGTCTTCGCCAGACTCCTTGGACGTTTCTACTATTAAGATTTATAAACAAAAGAAGGTGAATGGCAATCATCTTGAGAAAACCAAGTTCAGATATGGATTCACCATGTGTGTATTTGCCCCTAGACTATACGTCATGTATACTTTGACGAAAACAGATCAAATCTGCCTGCCTTACTTCTGCCAAATCTCCGGTTTCAACCGGATTCCGGTGAACCACTTGTCCGGCAAAAGTTAAAGCTTAAAAACGAATTCAGCGTATCACCTTACCTCTATTCAGATAAAACTTTAACTTTGAACAAATTTTCGGGTTTCAGCCGGATTCTGGACGAACTATATGTCCGGCTAATGATTGTCAAAAGCGGATTCAGCATGTTTTTTTTTTTACTGATAAACCGAACATCTAATCAACTTCAGATCAAACTTTTACTTTTAATAGATTTTCCGGTTTCGGACGGATTCCGGGTGAACTACTTGTCCGACAATAAAATGATTTTCATAAAAATGTTCAGCATGTCCTCTTACCCCTAAATCGAACGTCTGATCAACTTCATGTAAGACTTCGACTTTTAACACACTTTCCAGTTTTGGCCGGATTCCGGGCGAACTACTTGTCCGGCGAAAGTGGTTTTCATATTCGCGTTCAGCATGTTTCCTTACCCCTTAATCGACTATCTCGTTAGCTTGTTAAAAAAAAAATGTTCGTCCCTGAGTTTGAAACCCCTGCCCCTCCCATAGATGTTGAGCTTTAAAGTCTATCTACGAACTCGACCTTCTCCTTGAGCCTTTGAGTCATCACACCAAGCTTCATCATAATATCTCGTTTCCTTCGAGAGTTATCGTGCTTACAGACAGACAGAGAGACGGACAACTTTTGCGATGTCATAGGTATCCCTTAGTAGGAATCCTTTACGTTTTGGGATCCCAAAAACTCGGATACTGAGATCATATCTCTCCCCTCCCGCACCCTCCTCCCAAAAATAACGTTAACAGGTGGGCGTGTAAGTTTTAAAGGTCTTGTTCGTTACTTTGGCTTGTGTTCTCGTGAGTAGGAACTGGATTTGAATTTATAACAAGGGTTAACACTTTTATGGCTTTACCAACGCATTGAATGTTTTCGAAAAAAAGAGGATAAACAAACGAAGTGACAGTCAAGATTTTAAATGATTGTGTTTATGTCAAATTATCTTCGATCGATGCTTTCCCGCTCCTTGTTTGAGCACTTGCGCACTATTTTACTAGATCGTTCAAAACAGCCGAGCCATCCTGACCCTTGGAGATAACAAGACCAAAGGTTTCGATGGGACAACTGACAGACAACTGGGTCTTGTCTTCGCCAGATCCAGTCTTCGCCAGACTCCATGAACATTTTTACTATTAAAATTCAGAAACAGATTAAGGCCAAATAGCTAATCGTTTGAGAAAACCAAGTTCAGATATGGGTTCAGCATGTGTGTTTACCCCTATGAGTCATATCTGTTCTGACGAAAACTTCCTGCCACTACTGCCTATTTCCTGGTTTCTGCCGAACTCTGGAACTACTTGTCCGGCGAAAAAAGAAAGCTCAAAAACGAACTCAGGGTATCTTCTTTCCCCAATAATGAACATCTAATGAACTTCAAATACAAATTTAACTTATAACAAATTTCCCGACTCCAACCGTATTCCGGTCGAACTATATGTCCGAGAAAAAAATGATTGTCACACACGGATTCAGCATCTCTTCTTACCCCTATATCGGATATCTAATCGACTACAAGTAAAACTTTTAACAAATATATTTCCTGTTTTTGCCGGATTCCAGGCGAACTACATGTCCTGGTGGAAAATTTGTAAGTGTTCAGCATGTCTTCTTGCCCTAAATCGAACATCTAATCAACACCAAATACAACTTTTAATTTTAACAAACTTTCTGGTTTTGGCCGGATTCCGGGCGAACTGCTTGTCCGTCGAGAAAATGGTTTTCGCCATCGTGCTCAGCGTGTCTTCTTACCCCTAAATGAAATATATAATAAACTTAAAACTTTTCCGTCTAACAAACTTTCCGGTTTTGGCCGGATTCCGGGCGAACCACTTGTCCGATGACAAAATGGTTTTCACCATCGTTTTCAGCATGTCTTCTTATCCCATGATCGACTATCACATTAGCTGTTTCAAAATATTTTGTTTGCCCCTTAATTTGAACCCCCACCCCTAAACGTTGGTCCTATAAAGCCCATCTACGAACTTGACTTGTCCGACGACTCAACGAATACACCAAGTGTGGTGTTTCGACTCAACGAAACACCAAGTTTCATCAAAATATCTCATTCCCTTCGAGAGTTATCGTGCTTACAGACGGACAACTTTTGCGATGTCAGAGGTATCCCTCCACTTACGTGTTGGGATCCCAAAAACAAAAAAACTGTCTGAGTCAGGCCTGCCTCGGGAAAACTTGAAAGTGGGTCAAAAATCTCCCATACTTGTACAGGTTCTTTTTTGTTTTCCTCAAATTATCGAAGGGAAAGCTCTCAGAGACAGAATCTAGTGAAAAGGAGATGCCGCTTTTAATTCCGGAATGGACTGGTGTGGAAAAGGGTGAGTCTCTTGGACTTCACCGCATGAATCGTTAACATGTGTGCGGATAAAGCAGAGGTTTTCAGGTCTGACAATCTTTTTGCTACCAATAGTCTTCACTGCTTTCATTCGATTCTTTTTTAGTGTAAAGCAATCATCGACACATATGGTCCATATATCGTGAGTCTCATCGGCCAGCTTGCAAATTCTCACGAGGTCTGCAGAGCTGTCGACCTGTGCAACGATGTGGGAGCTGTACGCATGTTCGGCGGAGAGCAGTGTAATCTTGGACCGGCATACTGGTGTAGTAGTGAGAAACACGCAGACGCTTGTAAGGTAAGAGGCATCCAGCTTTATTTCCAGTTCGAGATGCGCAACTGTTGAGGTCCGCATTAGCTGTTCACAAGTTATCACTCTGAAGGATGGTTACAGGTTTTCCAGTTCGCAGTCAGCATAGTTGGGAAGAAGGGCTACCAGAATTTCTAAGCATCAGAACAGAAGAAGATTATGTTTCAGGGCGTTCAAATAGAAGATACGATTCGTGGCTACGGCTTAGAGAAAACATCCCAAAAAAAGTTCTGAAATGATTGCGGATCGGAATTGCGGAGCCCGTATATTCGCCATTTCTAAAAAACAAAAGTCAAGAAAACCAAAATTAAATCTTTGTTTCGTTGTTTCTACCGGTATATGATTTATTTGTTCCTAAGGTGTAAGGGGTGAAATACTTCCTCTCTTATTCAGTGTAACAACATACGCAGCGGCCGTGCGCAGAAAGGCAGTATATATCATTTGAGCCTGAAGAGTACCCTTGCCAAGAAGGGCCGAAATATAGCTCTAATAAAATGTAGCTGACTTATCCGTTTTGCACCGTGAAATATGATTCGCAGTCAGCTTGGGCTGAAGGACTATCTCTATGAGATCCTTTCAAGGTGAAGTAACTGCTAACGGTGGCAGTTAACCGCTGTTGCATGATTTTCGCTACCGTATTTGACAGTGCAAAACGGAAACTTCAGCTGAATTTAGAGCTACATTTCGGTCCTTCTTGAAGGGTCCTCTTCAGGCTCAAGCCGCTCTCACTACCAGAAATATGGGACGGCGTCGTATGAAAGGAAATTCAGACCGAAACTTTTCTGAGGTTCATTTTAGGTTGATTTATTCTTTTCACTAATTGTACACACATAAATTATCAAATACTCCCGACAGAGGGCAAAGCATGGGTGGCACGGGAGTGAAGCCCCTCCGTAGCAAAACCAAAGTCAACCCAACTGCGGAAAAGTCGTATCCTCTCAACGACCCAGTCGAGCAGCAAAAGCAGCAGCCGTGTTCAAGATGAAATCACATCACCAACTTTAACCCCAAGCACTTCTTACAAAGAAATCCAAGCCCAAATATCGCTGACAAATATCGTATCTGACTTACGGTTTTTAGCCACTGTTTAATATATATTTATGTCAATCTGTCTAAAAAAAATTATCGGATCGAAGTCAGTGACGGCGTGAGTTCCGAAATTGGGGACCTAAGCGGTCTGAATTCTTCCGCACTTCATTTTCTTTTTTTCGTGCGCGAAATCAAATAGGCAAATTAAGCACCTGGCTTTCAGAAGAAAACCTCGAGTCCTGTGACCTTACTTGCTTCCAGATTCTCTAATCTCGAGGACTTTTTTCGTGGTGCTCGTAGGTGCAAAACGAAATAATAGCAAAGGCAAAAATTCTGGAGCTTGTAATTCCATAGGAATAGTAGAATAAGCAAAGGAATAATATAATATGCAGAATGAGTAAGAGGGGTCCTTAAAAGCATCAGTTTCTGTTGCCCGCTTTAACAGGCCCTTCTAAACCATGCCAAGATTCCCAAAATCAATATATGGTAGTTCCTATGCTCTTCGTAATTTACTTATTGGGTTCTTAGACAATAGTTGCGTTTTTGCTTGCCTTGGACTTTGACCTTAGCAGTTGGCCGTTTTCCTTATAAGGCGTTTTTTCAGTCCTTAGCCCTTAGACTTTGGCCTTGGGGTTTGTAACACAAAAACGCGTTATAAGCAACTCCCAAGTAGCTTTGGCAAAAGCTTTAGTCACTGACCCATGTTTGAAACAAATTAAAATTGCATTCAACCCTTTTTTCCAAGGGGTCTGACATTTGAAACGGCCAACTTTTGTGGGCTCTCCTGTACAACATAGAACACAAAATCAAAAGTGCTTACATCTCACAGTAAAGGGTTTATTTGTGTACTTCAGTACTTCCAAAAACTTCTCTTCTTCCATTCCTTCCGCCATTTCCAGTTCCAATTTCAAATGCAAAAAACTACAGGTTTCCAGTGGAGCTATTCGATTTTCTATCTGACTAGTACCTACAGGCCAAGGCCAGAGGAAAAGGCGAAGAGGAGCCCGTTGACCGTTGGCCGCTGACTTTGGACTTTTTCCTTTGACCGTTGTAGCAAAAACACCTTATTAGCAAAACGGCTAAAGCCGAAGAAGTGTGAAAACGCCTTATAAGCAAAACGGCGTTCCGCAAGCATGGTCCAAGGTAAGCAAAAACGCAACTAATACTGGGCGGAGTTTGCCGCGATTTTCTTCAGTTCTGTTGGAGGATGACCATTCGTTTCCACGGCCTGTAAGGAGCAAACGTGGAGGGAGACAGTTTGCATAAGGTTCATGAGGAAAGAGTTGTTTGTCGTGAAACGCAGGTTACTAGGGACACTCGTAGGGAAGAACTCGAGCGAAAAGGAGTCTTTGAGGGAAAGACTTCGCAAAGCTAGAAGGGAATCGGTACTTTGGTCGTCGAAGCTTTAAGACATTCTTTTTTTTTCCTTTCAGCAAACTGAGTATTGCCAGAAATCCGTGTGGAAATCGGATAAACAACCTGTAAACCTATAGATTTCTGGTTTTGTGTGCTTTTTAAGCTTATCTTTTCGAATTTTCCGTGATTTAATGAGATGTAATATAGAAATATTCCGTGTGAAGTAGATGCGTGCCTAAGAATACCTGGTCTGTTATTGCACATTAGTTTAGTAAACCGTGTTCGTCTTTATATATATATGGAATTTCCGAATAAACCTTAGATTCGATACAAGACGGAATTTATCGTCACCTTATTTTCCCACACTGAGAGGTACTGCCAGTTCGCAGTATCCTTATACTAATCCCCAGTCTCTTCCTTAAAGTTTAACTGAAAAGGCAGCTTATTATTATATCTGATATATGAGTACACTGAAACATTTTGACCCATCTAAGCGATTTTGCCTGTTTTCGTCGAAGGCTCTAGTAACGACGTTCAGGATTTGCGCTGCTTGCACGACAACCTGAAATTCATCAAGACGCGGGAATTTGAAAACAAGCCTGCATTAGTGCAAGGACGATTAGCGGCGACTTATTGTTCGGCAATGGCTTACCTTTGTAGTTGGTAAATATTTCAAGCATAGAGAGACAAGTACGCAGAGTTAACACACACCAGAAAGATTCAAGCTCATTCGATGAAATCCATTATCTGTGGACAGCGGACTAAACAGAGTAAAGCATTTTTATCTGGTTCTCGGGCCTATTTAAGTGAATATGTGATCTGCAACTAGTCTGTCGGGTCTTAGCCCTTTTCGGTTAAACTTTAGTATTGTTCTAATAAGTGTAATAAGCTTCGTGGTGCTATACGTGGTGTTTGCAAAACTGAATTTAGAAGCTTTCCTTGGCTCGTTGGTAGAATCCAGACAAGCGATCTGGTTGGCACCTGCGTAAGGCAATATATGATCGATATCTTTTCAGCATAAACGGCACATTTCCAGGATAAGTTACAACTGCAAACGTCGTATTGAGATAGGAGCCCACAGAACGCGATTTCTTTCTGCCAGCGACTTTTTTTTTCGCGCCGCTCAGCGAACTGGTTATGAGACCGCACTGGCAGCGAATACGAGAACGAATACGCGGAATACGTCTCTCCACGAATACGATTCGCCAGGTTGATTATTGATTTCCTAAATTTCCTCAGTGCGAACTGAGGCGACGCGAAAATAATTCGACTTGGAGTTGGAACTGTGCGGCGCGAAAGTTTTGCCAAGCGAAGCGATTTCTTCCGCCAGCGACGTCAAATTCGCCTAGAGGAACGCGAATTCACGTTCTGTCGGCACCTATAGGCGTATTCTGGCCGTTCCCCGAGGACTCCTCGGGGAACCGAATGGAACGGCGAGAATAGAGGGAGTCACTCCACGCGGACTCCGCGTACAGAAACAGCGAGAACACGGGGACTGCTTCCAAAATGGATTTTGCTCGAAAAAAAAATATGCTGTTGACGAAATTAGTCTGGATCCGCTTTATTATTGGTTTTGTTTATTCTGATTGCTTTTAATTAATTTTATATTG
Source organism: Branchinecta lynchi (assembly GCA_023053575.1). NCBI lineage: Eukaryota > Metazoa > Arthropoda > Branchiopoda > Anostraca > Branchinectidae > Branchinecta > Branchinecta lynchi. The sequence continues at coordinate 8,021,325 of JAKZAP010000001.1, forward strand.
CACTAAAACCAGCGAAAACTGATTCCCCTCCTAGTCTGAAAGGGAGTCCTTTCTGATGATGGTAATGATAATCGGAGCATTCCCCGTCCGTGGGGACTCGCGAGAATACAGGGAGTGAGTCCCCGGGACAAACAAAAACGCGGGGACTCCTCAAGTGGAGTCCTCGCGGAACGGCGAGAACACGCCTTATATTTACGCCTTATTACATATATTTGAACAATGCTTTAGCACCTGTCCCCGATCTCAGTCTGTCTTGTGTAGATAAACTATTTTTTACAGAGGTCGGATTTTTCCTTTCCCCACCATGATACGACAAAGATCTAGGGAAAATGCGGTTAGGCCACTGTAATCATAAGCGGGAAATTGCTTAACCTTGTTAATCAAGGGCAAAACCTAAAAAGGGATGGTCGAAAATATTGTGCCAGATTTCTTGAAATATACTGTAGTATCGTGAAGCAATCGAAATTAATTCCCTGACCCGGAGGGTCTTTGGTCGACTGAAAAATATTGTTCCGCCCAACGGAAAATTTGCTTTGCTGACTTGCAACCATTGCAGACCGATGTTAACGTCAGTTTTTGGGATTACAAAACGTGATTTGAGGTATCCCCCGTACCTATGATTTCGTAAAAGTTGTCCGTCTGTTAGCACGATAACTCTCGAAGAAGCTGATCATTCTGTTCAAATTTGGTATGAGGACTCATTGGGTCAAAGTACAGGTTCTGTTCGAAAATGGGCTCTGTAGCCCTGTATTTAGGAGTGGGGGGGGGGGGGCAAATTAAGGGACGAACAAATATTTTTAAAAGCTAATGAGATTTAGGGGTAAAAGGACATGCTGAATCCGAATATGAACGTGAATTTCTTACGGGACAAGCAGTTGACCCAGAATCCGGCAAAAACCGGTAAGTTTGTGAAAAATAAAAGTTTAATCTAAAGTTGGTTAGATGTCTAATCTAGGGGTAAGGAGACATCTTGAATACTATATGAAAATTATTTTTTCGCCGGACAAGTTCGCCCGGAATCCGGCCAAAATTGGAAAGTTTGTGTAAAGTAAGAGTTTTATTTGAACTTGATTAGATGTTCGATTCAGGGGTAAGAAGGCATGCTGAATCCGTATATGAAAATCATTTTCCACCCAGACATACTGTTCTACCGGAATCCCGCTGAAACCGAAAATTTTTTTACAAGTAAAAGTTTTTTTTTCATTTACTTCAGCCGTAGCCATATACATGACAAACAAAAAACATATTATCACTAGATATACGCATAAGCACATATGTAACAGAATCAACTAACCACCAGTTCATCACTCCATAAGGTAGTGAAATTTAAAAAATTGGAGTGGAAAGAATTTGGATCAGGTTGTTATCTGACCTCAAAAGGCGGCATTTTGGTGGCAAAACTGGTTTACGTTTCAGTTCGTAAAAAGAAGGCATACGATTTTTGCGAACATCCCCGAAGCGCTACACCGATGCGGGAGTCGGTGAAGTTTTCTGTAACAGTTCTTGTAAGTGACACGGGTCACATTTGTCGCACCAGCGATGGGATTCGTACAAAGAGTAAAACAGTAAAACTGAAAACAAAAAGTACGAAACAGCCTATCACGGATGATTGCAGAACAAAACTGAAATTTTCAAGCAACTACATTTCCTCGCACACACAGACTTCTTTTTAAATGAGGCAAATGAGTGAGATCCCGCAGATGAGGCATGAACCAGAAGCCAGGGTATTTAAACTCTTCAACAAATTTCAGACGAACACAGCAACATAGAAGGCACAGTTTTGATTTTCAACTCTTGTTGGTATAAATGCCATGCATTCCGCTTTTCCTTATTAAAAACAGTATCCTTCTCCAGAACAAATGCCTCACATACTTGAAGTAGTGGTTCAAGGCATTAATACTCGGAACCAACTGACATGGCCCAAAGTCGACTATTTAGATCATCAACATAAAGATTATACATAAAAGGGGATAAAATACCTCCCTGCCTGACACCATTCTGGACACGAAACGGGCTACTATGACAAGAACCAACTTCAAACGTCTGTCGTCGAAACCACACCTCAAGTAACATAACATACAGAGCGGGAACACTTCTTTAAGCAGCTCCAGCAACAATTTTTAGGGATTAACCCGATGAAATGCTTTGCGCGCATCAATAAAGCATACAAAATCCGCTGAATCTGAAGGTGATGGTAGTTGGCAGAAGTAAGGCAGCTGGAAGTTTTGATCAATTTCGTCAAAGTAGATATGACGTATAGGAGTAAACACACGCGCTGGATCCATATCTGAACTTTGTTTCTCAGATGATAAGCCATTGCCCTTAATCTGTTTCTAAATTTTAATAGTAAAAATTTTCAAGGAGTCTAGCGAAGACCGGATATCTACAAGATCCATTTGTCTGGATCGGATATGAAATTTGTGGGATCCCATTGAAGCCTTTGGTTTGGTTTTGCAAGAAAGAAAGTTATACGTCATGGGGTTGGTACCTAATTTTTGTAGTTCCAGAGCCACTTAAGTCGTCGGTGATTTTTTTTTTAACCGAAAAGGGTTGGGACAGGACGCTCGGTTACCCATCACTTGTTCAGTTAAATTGGCTTGAAGACCCGCTGAAAATGCGTTACTTTGTTGTCCGCTATTCACGAATAATCGATTTTCAAATAGTGAAGTTTCGGTGGGATTTGTGGTACCTCTATCTGCTTGTATTTTTGTTACGCTGTGGGGCGGCCGCAGATATCCTGAATGTCAGAACTAGAGTAGATACTGGACAAAAAAAATCCCTTTTTTGAATCCAAATAATTCAGTGTATTCATTTAAATGACACAAAAATATGTTGTCTTTTCAGTTTTAAGTAGTTTAAGATTGGCTCTACCATGTCAAAAAAAGAATTTCCGTAATAGCTACAAAAGGTTGAGAGATACAAATTTATTTCTGTGAAAACAGCACCAGAGGCAGGTCATGACAAAACACTAGGGGCAGGTTCGGAGTCGGACAGCAAAGAAAGAGAAAGGTGAAGGGGAAAAAAATAATGAAGGAAGAGAAAATCGGACCAGGAAGGAAAAAAGGCTCAGAAGTCTTTACGACCCATCCCGGAAGTCTTTACGGACCTATTCCATCTTCAGACCTAGCGGTAACAGCATATCTTGGTGATAATATATGTTGATAAAGGGTGTTGACTAAATTGTATCGGAATTCCATACAGTCGTGACGTAGGCTATATAGTCTGATTGAGGACCCAACATAGGATGTGATTTTCCCTAGGCCGTTTTATAAATGTAAACGCTCAGCTCTATACATATATATTAAAATATATAGTCACCGATTGGAATAAACTACGATTTTTTCGTTTTCGGAGATATAATAGATCAGATGGGACTGACGTCACGCTTGTATTGAATTATGATACAACTTAGTTTAGACCTGATAAAGTGAAGGTATTGCCTACAGGTAGGCCTATAGTTTTCCCAAACGGAAGCAAACAAACGAAACTGAATTGAGGCAACGAAAGCAAATGATAAATTGTGTATCCAACTTTCTCGAAAATCCTTTCTAGAAAAAAAAAAAATATTCGGAGCTGCCCCAGCCATGTCCGAACTTGCCCCCAGTCTAGGGGCAGGTCCGGACAAAAGTAGCTAATAGGAAAATGAAATTTGTAAAGAAAGTGGTGGAGGTAACAAGATTCTACAAAGTAACAATAAGCTGAGAGATGGTTCTGGACAGTCGGAAAAGACTGGAATCAACAGAACCTAAAACGAAATCTTGGTATGCAAAAAAGTAAAAACGTAACGAAGCTGCCCCCTTCTCCCCCATGTTCCTCCGAAAACCGATTGTGACAATACTTCTTTTCGGTCGTGCTTGAAGCCGCACTCCTGTAGCTAGATAGTTTTCACCAAGTAGATTGCGTCTTGTCCAAGCCTTTTCTTGACAACCTTTCGTTTACTATAACAACAGTTGTTAACATTGCACATTTTTACTCTAAGCAGAAATGACGAAATCCCTATTTTGGAACTTTTATGTTCCTAAATCTCTCCAGGATGAATGTTCGTTACTAAGCGCTAAATGCCATCTGGTATTGAACAATCAAGGCACGCTTGCGTCTCCGCGGACGCCGCCAGGCAATCATATCCTAGTAGCGTAGTTCCAGAGAAGTAGTGAAGTTCAAGCTGGATCAAATGGCAATATTTTTTTCGAAGCATCGCGCACATTTGAATTTGTAAGTATCTTTTTACCTTCTAAGGGCTATTCATAGAGCTTTCATTACGTAAAACTTCCGAAAAGGTACCACATATTTGTATAACCTATTTGTATCTCCGCCATTGCTACTGAAAAAGCTTTTTCATCCAAACCTCGCGCACCGGCCATCTTGGGATCGATAGACTCTGGAATCGGTTGCTGTGTGAGTTTATAAAGATATTTTACTAGTTTGATAATAAGTTGTGTTTGGGTATATCGCAGAACTACAAATACGTAGTTGTGAAGGTAAATTTTCCCTCTTTTGTTTTTGCCGCCAGGGTGAATAAATAGCACTTTCCATCAGCGCCTCTGTGAGAAAAATGAAGACGACAATGTGCCCCCTGTCCTTGATTATTGGAATTATGGGACCTGGGTAAGTTTACCAATAGATTGCGTGATTATCATGGGACAAAATGGATGTCAAAGAATGTGAACAAGGTCTGATGAGAACTGAAAGACATGGGGAAGAAGAGTTCAAGGGATTCTTCCATTGATTGAACTGTGTCTGCTTGCTCAATGGTTTCCTCAAACATTTTCTCTGCTAATTTTTCTCTTTGCTTGACAATCTTTCATTTACTATAACAACAGTTGTTAACAAGTCCTAGGCGCCTTAGCTTAGAATCTTAGTTTAGATGCATTGTAGCCTTAGTCTAAGCCCTAATGCTAGCCTAATTGTAGCCTTAGTCTGAGGCTAGCCTACAATGCATCTACAGGAGTGTTGCATGAAGCTGCCACCCTAAACTCCTATTTTGGGGAAATGACTTAGGGAAAAAGAGTAAAGGTTGAAATAAAATTCAGTGGAGTATCCTGAAAGGAAGCTTAGAACCTTCGCTTTCTGCTGGTACCATGCTTTACTTGTAATTGTTCAAGACTAAGCTGGAGAACACAAATGAATATAGGCACCCAAGTGATCATGAAGTCGCCCACTTTGCTAAAAATGGTATTTTGCTACATGGTGAAGTTAGAAGCCAGCTGTTTGGTCAGAGAGGTTCCTTGACCTTTTGCAAATAACAAAATTTGCTGTTTTCTCGGAATTTGCATGATTTTTCTGGGGGGTGGCAGCTTCATGATCCAAGGTGGCAGGATCATGTACCATGGCCGATTGGGGGGTGGGCGGAGCCATTGTAAGGGCAGCTTCATGCAACACTCCTGTAGGCTGATCTAGGCTACTTTATTTGTATGGGAAAGGCTAGGCTAGTGGATTGCTGTCCTAATACACAATACACCCTAAACCTAACCCAGTCTATCACAAACCGGTGATTTTTGGATAAGCTATGCCAGGTGCTGGATACAGCTGGATACCTGTCTACATGCTGTATGCAGTGTTGGGACAAGTATTTCCAATTTGGTAACCTGTTTGTAGGCCTACTCTCGCTGTTGTACAGTAGAGGTAGGCCTTTTTTGCTTATTTGAACAGTTACCAATTGGTTGATTTTTTAGCTTGAAATATCACTAACTTATCTTGTTGGGTTGTAGTATCCAGTATCGGAGGCGTTACTAGCCAAAATGTCTGGGGTGGGCAAGGTATTTACCAACTGGCTGGTCATTTTTACTGACTCATTGGAAAAAAACAACTGTTTATAAGAGAAAATGACTGTTTTGACGAAAAATTGAGTGATTTTCAGAAAAAAAATTTCCCCAGTCAACCACAAAACCGTGATTTAACATCTGGGGATGGAGGAGCTGGGTCGAATTGCTAGTCCTGGGTGTGAGAGGGGTTCTTTTGCCTGTTTTGTTAGTTAGTCCAGTGTCTACGGTTGCAACCTATAGGCTACATGTATTAGTCCCTAGAACTAATATAAAACAATTGTTTACTAGTGGTTGTCTACAACTATGAACATTAATGTGAATACTGTAAAGAGATAGAGACCGAATGCAGTGTCCACAACACATGAATTGCAATTGGTTGATTTCTGAGCTTCACTTAAATCATCAATATTTTATTGGGTCCAAGCCTACCCTACAGTGTTATGAACGTTGGGACAAACAACTGTTTCAAGCTCTTTTGGTAGAGAGGACAAGCTTATTATGTAATTTAGGCATTTACTGATTTAGTCTTTTCCTTTAGGCATAGAATGCCATAAAGAAGATTTAACTTCAGATTTTGAAAATGGAAGTTCCAAAACAAGAGCATGCTCAAGAGGAAACTATCCAAGATATCCAGAATTACTTGGATACATTTGATAAGGAAATGCACACACCTGGACGAATAATCTCTTCAAGACAAGGTAAGAAGTTTCTATGGCACTTGCCTTTTGGCCAAGGGCTATATGGCGATCGCAATTTATGTCCGTCTCTCGGTCTGTCTGTTCGGGTTTTGCTAGTTCGTGCACTTCCACATAAGCTAGGATGATGAAACTTGGCGCATATCAGGGACCCCAAATGAATAAGTTGAAATAGTCAGTTCCCAGATCCGAGCATCGTAGGGGGAATGGAGGGATGGGGAATCCAGAATCTTAAGGTATTTATAACTTTTGAACGGGTGATCGGATCTTAATGAAACTTGATATGGTATTTCAGATGACCCGTGTCAAATCCGGACCTGATCTGGTGACTTTGGGGGAGCCGGAAATCTTAGGAAACGCTTAGAGTGGAGGGAGGGATTGGGATGAAACTTGGTGGTAAGAACAAGCTCAAGTTCTAAATACATAGTTTGACATAACCGACCAGATTCGGGCACTGTGGGGGGGGGGGGGGGGGGTAGGTGGAGCTCTGGAATCTGGTGATCCCGCGAGTTCAGTACTTCTGATGTATACTAGGACGATGAAACTTGGGAGGATTATTAACCGACCTCAACAGACTGACTTGAGAATAGTCGTTTGCCCGACCCAACCATCACGGGGGGAGTGGAGAGATGGGGAGCCCGGATTTAGTGGCATGCATAACTTTTGAACGGGTTATCGAAATTGAGTCAAACTTGGCAAGTGGAAAGAGCTATCGTCTCAGATGTTCCACGTCAAGCTCTGATCGGATTCGAGACCTATGGGAGGGAATTGGAGTGGGCCACCGAAAATCTCGTGAAACGCTTAGAGTCGAGGTATTGGGATCGAATTTGGTGGGAAGAAAAAGCATTAGCCCTAGATACGTAAATGACAAAATCAGATCGAATCGGGGCTCTATGGGGGAATTGGAGGCTGTTTCTCGGAATTCCGGTGATCGCCAGTTACGATAGTTCCAGTTATTCTAAGGACCAATGAAACTTTGCAGGCGTATTAGTGACTTCAGGACCAGACATAATGCCCTAGGAATACTCGTTTTCCTGGATCCGACCATCTTTGGAGAGTTGAGGGTAGGGGAATCCGGAAATCAGGGGCTTCCGTAAGCTGCGAACAGGTGGTCTGATTCGAGTGAAACTGTATGGATGATAAGAACTGATCACCTAGACAAGCAAACCATGCGTCCGAACCACATGCGGCCACGGTTGGAAGAGTTGGGTTAACATCCACAAAACCAACCGGATGGACAGAAAGGGATGCAAGTTGGACAGTTCCGAGTTTATTCGGCCTTGATTTGTTATTTGGTGTCTGGATCGAATCGGGATGGGTGTAGGGGAGGGGGGGGGGGGTGAAGCTGGAATCCGAAATTTGCAGATAGGCTATGCTCCGATTCCAGTCAAACTTAATGAATGGGATTAGGACATGTCAGATATGCGACTTTAATGGGTCTGAGTCGTATTCAGCCACAGCAAGGGGAGTTGGAAGGGGAGTCTCGGAAATGATGTGGCTTGCATAGGGGTAAAAAAAGTGAAGCGATTCGAATGAAACTTGGAATGTAGAGAGATCACGTGCCACAGATGACATATTTTAGGGTTCGAACTGGATCCGACCACGGTGGGAAGGGGGGAGAGTTACCTCCCCTTTCGTGTACCACCTACTCGTAAGCGTGTTACCTCATGACTGGCTCACCATAAAATCATAGTGCATTGTAACTGTAACACCCAGAGGCGTTCCTAGCCAAAATGTTTGGGGGGGGGGGGGGGGGTGGACAAGGGATTTACCAACTGGCTGGTCATTTGTACCGACTTTTTTTGCAGATACAAACGACTATTATTGAGATAAAGCAACTGTCTTGACGAAAAATCGGCTGGTTTTAAGAAAAAATCGATTATTTTTATGAGAAACCACTTGTTTTTTAAAGAAATAGACTGTTTCCAAGAAAAATCAACTGTTTCTAAGGAAAATCGCGGAGCTTCGTGCCGACTCGGCTATTTTTCACCGACTGGCCAACAACATTCGGGGGGGGGGGGGGGGTCACCCTAGTCGTGACGCCCCAGGTAACACCACATGCATCAGTATTTACCATTCTAGCGGATGCTTGTGACCAGAATTGAACCATCAGTGTTTTGGGGATCCCAGAACGTAAGCGGAGGGATACCTATGACATCGCAAAAGTTGTCCGTCCGTCTGTAAGCACGATAACTCTCGAAGACAATGAGATATTTTGATGGGTGTGAGGATTCTTTGGGTCAAGAGTAAGTCGAGTTCGTAGATGGGCTTTGTAGCCCTATATTTAGGGGTGGGGGTTTAAATTAAGGCGCAAGCAAAATATTTTTAAATAGCTAATATGATAGTCGAGTATGGGGTAAGAAGACAACTAGTTCGCCCGGAATCCGGCCAAAAACGGGAAGTTTGTTAAAAGTAAAAGTTTTATTTGAACTTGATTAGATGTTTGATATAGGGGTAAAAAGACATGCTGAACACGATTATGAGACCATTTTCTCGCCGGACAAGGAGTTCGCCCGAATCCGGCCGAAACGGGAAATTGTTAAAAGCAAAAGTTTTATTTGAACTTGATTAGATGTTCGTTTAGGGGTAGAAAGACATGCTGAACACGATTATTAAAACCATTCCTCGCCGGACAAGTAATTAGCCCGGAATCCGGCCAAATCCAGAAAATTCTTTAAAAGCAAAAGTTATACTTGTAGGTGATTAGATTCCGATTTAGGGATATCAAGAGATACTGAATCCGTACATGACAATCGTTTTTTTACCAGGACGCATATTTCGCCCGGAATCCGGCTGAAACCAAAAAATTTGTTATGAGTTAAAGCTTTATTTGAAGTTTAGATGTTCAATATAGGCGTAAGGAGGTGCGATGAATTCGTTTTTTAGCTTTGTTATTTTGTCGGATAAGTAGTTCCCGAATTCGGCAGAAACCGGAAATTTGGTAGAAGTAAGCGAAGGCAGGACGTTTCGATCAGTTTGGTCAAAACCAATATGACTTACAGGGGTAAACACACGTGCTGAATCCATATGTGAACTTGGTTTTCTCAGATGATTAGCTATTTGGCCTTAATCTGTTTCTGAATTTTTGTACTAAAAATGCGTAAGGAGCCTGGAGAAGACAGGACCCCAATTGTCTGGATGACATATTAAATATTTGGGATCCCATCGAAACCTTTGGTCTTGTTCTTGTAGGCGATATGAATGCTGCAGTAACTTGCTGGCTGTGATACAGTTCGCTAAGGTTGAAGCTCAAGTCACATAGTCAAACTGTACGTCACACACCCTTGTTCTTGATTGTTTTAATAATATCACACCAAAGAAAGACATGATCAGTCTGAGGGTGTAAGATGCCATAGTGCTCTTGGTGGTCGACTTCCCGTCAATCATGCGGTTCGAAGACGACTTCCGAAACGGACTATCCGTCCTTCCGAGAAAACTTGGACAGTCGTAATGCTGCTTTCATTTGACCTACTAAAACACTGCAGCTGTTGATACCTTTGGAAGTCGAGTGTGCTGTAGTATGTGCAAGTACATATGGTTATATTAAAATAACCGACAGCTCAGTAAATATTCTGAGCACCAGCCTTGCTAATCACTCCATTTTATTTCCCATTTTAACTTTTGTTGCCACCTTTCTTTCATTCCCATTTCAACTTTGATGCATGGCTTATAATATGTAGGCCTGTTCAGTTATCAGATATTCTATACGCCGTTGCTTCGACAAGTGTAATGTCATGACGGTCTTCTGCTGTTCTGTTGAGCTATTAATGAAATAAAGAATATACCCTACTTATATTTTTTTATTTTTGGTTTCCAGTTACTGAAGAACCGGAGGAGTTGTTTAGTGCAGATCCTGAGGAAGAACAAATGTATTTTGCAGACTCAAATGAAGGTTAGTTTCTTTTATCTTTAAAGTTTAACTGAAAAGGTCTGAGATGGGACAATCTAGCTACCCGTCACTTGTTCACGTAAATAGGCTTGACCGATGAAAATGCGTTATTTAGTTGCTCCGACACTCACTAATAACCGATTTTAATATAGTGGAATTTCCCTGTCGGATTTATGGTAGGCTACCTCGCGCATGTACCAGTGTCGTATGCTTGACGAGAAGGATTTACGAAAAATCAGGGTTTACGCAGTGAGCTACCTTCCGTGAGCTGATCACTGGCCAGTGGAAAGCAGCGTTTGTTTTGAGATTGAGATTTTCCGCGTCATAGTAGAATTTTGCGTTGTAAGGACGGTCGTAGATATTTTGAAGGTCATGCTACAGCAAATAGTGACAACAATTCACTAAAACCATCCCTTGACACCGTCCAAATAATGCAGTGTGTTAAGTTAAATGATACAAAAATAAGTTGGCTTTTCTGTAAAACTTTAATAGATAAATAGCTCTTCCCCAATCTGGGTTTGAAGCATAACAGATGTTTGATAACAATTTCTGTTACCTTTGGCGTTATGTTATGATCTTCGATCAGCTCTATAGAATAGAATAGAATATATTTACACGAAAGCCCCAAGGCCATGGCAAAAACATATAAGGTTTACATTGCCTTGAATTTCAACTATTGGATGAACAAGTCACGGTGGTGCAAACCAATCCGGAGGAATTTCCCCAACAATCTCACGTCACAAAATTGTTTACTTTTTAATATTTTAGACATCTACTCTTTACCAAACACTCTTTGACCAAATACCTCAGATCTTAAATCATTTAGCTCTCTACACTCACGCATAAAGTGGCTGAAATCATCATTCGTCGTCACACACATTGGGCAGAAGAAAGGAGGACCAGTCTTTCCACGACCTTTACGAATATAACTTCTCTTCTCACCAAACGGTAAACAATTTCCCCAAAAACTTAACAACAACCTTATTTCCTCCCTTTTTAGCCCCGCTTTGAAATAAACCTCCTCCCCCCAACTCTCTTTGACAGTCGCATATAAACTCAGGGACTCGGAAGCCACCAAATCAAAATGCCACCTCTGAATTTCCTGATGCTAGAGGACCGCTTAAACTTCCCTACCAATCTAACCAACGTTAATAGATGGCTACCCCTTCCCTTCATTCCAGTAACCTCCTATGCCACATTGATCCAGGATGCCCTTCACGCGCTCCTGCCAAGAATCCGACCTACCACCCTCAAAGCCTCTAGGTACGCCGCTTTCACCAACCGCGTACGAGGCAAGGCTATCAATTTTTCCCAGTACCTGACCATCTGGACCAATCTTAACGACTTTAACGTAAAAAAGACCTAAATCCCCCTTGAGAACCTTACTATTCATAGGACTATGTAATCCTAATACTCTCTTAAAATATCTAAGCTGAATCCTTTCTAGTTGTGGACCTTCCATATAACCCCAAACTTCTGATCCGTAATGGAGACCAGACAATATCCTAGACTGAAATAATTGTTTGTGGATCTTAAGGTTACGAATTTCCTTCAGATCACTCCTCAAAATCATATTTACTAATCTATTTCCCTTTAACGAACAAAAATCAACGTGCTTCCCGAACCTACCAAAAGATGAAAAATTAACTCCTAAATAAATAAATTCTTCCTTTAAAGCTATTTCTTTTCCTTCAAAATAAACACTATCACCTGGACCTATCTTATCCCCCTTCCGAAATACAATACACAACGTCTTATCAAGGTTAAGGGTTAGGCCTTTCAGTTTTAAGTATTCCTCCCCCAGAACTAGCAATCTCTGAAGATTCTCCCTAGATTCCGCCACCAAAGCAATATTGTCAGCTAACAATAGCATGCAAAGTTCTACAATATCTACCGAAACCAGTGGCGCTCCGCTATTCACCATAAACTTTTCAAAATCATTTATAAACAATGAAAATAGAATTGGTGAAATTGTACAAGTTTTAACCCCAGTCTTGAAGAAATAACATCTGATAATTTACCGGCCACCTTGACTACTAGCCTGACACACGTATACATACTCTAGGATCAATAGGACAAATAAAGATGGTAGACCCATCATATCAATTAAAGACTCTCCCAACAGCGTCCTATTTACATTATCAAAAGCCCCTTTTTAGGTCTAAGAATGCTGCCCATAATTTCCCTTTTTTTCTTTTTGTATATTTACGCATAAGGACATGCAGCACACAAATCTGATCTATCGTACTGAAACCCTTTCTGAAACCCGCTTGAACTCTACTTAATATTTCCTCTTTATCCAACCAACCTCTTAGCCTCAGATCCAACACCTTACAAAATATCTTGCTAACTACACTACCCAAACGTATCCCACGGTAATTCTCATGGGAATTTTTATCTCCTTTTTTGAAAATTGGGGTTACCAACAATACATTCCACTCTTTTGGCCAGCAAACTTTCTCAGTAATAACTGAAACAATTGCTGCAAGAATGGGTAAAATCCTAGTCCTAGAATATTTCCAACCTTTAGATGGGATACCATCTACACCCGGGGCAGAAGAACCTTTCATCTCTTTCATCTGTCGCCAAATTTCACTTTCAGACACTGGAGCCAATAGGGAGTAATCTTGCTCCTTAGCCGGGAATGGCACTACTTGACGAAGAGTATCCTTCATAATCTCAAAACTATTCACAAAATCAACCTGTGGCTCCTTCTTTTTATAAAATTCTGGCCACGTATCTGCCGGAGGAATTAAACCACGAATTGAATTAAACCACGGCTTATCGAAGCTTTTATTTTCTTCCAAAATGTAGCAAAATGTAGCATCTTTTTCTTCCAAGATGTAGCAAAATGTAGCATCTTTTGCTTTGAAACTATCCACTAACTGCCTATTTGATTCCTCCATCTGACGCTTCTTTTTTAACTTTAAAAGGGCCTTATACTCCTTTCGGTTTTTCCTGTACTCTGTTAACCTGTCCCTCAAAATATCCCCTGCACTAACTCTTACCTCCTCTAAAACTTTTAAAAGCGCCGCTCTTTTTGCCTTACATTCCTCCTAAAAAAAAAACAATCATATTTCTCCGGAGTTCTCTACTCGACTGGAAATTTACATACAACAGTAAAGAAACCTCTGATATAGAATCATCTACTGAAACTCTTCTCCGCTCTCTTGGATCTCGTTACTATTCTCGCCTGTGAAATTCTGTTTGAAAAAACTGAAGGAAGCGAAAAATAAAGTGATGACAATTAATGTTTCATTGTTTGTGTATTGTCCTTTTATTGCTGTCCAAATAAGTTAGATCGGAAAGAACTAAGAAAGCTTTCTGCTCATTTTTGAAATTCGATGGGCATTTGGCGTCATTAGTGGGATTGACGAGAAAGTGCCGGGTTCGACCCTGTCAGGCCCAAGAGCTTGTTACTGAAAACATTTTTTCAGTCAAACTCGGTCAAGTATAAGCTAGGATGCTACGGAGGTGAAGCATTAGTGGCGGAAATAGTAATGAGAAAATGATGGGCAGGCATAATAGAGTTGTTGTTCGTTTAAATGAGTTGATTTGTACCCACGATGTTTAGTATCTGTACGGTATTGTAAGTTAAGTAAAACCTTTGTATTCCCCTTAACTTCAAACAATTCCCTTGGTGAATTGACATGTACCAACCTTGGATAGTATATAGTAATAGGATAGTAAGCGAGCTCTAATAGGTAAAGCTAGCCTAGAGTGACGCTGAGACACTATCATCATTATAGCGGCTGAAAATGAGGGTGGAGAAGCTTCTGGAGGAACTGACTCGAAGATTGATGCACCAGCAGTAAGTTTTATTTTCTAGCCCACTTAGTATGTCGTAGCTTATTGAATGACATCAGGCATAAATGTATCCGAGAACGGATAATCCTGCTAGAGTGCTACCGTCTTTTAGTTATCTTGTAGCCATTTGGTGATTATGAAATTCCCAGCTTGTAATAATAATAATAACAACGTTTGTTTCCTGAATAGCTCATATAATTACTCGCTAGCGTCGGATCGACACACAATTCTTAACACGGCTAAAACTTTATAATCACTTTTCAATAATTACCTTAAAATATTTCTAAAATATTTCTGTTTGAACGCCATTATCGTGCGCGGAGGGGCGTATCCTTTAATCAGTCAATCAGTCAAGTTTATTTTCCAAATAGCTTAAAGCTAGGAGAGGAATAAAATATTTCCAAATACACAGACACGAAACAAATTAACTAATACACTTACAAGTTATCACCAGAAATAAATGATGGGGTGAAACTATGTTAAAATTGGGCAGAAGAATTAGCAGGATATGGAAAAAAAAAAATTCTTTGCATATTACCCTTCTTCGTATAGGCATGTGTTTAGTATGCTCAGGTAGCTGCTCAGCTAAAGATTGTCGGAAATGATTTAGAATTTTTGAGCAAAGGGTATGCCGAAGACCCTAGTTCTGTATTATCAGCTCTTGATGTGAAATGAAGCTGCAGTTTCTGATTATTGGCTTGGGCGTGAGCTGTGAAGCCAAGCAGATACATTTCCAGTCCTATTTTCAGAATGTGAATGGTGTTTTTAGGTGATGCAGATTGTCCTTTACCTTAGTCCGGTCTTTTTTTTATTTTTACCATACGCTTATCAATTTTTCCGAGATTAATGTGAAATCATAGACCTTAGATCAGAAGCAGTCCGCGCCAGTTCCGTAAAATAGTCGTCAAGTTTGCAAGTGAGAAAGACAACTGCAGAAATTTTTTATCGGTGCAATGACCATCAGAATTTGTTTGCGATGTTCGCGATTCAATGTGGTAACTCCGTATATGAGCGGTAGACCTGTTGATGCCATGAAGTGAATGACAAATACTCGATCATAAAAATCGTCTCAGCTGATACTTACAATTTATTGATACATCCGTTACGTGCTGCGTTCCTCAGGATTGTGTGTCCAGTGTGCCTGATCACTGATGGATTTTGGAGTATCGATGAACAGGTCAATTAGGGAAGAAGGGTTGATTAGTGATACAAGTAATGCATTTCTCATAAGATGTAAACATAGCATACGTAGTGCTATACTGAGATGGAGCTGTCAGTCTAGGGCTCTCTTGTAGAGTGATGATTACCAAACAGTTGTCCTGCCACCAAGCGTTGATGGAAACGAAGTAAGCTACGTCTTGATTGTACAGCCAAACGAAGAGGGTCAAGATGGCCAAGACGATGGAAACATAGGCGTGTACGAGTTTGACGAAGGAGAAGCAGACCCCAACAAAGCATCTGTGGTATGTTGAATGTACCTTTTCTGGTTAGTGTCCCAAGACAGCAGCCCTACTAGGATATTTAGTTATCGACCCTTGCAGTCTTAGCCCCGACCTGTCGCCAAGGGCACACGCACTATAGCTACATGTATACAAAGTCCGATAAAATTCCGCGTGCGAAATTCGCATCACTATGGGGTGCACGTATCTGATAGCCTAGAGCGTTGTATGTGCATGCGTTTACTTCCAATATGTAAGTGGACATAGCTTGGACACCTCACAGGATGGACACCTCGCCCATATGTACTAATCCGAAGCAGCACTAGTAGTAGGCAGGGGCGTCGCAAGTGCATTTTCGGTGGGGGGGGTGCAGAGCCAAAATTTTACCGAATCTTTCAAAAATTTTACCGAATCCCAGAACTAAGAATTCGAGCTTTAAATTATGGAACAGAAACGATTACGTAGGGAGAGCAACAATAAAAGGCAGCATGAACGACGATAAGCCAACTATTAGGCGGCGTTTTGGCGAAGCCCTCGACGAAGCCCACATAGAGAATAGGTTGCCGGTCATGATTGCAGTAACAGCTACTGTCTATTATAGCCAATAGAAAATTAAATCGAGCGCCGCAGGCGAAAATTTTCGAAATCCATTTTTTTTTGTTTTAGTAGGCTAAAATTTAACTGCTTCTCTTACAAATTCTATCATTTACCGTTGATGAAATACCTAGACTCTTCAGAAGTTCTAGAAAACGGAGGGAGCGACGTTCCGGCAGCAGCAGCAACTGTAGTCTAGTCAATATACTACCTATGATAACATAAAGTGAGCGCCGCAGGCGAAATTTTTTTTTTGCTTTTTCCTGCCAAATTTAATTTCCATTCAAATTCTAGCTTTTAATGTTTCGAAATCTCAATCCTAAAACTGGCTTAAAACCCCCGTCAAATGACGTGCCCTTTCACAAAATAGAGAACATTACGAATTCTGCCTTGTTACTGTTTTTCCTTTTAAATTATCTGTTGACATTTATGACTTTATTAATGACTACAAAAACATCGTATTTTGGCTCTGCCCACGAGAGATATGTTTTGTTTTATTATTAAATAAATTGAAAATTGAAAGTGCTGCAGGCGGAATTTTCGAAATATTTATGATTAGATATTCTTTTTGGGATCCAAAATAGAAGTAAGGACTATCGATGATATCACAGATCATCCCTTTTGTCTGCGACCAGTGCTTCACTCGACCTCTTCTGAGTTTCGAGGTTCGTGGTAACTTCCGGATCCTGGCAATTACAACGAATAAGTTACCGAATCCCAGTTATTACACCGAATAAGTTTAGACCAATAGCGTGTTCGGGATTCTGTATAACCACCGTATCCCGGTTAGTATACCGAGTTATTTTGGTATCGAAAGACTACCGAACAATATTCATATTCGGTATACTTTCGTCGAAACTGGAACAAAGTCAGGATTCCTGGTTAACTTCCGAATCCTAGAAATTATACTGAATAAATTATCGAATCCCAATCATGACACCGAATAGTTCTGAACAAATAGCTTATTCGGGAGTCTGTGTAACTGCGGAATCTCCATAAATATACCGAATAGTTCTGGCATCGAAAAATTACCAAATGATTTCAGTAAATTCTCTCACCAAATTCGTGATAACTACCGAATACTGGCAATTATACCGAATCCCGATCATTATACTGAAGAGATTTGTACCGATAGCCTATTTAGGATTCTGTATAACTACCGAATCCCCGTAAATCGAAAAAATATCGGACAATTTTAGTAAACTTTTGGGCCTCCGGCCCAAAATTTTACCGAATCTCGAAAAGGTGGGGGGGTGCTGCACCCCCCGCACCCCCCCCCTTGCGACGCCCCTGGTAGTAGGAGATTATGAGCTTGGCACTTTTGGCCTTACGGAAGACCAGGCTTATCGGTTCGAAAAAATACAGAAACGTGCCCTACTGATTATGTCACGATCCCCCAATATTCCTTACAATGAGCTCCTTCAGAATTTAAATTCGAGTCCCGTAGGTTGAAACTGTGCATGTCTTCCGGTAAGAAAATGCTTGAGAACCCTATCCATAAGTATATACTTCTGCTACCGTTCAATACTGCTCGCGAACGACCTGCAAGATTGGCCTCAGTGGTGATCCCAAAACTCCAACACGTAAAATGTGAACATGTACGGTATAAAAAGACGTTTGTACCGTCTTTCGTTAAAATTTTTAATCGTACTTAGTGTTACTTTTAAATACGACGTTTACATTTTATATGAGTGTCTACATGTATATATGACGATTTTGACAAATTTGGATTTCACCACGATAACAAAAGCGATATCTATCTGTCGAGGAGATATGGAGCTTCAAGATATAGTTATAGTTTTAACTAGGGAGATTCTTCCTAAAATTTGATGGTTTTGACTACAGGAATTGTCGAATATGTCCAAAATTAGTTAGTTTTTCTCCGTCGCTCAACTTTTCCGCATGTCCGTTTACTCGGTCCTATTGCGTCTGACTTATTTAGCTCGGTCCTTGACGACTACATGAGCTGCATTTTTGCAGATACCATGGTATCTGTTACCACGGTAACTCGATCTGCAATGAGTTGCTTTTGCAGTTATCGTGGTATCTGATACACGGTGCTCTGCAAAAACGACTATTGCCGAAATTGCACTTTTCGAAGTCATCTCAAAAGAAAAACAGATACTCGGTTACATCAGTAAGTGCTAAACTTCTTTCTCACCAATCTGACAAAATTTGATGAAAGTGAGATGACTTTTCAGACACCACGACCAGTTACCACGGTCGGACCGTAGTATCTGAATATCTGATACCACGATAACTGGCCAGATACCATGATAACTGCAAAAACGCCTTTTGACCATGGTATCAGATACCATGGTAACTGCAAAAACGACTTAAGACCGTGGTATCAGATACCATGGTATCTGCAAAAACACAGCTATTATCTTGATGGTTGACAGCTGTTGTCTTTTCAGCAAGAAGAAGACGAGGAAGTTGAAGAAAAGAAAGTAGTTCGGATCGTTCGCGGTCGCTCGTCCCAAGGAAACGCACCTCAGCACATGTGCAGTTACTGCTCGTATTCTACACCAAAAAGGTAATCTATTTATTTACTGCAGCTCAAGTCATGATCCAACGTTTGGCCTGCTAACCCATCATACAATCGCTTAGAGAAAGACCGAGTCTTCTAAAAATAAGAAAAAAATAATTGTAGAGAAAAAATACTAGCGTAACAGATAATAAACTATCTTGTTACTGCCTTCTGGTCTTTTCGCCTCGTAGCAGTTATATATTCGGGAGAATAGAGCATCTTTATTGGTCTCTGTGCTTGCTCGTGGCCGTTCTTCTGATGCATTGGGCGGTGGTAGTGCATAACCAAGAATTGTGTGTCAGTTGTTTCCGTTACTGATTATTGGTGGTGTTGCCACAATGCTGGCTTATTGATTGAGCCAGTATCTATACTGTAGCCAGACCTGTCTCCAGTCTCCACCCAATATCCTTTCTGCTTCAGGAGTTGTTGAACATATGCCAGGGATTGTGTCAAATCTGTGACGACTAGAACTACGGCAATTCAAGCAGAAGGTCGCGTGTTCAAATCCCGCTGTTGTGCCGGTCTTTTCATCAAGCTCTGAACCTATAGCGAAGTGAATACATGATCACCGGTGTTTCTAGAGTTTAATATCGCAAGTGAAGATTCAGAGCTAAACTCAAACGACGTCAATTGTAGCTTGAACGAATCTTCGAATAAGAGTAATCTTCACTTGTGGGAAATACGAGTACATAAACTTGTCCTTATCTTAGTGAATCGTCATTTGTTATTGATCAGTCAGTCGTGGTACTGAAGTGTAAGGATTGTACATATTTCAGTTATTTTAATCCGTTAGATGTAATGGTTGACATATTTAGTGCCAAGCCGTCGCTGCAGGTTGCACCAATAAAACAATCTATCTATTCGCATTTACCCGGATTTGGATATATCTTGTACAGTATAAGAACTTGTTCAAGACACCTGCAAGAATCTCGCCGAAAAAACGTATACAAACCCTAGATCTGAATTTAAAGAGAAAAGCCACTCCTGGAATAGGTATCTAGCGGTTTCGCAATGCGCCAAAGACCCTCGTCTAATCGGTTTTTGTTTTGTTCTTTTCAGATACCTTCTGGCGCGACATCTTAAGAGCCACTCCGAAGAACGTCCGCACAAGTGCTCTGTGTGTGAGCGCGGCTTTAAAACCCAGGCGTCACTTCAGAACCATGTCAACACGCACACAGGGACCAAGCCTCATCAGTGTAAATACTGCGAAGGCTCGTTCACCACTTCTGGTAAACAAATAACCTTTTTGTGTGTGTGGGGGGGGGTGAGTTGTGGGGGTTAGGGTTAGCAGAATATAGCTGGGTACTCCAGTACTCACTCTGAGTCACTATGTCCTTTATAGAGGTCATGCCCATAGTCGAAGCACTGTCCCTAAAAAGGGGGCTCTCTGTCCATCTGCGAGCTATAAATATCCTATTTATGTAACCAGATGGGTAGCCGGGAATATCGGTGTTTTTCCGCAACGGCGAATGCTACACTGTCCGTCGAAATAGAAGACTGAACTGTATGAAACACTTGAAACCTAGAGTATTTCCCTTGGGAGATGGTAGGTAGGTCTTCAGTTTTTGGTCTTGTTACGTGTCATGCCGTACGTTTGCCAGACAGGGTCTGTAGAATTAGGAAGCTTGTAGAAATAATGTTCGGGAGCAGTTAAAGTGAATTTGGGACCTTATTCCAGTTTTGGAACCGTAACAGGTAAGATTGGAATAATCTTTAACCTAAAGTATTCGATAACTCCGTATTTCATTGCCTTGTAGCTCGCGGTCGGAGATCCCACCCATAAAGTGCTTTCTTTTTCTCGCAGTTTACTACCTACTATATTCGACATTCATCGATGGTTATTTTTTATAGGGGAACTCGTTCGACACATTCGGTACAGGCATACCCTAGAGAAGCCTCACCGTTGTACTGAGTGCGACTACTCGTCAGTTGAGTTGAGCAAATTAAAAAGACACATGCGATGCCACACAGGGGAAAGACCGTATCAGGTACGATTTTCTTTTTTTGCTACTTTTAGCATGTAGGTATCACCGAGGTCTCATGATGCGATGTTCATACTTACTCAGAAGTGCCTGTCGATAGTTGACGTTCCCCCTTTTAAGTTTCCTCTGTTTCAGCTAGCTGGCGGGCAGCTATATATATATTTTGAATAAATTGAACGTGTAAATGTAGCAGAAGGCCTTGGGGATAACTAAGTTACGAGTAAGAAGCTATTATGCGTCATTCGTTTTGGAGTATCGAGCAGAGATCAGGCTTGTAACTAGTCGGGTTCTTTAAGCCGCTCTGGCTGAGACCTATTTTACAGTGTCCTCACTATTACAATTACAGTTCGGTTTACTTATTCACAAAAATAGTGCTGGACATGTCAACACAGTTAAAAAAAGATCAACCAAGGGATATATTTACAATTGTAACCTACGACTTTTATATACAATTCACGGTTTAAAATACAATTCATCAGAATAAAGAACAAGAATTAAAATGACAAGTCTTGAAAACAATTACAATAAGTGTCATTACTATTCTAATAATAAAAATAAAATAAAAATGACTGAGAAATGTTAATCAAACATGAAATGACCAAACTATTTATGTCACAACAAAAATAAAGAAACGGGCTGAAAAGAAATAGACGACAACAACTTTTAACGAGCGTTGAAATGTTCGGTAAAATATGGCATAAAAGAACGTAGGATAGTCTCGGTTCTTAGAGATGAACTATTCAGTGGTAAGTAGCGAACTGACCGACATCTATTTTGTAGTGTCCACATTGCACTTACGCCAGTCCAGACACTTTCAAACTGAAGCGACACCTTCGGATCCACACAGGAGAAAAGCCATATGAGTGCGATATCTGTCTCGCGAGATTCACGCAGTCGAACAGCTTGAAATCACACAAGCTCATCCACACAGGTAGTCCGTAATGTTTCTTCTTCCCTCGTATTCTAGATGAGCTAATGCATAAGGTTAAATGCTGGGCCGACGACTTTGGAGTCCGAGAGTTGAAAATATCAGCTGCAGCGTGGCTGCACGATTTGTGTTTCATTGGTCGGTATTAAGTATGTGCTGCGTCTTGCGCACATTACTAAAATCTGAGAGCTTTGTAAGTAGTCACTCCCGGCAAGAGCCTTAATCCTAATTCACACAGAGAGCGAACTTCGCTACACCTCGCGATATATATCACGCCAGGCGTTAAAAAGACGCATCGTCAGATAAAAAAAAATGCTTCGCTCTGAGTCGAAAAAATTCGCAACGCCATAGGCAAATAATTTGAAATACAGAAAAGAAGGATGTAGAATAGCTAATCAGTTTAGTTCAGACCCAGTCAGTCACGACACTGGTATAAAGCAATATAAAGACCATGGAATCAGAGTAAATTCATGAAAGGAAATAATGTTCGAGCGAATTCGCTCACCGTCTGTCATACCCTGCAATTTCGCCTAGAGGTCACGAAGTGTATTTTTGCCTGCCAATATCTGGATTTACTTAAATATAGACAATATTTAAAGTGGAATTCACACAGAGGGTGCTCTGTGGGAATTCCGCTTTAGCCGGAAGATGCGCTACTCCTGGTAGGAGCCTCAAGTCAAAGTCAAATTAAGTAGTGGTTCAGGTTTAGGTTGTTTAATTTTTAAAATACTTCGTGTACATTTTGATCACTGCATGGTGAACTTAAAGGCGAAAATGTTCTTGTGATGCGTTTTGAACCTACGACCTTCGGCTTCCAGAACCGGAGGGCTACCAAATGAGCCACCGAGAGACCTGTGAAGATAGTACGCAATCCACCTAACCGCCAAATTGAAACGAGCAAGTCCCTTGTGTATTCCACTTTTTGTACCTTTAACTTTATCTTTGAAAAGAAGTGGCTGACAATCAGAACTTCCGTATATCTGTCTGATGTGCAAAGCTGCATGTTTTGCGCGTCGTCGCATATAAGCCTCATTCCCCAGTGACAGCGAACATTGCGTTGGCCTCCGAATTATACTTTACTCGATCAGACACACTACGAGGTCGTAGCTAAACTCGCCATGCGAATTAAGACGCATCCATGTATGGAAAAGCCGATAGTTGGAATTAGACTTTACGGTCAAACTTTCGCAAAACTTGAAACGTTCACTGTCAGAAGTTTGAAAAGAATTGACATATTGATGCCATCCATCTCGTAACATAAATATTTTTGGCATCTGTCATACAGTTTGACACAAGGATTTGCATCCATGCATCAAATATTACCAAACTGCGTTGACAGTGTAGAAGCATAAACATTTCCAGCGTCTTAGTCAAAGGGAGATTTCTGCCATCGCAGAAATGGGGCTAAGGAATTATTTGAAATTGAGGAAAATATTTGATCGTGGGTGAAGTTTCTGGCGGCCCCTGATTTTTTGTAGAATTTCGTTCTGCAGGTAACAAACCAGTCTTCCGATGCGAGCTTTGTCCAACGACATGCGGGCGAAAAACTGACCTTCGAATCCACGTTCAGAAGCTGCACACGTCTGAAAAACCCGTCAAGTGCAAGAGATGTTCAAGAACCTTCCCGGATAGATACAGTTACAAGGTATGAGTTTATTTGATCCTATTTCTTTAGATCCCTTGTGATTAAACAGATCAACTTTTAGCTTTACCGAAATTGTTGGAATAGGTAGAAGAATGAGTGGGGCTCTGGGAAAACGTTTACTGGTGACGGCATGATTAGTATGTGAGTACGATTGAAAGCACAAAGAGCACGGTCATTGTGGTGATAAACTTCCGGGGGTTCGAAATTCTACTCCTTCATTCTTTCCAGCACGGCACGTGTAGAGCGTATATTGAAACAATGTACAACGGATACGTCAGCTACGATTCTTCATCTGTTTCAGTCAGCTTGGGCTCAAAGAATATTTATGTAGAGAGTGGGCCACCCTTCTAACGATAGTAACTCTTAGTTACTGTTTTCGTTCCAACCTCGTTTAAAGTTACTACGCTGACCGTTCCAGCGTTCTCGAAATAGTAACTAATAATACCTAGTCGGCGAAGATGGAAGAATTTGATCCAGCCTTGACGCCAAGAAGCCTGAATTCGTGACGTCATGCGTAGTAACTACGGTAAGTAGGGTGGAACACGCTAGTATTATAGTGCTTTTCTCCGTCACAGGTTCTGGTTAATTCGGCCTTGGTTCAACAGGAATTATTCAAGGAATCCTTAATTAGATCGAACTTGTGTTCAGAGTCTAAATGCGATTAAAGGAAATATTTGTTCTTATGTGACAGCCTCGGTATCAAGAGCTTACACAGAAACAGGGACACTGCGCTCGGTGAAGCTTTAACTAGCCCTAATTTATATTTTATTCACAGCTTCATAGCAAAACTCATGATGGGGAAAAGTGCTTCAGATGCGATCTTTGCCCATATGCCAGCACGACTGCACGCCATTTGGAGTCCCATATGTTAGTTCACACTGATCAGAAACCGTATAACTGTGAGCAATGCAACCAGTCCTTCAGGCAGAAGCAGCTTCTCAGGTAAGCGGTACTGCAGGTTTCTACTATGTCATAACGGCGAGCCCTATTTGTAACCGCAGACTCCGTTTCTGTGGATGAAGATTGTGTTTGACAGAGACACGATGAAATATCGCATTTGCTAGAAATCTTTAACACTGTTGCGCACTGACGGCTTGCCGTAGCTTTCAAAAGCGAGGATTAGCTTCCAGATGAAGTTGTGAGCGTGTTCTACCCTTTTAACAATAGTAACTATTAGTCACTATTTCCTTTCCCGAAAAGTTACTACGCTGACCGTTCCAACCTTCTCGAAATAGTAACTATTTGCTTACCATGCTTGGGAGCGTAGTGAACGTGGTAACTACGGATCTCTGTAACGTGATTGGCTGGATAACCCCGTGGAGTGATATTTTTAGCGAAATAAATAAATGCGTTCCAGCCATACACTCACGAAGCCAGAATTCGTAACGTCATGCCTAGTAACTATGGTAAGTAGGATGGAACACGCTCTCTTTAGAGTTCTATAAAAATCATCCTGTCTTAGTATTTGTTCATGCTTGTTCGAAAGTTCATTTGGATGTCTTGGTAAAATTCCTCCCAGTCCGTCGAGAGATTCCACTTCGTTTTCCTATAATGCAGTTCAAGGGGCTACATTGTTCTTTCCATGCCTTGTTCTTTCAAGCGGGTAGGAGTTGGTTCTTGTTGGGAAAGACCCTAGCTGGCACGCCTATCTCTCCAGTCAAAGTTCTGTAATGTTTATTTAGTGACTGTCTACAGATATACAAGTCAGGAAAAGTGAAGTCAGGAAAAGTAAAGTCAGGAACTTATATAAATAATGAATCTTTGTATTTTATGAACTAATACTTGAATTCAACGTTTATCATACCAATACATATCTTAATTATGCAAGTACCGTAATAACCCGAAACAGGCTTACCTTTAATTTGTAACAAATCCGATGTCAAGCCATTAATCTGGTTGGTCTTTGGAACTGAACTGGTGACGCTTCAGTCAGGATTCATTAGTTGCATTTTTGCAGATACCATGGTATCTGATATCACGGTCCAAGTTCGTTTTTTCAGTTATCGGTGGCATCTGATACCACGGTCAAAAGGCGTTTTTTCAGTTATCGTTGTATCTGGCCAGTTGTCGTGGTATCTGAAAAAGTCATCTCACTTTCATCAATTTTTGCTAAATTGGTGACAAAGAAGTTAAGCACCTGGTAAACTTAGTGATGTGACAATATCAGTTTTTCTTTTGGGATGACTTCGAAAAGCGCAATTTTGTCAATTATCGTTTTTGCAGAGCAACCGTGTATCAGATACCACGATAACTGTAAAAACGACTAATTACAGGTCCAGTTACCGTGGTAACAGAAACCATGATATCTGCAAAAACGCAAGTATTACTGTTAACTTTACCCCAGCACTGCTAGTTGGCGTGATAAACCGGAAAAGTGCGGAACATTCAGATAGGGTGAGAGACGGGATTGGACGATTCCCAACAGTTTTGTAACCTACCATTTTACAGAAATGATTCCAAATTTGCATTTTCAGGCGACATGTTAACCTGTACCATAACCCTAATTACACCCCGCCTTCCCCTGCCATGAAGCTGCATCAGTGTCCTATCTGCCTAAAGCAGTTCCGTCACAAGGGCAACTTACTAAGGCACATTTCATCACATGAGGGAGAAACCGACGAAGGAGTTGGACATAGGAAGTTCAAGGTGCGAATTCTCAGTGCTTTCTTTCTTTGTTCCCCTCCGGTTTACCATCGTAATTCCTAAGTTGCGTTTTCAGCAATTGGCGTGGTTAACTCGAATCCTAACACGTTTCGCTGTCACCCGTTTTCAGCGCCCCGGCACAGGGTTTGATACTCCACCGAGTCCGTTTGAGTTTGGATTCGGAACTCGAAAGAAACACGGGAGCTAAAAACGCTTGAAGCCACAGTAGGCGGGACCCGTGTTAAGATGCGCAATGGATGCGCTCCGTAAAAAACACTTGTGACGAACATTGGCTGAGAATCGCGAGCCTGTAAACGCAACTCTATTTGAAAGATGTTCATAGGCCTAGTTGGGTTATAACTTGAGTTGAGATTCTGTCTTATTTGATTCAACTACGTATTCTAGCTTGGGAGGGGAATGCTTGTTTTGGATCGCTTTGGTTTTTCGGTTTTGACTATTCGCAGCTTTACGGATCCGTCGTTGGCATTCTACTTGTCCTATCATTCCATCCACAATTATGCTCAAGATTTCGAATTCCGTACCATATGTTCCAAATATACCATATATACTTTGAACATGTTTGCGAATTGTCTGGCCTTTTGGGAGCCCACAACGTAAGTGGAGGGATACCTATGACATCGCAAAAGTTGTCCGTCCGTCGGTCTGTGAGCACGATAACTCGCGAAGGTAATAAGATATTTCGATGAAACTTGGTGCGGGGATTCTTTGGGTCAAGTACAAGGTCAAGTTCGTAGATTGGCTTTGTAGCCGTACATTTAGGGGCGGTGAAGGGGGTTTAAATTAAGGGCCTGACAATTTTTTTTAAAACAGCTAATGTGATAGTCGATTATGGGGTAAGAACACGTGCTGAATACGTAGTTAGTCCGGAATCCGGCAAAAACCGGGAAGTTTTTTAAAAGTAAAAGTTTTATTTGATCTTGATTAGATGTTCGATTTAGGCGGTAAAGAAGACATTCCGAACACTTATGTGAAAATCATTTTTTACCAGGGCATGAAGTTAACGCGGAATCCGGCTGGAACCGGAAAATTTGTTTTATTTGAAGTTGATATATGCTGAATCCAGATTAGACATGGGCACTTCTCTGTTTTTTCATTCAAACAGGAACAGGCAGAAACGGGTCACATAAGAACAGAAACAGAAAGAAAACAGGTACCTTGAAAACAGCTCCTGTTCTGTTGTAACAGAAATGATGACTTCGAAAACAGAAACAGCTGTTAAACAGGGAAAAAAAAAACAGTACCAGGTGATAGATGTTCCTACAGAATGCGTCAGTATCATTATCCAGATGGGTCTTGGACCCCCCCACCCTTCCGGTCCAGAGGCAAGCGGAATGGGCCAACTGCGGAAACTCGCTAACCATGACTGGTGTCATGGTGAGATTCGGAATACGTATTAACGTTGGGGTCTAAATGTATCTTTCGGTGGTATCCCCCCCCCCATCCAAACGCTGGCAACTGCGCCCATATTGACCAATGAATTAAAAGGGCGAATGGTTATTAGGCTGTTCGTACACAATATATGATATACATTTTACTTTTACACATTACATTTGAGCGCTTTCGCAATTGTTCAGATTAGACCCGAAGACGGCTGCTGCCCGAAGGGTCGGAATGCTGCACCGGTAGTCTAAGACTTAACCTACTACGTATCGATTTAGCTCGGTCAAATGTGATTCGCCGTCAGCTTGGGCTGAATAAATATTTACAGTATCTGAAGTTCCCATTTTTTCACGATTTCGAATAAATAAGAAGAAATATTTAATTTTTTGCTGTTGTTCTTACTATTGCTTGATTCTTGCTCAGTATTTTTCATAGCCGTCATCGCATCCACATTCCTCGTGGGTAATGGTAAGGTTGACAAATTGGCCTCTTTTGGAATGTGGCATCTTGAGTTAAAAGATTTGTTGTACTGATAAGGCGGGTTGCCCCAAAAAAACAGATTTGGCTGTTCAAACAGGTAAAAAAAAGCAGGAACAGGGCAAAACAGGACACATCAAAACGGAACAGAACACGTGAGAAAAAAAACAGCTGGCTTCAAAACAGCTGTTCTGTTTATTTTTGGGTCCCTGAAACAGAAAACAGGAACAGTACCCATGCCTAATTCAAATTTGAACTTGGTTTTCTCGGATGATTAGCCGTTTGGCCTTAATCTATTTCTGAATTTCAGTATTAAAAATGTTGAAGGAGTACGGGGAAGATTGGATCTGGCGAAGACAAAACCCAATTGTCTGGATCAAATATTGAATTTTTGGGATCCCTTCGAAACCTTTGGTCTTGTTTCAAGATGGATCAGACTCCCGGTATAGTTTCGGGTAACTCATTGGTCCAAATACTTGGAGTGTAGCTAAAACCAGCCAATATCTTGTGCAAATCTGCTCTAGCGGCTGAGTCAGCACGTACATAAACAGCATAGAAGAAACTTTACCTAACATATTGAAAACGATAGGAGGCCTTTGAAAGTCAAAATCTCTTCATAATTAATTTGTTTTTAGGTAGAGGTTCCGGAGGAAGTCGATGAGCTCATGGCTGTCGAAGGTCAAGACGGACAGCAGTATGTGGTCTTGGAAGTCATCGAGCTCCAGGTAAGCTCTTCATCCCGTATTAAACAGTCATAGGGAGTTTATCTCATCTTCTCTTAGTTCCCTTCATCACATATCGCTCTTGTGCCGCACATGTTCTACAGAAGAAGGAGTTGCAGAAGATGAGAAGAAGCTAAGTATGCGAAGCACCTGCTTTATTTCCCAAAGTTATACCACAGCCACATGCTAACGGAGCGTTTCCAAGTTATTGATGCAGGCGTCACACTTTTTGGAAATTTCGTCGGCTCTGCCAAAAATCATGAACAACAGGGCCCAGCCAGCACATGACACTCTATATTATTTTCTGGCCGATGTGTGAAAAATTGTATGTGGTATTTATTGTGTTTTATTTAATTCTTTTATTATATTTTACATACTCCGCTTTTCAAATGGTGGGTCGGAAATAAACTACTCAGTACATACTTACATTTTGGCTGTTCTCCAGTTATTCCATCGTTTGATCAGAGAGATCATTGACTGCTGCAAGCCAGCTCAAAAACTGGTGGAAGAACACTAGCTTCCATTCCGCTGTCACTAGGTCGTGCTTGTTATCTGATAGCAGGATACCTGACATGTCTCAACTAAATTTAGAAAATATAGGTTATGGTTCGTGGTGCGTAGTGTCCTTGGTACATACACACCGCAAAAAATTCTTGTGTTCTTCATCTTCGCATTGCCCGGGGCACGATGTTGGAAAAAAACGTGTGGATCAAGCAGTCTATTCCGCAAAATCTGCATATTAGACCAACATTAAGGAGAAGCTGATAAATGGCAGACGAAACAGAATCAACGTGATCGTGTCGCGGGAGGCCTTTCCTCTAGTTTAAACAGACCGACAATTATTGAACAGCCGCTGTATTTTAAGCCACTTTCACGCTGACGCGTTGAGGCTTTCACACTACGCTACGCAACCCCTGCGTCGCGTTTGCTGCGACTCAGCGCAGACCTTACGCTGACAATGGAAGTTTTTGAAGACTGGAGAAAACCTACTAACGATGAAGAAAAACTGAGTAATGATGAAAGAAACGAGAATGTAGCATAAGAAACCAAGAAAGGAACACGTAGATACACATCCAGCGTTAAAGCTTGTCGCTCAGGTATAAAAGATACGTTACACAACCTGTACGCAGCGCAAGATCAATGTGAAAGCGTCTTTTATTGTCGTCCTTTTACGCTTGTGTTTTTTTGTCAACGCTGCGGTTTGGGGTTGACTAATCTGGCGTTTTTGCAGTTACCATGGTATCTGATACCACGATCTAAAGTCGTTTTTGCAGTTATCGTGGTATTCGTGGTATGTGATACCACCGTCAAAAGGCGTCTTTGCAGTTATCGTGGTATCTGGTCAGTTATCGTGGTATCAGATATTCAGATACTACGGTCCGACCGTGGTAACTGGTCGTGGTATCTGAAAAGTCATCACACTTTCGTCAAACTTTGTCAGATTGGTGAGAAAGAAGTTTAGCACTTAGTGATGTAAGCAAAAACGCAACTAGTGTGATCTACCGGTTAGAAGGTATGGATTGAGAAAGCGAATGGGGCGCTCAGTTGTGATTTCGTCTTGTAGGACGGCGAGGAAGAAGAAGAGGAGGAAGAGCTTGAAGAGGAGCTTGATGATGAATACGATGAGGACTGCGAGTTGGAAGAGACCAATACTAGCGGTATGTTTGACACAACGGGAGCATCGTCCCAGACGGAATGCACCGACATTGATGAGTCGGTGGTAGAGCAGGATGAAGCGTCACTTTCTGCAATTACAGGTATTGAAATGGTTGTTCTCTCAACACCCGTCAAGCAACGCTATGGCACAGTATCCACTTTTGCTAAATAGCTGACTTCTCGTGGCTCTTCCATCTGGAAACGGACCCAACACGAAAAGGTTGATTGAAAGACAACTCTCAGCCTTTCCTAGAATTCCCTTGCCAACTATCAGGAGCGAAGGCTTAAGCTAATTTCTCACTGCTGTTCTCACTAGGGGTCGGCACCGTTTCTGTTTCTGTTTTTTTACTACCGTTTTCTGTTCTGTTTTTTTTTTTAATAACAGAAAACAGGTAGCCGTTTTTTAATGCCGTTTCTGTTTCGTTTTTTATATGACCGTTTTAGCCGTTTCTGTTTTTACTTTACCTGTTTTTTCCAACTTTCCGTTTTTTCTTACGACTTATACGCGTGACTTCCCGGCGTAATCTAGCGATTTTATTTTTCCGCCGGATTATGCCATCTACCGATATTTTCCGCTTTTCGAAAGGAAAGATTTGTGAATCAGAATAGAGAGATTGCACCCTACCCGACGAAACGGATATTTTTACACCATCATTAGAGGAAGCATAACAACAAAATTAACAGTACGAGGTACAGGACTTCCGACTACAGACTAAATTATCGGCCTTTGATAGCCATTCTGAGCAGTGAATTGCTGGAAACGTCAATCTGGCTATTTCTTGCTGGTATAATAATATTTTTGCGAAACGGAGTCTCGCATTCCATTGGTCGGTTAAGACGCGTTTTTTGAAATCCAACGAATAGGAAGCACGAATCGTTTTGTACTGAAAGTTTGAAGCCTTCAATCTCCCATTTCTGATGAAACTTTTCTACAAAGCTGTAATTGTACAACCAAGAAAAAGCCAGCGAACCTTTCCTATGTTCAAAAGTTTTTTTTCTTCACTTTTTGGTAAAGATGCGCACTGTAAGGGTGCTAGAAATTCATTTTTAAGCAAAACTCTACTGGCGCAAATGATCATGGACCCTCGGGGGATTATGAAATGGATAGTTTGATCAAAAGTATATTTTCACTTTGCGATTAAGGTGCGCACTTCAAGGGCTGGCAGTTCATTTCCGTACTTTAAGGGATGGTCGGATCTGGAAATTGACGATTTGTGAGCCAATCTTGTCGAGTCTCTAATGTTCCAGCCAAGTTTCATCGTTCTAACACATCTGGAAGTACCTTAACTCGCGATCATCGGAATTCCAGACCCCCTCTAACTCCCCCCCCTCCCACAGTGCACGAATCCGGTCCGTTCTGTCACGGTTTTACCTAGTTCTTGTGCTTGTTCTTCCCACCAAGTTTCTTCCCGATGAGTCCACTCAATGCGTGACACAAGATTTCCAGTACTCCTCTCCACCTCCCTCCCCACATTCATCGGATCCGGTCCGGACTTGAAATGGGATATCCGATAAACGAGGTCTATCCAAATATCAAGGTTCATTAAGATCCAATCAACCGTTCAAAAGTTATGTATACCTCGGAATTCCGGATTCCTCCTCCCTCCACTCACCCACGATGGTCGGATCGGGGAACTGATATGCCTGCCAAGTTTCATCGTCCTAGCCCACCTGGGAGTACCTTAACTCCGGATCACCGGAATTCTGGAACCCCCTCCAACTCCCCCCACAGTGTCAAAATCCGGTCCAGTTCTGTCTATGATGTACCAAGTGCTTGTGCTTGTTCGTCCCACCAAGTTTAATCCTGATCGCTCAACTTTAAGCATGTCACAAGATTTTCGGTCCCCCCTTCTGACCCCCCCCCCCATATTCATCGGATCCGAACCGTACATGAAACGGAACGTCTGAGACACGAGGTCGTTCAAAATATCAAGTTTCATTGAGATCCGATCACCCGCTCCAAAGTTATATAAAGTTCGGATTCCCCCTCACTCCACTCCCCCAACGGTGGTTGGATCGTCGAAGTACAATTTCCGAGTAGTGTGGTCAAATCACTGATATGCCTGCCAAGTTTCATCGTCCTAGCCCACCTGGGAGTACCTTAACTCCGGATCACCGGAATTCTGGACCCCCTCCAACTCCCCCCACAGTGTCAAAATCCGGTCCAGTTCTGTCTATGATGTACCAAGTGCTTGTGCTTGTTCGTCCCACCAAGTTTAATCCTGATCGCTCAACTTTAAGCATGTCACAAGATTTTCGGTCCCCCCTTCCGACCCCCCCCCCCCATATTCATCGGATCCGAACCGTACATGAAACGGAACGTCTGAGACACGAGGTCGTTCAAAATATCAAGTTTCATTGAGATCCGATCACCCGCTCCAAAGTTATACAAAGTTCGGATTCCCCCTCACTCCACTCCCCCAACGGTGGTTGGATCGTCGAAGTACAATTTCCGAGTAGTTTGGTCAAATCACTGATATGCCTGCCAAGTTTCATTGTCGTACCACATCTGGAAGTACCGTAACTCGAGGACAGTGGACCGACCGATCGACCCAAAAGTGATCGGTATATGGCACTTGAATGAACCCCATGCTCAAAAGCTGGGGCATGCTGACAGGGGTGACCATGGTTCTCAGACGTAGTTGTATCCCTTCTTCCACATAGGAGTATCAGTATACAGTACTTTGGGAACTAAAACAGTTTGGTATCTTTGACCTTCAATTTTTTTATTTTTAAAGGGTACTGATAGCCTTCTGGGGAATAAGGGGTACACATGCGTATGACGTCCATATTCACCCCTTCCAGCATACCCCAGCATTTTACCATGGGCATAAGAAAAGGGCTTAGTTTACTAGACAGGTGCAGAGTCCTTTTTTCTTCACCTTACACAATTACAGTCGACCTTCTTTCACAACCTTAGACCCTCCATGAGTTCCCTCCTCACACTATTCACTTCTCAAGAGCCGCCTTACCATTCCAAATGGTCGCCTTATTGTTATCTTATAAACCTAAAGAAGTAGGAAAAAAAACAGAAATACCTGTTAAAACGGCCGTTTTTTTGTAAAAAAAACGGTCCGTTTCTGTTATTCCGGAAAAAAACGGAAAAACAGAAACGGTTTTCCGTTTTTTTATCACCGTTTCTGTTTCTGTTCCGTTTTTTATTTGCCGTTTTTTACCGTTTCTGTTTTAGCCAAAAACAGAAACGGTGCCGACCCCTAGTTCTCACCAACCAGAAATCTGGTCACATTTTCGTCTCCAGAATTCTGGCCGGATTTTTTCGCAAGATTTCGGTATTTTCTGGCCAGATTTTTAGATCTGTTGGATTGGATATTTTCTGGCCAGATTTTGGACTTGAAATGAACTAACAAGTAATAAATGTTTAGTTTGTAATTATGATTAATGTATTATTCAAGCTTAATGTAAATAGTAAATTCCAAGTTTGAAAGAGCCAGTATAAATTTATTAGTTTAGGAAGTTTGATAAATATGTGAATTGTTTAAGACCGATTAATTGTTAAGTTAATGAGTGCTCGGGTTGTGAGGCTGTCCTTTGGATATTAATTGATAACCAGACTTTGTAGACAGGTATACTAATTAAGCACATTAGTATAGCTCAATAAAAGCAGAAAAAAGTACCAACAAAGAATTTAACACTGGGTTAGGATTTTAGATTTTCGAGACTGAATTATCGGCGTGTTGTAGCTATTATGACCGGTAAGTTATTAAAAGATATTCCAGATCTTTTCTGGAGCAGAGTTTCATTGTGAATGGGATCTTGATCATTTTAAGCTATTATATAAAAAGACACATTGCACCCTGCTGGTCAGTTACTGCAACTTCAATTATAACCAATCAATAGGATGCAACACTCCTGTCCCGTACAAGATTCTGGTGAGAACACCCGGGATTCCAGATTTATTTTTTGGTCAGAAACAAAATCTGTCCAGAAAAATTATCTGTGCACTGAGAGCTTACCTTTCCTCCTGCAATGCTCTACTCAGATTGTTAGGCATCTTATTCCTTTGGCGGTTCCGTGTTAAGGCGGCTTCACACTGACTTAAGATCCCTTTCACACTTGAGTACTTAGGTACTTAAACTTACTACTTAGTTACTTAAATCTCACTTGACTTTAGTATCTGAAATTTTTCAACTTTACACACTTAAGGAAGAGTGGATAAAAGGTTTAAAACAAAAATCAAGATGGATTTTGAGGAAACAATTATACATTTTGTACGTGAAAACACTAGAATTCCTCCAAAAAGATCGCGGCAAGTGCCAAATCATCCTCTGAGCTACTGTAAACCATTTTTTCTCATTTTGAATTATTCGCTGATGATGAGGGTGAAAATCTAGGAAGAAATGAAGACAATTTACTTAGCTTCAGCTCCTTGGTGTGAAAGGCCTAATTACAGTGTAAAAGGCTTACTTAACTTAACGTAACTTTTGCTACTTAACTTTAGTTCTTTAGTGGCAATGTGAAGCCGCCTTTACTCATGATCCCCAAGACGTGATATGCAGAGACTAAGAAAGTTGCAGGAGGCATTTGCGCCTTTTGAGTCCATCACGTCTTTCGAATTAAGAGATTGTTTTAGCGGGAAAATGAACGGGACTGGCGCATGTCAGCTTCCTCTGTTAACTCATAGAACCTTTTTTTTCAGACTTCGATTCTATGTTAGCACCTCGCGCTCCCGAAAGGCGTTCTTTGCATCTTCCAAGTATTGATATAGCAAAGGAAAGAGATACCTGCTTTGGATTTGATGTAAGTACTGGATTATTGCCTGCTCATATGCCCTCCCTCATCGGCGCTAGAACAGCGTGAGTTAAATACAAGAGTTAAAAGAGGTTTCAATGACTGTCCAGGTCTTGTGGGAGGGGCGCAATCTCCGGTTGCAACGCGCTTGGTCCTGTCTGTAACCCCCTACATCTGCCTCGATTTCCGTCAGATGACGCTCAGCTTCAGTGGAAGTATGTTACTGGGGACGGTTGTTGAAAGACCTGATCCAAACAATCTGTTAATCTTCTCTTACTGATTTCAAAGCAACCAGTATATTTAGATTTGAACTTGATTGCGGGTTGCTGTTTTGGCCAGAGAAAAAGCCGACGCAGAAAGTCTTTTTTCCCAGATGACGCAATTTTCCCTATTCGATTAGCAAAGAGTTATGTCTTCAGAGTTTTTTTTAATTTATTTGTATATGTAATGAACAGTTGAAGCATTAGATGGATCCTTGGCTTCCTACCTGCCGTGTTTCCATCCATCAAGCCTTGAATTATTTCTAACCTAGGAAATTTGGTGGGGTTTTTTCTATTTGTTTGTCGTCGGTGTTTTTTGTTTTGTTTTGAACATTCATAGTGGCGGTAGGGACGGCTATCATTGTGTGTGCGGTAGAAAGACCAATTTTTGTGGCCTGCTTTTACTAAAATGTCAGAATTATAAAACATCCCTCATTCTACCCTCATTCTGTTTTTTCGAGACGCAAATGAGCTACGAGACTCGATAGTATTTTCAGACAGTGTCGAAGAAAATGGGCCCGTGCGAAGCTAGATGACATGCGAAACCAGTTGGCAGATAAAAAATTCATGTTGTCTTAAACAAAATGAAATGGACCATGAATGAATACTGTTACGAGGATTGGTAGTGTAATTCCCATGTTGATAACTGAGTGAATAGCTAGCTAACTTACTGTGGACCCTCGCTGACGTGCTTTTTTCGGCAGGATGATGACGAATGAGGGAAGAATCAGTCCTTCTAGAGTTCTTCCTACGAAATTTTCCGTCGTATGTTGTTTGGCTGAGTGATCAGCCGCATTTAAATTGAAGAGGTATGGTTTTGTATAGCGTTGTATACATTTTTGT
The DNA here is from genome assembly GCA_023053575.1 of Branchinecta lynchi. Classification (NCBI taxonomy): domain Eukaryota; kingdom Metazoa; phylum Arthropoda; class Branchiopoda; order Anostraca; family Branchinectidae; genus Branchinecta; species Branchinecta lynchi. The sequence continues at coordinate 8,057,347 of JAKZAP010000001.1, forward strand.
TTCTTATCTCGTAAACTTTTGTGAAATTGCACCAAGAGTGGTATTTAATTTTTATTACATAAATGCTTAATTAAAAAAAAAAAAGATATGTAGGACGGGTTTTCTTCAGTCCATCCTCATTTTCAGGGTCTTCGTTGTCACCTTATCTTTCTCGCTAAAAAAAAAAAGAAGGAATATGTATGGCCTGCCTACTCTACTCGCATCTAACTCATGATACAATAACCTTTCCACATGAAGTAAGTCAGTACAATCTAAAGGTGAACAACACTGCTTGGAATTACTCTGTTTTACATTGGTTTAGTCCTAGTGTTTACCACAAACTCACTTTGTGGCGGCACTTTGTGGCGAGATCTCGCGGATCTCTCAGGTGCACGCGCTCTGTTGTTCGACGCTTGTAGTCGAAATAAAAATATATGCTTTCTACGAGCAGCGAGGGAGAGTATCGAGACAGATGCTCGTAGTAGCTGACCAAGCGAAGAAGCCTCAGAGCCAGAATCAATAGTTGCGTTTTGCAGATACGATGGTATCTGATACCACGGTTAAAAGGCGTTTCTGCAGTTATCGTGGTATCTGATATTCAGATAGTACGGTCTGACTGTGGTAACTGGTCTGTGTCTGAAATGTCATCTCACTTTCATCAAATTTTGTCAGATTGGTGAGAAAGAAGTTTACCACTTAGTAACGTGACTGAATATCTGTTTTTCTTTTGGGATGACTTTGAAAAGCGCAATTTCGGCTCGGCAATTCTCATTTTTGCAGAACAACCGTATATCAGATACCACGGTAACTGCAAAAACGACTAATTGCAAATCCAGTTACCGCGGTAACAGATGCAATGGTATCTGCAAAACCGCAACTAATGTAGCCTGCTGGAGTAGAACTCAACCAATATCATTCCGGAGTGTTTGGATCAAAAATAGATCTATGGTGAAGATGGATCGAGCGATATGCTTTAAACGCAGAAACATGGCACATCGGCTAGATCTGTCGTCGCCCAGCAAAATTTCGTCTTGGACAACCTTCTCTGGTACTGTCCTGCTGACAAGAGCTCAACGCAGCGACAGCGTGTTATGGCTTCTCTATCTGTTCCCTCCGTTAAAGGTTATCATCAATTCGCGTTATCAGCAGACCGTCCAGAAATGCGACTCCCTTCTCCCCAACTTGATTGCAGGCGGGGGAGTATTTTAAAGTAAGTGATTTCAGATAAGCTCTGCCTCCAAATACTACCAAAAAAAATAAAGACGATCTTTAGAAAGCTCATTGCATACAAAAGAATCAAGAATTTTTTGCATAGTACACTGGTGTGTATTTTTTGCATATTACACTGGTGTGTATTTTTGGCATTGCATTATAGTAATTATAATGATAAGAAATCTTCTTCCGTTACATCATTACAGCTAGTCTCACTAGCAAACGCCGTGGTTGACTTATTTATTTCAACAAGTTTCGTGAAAGGGTTATTTCAACCCACCTTCTCACTGAACTCATGTCAATGAAACTGGCCTCCTCCAATGTCATGCGTGACTCTGACAGTACAGTAGATTTACTTATTTTGCAGCTTTTATTCCGAATACGAGGGTTGTGCGTGGATTTTCTTCTTTGGCGACGATGTGAAAATCTATCATTACCACTTTGTCCTGACCTAACTCAACGCGTTAACACAGCAGAATGGTACGAATATTTTTTCGTAACTATACGAATGAACTACATTCGACCGTGTACCTAGGTGGCAAGCTTGTACGGTTGCTTGACTATTCTCATTACTTACATTATATGAACGACGGCTCCCCAGCCAGAACCAGCATCTCTATCACAGGCATTCATCAGCGCTTGGGAAATCGCTTCGAACAGTTGATCCGGGTTCATGTCTGGTTCCCAGACAGTCTCACACATGCCGAAAAGCTGCTCCTCGGCAGTACCGCCGACAACAAAATCCTCTGGCTCGGTCTTGCAACCTTGGAGAAAGAACACAGAATCAATTTTATAAGTAGTGAACTGATAGACAAAAATGCTCCTCAGCCGGGATTTGAACCCAGGACCCTCTGCTTACAAGGCAGTCGCTCTACCATCTGAGCTACCGAGGGGCTTGTGAACCGAGTTCGCAAACCACTACAATAGTCTAGTAGAAGCCGGCTATAGGAACAGTGATTCCGCCCGAATCCCCATGTCACGGAAATTAATAATAATACATAGATGGCACTTTACACAAGGGACTTGTACCGTGACCAATAAACCATAAACAGTTTTTCGAATATAATTTAGAAGTCTAGGACATTGTCGGAGCCAAGTAGACATACCAGGACCCACAAGACGATGGCCGCGCGATGAAAATAAGGTACGCCCCTACCCCCCGTCCCTGTGGATATAAGTTCTAGTGCATTGTATTATCTTGAACAAAATTAAAGTGCAGCTGGCACTGATTAAACAGTGAAAGTAAACTGTCACTGCTCCAAAACTTTTGCTTTTTTTGGTGAAAACCAAATATATAATTTTGAGATGGAAACATTTTCCATTCTAAATTATATTCGGATTCGGATATAATTTAGAAACACTTCTAAATCATATTCGAAAAACTGTTTATGGTTTATTGGTCACGGTACAAGTCCCTTGTGTAAATTAATAATTTATTCCTCACGCCTCTCAATACAAAATTTCTACATAACTAACAACTTGTTAAAAGAACAAGACCAAAGGTGTCGATGGGATCCCAAAAATCTAATATTTGATTCAGACAATCTAGTCTTATCTTCGCCAGATCCGGTCTTGGACAGGCTAATCATCAGAGAAAACCAAGTTCAGATTTACCTCTATAAGCCATATCTATTTTGACGGTACTGACCGAGACTTCCTGCCGATTTCCGAGCGAACTTCCAGTCCAGCAAAAAAAAAATACAGAAACAAAACAAGCGTCTCTCTTTATCCCTATAAAGAACATCTAATCAACTTTCAATAAAAGTTTGACTTAAAAAAAAATACGGTTACCGGATTCCGGAATAATTATATGTCCGGGTAAAACCATTGTCATAAACCGACTCAGCCTCTCTTCTTACCCCTTAATCTGTCATCTAATCGAACTTTTGCTTTTAACAAATTTTTCGGTTTTGGCCGGATGCCGGGCGAACTAGTTGTCCAGCGAGAAAATGATTTTCACCATCGTGTTCGGCATGTCTTTTTACCCATAAATCAAACATTTAATCAACTTCAGATTAAACTTTTACTTTTAACCAACTTTCCGGTTTTCGCCGGATTCCGGGCGAACTACATGTCCGGGTAGAAAAATTTTTTTCACATAAGTGTTGAACATGTTTTCTTGCCCTAAATCGAACATCTAATCAACTCGAAATAAAACTTCTAATTTTAACAAACTTTCCGGTTTCGGCCGGATTCCGGGCGAACTATTTGTCCGTCGAGAAAATGGTTTTCACCATCGTCTTCAGCATGTCTTCCTACCCCTAAATCGAACATCTAATCAACTTCAAATAAAACTTAACAAACTTTCCGGTTTTGGCCGGATTCCGGGCGAACTACTCGTCCGATGACAAAATAGTTTTCACCATTGTGCTCAGCATGTCTTCTTACCCCATAATCGACTATCACATTAGCTGTTTCAAAATATTTTGTTTGCCCCTTAATTTGAACCCCCTTGCCCACCCTTTAATGTAGGGCTACAAAGCCCATCTACGAACTTGACTGGTCCGACGAACCAACGAATCATCACACCAAGTTTCATCAAAATATCTCATTCCCTTCGAGAGTTATCGTGCTTACAGACGGACGGACGAACAGACGGACAACTTTTGCGATGTCATAGGTATCCCTCCACTGACGTTTTGGGATCCCAAAAATGAGCAAGAAGTAGCCATCGATACGCTACTCCTTGCAGAAAGAGAGAGGAAGCAACCTGACGAGAAACGTTTCAACTTTGTTGTGGTAGGGCTGCCAGAAAATGATGGCTGTACGGACGCCGAAAGGTTGTTAAGCTTTGTGAAGACCACGACGCTTGACTGAAACCGAAATCCTGTAAGTCGTTCGTATCGGTAAAGCTCACCTTGGAGGAAAACCGAAGCTACTGCTGGTCAAACTAAAACGCAACAGCCCAGATAGCCTTAAAAAGTGCCAACAAATATTGAAGGGAGCTCCAACACTCAGGACATCCAGCGATGATGAAACACGAAAAAACATATACATTAACCCTGATCTGACACGCATGCAGATTCAGAAACGAGCGGAATTCAGAAGAAACAAAGACGAAAGAGCAGCACAGTCTTCCGGTGGGAGCCATGGCTCCCAAACTGCGTAATGCGAATGTGAGACAATAGCCGAACAACCAAAAGAGATAAACTTACTAATTTTTAACGCACACAGCATGGTTGAAAAGTTCGGCGTGCCTCAAGCATTCCCATACGAAAACTCTCAATACTAAAAAAAATACTATCAACTAGATTTGGAATACCAGAATGAAGTTTTTAGGAAGGATAATACCTACGGCAAAACCACGGGGAAGTGGTGTGGCGATACTCTCAAGGGAAAACTTAGACATTTACGAGCACAGTAGTTTCTCTAATAACACAATAGATGCCATAACCTGTGTTATGCCAACTTCTAACGACGGTTCTCTCCTGGCAATTGTAGCCGTGTATCGGTCAACAGCAACGTATAAGAAGCCGAGAGAAGGACTAACAGCGGTTCGTGAATTTTCTGCCTACCTGGAGAAGATCTGCAACAAATTTAAATCCGTAGTGATATGCGGAGACCTAAACACACCTGAAATAGATTTGAAAAATCATTCTTTCAAGATGAGAAGCCAGAACTCAAAAGATCAACTAATACACTATCTTGACCTTGTCAGCGAGCTGAACCTAGCGCAGAGTGTCCTTGAGCCTGCGCGTCAAAGGAATACCTTGGAAATTGTATTCAACACGCCCACAGTAGACCTGCTCGCTACAAAAACAGTCGTTAACCCCGTTTCAAGCGACCACGAACATGCTGTCCATAGCCAAGTCCGTGCTGATCAGCTAAAAATTTCAACGAAGGATGATGGACCCGCTTCTAAATTAAACTTCAATAAAACAGACATAACAAAACTCAAAATAATACTGCGGCATACCGACTGGGACAACCTGGTGTACAACCTACCAATTGCCGAAGCCTGGGAAGTCCTCTATGGCATACTTCGTGGAGCCGTCACTGAAACCGCGCCATTCAGGAACAACAAACACATTGGCAAAAGGATATACTTCCCAAGCACATAAGAAAGCTCATCAGGGACCGGAAGAAGTCATACAGGGATTACAAAGCATCTGGAAGCATAAGTAGACTCGCCAAGCTTCAGAAACTCAGCTCAAAATGTAGAAAAGCAATCAGAAACTACAACAAGGATTGCGAACGGGAAGAATTCCAGAAAATAAGAACAACAAGACCAAAGGTGTCGATGGGATCCCAAAAATCTAATATTTGGTTCAGGCAATCGGGTCTTGCCTTCGCCAGATCCAGTCTTCGCCAGGCTAATCATCAGAGAAAACCAAGTTCAGATATACCTATAAGCCATATCTATTTGGACGATACTGACCGAGACTTCCTGCTCTACTTCTGCCAAGTTTCCGGTTTCGCCCGAATTCCGAACCAACTACTAGTCCAGCAAAAAAAAGAAAATTCAGAAACAAATCCAGCGTATCTCCTTATCCCTATGTAGAACATCTAATCAACTTTGAATAAAAGTTCGACTTAAAAAAATATCCGGTTACAACCGGAATCCGGACTAATTATATTGCCGGGTAAAAAATGATTGTCATATACAGACTCGGCGTCTCTTCTTACCCCTTAATCTGTCATCTAATCGAACTTCTGCTTTTAACAAATTTTCCTGTTTCGGCCGGATTCCGGTCGAACTAGTTGTCCGGCGAGAAAATGGTTTTCCCCATCGCGGTCAGCATGTCTTTTTACACCTAAGTCGAACATTTGATCAACTTCAAATGAAACTTTTACTTTTAACCAACTTTCCGGGTTTCGCCGGATTCCAGACGAACTACTTGTTCGGCGAGAAGATAGTTTTCGCCATCGTGTTCAGCATGTCTTTTTACCCCTAAATCGACCATTTAATCAACTTCAAAATAAAACTTTTAACCAACTTTACGGTTTTTGCCGGATTCCGGACGAACTAATTGTCCGGCGAGACAATGGTTTTCACTATCGTGCTCAACATGCCTTCTTACCCCATAGTCGACTATCACATTAGCTGTTTAAAAATATTTTGTTTGTCCCTTAAATTAAATCACTGGATCCGATCCAGATTTTAAGGCGGGTCGCCCAAGACACAAGGTCTTTCCAAATAACAAGTTTCATTAAGATCCGATCACCCATTCAAAAGTTATAACTACCTCAACATTCCGGATCCCCCCCCCCCTCCCTCAACTACCCCCACGATGCTCGGATCGGGGAAGTGGCTATTTCCAAGTTATCTTTTCTAGTCCTGAATTTCATCGTCTTAGCTTCTGTGGAAGTGCCCGAACTAGCAAGACCCGGACCGACCGATAGACCGACGGACGGACCCAAATGACATGGGAGGACCACATCCGCCAGATGCTAGGACAAGCAGTGCCTCTCCTGAGATCTTTGACCAATTGCGTCGACATGGTTTAAGCGAGCCATCCTTGCTAACCTATTACACAGCCAATAAGCGTCCGATAATGGAATACGCATGTGCCGTGTGGCATGCGGGCCTCACCACTGAACAAAGCAATAAGCTGGAGTCTGTCCAGAAGCGAGCCTTGCGAAGAATCTTGGGGGACAGCCATACGATATGTGTCTCTCACAGCTCAAGCTGACCACTTTGAAGGAGAGAAGGCATGAGTTGGTCATGTCTTTTGGCAATGGCTTGCTATCGTCCTCGAAGCACCGTGACATCCTTCCGCCATTAAAATCAGCCCAGCGCTACACCCGACACCAAACAAATTTGGAACCATGCAACCCTGGTGCGTCGACGAGATACAGGCAGTCATTCATTCAGACAATATTTTTTGGAAAATTTTACAGACATTTTATTTTTGAAACATATATTGTTTTATTTATCCTCGCGATATGCACAATAAAGTTAGTTATTCATTCATTCAAATTGCGCTCGCTATATGGCACTTGGCCGAAGGGTTTCAAAAACGACTGTTCGAAGAAAAATCGTGGCGCTTCGGCTCTGTGTCTCATTAACATGACGCGTGACCCGACGAAAAGGAAAGGGCTTTTGGGATGACGCAGTTCACAGCACCACACGTTTAACAATTACGTTTTTGATCTCAGTTGTCCCTACTACTCCCCTATTTTGCTTCTTTTTTTTTACTATCAAGATAAAGCCAATACTCGCTCTCTTGCGTTTTTATCAAAAATGAGAACACGGATTTCTGCAGAATCGAAAAGCTGCTTCGATAGTCATCTATCTTGTTCTCCATAGTCCTTCCTCAGTGGTCAACAAAGGGTAGATATTCAACTTGTATTAACAGATAGAGCGGCCGTAAATTGGTATATTGTCAAAAACGAGAAGAGCAAAAACGGCAATTTTACAAGAACTAAGAAATGAGAACAGAGAACTGAGAATTCCGACAAAAAATACAACTAACATAGTCGCCTGGGACCTGTCAAAAAATGCGTTTGTGGCATCACGATAAGTGCAGTACCAGTAAGTGATTCCAGGATTTCCGTCTTTTCTGTTTTTTCCAGATGTGCCTGGTGAGACGTGGAACGGATTCGCGTCTCGCGAGAGAGGAATGAGGCTGCGATGGAAAAGAAACAAGAGACTTACCAATTAAATCCATGCTCGAAATGTAGGGCTTGTTCGTTTCTGGGTCTAACCCAGCTACAATGGGTGCAAGGAAGTATGGCCCAAACCTAGAAACAGGAAAAAAAAATTATTTACTTATTTCCGGTAGCCTACATTAAATTTAGCAAAGCAAAGCTTGTTGCCTTGTATTACAAACACGACATAACTATGAAAAACTGGAACAAGACCAAAGGTTTCGATGGGATCCCAAAAATTCAGTATCTAATCCAGACAACTGGGTCTTGTCTTAGCCAATCCAGTCATCGCCAGACTCCTTGAACATTTTTACAATTAAAATTCAGAAACAGATTAAGGCCAAATAGCTAGTCATCTGAAAAAAACAAGTTCAGATATGGATTCAGCATGTGTGTTTACCCCTATAAGTCCAAACTCCAGAACTACTTGTCCGGCGAAAAAAGAAAGCTCAAAAACGAACTCAGGGTATCTTCTTTCCCCAATAACAAACATCTAATCAACTTCAAATAAAAATTTAACTTATAACAAATTTTCCGACTCCAGCCGGATTCCGGTCGAACTAAACTTCTGGGTAAAATATGATTGTCAAACACGGATTCAGTATCTCTTCTTACCCTTAAATCGGTTATCTAATCAACTAGAAATAAAACTTAAGCTTCTAACAATTTTCCGGTTTTAGGATTCGGGAGGAACTACATGTCCAGGTAGAAAAGTTTTTCACATAAGTGTTCAGCATGATGTCTTCTTGCCCTTAATCGAACATCTAATCAACTCCAAATAAAACTTTTAATTTTAACAAACTTTCCGGTTTGGGCCGGATTCCGGGCGAACTACTTGTCCGTCAAGAAAATGCTTTTCACCATCGTCCTCAACATGTCTTCCTACCCCTAAATCGAACATCTAATCAACTTCAAATAAAACTTTTACTTTTAACAAACTTTCCGGTTTTGGCCGGATTCCGGACGAACTACTTGTCCGATGACAAAATGGTTTTCACCATCGTGTTCAGCATGTCTTCTTACCCCATAATCGACTATCAAATTAGCTGTTTCAAAATATTTTGTTTGACCCTTAATTTAAACCCCCTCCCCCACCCCTAAATGTAGGGCTACAAAGCCCATCTACGAACTTGACTGGTCCGACGACTCAACGAATCCTCACACCAAGTTTCATCAAAATATCTCATTCCCTTCGAGAGTTATCGTGCTTACAGACGGACAGACGGACGGACGGACAACTTTTGCGATGTCATAGGTATCCCTCCACTTACGTTTTGGGATCCCAAAAAGCTGTGAAATTACAAAAAGCCCTCTAAAACACTTCACATTACCTACTTCGGCATTCCTGAAAACTGTCTATTGTTATTTTTGTTCTCGTTTATAGAATCTACACGGCCGAAGCAACTCTACCCATAAATGTAATCGTCCTACTACACATACTTGGATACACAGGCGTTACCTGGTTAACTTCTGACATTGAGGTTGGTATCGAAAAATAAGACATAGACGGTCGTTGAAAATAACCTATACGAGCCGATATGTTTAAATGGCCAACCGAGATGGAGGTGTGTTAATAGTTATTTTCGAACAGAAGCTTTGACACTTGACCATCCACAAAACCTCTCTGGGCGTTGATGACTTCACATCATCCTCTCTGCAGGCTGTTATGACTTCATAGCATCCTCTCTGGATGCTGATACGACTTTATATAATCCTCTCAAATCTAATACTAACTTATTATGTGAAGATTATCGTAATATTATCGTAAAGTTATTAGCGGATATGTCAGGGGAACAAGGTATTTCTACCGACTGTTTTCCAGAGACACCGACTATTTTTTCGAAAAAGTTAATTTTTTTTAAGAAAAATAGACTGTTTATACGAAAATCGCAGCGCTGGTTTCTTTTATACCGACTGGCCGACAAAATTTGGGGAGGGGGGGGGGAGCGAGGGAAGGCGTCCTCCCCATACGTGAAGCCCCTGCTTGGGTATGTCAAGAGATAAAAAAAAATCTTACCGTTTCTCATACAGGAAGTTTGCCAGAACATTGGTGAAGGTTGTGGGCTTGATTTTCCTGTTTTCTCTCAGCTCATACAAGTTGACGCGAAACTTCAGTCTATTGTAAACTGTAATTGTATCAGTAGCTAAGCCAGCCAGTCCAACATACAGCTTCTCTCCAATAGGAAAAACTTTCTGAAAATAAAATAAAAACCTTAGCCTACCACTAACGACTTGGGTACATCTAAAACTCAACTAAAATCAGTATCCCAGGAATTTGCTTCATGAATTTCATATTATTCAGTACTAAAAATCTGATTCTGAATCTACTATATACATCAATATAATAACGAGACCAAAGGTTTCGATCGGATCCCAAAAATTTAATATTTGTTCCAGACAATTGCGTCTTGCAGATATTCGGTCTTCGCCACACTCCTGGAGCATGTTTACTATGAAAATTTAGAAACAGATTAAGGCCAATGACTAATCATCTGAGAAAACCAAGTTCAGATATGGATTCAGCATGTGTGTTTACCCTTACGTCGTGTCTACTTTGACGAAACTGATAAAAACTTCCTGCCTTACTTCTGCCAAATTTCCATTTTCGGCCGAATTACCACTTGTCCGGCAACAAACTAGCAGCGAATGTCCACACCCCTATATCGAACCTCTTATCAACTTCAGATAACATTTTTACTTTTAACTAATTTTCAGATTTGTCAGGATTCCGAGCGAACTATTTGCCCGGCGTAATTTTCATATACGGATTCAGCATGCCTCCTTATCACTACATCGACTCTCTAATCAACTTCTAATCAACTGTACATGTAACAAATTTTCTGGTTTCAGTCGAATTCCGGGCGAACCGGGTAGTAAATGATTGTCATATACGCATTCGGTACGTCTTCTTACCCTTAACAAAATTTTCGGTTTTGGCCGGATTCCGGACGAACTAATTATCCAGCGAGAAAATAAGTTTCAGATATGGTTTCAGCATGTTTCCATATCTCTAGACCGACTATCTCATTGGCTTTTTACAACTATTCTTTTCGTCCCTTAATTTGAAACCCCACCCCTAAATATTCAGCAATGGGGCCCATCTACGAACTTGACCTGTACTTTGACCCAAGGGATCCTCACACCAAGTTTCATCAAAATACCTCAATCCCTTCGAGAGTCATCGTGCTAACAGACAGACGGACGGACAACTTTACTAAGTCATACGTATCCCGTCACTTACGTTTTGGGATCCCCCCAAAACATACAAGAATGCTGCAGCCGCAAAAAGCCAAGCTTGTTCAGGCTTAATTACTTTGATACAAATTTAGAATGGCGCTTCGATTGGCGCATAATTAATGAAAATTGAATGTAAATCGGCGGAAACAGTGCAAATAAGTAATTTGGTCCACTGTGTCTCAATACTCTTTCCATACACTGAATAACAAACGAGTAATATTAGAGTCATGCACAGATTTTAGTTCTAACAGTTTTCAGGTCTAAATAGATTTTCAGAAATAGATTTCAAGCCTAAATGGCATTCTTACCGGAAAATTACAGGCTATGGTCTGATTCTGCTGTCCAAGTCTCAGGTCAGTAGCAATAGCGACACACTCTTTTCCTGTCATCGCCACCACACAACCACCATTGTAATCCATAATAGACTGAAATAAGAAATAATTAGTTAATATCTTAGAACCAGTGAGTATGAGTGTACTAACCCATAGGCCTACTAGGGCACCTAATCCAACACATTTGTAACTGAAAGACAATACTCATTAGTCGGGATCTGAACCCAGGAGCCCACTCTCTAAGCAGGTGGTCTACCACTGAGGTGCCGAGGGGCTTGCGAACACCTACAATTGTAGATGCCATGTGAACAGCGATCGCCTGAAGACGAATTCGTCTAAACAATTCACATTCCCATGTCATAGGATTAAATATTAGATGGATGGAACTTTCTGAAAGTCCTGGACTTCTATATTCAATTAAAAAAATTCACTTCTGGTTTACTTATCACGGTACAAGTCCCTTGCATAACTTTCATCTGTGTAATATCCAACACAGTCAAACAAACTTCTTTAACCAAATAACAAAAGACAAAAAGGGAACATAGATAGATAGAGAAGCACTTTGGCCATGAACAATACTTTGGACTGTAACTTATCTCATTGGCTTTTTAAAACTATTCTATTCGTCCCTTAATCTGACCCCCACCCCCCTAAATATACAGCAATGGGGCCCATCTACAAACTTGACTTGTACTTCGACCCAACGGATCTTCACGCCAAGTTTCAACAAAATATCTCAACCCCTTTGAGAGTTACCGAGCTAACAGACAGACGGACGGACAACTTTACTAAGGCATATGTATCCCGTCACTCAACGACTTTCTGCTGCTGTTAAGTCACCCCACATAGCCTGCACTTACTTTACAACTTTAATTATAATTCAAGCCTGTTGGAGAGCAAGTGGCATAACTATTTTAGCATATCTCCCAGTAGAGCGATGTTTCTTTTAATGTTAGTTAACTTTGGACAATACAGTTTTGGGCTAACTGGTAAAATCGAGCCCCAAAATACACATCCAGATGTTCTTGGGAGCCCTTAATTAGCTACTTTAGGTGGCTAGTAGTTGACTTTCGTCACACGAAGTGAATCAAAATGACACTGTTCAAATTATCTAACATTCAAAGATGCGCATCTATATTCACTAATGACAATCCCTGGCCCTGGCTGAATTTCACAATACACCTTTATGATCTGACGTACAGCAGAGGTATGCTTCTTTCAACATATGTCAAAGTCTGAAACCATTTTCGCTTTCTTTTTCGCCCCTAAAACAGTCAAATGGGAATAATAAATGAAGAAATTAATAAAAGCTTAGAGCCAAGTGTCTCGGCTTTCTTTTGAAATACAGAATTAAATTAAAATTCTTAGGCTCAATTTGTTATTTGGTGGGTAGCTAGGTAGGTAAGCACTAAGTACGTTTTCAAACATCAAATAAAACTTAACACAACCAAAAATCTTTGCGCAAAAAGAAAGTCCTAAGGATTTGTGCTGCAATTCACTATTACCAAGTATATCTAATAAATAAATGACTAAACTTCACAACTCGCATTATCCAAGTTGACCACCTAGACTATAGATAAAAAAAATCCGAAAAATCTAATATTTGATTCAGACAACTGTGTCTTGTCTTCGCCAGATCCAGTCTTCGCCAGGCTAATCATTAGAGAAAACCAAGTGCAGATACACCTCTATGAGTCATATCTATTTTGACGATACTGACCGAAACTTCCTGCTTTACTTCTGCCAAATTTCCGGTTTAGGCCGAATTCCTAACTACTTGTCCAGCAAAAGAAGAAAGTTCAGAAACGAATTCAGAGTATCTCCTTATCCCTATAAAGAAGATCTAATAAACTTCAAAAAAACTTTAACTTATAAAAAAAAAACGGTTAGGCTACAACCGGATTCCTGACGAATTATATGTCCGGTTAAAGAATGATACAGATTCAGCGTCTCTTACCCCGAAATCTGTCGTCTAATCAACTTGAAACAAAACTTATTGCTTTTAACAAATTGTCCGGCTTTGGCCGGATTCCCGGCGAACTAGTTGTCCGGGTAGAACGCTTTTCACATAAGTGTTCAGCATGTCTACTTACCCCTAAATCAAACATTTAATCAATTTCAAATCAAACTTTTACTTTTAACCAACTTTCCGGTTTTTGCCGGATCCCGGACAAACTGCTCGTCCGGCGTGAAAATGGTTTTCACCATCGTGTTCAGCATGTCTTCTCAGCCCTAAATTGAACATTTAATCGACTTCAAATGAAACTTTTACTTTTAACCAACTTTCCGGTTTTTTGTCGGACGAGAGAATATTTTGCATATTCGTGTTCTGCATGTCTTCTTACCCCATGATCGACTATCACATTAGCTGTTTACAAATATTTTGTTTGCCCCTTAATTTGAACCCCCTCCACCACCCCTAAATATAGAGCTACAGAGCCCATCTACGAACTTGACCTTACCCTTGACCCAAATTCTTCACACCAAGTTTCATCAAAATATCTCATTCCCTTTCAGAATTATCGTGCTGACAGAAGGACGGACAGATAGACGGACAACTTTTTCGATGTCATAGGTACCCCTCCGCTTACGCTTTGGGATCCCAAAAGGATAAACGAAGCACAAAGATAACTCAAAGTTAGGTAATCCTCGCATAAGCATACCTCTGGTTCTGGCCCTAGTTCTACCAGGCTTACCTAGTTTAGCCTACCCTAGCTTATTGGAATGTGTGTCGACTTCAAACGGTGCTATTTTAATGCTCTTACTTTCAAAAAACAAAATAAATACCAGTTAACCAAAAGTAGCTACTCAGCGGCTCATGAGAACACCTGAATAGGTACTTTGATTCTTCATTCTACCATTTAGCCCAAAACATCAAATTTCAAACTGAAGTAACTGTTGAAATAACCATACGTCTACTGTAGTCCAGCCTAGTAGGCCAGGTGGGGAGAGGACGGCAGGTCCCGACATCGGCTCTGCAAACCCCGATATTGAAATTTAAGTTTTAAGTCTTTTGCCCAAAAGTAAGTTCCAAAACAACTTACATCTTCTGTGATTTCAATTTATATAGTTTAACACTAACTCTACCATGTCAAACAAGACCAAAGGTTTTGATGGGATCCCAAAATTTAATATTCATTGGACTTCTTGATTCAGACACTCAAATCTTGTAAATCTCTCGAGTCTTCGCCAGACCCTTTGACATTCTGCTATTTATCCCATAAAAACCGCTTGAATATGTAAAAACAAAATGTTATTGTTTTGGAGTTTCTGGCAACTTGCGGCTAAACAACTAATCAGACGAGAAAACCGAATTCAGATATGGATTCAGCAAGATTTTTACTCCAGTATCTCATCTCAATTGCAGGTTTGTTTCCTTCCCCAATGTTGATGCTGAAGACTGACATCCTGACGAGGACCCTTGCCAAGAAGGGCTGAAATATTCCTGCTAAAGCATCATAGCTGACAAATCTGTTTTATGCATTATATGAACATATGTTTCAAAGGCAGCTTTGGCTCAAGGAATATTTAGCTATAAACCCTCAAGATTCTGGATTCCCCCTCCCTCACCTACCCCCATGGTGCTCGGATCGGGGAAGTGAATATTGCCAACCTAATATTTTGGCATCCCTTGTATGCCTGCCAACTTTCATTGTCCTAGCTTATGCGGAAGTGCCCGAACTAGCAAAACCCAGACAGACCGACCAACAGACAGATAGAAACTGCGATAGCTATACGGCACTTGCCCACAAGTGCCATCAAAATTAGAAAAAAGGTCAGAATGTGTTTCTGATCTGTTCCAGAAGAAAATTAGTCAAATTCAGACACAGCAGAAACAGCACATCAGGATGATCATAAAGGATGTTGATAAAGAGACACCATTTAAGTACAGTTTTACAAAAATGAATCAAACAAACGAAACTGAATTGCATCTACAAAAGCAAATTAAAACAAGGGTTGGACATCTTTCTTGAACATCTTTCCTTGGTTAAGAAGAAATGTCCGACTCTACCCCCTAGTGTGGGGGCAGGTCTTGGACAAAACTGGCTAATAGGAAAATGGTACTTGCAAACAATATGTTGCAGATATTTGATTCTACAACTATAAAGTAACAACAACAGGTAAAATATGATTCTAAACAGTAGACAAAAAATAGAATCTGCAAAACCTAGAACGAAATCTTGGTATTTGAAACGAAAGTGTAATAACACTGCCCCTATCTCCCCTTGCTCACCCCTACTAGGATAGAATATGCTATTACTGTTGTTGTTCATTTCAATCGCCTGTTTTTAGGAAAAAAAATAGCCATTTTTACGATAAACTGACTGTTTTGAAGAAAATCTACCTTTTCCAAGAAAAATATCAACTATTTTTACTAAAATTGCAGCTCCTTGCCCTGACTCTGCTATAGGCTAGGTAAAGTATGGCAAATGCTGGATACTTGAACCCAATAAAATATTGATGATTTGAGAGAAACTCACAAATAAAACGATCAGGCATAGGCCAGTCATGCACAAATCCTCAATTTTTGGGCATGGTGCCCCAACGTCTGGGCATGCTCGAACGTATGGGCATGGTACCCATACGTTGGAGCACCATGCTGTGGAGCATGGGCATGGTACCCCTGTGAAATTTGGATAAACTGAGACTGGTTACATACCTAAATAGGGCCTTCTCCCTGTCCTAGATCAAAAGATACCTGATTTTACTTTCTATCCAACCTCATTTTCCAATTTACAAAATGTTAGAGCACTTTCAAGATGCTGAGAGTTTTGTGGAGGCCACTTCTTTCCCAGTGGGTTTACCCTATCCTTTTACAGGTAGTTGCCACTAGGTTACTCAATCCTTTTCCATGTTGTCAAAAAGTCAAAAGTCAGAGTAAAAACAGGTAAAAAATAAAATAACGCAAAAGAAATACAATAAAAGGCAAACAATCTTAAGGAAACATTTGCTCCAGTGAACAGATTGAAAAGCTTGTCTCATCCATGCTACCTAGCAGCAATTTTCTGAAAAAAGATAGGATAAGCCCACTAGAAGAGAAGTGGCCTCCAAAAAACTCTATGTATCTTGGAAGTGCTCTAACATTTTGTAAATTGGAAAATGAGGTTGGATAGAAAGTAAAATCAGGTATCTTTTGATCTAGGACAGGGAGAAGGCCCTATTTAGGTATGTAACCAGTCTCAGTTTATCCAAATTTCACAGGGGTACCATGCCCATGCTCCAGAGCATGGTGCTCCAACGTATGGGTACCATGCCCATACGTTCGGGCATGCCCAGACGTTGGGGCACCATGCCCAAAAATTGAGGATTTGTGCATGACTGGCATAGGCTATGCCAAATATGCCAAATGCTAGATATACCCAGTGTTTGACACAGGATTAGGTATCCAATAACCAAGGGTTTGTGGCTCACTGCTCCCCCATATGACACCCCCGGCAATACCATTCATGCATGGACCATGGTCAAGTTAACAATAGATGAATCATTGAAACAGTGATCTGACATTGATCTGTCATCATCTGTCCACATACAAACAAAGGCACATGAGCTGACCGAGGATTTTCACATTGTATCACATTTACTGAGAATCTTCACTAAATCTGATGGTCGAACTTATGTGATGATGGTCGAAAAGTGTAAAAAGCAAAATGTGGGTTCACTGTTCACTAGCCTACAGACTGACTACAGATCCCATATTAAAATCAGAAGTCGATTATAAAGCATAAAGGATGGAAGCTCTGTTCTGGAAGTTAGCAATGTACTTACCATTGCTGGAAATGCAGATAACCCACTCAAATGACAAATCAGATTTTTAAAACCTTTGCCAAACTGGTGCCCAGCGTTGCACGTGTCGAAACAAAAGGTAACAGAAAACGCCAGAAAAATGTGCCACTGACCAAGAAATTGTATGATAAGGCATTTCTCGCCCTTCCCCAAGGACTCCACTTGAGGAGTCCCCGCGGTTTGTTCGTCCTGGGGACTCATTCCCCGCATTCTCGCGAGTCCGTTACGGGTGGGGGATGCTCCGATTATCCTCCCTATCATCAAAAAGGACTCCCTTTCAGATTCGGAGTGGAATAGACTGGATCCAGACTAATTTCGTCAACTGTATATTTTTTTCGAACAAAATCCATTTTGGAAGCATTTCTCGTGTTCTAGCTGTTTCTGTATGGGCAGTCCACGTGGAGTGCATCCCTCTATTCTCGCCCTTCCCTTCCATTCCGCTAGGAGTCCTTGGGGAACGGCGAGAATACGCACATATATTTGTTTGTCCCGGGGATTAGCCAGGGGGCAAACAAAAACGTGGATACTCCTCAAGTGGAGTCCTAGGGGGAACCGCGAGAATACACCCTGTCCCAAAAAAAATTTCGCGTTGTACTTCACGCAACACGCGGATCTTTCTAGATAGACAGTACAATGTAAGAAAATACTGAGAATAAAAAACATTTTTTTCACCCATTTCGTAGCTAAATAAATTGCCAGACCCTTCTATCCCAGCCAAGGTCGGGTTTGGTTCAGCCCCACAACAATACGGGTCACGACTTAGTTATATCGTTCACCTGAAACATTGGCATAAAGATTCTTTTATTCTTAAAACTGGAACTGGCATTTCAAATCCATGGTTTTGACAAGCACTTCGTTCAAATCGAGAAAATTTCAAAATTAGGTTCACATCTGAGTAAAATAACCAATTAGGATCATTCCAGAAACCATAACCTCAACAACTATTTACAACAAAACTTTCTCTGTGAATCTTATTTTTTTTTTTTTTTGTGATCCGCTTTTAGTATAACATCGGAGTATGATTAAAATACACAAATACGAAAATACCGGAAATTTGTTAGAAGTAGAAGTTTTATTTGAAGTTGGTGAGATGTTTGATTTCGGGGGTTTTGATTTTGATTTCACATGCTGAATCCCTCTATGACAATTATCTTCTACCATAGGACATATGGTTCGCCCAGGAGCCGGCTGAAACTGAAAAATTTGTTATGAGGAAAAGTTAAATCTGAGATTGATTAGAGGTTTGATTCAGTGGTAACGAGGCTTTCTGAATCCGTAGATGAATATTGTTTCTTGCCGGACAAAATTCGCCGGAATCCGACCGAAACCTGATTTTTTTTGTTGAAGTTGAAGTTTTATCTGAAGTTGATTAGAAGTTCGGCATAGGGGGAAAGAAGATATTCGAACTCGTTTCTTAGCTTTAGTTTTTGCCGGATAAGTAGTTTGCCCGGAATCCGGCCGAAACCGGACATTTGCCAGAAGAGGGGCAGGAGGTTTTAGTCAATTTCGGTAAAGTAGATGTGACATATAGGGGTAAGCAAACATGAACATGGTTTTATCAGATGATTAGCTATTGGCCTTAACCTGTTTCTAAATTTGAATCGTAAACATGTTCAAGGGGTCTGGTGAAGACCGGATATCTAAAAGAACCAATTGTCTGGATGGATCAAATATTAAGTTTTTGGGATCCGATCGAAACCTTAGGTCTTGTTTGTTTTGACTCACGATTCTGGAACAACAGTTTCTATTTTTCGGCTAAAGGAATATCTTCTAGAGCCCTTTGTTTTGTATCAACTTCTCTACATTCAAACAGTGGTTAAAAAAGTATACTTCAGCTACACGATTCTTTGGCAGCAATATTTCGGCCCTTTATGGCAGGGTCCTCGTCAGGCTATTGATCGTCAGGGACAACGTCGGGGACGACGTTGTCCCTTCCCAAGAACGGCTGAAATATCGCTGCCAAGGCATGTCAGCTGACGTATCCATTTTTAGCCATTGTTTAATATCTGTTTCCCAGCCAGCGTGGGCTCAAGGAGTATTTTTATGGCACTTGCCATTCGGCCAAGTACTGCGATCGCAATTTCTGTTCGTCCGTCGATTTTCGGTCTTTAGGTCGGTCCGAGTTTTGCTAATTCGGGCACTTCCACATAAGCTAGGACGATGAAACTTGGCAGGCGTATCAGGGACCCAAAGAGATAACTTGGAAATAGTCACTTGCCCGATCCGACCATCTGGGGGGTGGACGGAGGGGAAATCTGAAAAATTTAGCTATGTACAACTTTCGAACGGGTCATCGGATCTTCACTAAACTTGATATTTGGAAAGACTTTGTGTCTCAGATGACCCTCTTCAAATCTGGGCCGGATCCGGTGACTTTGGAGAGAGTTGTGGGGGGGGGCGCTGGATATCTCGGTATACGCTTAGAGTGGAGGGATCGGGATGAAAGCTGGTGGGAAAAACAAGCGCAAGTCCTAGATATACATCATTGACAGAACAGGACCGGATTCGGGCACTGTAGGCGGAGTTGTGGGGGGGGGATTCTTGAGATCTCGTAAGTTCGCTGTGTGTAATTTCGTATATCAAAGTAATTTCTTATATTATATATAGCTTTTCATTTAACCTTTCCCTAAAAAAAAAAAAAAAGCGAAGGTTAAAACGACTGTACCAAGAAAAGTTAAAATAGGTGCCGCAGGCGTAATTTTTTTAATCTGCCTTTTTCCGGCAAAATTTTGCTACACCTAATATACAGGTTCTAGCTTTAAATGGGTTTCAAACCCCCAAGAATTTATATCCTTAAACGCCAACTAAATGAAACATCGTTTTTCCAAATAGAGAATATTACAAAATGCACCGCAGGGGAAAACTTGTGTAAAACTAACTGTAATGCATCATTTGAAATTGTTTCTTTAACATGTTCGGCTTTTCGTTTCATCTTTAACTAGAAACTGAATGTTCCAGCGACTTTACCCAGAACAAGTGGAACTAAGCGTCACAGGCGAAATTTTTTTAATCTGTAGTTTTTCCGGAAAAATTTGCGCCCGACAAATCTTTGCAGAATTTGATTTCTTAAGCATAAAAAGAATATGATATGCCGACAAGAATACAGACGCCAGACAGAAGCATTCAGAATTTGATTTCTCCCGTGTTTTGCCAGACAAAGCTGTAGAGATCTTTATTTCTTACGTGTAAACAGAAGCCGATGTGCCGACGAAACTTAAACTTTCGGGATGCGCCCGATAAATGTGTACAGAATTTGATTTCTTACGTTTAAAAAGAACCCGGTGGATGTGCAGACGAGTGGATCGACCCCGACAAAACAATACGAAATTTAATTTCTTCTGTATTCCTTATGTATAAAAAGAACTCGATCTCCCGAGGAGAATACCGAGACCCGATAAAAGCATTCAGAATTCGATTTCTTCTGTTTTTTGCCCGACGAATGTTTGTACGATTTTATATTTCTTGCGTAGAAACCCCCCATAGTGACCCCTGTACACTGGAAGGAAGGGAGGACAAAGAAAACAAGACCAAAGGTTTTGGTGGGATCCCAAAAATCTAATATTTGATCCAGACAATTGGGTTTTGTCTTCGCCAGGTCCAGTCTTCGCTAGGTTAATCATTAGAGAACACCAGGTTCAGATATACCTCTATAAGCCGTATCTATTTTGACGATACTGACCGAAAACTTCCTGCTTTACTTCTGTCAAATTTCTGGTTTCGGCCGAATTCCGAGCGAACTACTTGTCCGGCGAGAAAACGTCTTCACAGTAGTGTCCAGCTTGTCTTCTTACCCCATAGTCGACTATCACATTAGCTGTTAAAATATTTTATTTGCCCTGAATTTGACCCCCCTCCCCCACCCCTAAATGTAGGGCTACAGAGAGTTATCGTGCACACAGACGGACGGACAGACGGACAACTTTTAAGATGTCGTAGGCAGAGGCGTTACAAGCCAAACTGTTAGGGGGGGGGGGGGGCAAGGCATTTACCGACTGGCTGGTAAATTTTAGTGACAGTTTTAGGAAAAAAATTCGACTGATTCAGAAAAACGACCGTTTTGACAAAAATCAATTGATTTTCAGGAAAACCAGCTGTTTTCATGAACAAAAAAAATCAACTGTTTTGACAAAAAATCGAGGCACTCGGTTATTTTTTTACCGATTGGCCGACAACATTGGGGGGGGGGCGTCCCCCCGTCCACCAGTCGTGACGCCCCTGCTAGGATGACGTGCCTTCCTGGATCCGATCATTTTAAGGTAGTTAAGGAAATGGGAATCCGGAATTACTGACTTCCGTAGGTTGCGAAAGTGTGGTCATATTCGAGTGAAACTTTATGGGTGATCAGAACTGATTAACTTTCAAGAATATGGACCAAAGTTCGGGATAAGTATCTATTGAATAGTTATGAACTGATTTTCGGAATTCAGTATGATTACCGAGTCATACTCACGGACCGAAATTTGTGACTCGGTGTCCTTAAACCTGCTTATACTCCAAGAATTTTGGAGCGATATTCCCGATATTACATCCCTGTTATTATACCGAAGAATACGCTGGCTTGGTCGTAAAAATTGGACCGAAGTTCTGGATTTGTGGTCTCTTCCGAAACCTGGCAATTATACCGAATAAACTGCAGAATCCCGGTAGTTATACGAATAATTCTGATATCGAAAAAATACCGAAGAATTATTATCCAATCTCAAAAGATTGGACGGTGCCTGATCTGCTCCTGACAGTCGTAGATAGTAAAATAAGAGAAAGCCAGAAAAGCACAAAAACGATGAAAGAGACGATGACATGGTAAAATTTCTGGTAAAATGAAAAAAATAAACATTCGTCCTCTAAAGACAGTGAATGAAGTAATTTCTGTCAATACGAACAGGTTTAGCCAAAAATAAATTTTCTTCGTCATACATTGCTGCTGAGATGCCAAAAATGGGTGGAAATCATGATAAAATATTTAACATATGTTTGTAGCCACTTGATTTGAAATTGATGCAATATCATGCCAGTGAGCTGGTATAACAACAACGATCTGACAATCAAGACGCCAACCAGCGAGAGACTCGACAGGAGGCACGAGGATCACACTACCTTATCTCGCTGGAAGTGCGATTTAAGGTGATGACTTTGAAACTCGTTAAAGAAAAAATGGGTTTATACCTTATAGGCAAAACCGAGAAAGGTCTGAGGTAAATTGAGTTTTACCAAAAACACAGATAAGTATTTTCCTTTCCTCCTGGACCTTCCAGGCAGCTTCCTGTCCAGTCACCTGTCAGCTAAAACTTAGCTTCTCTGGTAGTAATTGGCAACAGTGATACGCAATCTCTATTACACTCAAATAAAAGAGTTTAAAGAATAAGCATATTCTTTGATCTTTGTAAAACAATGAAATCGTAAGTTTAGCAAACTTTTTTTAATTTTTCAAAAAATCGTCAATTTAAAAAGCCTTTTTTGTTTTGTTTTTAATGACATCATAAACTCTCCGGTATTCATGTCTTATCCCAAACTAGTTTGTCTTTATCCCAAACTGTGATAGTTCACAAGCCACAATTCACAAAAGCTGTGGCTATTGCCTACTGCAGCCAAAGCCTAACTGACCCAAGAGTCGTAAGTCCTTCAAAACAGGCAGGCCACCAAAAGCACCCTCCTGCTGTAATAGAAATGGTTTGTTTATCATTCTAACCTTGTGAGAGTCAGGATAAAGCCAGTATTATGGAATTGAAAGTTTGGGTAGATGGGATACAGCGTGTAGTCTGTGGAGTAACTGAGAAAACAACATGCCAGGTAAGCCTGTTTTTTAGAATCTGATTATTACTTCGATGAAGCAGATTGCACAAGTTTATCTTTAAAAAAAAAAAATTTCCTGATCAAGAGTAAGAGTTCTGCCTCTGGTGCTAATCCCTGAGCCGTCCCTGAGTGTGTTCAACACAGGTTCAACACCCTACTTGGCATAGATACTATGCATGTTATCACTGATTTTGGCGTCAGGGCTGGAGAAAATTTTTATATTTTCGGCAAAATGTTGACATTTTTCATTTTCCTGTGGTCTTATCAGACCAATCACATTATAGAGATTGTGCATGCATACTAGTTCAGTCTACTACAAGCATAGGGGTGACGACGGGGGGGGGGGGGGGGGCGTCCCCCACCCAATGCTGCCAGTCAGTAAAAAATAACCGAGTCGGCATGTAGAGCAGCAATTTTTTTCATGGAAACAGTTGTTTTTTCTGAAAATGGGTTGATTTTTTGTCAAAATAGTTGTTTTTTCTGAAAATCTGTGGATTTTTCTGAAAATCAGTAGATTTTCTTCAAAAATGTAATTTTTGTTGTTGAAAAGACACGTTGAAAACACACCTTTTGTCTGCAGAAAAAGTCGTTAAAAATCACCAGCCAGTCGGTAAATGCCTCGTCCCCCCAAACATTTTGGCTAGTAACGCCTCTGACTACAAGTCCCAGATTTGCCCTATGCTCTACCTATGCTAAATGCTGGGTACATTTAACTTTTAGTCACGACTGGGGGGGGGGGGAGGGGGGGATGCCCCCCACCTAATGCTGTTGGCCAGTCAGTAAAAAATAACAGAGTCGGCGTGAAGAGGAGCAATTTTTTTTCATGGAAACAGTTGTTTTTTTCTGAAAATTGGTTGATTTTTTGTCAAAATAGTTGGTTTTTCTTAAAATATGTGGAGTTTTCTGAAAATCAGTCGATTTTTTTCAAAAATTTAATTTTTGTTGTTGAAAAGACACATTGAAAACACATGTTTTGTCTGCAGAAAAAGTCGATAAAAATCACCAGCCAGTCGGTAAATGCCTCGTCCCCTCAAATAGTGTGGCTAGTAACGCCTCTGACTACAATTCCCAGATTTGCCCTATGCTCTGCCTATGCTGAATGCTGGTCATCTAACTTTTAGTATAGCTATTGGCATTTTCTGTGCCCCCACAAACAGATTGTGGCTCAATTGTGGCTTGACAAAGAGAGTTTCCACGACCTTAGGTGCAGCCCACAAGTTTGTTTCCGCGACCAACAAGATTTTCATTTTCATTGTGGATTATGTGGTTCGATTTTGGCAGGAAATTCAAATTTAGCTGCAAAATAACGTTAAAACAACAAATTAAAAGCGTTATCAAGTATGTAGACACAAAACGGAAGATACTTTTTGCATGGAATGGTAAGGATGAAAGCCTGGAATCCTGCTTATTACAATTTTTACATGGTTTTGGTCCTGTTTCCACAATTTATCTTCTGGCTTAACTGTGTGGCACACAATCGTGTTTCTGTGAAAACACTCAGAAGTGTGTGGCCCACAGTTGTGTCACAGAAAAATGCATTTTGCCTAATACTGGAAATCCTATAGACAAATGCTGGAT
The DNA here is from genome assembly GCA_023053575.1 of Branchinecta lynchi. Lineage (NCBI taxonomy): Eukaryota > Metazoa > Arthropoda > Branchiopoda > Anostraca > Branchinectidae > Branchinecta > Branchinecta lynchi. The sequence continues at coordinate 8,081,850 of JAKZAP010000001.1, forward strand.
ACCTGATGGTAACTTAACCTTGACCTACTTCAATATAAATGAATTCTGATTGGTTTCTGAGCCTTACTCAAATCATCAATATTTTATTGGCTAACAGTATCCAGCATTTAGCATAGGGTGTCCAAAAATCAGGGGGGTTGTGGTTGACTGTACTATGCTCCCAAGTGTGGTAAGCGTAGTAACTTTTGATGAGGCTGGAACAAAAATAGTAATACTTTCAGAGGCGTTACTAGCCAAAATGTTTGGGGGGGGGATGAGGCAATTACCGACTGGCTGGTAATTTTTACCGACTTTTTCTGCAGAAAAAATTACTGTTTTCAACAACAAAAATTACATTTTTGAAAAAAATCAGCCAATTTTCAGAAAAAAACGACTGTTTTACCCTCCCCTCATTTACCCTCCCCCCCCCAGTCGTGACGCCCCTGGTTACTATTGTTAGAAGGGTGGACACCTTATTACCATTCTTAGGTACTGAACATATTTTGTTAGGAATCTGTGCTTCTAATCACAACCTGCCCAGGTGCAAGTGTCAGCCTGGGGTCTGCAAGAAAGTCATTAAGTAAACTGAAGGAAACCAAATAAAATGGCTGCCATTTCTTAAAAAAAATTACAATAGAGAAAAAACAATAACAGTAACATAACTAATATCACCTACCCACCTGGGAAACCAAAAAGATCGGAATCGATCTTATCCCAGATGGGTAATGATAACTGCATAAATGGGGTACTCACTCCCTCGTTAAGACTATTACTGCAATAATTATGTACAACCCGGAGTAAATGGTCAAAGGAAAAAACATTAAAACCCAAACCACGAATTTGTAGCAAGCGTAAGGATCAACATAGCAAGCGTAAAGATCCGGATTATGGCAATATTTGAGAGAAAAAAACACATACTAAGTGCAGAATCTTGGGAACAAGAATGGATGAAAATATTATAGAAGTAGAACAGGCAAGAGAGGTCCTTTACTTACAATCGCCATACTTTGGGAATTCTCATGGGCTTGTTTGAGAAGAAAGAGACTGAGAGCCTTTTTAGAAAATGCTCTACTGTTTGTGTTGGGGATAGGTTAGTGCTCTTGCACATACCATCCTCATCAATGTTGGGCTCTTTCCACCTTACACACCCTAGCAGGCTGAGTACCTATTGTGGAAAACTGCAGCAGCAATTTTTCGTGAAGAGTGTAGATCCACTTGCTCTCTTTCTAGGATGTTGTGTATGCATTAGCCCATGCAACTGGTCAGACAGGAAGGTTCACTCTGATAGAGAAGTGGAGGCACAATGAAAGGCTCCTGGCTCCCCAGGATCAGCCTCTGAAGGTAATGTCTACAATGTTTTTATGTGATTTATGGATTTATGAATATTAGCCAGTGTACTCCTTTTGTAAATCAAGCTCTTTGATAAAGAAAGTCAGATTTCATTTGTAAGTATGTATATATATTCTTTATCACCTGTTACATTCAGATTGAACAAGAATTTAGTAAATGAAAGAAATCAAAATAAATAACAAAAGAGAGAAAAGACAAATAGCGATGAAGGACAAAATGTATACAGCACTACAAATGAAGAGCAAGACCAAAGGTGTTGATGGAATCCCAAAAATCTAATATTTGATTCAGACAATTGGGTATGGTCTTCGCCAGATCCAGTCTTCGCCAGGCTAATCATCAGAGAAAACGAAGTTCAGATATACCTCTATAAGACATATCTATTTTGACGGTACTGACTTACTTCTTACTTCCTGCTTTACTTCTACCAAGTTTCCTGTTTCGCCCGAATTCCAAGCGAACACTAGTCCAGCAAAAAAGAAAATTCAGAAATGGATCCAGCATATCTCCTTTCCATTAAGAACATCTAATCAAGTTCAAACAAAACTTTGACTGAAACTTTGACTAATTATATGTCAGGGTAAAAAACGATTGTAATATAGGCTACAGACTCAGCCTCTCTTCTTACCCCTTAATCTGTCATCTAATCAAACATTTGCTTTTAAATTTTTTTCCGGTTTTGGCCGGATTCCGGGTGAACTAGTTGTCCGGCGAGAAAATGGTTTTCACCATCGTATTCAGCATGATCTTTTTCCCCCGGTATTCGTCGGATTCTGCACGAACTACTTGTTCGGCGAGAAAATGGTTTTCACAATGGTGTAGCATGTCTTCTTACGCCTAAAAGAACATTCAATCAACTTCAAATAAAACTTATACTTTTAGCCAACTTTCCGGTTTTTGCCGGATTCCGGACGAACCACTTGTCCGGCGAGAAAATGGTTTATCGTGCTCAGAATGCCTTTTTACCCCATAAACAACTATCACATTAGCTGTTTAGAAACATGTTGTTTGTCCCTTAATTGAACCCTCTTCCCCACCCCTAAATGTAGGGCTACAGAGCCCATCTACGAACTTGACCTTACCCTTAACCCAGTAAATCCTCACACCAAGTTTCATCACGATATCTCATTCCCTTCGAGAGTTTCGAGCAGACAGTTGGACATTTATTCAATTTCATAGGTATCCCTCCACTTACGTTTTGGGATCCCAAAAACACAAAGGGCGCGTTAATCAAGGGTCATCCATTGGGTACAAAGTACTGTTAACCACAGGTGTGCCGGGTATGGGGGTACCCATTTAATTCACCTACCTGTTGCACTCCTTGGTTGCCACTTCTCCCTGACAGAACCTGTTACTTTTGGCCTAACAAACATGACATTCTTGTAGGCGTAGGAAACTGAGTCCTTTTTACCAGCTATTAGCAAGAAATCATCATGTTCACAGCCATGAGCCTCAACCTTTTTGCCTCGGTGTTGTATTTACTGGTAAAGAACGGGCCACAGAATTCTGGCTCACTTTTGGCAAAGAAGCAAAAATCTATGACAAATAACAGAATTATGCTACCAGTGGCAACAGGGTCAGGGTTTGTTTCATTCTAGTAGATATCAGTTAGTGCTGCCCTAGTCGAAAACAGGGAAGAATGACCTGTTATGTAGTTTTCTCGATGTTTTTTTTTTTTTTATCAAAGCTGAGGTGCTGCTCGCGGGTAAAGAGCTAGGATAGGTCTATTATTCTTTAAAAAATACAGCACAGTTTCAAAGTTGTCAGGTATGTTATAATATTTGAACAGAAACTGTGTCTACTAAAACTTGTGCTTTAAAGAGACAAACATCCCTTTAGTGGTTTAGGGCGACTCCCGGTAGGCTACCCTACCTCCACTCAACCAAATCATTATTTCTACAGGTTCTTCTCAAGTGGGGAGAATATGCAGGCGATGTTCAGTTCATCCTCCAGAGAACCCCCGTGGATCCCACTGCTGCTTTATTGTCCGTTGCTCGAAAATCTCCCCAGCCTTTAAAAGACCTAAAGAAAGCCCTAACCTTCAGTGGAGGAAGGAGTTTCCTAAACGGTCAGAATGGCATTCATCAACCAAGTGCATCAATCACAGAAGAGCAAAGTGATCGTGTGACCGAGAAAGCCACCATGAATGGCACGCCAACTCTAAACCGCGAAACTGTACAACCGCCCAGTGAATCCCCCTCTAGTGGTAGTGGTTCGTCGTCTCGAAGTGATTCGAATCTTGTGCCAAGGACTTCAGTGCCTCCTCCCTATCGGGCGCCCCCTCCACCGCAAGCCGGCTTTCGGCCAGCCATGCCAAATCACTTGCCTCCGCCTTATCGTGCCCCACCTCCCGCCCCTAATTTGCGATACAGTGCTCCCAGAATCGTTGAGACAAGTGAAGCTACTCCTGTATCGGTGGAAATCAAGCATGCCAATATTCGTGATTCTAAAGATAGAACTTTTGCCCAAGACCAGCCAATTAGAGACCGATCCAGCGAGAGCCAGCCACCTCAAATAAGCACGGTAAGTTGCACGTCATGTAGTCTAGACTTCATTATTCGAGAAAATATGCAATTCCAGTTCTTAAATAGTATTTCGTTCTTTTTCCCAACAATTAATGCTCCATTGACGATGCTTTTGGGTCTAATATCATTATCGTGTGTATTGTTTTTCCATAGTTCCATATACTGGCATATGTGCCTTGGATCATGCATGTCGGTCCACCATACAATTTCTATACACTTTTATCTGGTCATGCGGAACCAATAAGTGGTCGTTGGAAAGATTCCCCGAGGACTTGAAAGATATGCGACAAGTTTCTGTAGTTATGTCCCGTGTCAGTCACCGTGGACAGACCTTCGGCGCGAATTCCATCGCTGGACGATCTGAAATATCAATGCTGCGCCAGATTACAAGATCACATAGAAGAAATATTTTGGAAGAGGCACACTCATGTTGCTGTAAACTTTGTATATGATCAGTTCAAGTTGTCTTTGCTGCTAAGTCAGTGTGGCAGTAATTGAAAGGGTAGTTCTAAGTTGTGTAACGACGTTTCGAGTCCCTTAAAGAATGGTTTACACCTCCGAGGTTTGCCTCCGCCCCACACAGAAAGCATAATCGCCAATTAAAGACGGACTGAAAATACGCTATTCCTCTATAAATCCAAACGCACCCTCCATTTCCTGATAACTTTAAACTTTTGCTTCCATCTCCATCTCATATACAGACACAAAACTGAATATGTATTTACTTTTTTCACGTTTTTAGATGCTCAGCATTTTTGTCTCTAATCACTTTGAAGATCACACGTCACTCTTTTCTCCTGCTTCTGCATTGCCAGATTTTTAAACTAGCTTCCATCGGATTAATTAATCGTTTGCGATAATTAGCAATGGATCATGAATTGTTTTTGTCTCCACTTGTAAACAGTTAATCCTATTTTCACTGTCTTATTCCGTGTTTATTTTCTTTCTTGCTTGAAATGCGTTGGTGTGCAGGACAAGACTGTTTGATTTCTGAAACCTTTTGTCTCCTCTTGGTGACGGTAGAGTCTTTGAGTTTGTATCTAGAAAACGCTGTGCATTGGGTTAGGATTGACACGTCCAGGTTTTGATACAGACTTTAAATTGTTAATGGACACAAGTGGAAATATCAGCTTCGTGAGTGCAAGTTGATTGATTCGGTTTGTTTAATGTCAAGGCTCGGAAGAGGACTCACTAGAAGCCGATTAAGATTAAACAGATTAAGGCCATTGGCTAATCATCTGAGAAAACCAAGTTCAGATATGGATTCAGTGTGTGTGTTTGCCCCTATACGTCATATATACTTAGTCGAAATTGATCAAAACTTCCGGTTCTGCCGGATTCTATGCGAACTACTTTTGCGTAAAAAAAAAGCTTAAAAAGAATTCAGCAGGTTTTGGCCGGATTCCGGGCGAACTATTTGTCCGGCGAGAAAATAATTGATGTATACGTTTCAATATGCCTCCTTACCGCTACGTCGAACCTGTAATCAGCTTCAAATAAAACTTTTACTTAAACTTTTACATTTACCAGTTTCAGCCGGATTCCGAGCGAACTATATGTCTGGGTAGAAAATAATTGTCATATACGGATTCAGCATGTCTTCTTACCCCTGAATAGAACATGTAATAAAGTTCAACTAAAACTTTTACTTTAAACAACTTTCCATTTTGTGCCGGATTCCCAGCGAACCATTTCTCCGACGAAATAATAACTTTCGGATTCGTGTTCAGCATGTTTCCTTACCACTAGGTTGAAATCAACTTCAGATTAAACTTTTACTTTTGAAAGGATTCCGGGTGAACTACTTGTCTGGCGAGAAAATAATTTTCATATTTGGATCAGCGCGTCTCTTACCCCAAATCTCATTAGCTTTAAAAAATATTTTGTTTCGTCCCTTAATTTGAAAACCCTACCACACCCCTAAATATACAGAGCCCATCTTCGAACTTGACCTGTACTTAGACCCAAAGTCCTCGTGCCAAATTTGAACAAAATATCTCAACCCCCTTCGAGAGTTGTCGTGCTAACAGACGAACAGACTGACAGACGGAATTAAGTTTTAGGATACAAAAAAATGTTTATAGCGATCTGTGTGAACAAAGAGAGCTGATGACAACATTTTAGTTTTATTCGTCGAAGTTAATCTTATAGCCACAACAAGACCAAAGGTTTCGATGGCATCCCAAAGATGAATATTTATTGGAACATTCTTATCCCTATACCGAAGTAAGTGTTTGGATAAAAAAAATTCTTGTGCCCGTTTATACAGTCTTTTTTTTGCACATTTCCGACTTGGGTGATTTAACGTGTTTATTGGTTCCCATCCTTTATCGGTCACCCTACTTTTATTTAGTACCAACGCATCTATTTCTTATTTCTGTCATTTACTTGGTGTTTAAGACATTTTTATGGCACTTGACCTTCGGCCAAGTGCCATATAGCGATCGCAGTTTCTGTCCGTCTGTCGGTCGGTTGGTCCGGCTTTTGCTAGTTCGGCACTTCTACATAAGCTAGGGCGTTGAAACTCGGCAGGCATATCAGGGACCCAAAATGATTAAGTGGGAAATAGTCACTTCCCCGATCCGACCATCATTGGGGGAGTGGAGAGAGGGAGAATCCGGAATATTGAAGAATCTATAGCTTTTGGACGGTGAACTGATAGCAATGAAATTTGATATCAGGAGAAATCTCGTGCCTCAAACGACCCACTTAAAATCCGAACCGGATCCGGTGACTTTGGCGGGAGCTGGAGGGGGGAACCGGAAATCTTGGGAAACGCTTAGAGTGGAGGGGTCGGGACGAAACTTGATGCGAAGAACAAGCACAAGTCCTAGATACATCATTGACATAACCGGACCAGATTCGGACACTGTGGGGGGGGGGGAATTCGGTGATCCCGCGAGTTCGGTATTATGACGATGAATTTGGTAGTCATATCAGGGAACCGACCAGACTGCCTTGAGAATAGTCTTTTCTCCAACCCGACAATCGTAGGGGGAGTAATACCAGAAATTAGTAACATGCATAACTTTGGAAGGGGTAATCGGATGTGCATGAAACTTGACAAGTGTCAAGAACAAGTGCCTCAAATGTTCTTTTTCAAATCCGGACCGGATATGATGCCTTGGGGGGGTGGGGGGTGGAAGGGGGCACCGGAAATCTTCTGAAAGGCTCAGATTCGAGGGATCGGGATGGAACTTGGTGGGAGAAAGCTTAAACCCTAGATACATTTTTGACAAAACAGGACACAGTGGGGGGAGTTGGAGGGGGTTTACCGGAATTCCGATGATCTCGAGTTAGGGTACTTTCAGATGTGCTAGGTTCATGAAACTTGGCAGGCATTTTAGGTATACTACCATATTGACTTGAAAATAGTCCGTTCGATCCGATCATCGTGGGGGGAGTCGAGGGGTGGGGAATCCGGAATCTAGTGACATTCGCAACTTTGGAATGGGTGATCGGGCGTGAATGAAACTTGGTAACTACTAAGAACAAGTGTCTTGGATGTTCAGTTTCAAGTCTTGACCAGATCTGATTACTGGGAGGGGGGGGGAGCTGGAGGGGTCACCGGAAATCTGTTGAATCGCTTTAAGTCGAGGCATTGGAGATGGACTTGGTTGGAAGAGCAAGCATTAACCCTAGATGCATTCCTGACAAAACAGGACCGGGTTTCCCAGAATTCCGGTGATCTCGAGCTAGGGTGCTTCCAGATGTGCTAGGACCATGAAACTTGACAGGCCAACTAGGGACTTTAACATATTGACTTGAAAATAGTCCCTTCCCATATCCGACCATCGTGGGGGGAGTAGAGGGATGGGGAATCCGGAATCAGGTGGCCTTCATAACTTAGGAACGGGTGATCGGACGTGCTTGAAACTTGACAAGTGTCAAGAACGAGTGGCTCAAATGTTCAGTTTCATGTCCGGTGTGGGTCTGATCACTGGGGTGGGGGGGGGGCGGGTAGCTGAAGGAGGATAAACTGACAAACCTGCTAACTGTTCTGACAAGTGCCAAATGAGGTTCAAGCTCTTGTTTTGGAGGAGGGGGGATCGTTAAATTTAGTGGTTATGGCTCGATTCAAATCTAGAATTTGCATGGAAGGTAGTTAAATTTTTGCCAGAAAAAAAATAAATAAACAAATCTTATGCCACTGGCATGTCTGCCGCTTTTATGAAACTTGACTTTCTCACAGTTTTCAATAAAATTATACCTAAAAAAAAAAGACGTGTTTCATAAAGACCAAGGGACTTCATAGGAAAACGAAGCAGAAAGGTCGACCGATATAACTCGATCTCTCCTGATTTTCCGGATTCCACTAGGTTCCTTCGATAGCGTTATTCAAACAGGAAAACAAAGCAGATAGGCCGATTCAACGTTTCAGCTTAACCCACTAATGACAGTCTACACCGCTAGATCAGGCAGTTGCTGATCGATTGCGAATTGCGTTCCGGATTGTGCGGATTCTGGCCTGAAATCAGCCTGACGGGAAAATCAAGTAAAACATGTGTTTAACAGCGTGTTTAATCACCCCTATTTTGACACAGTAACTGATCTCAGAGAAAACTTTTACGTGTACAAATCTTCCGGTTTTGGCCGGATTTTGGACGAAGAACTCATCTACCGCAAAAACAAACTCCAGACATGGATTCAGCATGTATTTTGGCCCTTCTGTCGAATCTTTAATCGACTTCAGAAAAAATTTTTGCTTCTGCAAAATTTCCGGTTTCGAGCAGATTCCGGGCGAACTACTCGCCCGGCAAAATAATACAGCTAAAAACGAATTCAGTATGTCTCCTTACTCCTACACCGAGCCTCTAATCGACTAGGCTTCTTTTAAGATGTTTTCCGGTTTTGGCCGGATTCCGAGCGAATTCCGAGCGAGAAGATAAGTTCCAGATTAGGATTCAGCATGTCTCCCTAACCCTCAATCTGGCTTTTAAAAAAATATTTGTGTAACTCGTTAGTTTGAAACCCCCTCCTCAGCCCTAAATATAGGGCTACGGGATCCATCCTTGAACTTGACTCTGTACTTTGACCAAAAGAATCCTCCCAACAAGTTTGAACAAGATATCTCAACCCCTTCGAGAGTTATCGTGCTAACAGACAGACAGACGGACGGACGGACAAACTTTACGAAGTCATAGGTATCTCGTCACCCACGTTTTGGGATCCCAGGAACGCGTTTAAAGCGGTCTGGGTGAACAAGACAGATGATGACTTTAATTTCAGCAGATATGACGCTGATCTGATTTTGTTCGCTGGTCGCTTAGTCTACTTTCGCTTATTTACGCTAAGCGCGTAAGCTACTTGACACAGACGATTTATGTTATTATGTTTGCCGCCATAAATTTCGGGCTTTGATCTTCGAGTTTGATTGCAAAAACCTCTTCTTTTTTTTTCTTTGCTCGAATCAGCGTCCCACTACTTTAAATTGTTTATGAAGATGCTGACCCAGCCCAGGACACAAAGTTGAATTCTCCGTTTGAATACGCGAAAGTTTGAAAATTTGAAAGTTTGGATTTTCAAACGAAAGTTTGAATACGCGAAAGTTTGAATACGCGAAAGCTCAGGACACAAAGTTGAATTCTCAGTTTGAATACGCGAAAGCCACAGTTGAAATGGTTGTGGTTTTGGCTGGGAAAGCGCTGCTGATCTGGTCCTGTTCGCATAGAAAGAGAAACGGGTTAGGCAAAGAAAAACGCTCTCTGTGCCGAATATGGATATATCGCTGCTTATAGATTTATGATTTCAATACCTCCCTTTTATTTTGCGAAAATTATGAATATTCGCGGAAAAAGTGGAAAATTGCGAAAAATTAAAAAGAAAGCGGAAAAATATGATGCTGAGCTTGAGTATGGTGTCTGTACAAATTTTCATCTGTGCCAGACCAAAACCGAGGAACTCGGTCAAGATTATTCTCTCTACCCGTAGAACTTTATCAGAAGTATCTCTCTGCAAGTGAGCAGATCAACTCAGAGATCAACTCTGTGGCAGTGGTTTGCTAACACTCAAATCACTTCCCCTGTACAAACGTTCAGAACATCCTGAACATTGGCGGCTAGATGAATTATTTTTATGCAGAATGCTTTTCTGCTAATCAGAATCCGTTTGGCCGCCACTTCTTCAGTTTTCAGTCAATGAGAGATATTGTTTTCATATAATTTCCGTGGAAGACATTGTCGAATGCGCATACGTAGGAGTTATGAGTCCCGGTGTCCCCTCCCCTCCCTCCCCCTTAAGAATAATGAATAGACCTAGTAATAAGTCCTTATTCCAGACTGGTCCCATTGTTTCGCGTGTGAGAAGTTCATGACTTTTTCACGTGTTTATTGGTTATAATGGTGGGTGTTGATAAGAAATCAAAAAGTAACTGACGTAAAACAAGTTCACATGAATGAATGATTAACTTATAGACCTCCAACACCCGGTAAAATCTACCGACAGCGCTGAATAATTATACCGCACATGATTTTTTTTTGGGATCCCAAAACGTAAGTGGAGGGATACCTATGACATCACAAAAGTTGTCCGTCTGTAAGCACTATAACTCTCGAAGGGAATGAGATATGTTGATGAAACTTGGTGTGAGGATTGTTTGGGTCAAGAGTAAGGTCAAGTTCGTAGATTTAGGGGTGTGGGAGGGGGTTTAATTTAAGGGACAAATGAAATATTTTTAAACATATAATGTGATAGTCGATTATGGGGTAAAAAGACATGCTGAACACGATGGTGAAAACCATTTTGTCATCGGACAAGTAGTTCGCCCGGAATCGGGCCAAAACCGGAAAGTTTGTTAAAAGTAAAACTTTTATTTGAAGTTGATTAGATGTTCGATTTAAGGATAAGAAGACATGCTGAACATGATGGTAAAACACACTTGTTCGCCGGACAAGTAGTTTGCCCGGAATCCTGCCAAAATCGGAAAGTCTGTTAAAAGTAAAAGTTTTATTTGAAGTTGATTAGATGTTTGACTTAGGGATAAGAAGACGTGCTGAACACGATGATGAAAACCATTTTCTCGCCGGGCAAGTAGTTCGCCCGGAATTCGGCCAAAACCGGAAAGTTTGTTCAAAGTAAAAGTTTTGTATTAAGTTGATTAGATGTTCATTAAGGGGTAAGAAGACATGCTGAACCCTTATGGGAACAGTATTTTCTACCAGGACAACTTGTTCGGCCGGGATCAGGCCAAACCGGAAAATTTGTTAAAAGCAAAAGTTTTATTTGAAGTTGTTTAGATGACAGATTTAGGGGTAAGAAAACACGCTGAATCTGTATATGACAATTTTTTTTTTACCGGGACATATGTTCGTTTGGAATCCGGTTGAAACCGGATTTTTTCTTATAAATTGAACTTTTACTTGAAGCTGATTAGATGTTCTTTATACGGATAAGGTGATACGCTGAATTCGTTTCTGACTTTTTTTTTCTGGACTAGTATGGTAGTTCGTCAATTGTCTGGATCAAAGATTAGATTTTTGGGATCCCATCGAAACCTTTGGTCTTGTTAAAGTGAGAAACCGCTCTTAATATGCCAAACATCCTTTCTGCTACGCTTAATCTACAGAGGAGTTAAAGGTAGGTTATTTCTGACGTTCGACAAGTTCAATCAGTACAAGAATCTAATTTGCAAGACAAACAAGAATTTCCGTCTTCCGGATGTGAAACCTCGGCCCCTCCACTGCCAATCCTGTTTTATCTAACCGAGTAATCAAATATAATATAATCACCAGTTACAAATAACAAGACCAAAGGTTCCGTTTCAATAACTGATCCAGACAACTGGGTCTTCTCTTAGCCAGATCCAGTCATCGCCAGACTCCTTGAACATTTTTACAATTAAAATTCAGAAAAAGATTAAGGCCAAATAGCTACCAGAAATAAAACTTCAACTTCTAAAAATTTTCCGATTTGGGCCGGATTTTGGGTGAACTACATGTCCGGGTAGAAAAATGTTTTCACATAAGTGTTCAGCATGTCTTCTTGCCCTAAATCGAACATCTAATCAACTCCAAATACAAAATTTAATTTTAACAAACTTTCCGGTTTGGGCCGGATTCCGGGCGAACTACTTGTCCGTCGAGAAAATGGTTTTCACCATCGTCTTCTGCGTGTCTTCCTACCCCGGAGTCAAATATCTAATCAACTTCAAATAAAACTTTTACTTTTAACAAACTTTCCGTTTTCGGCCAGATTCCCGGCAAACTACTTGTCCAATGACAAAATGGTTTTCACCATCGTGTTCAGCATGTCTTCTTACCCCATAATCGACTATCACATTAGCTGTTTCAAAATATTTTGTTTGCCCCTTAATTTGAACCCCCTCCCCACCCCTAAATGTAGGGATACAAAGCCCATCTACGAACTTGACTGGTCCGACGACCCAACGAATCCTCACACCAAGTTTCATCAAAATATCTCATTCCCTTCGAGAGTTATCGTGCTTACAGACGGACAGACGGACAACTTTTGCGATGTCATAGGTATCTCTCCACTTACGTTTCGGGGTCCCAAAAACTCTTATACGTATCTTCATATCTAAATCACACTCTAATTGCCTTCAGATGCAATGCAACCCGTGACATCGAAAGTTATCCATCAAAGCTGCAAAGAATCGCCTTCCTACGAACCTGTTGGACATGATTGCGTAGTGAGGGGGCACAAACTCCCGAAAATTGCATGTTTCTTGCGAAAATTGCGAAAATTCGCCATATTTTTCATTTTTTTTCCGTATTTTTCATTTTTGCGAAATATTTGAATTTTTCTGTTGGATATGACTGCCTAGTGAGGGGCACAAACTCCCAAAAATTGCAGCGAAAATTGCATTTTTCTTGCGAAAATTCGCCATATTTTTCAATTTTTCCGTATTTTTCAATTTTGCGAAATATTTCAGTTTTTCGGAATATTCGCAATTTTCGAGCGGCCTCCGAATATTTCAATTTTGCGAATATTCGATTGAATTTTCCAATTGAAAAATTCGACTTTTACATCTATATCTCTGCTTGAACCAAGATTAGAGTTTAGGCCTGGGGTGCCCATCTCCCCATCATAAGCATGCTAATGCGATTGACAGAAAGATGACAGCTCCTCAAAGGTTATGCAAGGGAAATGCTTCTTCACCTTTTCCGGTCATAAATACGTTGAAGACGACTATAAATTTCGTTTCCGCAGATAAGAGGTATAGACGGTGCTTGCCAAAATGCGAGTTGGGGAAATGGGAGTAATAAGTTATTCCCGTCAGTCCTTCAGGCATGCGACATTTTATATTGGAACGAGGTCCCACGAGAGCATATTTTTGTGGAATTCTTTGCTTGTGGTTTCCGGTACGGTTTTCGATGGGTTAACAATGGTTGCAACACACGCAGGGAAGGCTGGAGGTTTTCTCTGTAGCATAGTTTAGAGTGAGGATGCTGGCTTTGAGGACCCGTTGTACCTTAATGCCAATGCAACCTACTCCCTCTTAAGTGTTTTGCTTACGAATGATCACAACACACCCTCGAGTTGGCAAATTCCTACTTTCATCCTTTGACCTAGCCTAGCAAGTGCCATAATAGCTTCTAGCTCTTGTTTATTTAAGGATCTTCTTAAATACATTTGAAGAGGGAATTTTGGGGATATCTTCTTTATCGGGAACGGGAACGGACAATCGGTGGGTAGAGGAGGAATAGTCTGAACAATAGAGCAAGTGACGATTAAGTCATTTGCTGTCTTGAGTGGTAGATCATCTAAGTGAGAATCCAGATTCTTGACAGTCTTTCCACATAGCTCAGGCATGGTGCTAGACGTTTGAGCACCGTGCCTGAAAAGGGGCTTGTGTACTAGACTGCACTATGGGGGGAGAGGGGGTCCCAAAGGTCCTGAGAAAGTACTTTCGTCGGGCGAAGCCGAAGTTCGAAGTTCACTTGTTTGTCGGCGTGAAGCGCGGGCAAACACAGAATAAATACAAATTTTATACCATTCCTTAGGCTTTGAGTTGACCAGTCCACGAACTTTTTCTCGGGTAGTGCAGGTCCGCTGCTCTCCGGAAATCTTTCTTTATCAGTTTTTGTAACGTACTTTACATGGACTTCTGTTGCTGTTACACCGAAATCCACACCTATACAAACATATCCACAAGTATACAAGAGTTGAACTTGAGACTTAACTCATGGGAAATCTGGGCCCAGATGCCCATGAGCGGGAGGTTGGGGGAAGGGGGGTAGGGACCCATCAGAATGCGTACATAGATCTATATATCCTCAAGGTATACCAACTTAGAGTTTGATTCCAGCCACGGGTCAAAACCTTAACTCATAGGTAATTTGTGCCCACTTGCCGATGAACGTGGAGGGTGGGAGGGTGGTTCAGCTCCACGTAAATATTCCCAGCCCTAAGATTTAAAAGCACAAGGACTTTCATCTTCCTATCTCCAGTTATTGTCAAGTTAAGAAGTGCGCAAGCGCTCAGACGTGGAGTGTGAATTTAAAATATTTATCACATTTTATATACAGACAGCTTTAGAAACAAGACATTTCACATCCCCAGTAACCAAACAAGTATTGAAATAACCCAATTTGTAATCATCCCACTTTTAAAGCTTCAAATGTAAACAAATCGCAAGTATAAATCCAAAGAAATGCTGAAGATCTTGCACAAATTTCATACCTGCGTTTGTAAACCTTATTAACCAGTGATTTATGTATTATTTTGTTGTGTTGACTCAGCCTTTCGTTGACGATCGGTTTTTATCTGACAAGTGTATAAATTACCTGACGTGAAGCGCTAATTCGGCGCCACGCGCTGTGAAAGTCGTTTTTAAAATAAAGTCTCTCTCTCTCTCTCACAAATAGCTTGAGTTCCAACTATGGTCTGCAAGCCAGTCCGATCCTTTAAACCTCTTTTCGATTAGCAAGGTAATAACAAGTGCAATAAACCACGTAGCAGCCTAATACCCCCTTTGTCACAATTCATTAAGAACGACATATCATCGATCATATGACAAAATAGTCCAGTTTCCAACCGTTGATTAAAGATTGAAGTACGTCGGGTCGTCTTCTTTGTTGCTGTTAAACCAAAATCTTCATCCATAGATATATCTCCCCATATATACCTAAGTTGAACTTGGGACCTGTTATAGACGAACTTAACTCATGGGAAATCTGGGCCCAGCTGCCCATGACGTGAGGGGGGGGGGGTGGTCGGGACCCATCAAAATGCGTATTTACACCTCTTTTTCCTGAAGTATACCAGCTTAGAGTTGGATTTCAGTCACGGGTCAAAATAAAGTTTTCATGGGCAATTTGGGCCCACTTGCCCTTCAACTCCACATATATATCCCCAACCCCTATGATCCAAAAGCACAAAAGAATTTAATCGCCTTGATATCGTGAAGTTACAAACATAAAAAAAAATGGGCAATCTGGGCCCAATTGCCCCTGAACCAAGTGGTTCAGGGGACCAAGGGGTGGATGCTGATACCCCCAAAAGGTAAAAAGAGACCCCAATGCTCACAAACCTACCAAGTTTCAACTTGATGTGTTGATTCCTGTCGCGGGTAACGAACTTTACTCCTGGGAAATCTGGGCCCAGTTGCCCATGAACGGGGTGGGTGCGGGAGGTGTAACTTTAAAAGCGATTTCCCAGCCTTAGGATCTACATGTACAAGGAATTTCAACATCCTATGTCCAGTTCTGGTCAAGTTATGAACATTATTCACTGGGCAATCTGAGCCCATTTGCACCTGAACGGGGTTGGATGGGGGGTGGAACCCTCAAAAGGCGCAACTAGACCCCAATACCCACTAGCGTACCAATTTTGAACTTGATACTTGCACTGGTTCACGAGTTACGAGCTCCACAAAATACGGTGAAAACCAAAAGCGGCTACAGCGCTCGCAAAGGTGGATTGTTCCAAGGAATACTCCACTAACAAGTGTGCAAGCGCTAAGACGTGGAGTGTGAAAGTAAAATGTTTATCACATATTATATATGAACAGCTTTATAACCAAGACGTTTCACATCGCTAATAACCAAATAAGTATTGAAATAACCTAATCTGTAATCATCCCACTTTAAAAGCTTTAATTGTAAACAAACCGCAAGTATAAATCAAAAGAAACCTTGAAGGTCTGCACGAATAGCTTGAGTTCCAACTATGGTGTGCCAGCCAGTCCGACCCTTTAAACCTCTTTTCCATTAGCAAGGTAATAACAAGTGCACAAGCGCTCAGACGTAGAATTTGAAAGTAAAACGTTTATTTTATATATAAACAGGTTTAGAACCAAGATATTTCACATCTCCAATTACCAAACAAGTATTGAAATAACCTAATTTGTAATCATCCCACTTTAAAAGCTTTAAATGTAAACAAACCGCAAGTATAAATCCAAAGAAATGATGAAGATCGTGCACGAACAGCTTAAGCCAGTCCGACCCTTTAAACCTCTTTTCGATTAGGAAGGCAATAACAAGTGCAATAAATCAAGTCATAGCAGCCTAATACCCCCTTTGTCACAGTTCGTCAAGAACGGCATATCATCGATCATATCATACAGTTTCCAACTGTTCATTAAAAATGTACGTCGCGTCGTCTTATTTGTTGCTGTTTAATACTCATCCATACATATATCTCCCCAAATGTACAAGAGGACTTGAAACCTGTCATAGACGAACTTAACTCATGGGAAATCTGTGCCCAGCTGCCCATGAACGGGAGGGGAGGGGGCTATCATAATGCGTATTTACGTCTCTTTTCCCTCAAGTATACTAGCTTAGACTTTGACGGCCGGGTCAAAAACTTTTTTCATGGGCAGTTTGGGCTCACTTGCCCATGAACGGGGAGGGTGGGGGGGGGGTCAACTCCACATATATATATCCAACCCCTATGATCCAAAAGCACAAAGGAATTTCATCCCCTTATCTCCAGTTATTGTCAAGTTAAAAACATTAAAAAATGGGCAACATGGGCCCAATTGCCCGTGAACCAAGTGGGGGTGGGGTTTGGGAACCGCAAAAAGTAAAAAGAGACCCCAATGCTAACAAACTTACCAAATTTCAACTTGATACCTATTGATTCCTGTCACATAACGAACTTTACTCCTGGTCAATCTGGGCACAGTTGCCCATGAACGGGGTGGATGAAAGAGGCGCAACTTCAAAAGCAATTTCCCAGCCCTAGGATCTACCTGTACAAGGAATTTCGTCCTCCTATGTCCAGTTCTTGTCAAGTTATGAACATTATTCACTGGGCAATTTGGGCCCATTTGCCCCTGGACCGGGTTGGGATGGGGGATTTGACCCCCAAAAGGCACAACTAGACCCCAATACCCACTAGTGTACCAAGCTTGAACTTTATACTTGAACTGGTTCACGAGTTATGAGCGGAAACCGAAAACCGAAAGCTGCTACAGCGCTCGTAGTACAGGATCACTTGGTATTTCCATCATGTTCTCAATCTAGTAATAACAACCTCAAACTTTGAATGTCCCTGTGATACTCCACAGTTATCCAAAAAATTATAGAAATATCTTGAAAGAAAGTTCAACTTTTCTTCTGTTTTTCCCAATATTTTTCCTTCTGACCTATCTTGATAGTATTCCCGGATCAGTAAAAATACAATAACACCTCCAATACATGAGCTGAGACCTGTTTCCGTCATGGCAGATCTTCTTACTGAAATTTCTGATTTCTTGTTCAAAATACTCTCATCCCATTGGCTACGGAAAAGTCTTGAATCTAATTGGCTGGTTTTCATCTTTTTTATACCTCAGCAGCAACATTTTCAGCATCATCATCAGCACCATGTGCTTTCAAATTACGTACGGCACATGTCCGGAAATAAAAACAGACGGAAATAAAGTATGATCCTGTAGTTGATTGTTCCAAGGAACACTCCACTAAAAACATAAAAAAATTGTCAATGTGGGCCCAATTGCCCCTGAACGAAGTGGGAGTAGGGTTTGGGACCCCCGAAAAGCAATAAGACCAAAGGTTTCGACGGGATCCCAAGAATTTAATATTTCATCTTTTGCTTTTTATAAATTTTCCGGTTTCGGCCGGATTCCAAGCCAACTACTTGTCCAAGTTCTCCAGCAAATAAAAGGAAAGTTTTCTAACGAATGCAGTGTATCTCCTAATCCCTATAAAGAACATCTAATCAACTTCGATGACGAAATATATGTCCGGCTAAAAAAGAATTGTCATATAATAATTCAGCGTCTCTTCTTGCCCCTGAATCGGATATCTAATCAACTACAAATACAACTTTTGCTTTTTGCAAATTTTCCGGTTTGGGCCGGATTCCAAGCTAACTACTTTGCCGAGTTCTCCAGCAAAAAAAGAAAGTTCAGAAACGAATTCAGCGGATCTCCTTATCCCAATAAAGAACATCTAATCAACTTCAAATAGACCTTTAACTTAAAAAAAAATTCGGTTTCAACCCGATTCCAGAAAACTATATGTCCGGGTAAAACATGATTGTCATATACAGATTCAACGTCTCTTCTTACCCCTAAATCTGTCTTCTAATCAACTTCAAAATAAACTTTTGCTTTTAACAAATTTCCGGTTTTGGCCGGATCCTGGACGAACAAGGGGTCCTGGTAGAAAATGCTTTTCACATAACTATTCAGCATGTCTTCTTACCCCAGAATCGAACATCTAATCAACTTCAAATAAAACTTTTACTTTTAACAAACTTTCCAGTTTAGGCCGGATTCTGGGCGAACTACTTGTCCGGCAAGAAAATGGTTTTCACCATCGTGTTCAACATGTCTTCTTGCACCATAATCGACTGTCACGTTAGCTGTTTAAAATTATTTTGCTTGCCCCTTAATTTAAACCTCCACCCCTAAGTATAGGGCTACAAAGCCCATATACGAACTCGACCTTACTCTTGACCCAAAGAATCGTCACACCAAGTTTCATCAAATATCTCATTCCCTTCAGTTACCGTGCTTACAGACGGACAGACGTACAACTTTTGCGATGTCATAGGTATCCCTAACTTACGTTTTGAGATCCCGAAAGAGACCCCAATGCTCACAAGCCTACCATGTTTCAACTTGATAACCTTTAGATACCTTTCAGGGGTCATGAACTTAACTCTTGAGCAATCTGGGCCCAGTTGCCAATGAACAGTTGTTGTTTTCTTTGGAGGGGGGGGGGCAACTTTAATAATTTCTAAGCCCCAGGATCTATTCACTGGGAAATCTGGGCCCAGTTGCCCCTGAACCGGGTGGGTGTGAGGCCCTCGAAAGGCACACTAGACCCCAATACCCACAAGGGTACCAAGTTTGAACTTGATGCTTGCACTGGTTCGCGAGCTCCACAAAAAACGGTGAAAACCGAAAGCTGCTACAGCGCTTGCAAGAGTGGATTAATCAATGGAACACTCCACTAAGAATGGACCAACTGTAAGAACGTTTATCTCTTCTTTCTTCGGCTGGATCAGAGATGAAGTTTCAGTGAAGCTAGAAAAGAGATATAAACAATCTCCGACGAAGTCTTGTTTAGACTGGGAATTGGCTTTGCGGCAAAAAAAGTTACAAATCTCGAAGTTGTTTATTTTCCGAGAACAGTGGGTATCATTATAGGGCGAGTGCCTTTTCACAGCCTCGTGCGCTGGATAAACATGTTTATGGTTCTGATATTCCGAATTAGTTTGTTAGAAGTGCTTGGTAGAAATGTAGGTCTGGGAAAATAGTTCTGAGATCCTGCAGACGAATAAGTCTGACTTGGTCGATTACCTTTTTGCGGTCGTAGTCGTTTTGCGGCCTTTTCCCGGCATCCAATAAACGGGGGCGTGAAAGTTACTGAAACCGATTGGGCGGATTGGTCCGTTAACGCCGATTACCGAGTGACTATCTGGTAGTCTACTGCCAAACAGTATTAGTTTTTAAGGCAATTGCCTTCCGGCCAAGTGCCATATACCGATCACTTTTCCGTCGGTCTGTCGGTCGGTCAGTCCGGTGTTTGTTAGTTAGGGTACTTCCAGATGTGCTAGGACGATGAAACTTGGCACGCGTATTACGGAGCCGACCAGACTAGCTTGGAAATAGTCACTTGCTCGATCCGACCATCGTGGGGGGAGGGAGGGGAGCCGGAATTTAGTGATATGCATAACTTTCGAACGGGTGATCCAATCTTACTGAAACTTGATATTTGGAAAGATGTCATGTCTCACATGTCCCATTTCAAATCCGGAACGAATCCGATGAATGTGGGGGGGGGGGGGGTCGGAGGGGGAACCGGGAAATCATGTGACACGCTTAGAGTGGAGCGATCGGGATGAAACTTGGTGGGAGGAACAAGCACAAGCCCTATGTACATCATTGACAGAATCGGACTGGATTCATGCACTGTGAGGGGAGTTGGGGGGGGGGGGTCCAGAATTCATGTGATACGGAGTTAAGTCACTTCCAGGTGGGCTAGTACAATGAAACTGGGCAGGCAAGTAAGGGGTCCGACCAGGTTAACCTGGAAATAGTCAACTTCCCGATCCAACCACCGGGGGAGGGGTGGAGGGAGGGGGAATCCGGAATCTTGAGGAACGTATAACAATGGAACGGGTGATCGGATCTTAACGAAACTTGATATTTGGAAAGACCTCGTGTCTCGGATGACTCGTTAAAAGTCCGGACCGGATCCGATGAATGTGGGGGGTGGGGGCTCGGAGGTGGGATCCGGAAATCTTGTGACACGCTTAGCGTGGAGCAATTGGGATGAAACATGGTGGGAAGAACAAGCACAAGAACTAGATACGTCAGTGATAGAACCGGATCGGATTTGGGCACTGTGGGGGGAGCTAGAGGCGGGGAGTCCGGAATTCCGGCTATCGCGAGTTGGGGTATTTCCAGATGTGCTAAACGATGAAACTTGGCGTGAACATTAGAGACTTGACATGATTGGCTTAGAAGTATTCAGTTCTCCGAACCTACCGTAGTGGGGGGGGGGGGATCTGGAATCCTGAGGTATAGATAACGAAACTTGATATTTGGAAAGACCTCGTGTCTCAGATATCCCCTTTTAAGTCCGGACCGGATCCGATAAATGTGGGCGGGGGGGGGGATCTTTTGACGCGCTTAGAGTGGAGCGATTGGGATGAAACTTGGTGGGACGAACAAGGACAAGAACTAGATACATCAGTGACAAAACTGGACCGGGTTTGGGCACTGTGAGGGGTGTTGGTGTGGGGGGGGGGTCCGGAATTTCGATGATTGCGAATTAAGGAACTTCCAGATGTCCTAGGGCATGGAGCTTCGCGTGAACATTAGAAACTTCAAAAGATTGGCTTACAAATTGTCACTTCTCAGATCCGCCCATCCCTTAAAGTACTGATCCGAACCTTTAAGTACTAATCCTAACCACAAAGTACAAAAATACTTTTGAGCAAAGTATACATTTTATTTTATACTTAAAAACTTATTTTAGCACCCTTAAAGTGCGTTTCTTAACCGGAAAGTAAAAAAAATACTCTAACCAACGATATATATTCATGATCCCAGAGGGCCCATGATCATTTTTGCCTAAAGGTTCTTCTTACAACTGAATTTGCTGATTTTGGTCAAAATATACATTTTCGTTATTCCAATGAGCTTATCATTTGTGCTCCAAGAGTGTTCATTACAGGTGAATCTCTAGTGCCCTGACAGTGCGCATCATCACGGCCAAATGCACAAATAAAATAGTTTTACGACCAATTCATTCTCGCGGTTTCCAAGGACCCATGACCATTCTTATCTCAACGGTTGGGCTTCCTTCTTTAATCCTCTGACCCAGCCTTGCTGTATAAACTTCCAACTCTTGTTTTCTTTACTGAATGTCGTCGGAAGAGTGGACATTGGACGCGTAACTTCATGACTATGTTGAAAGATAAGTATATAGTAATCGGATACTTGTTTTAATAAATGATTATTAGTATGATTAACAATATCAGACGGGCGTAGCGAGTCCCTGTCCCTACAGCCCAATATCTCTTACAGAAGTGGAACGCAACCGACGTTGATTGATAGTAGTAGCCTGGCTGTTGTCGCCCTCTAATACGGCGTCGTGAGATGTTTGGCCAGACCTTCCGTGCCAGATTTATTCCACAGCCAGAGATTACCTGTTTTTATAGGAATTGATGGTCGAAACCCGAAACTAGGCAAAACAGAATTTCAGTTCAGCATCCACAGTTCCTAATTTCTTCAGTTCCGAATTCCCGTTATGCGTAGTCAAGACAGAACCAGGACGATCCTCTTGTTTCACCAGTAAAACAATGCAGCCTTCAGTCGTCGTAGGCCTATTGTTAAATGGAAATAAGAATATTTCTGTAGAGCAGAGATGGGCGAACCCGATCATGAAAGGATTCGAATCCGAATCCAGGGCTAGTTACGAATCCGATTCCGAATCTAAATCCACCATTTCATGCTGAGGATTCGAATCGAATCATGTACATAGGTTATGGTTTAAAAATCAGAGGTGACAAAAAGCACTGATATTCAAGGTAATATCTAAGGTATCGGATAACGTGATAGATTACCAAAAAGTTGGATTGCCTATAGGCACACTGTGTAAAAATTGGGAAAACGGAAACTGGAAGGATGAAGTCTAGGAATTTGAGCGGACTCGTAAAACTGAGGGTTTGGAATCCGAATCCGAATTCAACTTGACCAGCAGGAGATTTGAATCTGGATTCGAATCCGGCGAGAAGGAGAATCATGGATTCGAATCCGGATTCGGATTCGCCCATCTCTGCTATAGAGTAGTATAATCTCTCACCGTAAAAATTCTCTGCCCCATGGTTTTCGTCAAGAAGAGGACTTATCCTAGTCATATCAAAAGCAAACTTTGGAAATAACCTCGATACACGAAAAATTATAATTTGCAGCATTGTAAATACAAGCTCCGCACTTTCGCCTCCTGACCCCCTCCCCTCCCCCCCACCACCACCAGAGTGTACCTCTGAATAAGCCAGTGATGCGAGCTGGAAACGGTAGTTCCTCCACAGAATTATCGGTTCTCAGCCTCCTTTAATTTAATTAATCTTCCGGTTTCCAGGCAACAATCGTAGATCTGTCCAGGAAACGAGCGGATCTGTCACGGCGGGCCGCCGACCAGCGGAAGAGTCTCGCCCAAATCGAGGATCGAACGAAAAGCCACGAAGATAACCTTTCAAAAGTGGAAAAGAAATCTCAGGAATTCGATGCCCTCCATCATCAACTGGTGGCCGAACGACTGAGGCTTCAGAGCTCCTTGGAGAATTTGTGCTCGGAGGTATGTAGTGGAAAGATTTAGGAGGCAACGTGTCTGAAATCCCTTGATATGGAACCTTCATTAGAAACAGAATCTTTTAACAGTCCGTTTAGCAGGACATTAACAGCTTTAATGGATAACCTTAATTTTACCTGGATTCACACTTACCTTACCTGGAAGTATAGATGTAAAAAGCGAATTTTGCAACTGAAAAATTCAATCGAACAGTCGCAAAATTGAAAAAATCGCGAATATTGCGAAAAATTGAAATATTTCGCAAAATTGAAAAATAGAGAAAAATAGAAAAATATTGTAAATTTTCGCAATTTTCGCTGGAAATTTCGGGAGATTTGTGCCTGCGAGACTCAGATCGGGAGGCATCAAAATCTGAATCAAGAGCAAATTAGAGGGTGATTGAGAGAAGAGAGATTCACACGGTAAAAAAGAAAGAAAGGGGTATTATTTGAGATTGAAGATTATGTTTCACTTATTAGCGGTCCATGCTGATCTGAAGCCGTGGTCCATGCCGATCCTGTTTTTCCAACCTACTAATCAAATGAAATATAACCTTCAATCACAAATCCTTGTTAGGCTTGCAAATTAGATTCTTCTGTTGATAGACTTAGTGAACATTGGCGTTAGATCAGAAATAGACTATTCTTATCTACCCTAAATAATAAGCGTAGCAGAAGTGATAGTGCTTGGCCTAATCAGAGGGGCTTCTTATTTATGAACTCTTGTACACCCTTGTACGTCAGGTATGCTTACTAACTTTATAGAATCAATACATCGTTCTCGACTGGGTGCTGGATCTCTGTTGAGGAATTGCACGTGATCCATGTGACCTTATTTTAAATTTATTTCTTTTCTTATTTTCTTTATTGAAAGTTCACTGTATTAATCAATAAGTTAAGAAGTGAAAAGGCAATGAAAAGGGACTTGAAACTGGCAGATGCGTTACTAGCCAAAATATTTTTTTTGTTGGGGGGGGGGGGAGATATTTACCGACTGGCTGGTAACTTTTACCGACTATTATTGAGAAAGACAGTGTTGACGAAAAATCGGCTGATTTTAAGAAAAAATCGATTATTTTTCTTACAAGAAACCGACTGTTTTTTATAAAAGATCGACTGTTTCCTATAAAAAAAAATTGACTGTTTTTACGAAAAATTGAGGCGTTTCGCGCCGAATCGCCTATTTTTTACCGACTGGCCGACAACATTATGTCCCTAGTCGTGACGCCCCTGCTTACGAGACTTGTTCGGTATTCGCAATGGGTGACTCTGAGACTCGAAACTTACTCGTTTAGTGCATTTGGCCACGTTATAGAAAATTCTATGTAAAAAAATAGAGGTTTTAATTGTAGCGAGCCTGGATATGTTCTCCTACTTGTTGGACAGGCTTCTGGTCTGTGATACAGGGTGAGAGAGGGGGAGAAGAAGCATAATCTGGAGTGAGTTCCTCAGTTGTCTTCTGACACATGAAAATTTATAGAAACAACATTCTTTACCTCAGCATCTTATTTTCATTTTTTATAAATTTTTCACAGTTTTCAGCGAATATTCGCAATTTTCGCAAGATAAACTGGAGGGATTGACATTTTACATCTATACCTGGAAGGTCCATGATGGATCTGTTCTTAGTCTAAATAGTATGTTAGACTAGCAACTAGCAAAATCGTTTTCCCAGATGTAAATTGGTGGCTGTTCCGATATCTCTGAATTTCGTACTAGCGCCGCTGGAATGAACCCTCCCGAAGGATGACTGGTCTGCATTCCAGGCGTTTCGGGCGGTCGACACATACAGGCAGGTGTTAGCGTGTGTAAAAAGAAAATGGTAATCGGAGAAGTCTGTTAATCAGTTAGGGCGTTTGGTTGAAGATTAGCATATACGAGGATTTGTTTCTCTCTCACTGAATTGTGCAAGAACACAGCCGCGAAGCCTGCCCTAGTTCTTCAGTAGAGCTTCACTCAAGTCAAATTTCTGTTGCCTGTGCTGTGTTTTAAAAAAAATTGCAGACCCATCCCGGCTGTTGTATCCTAATCTGTTCCACAAAACTTCTGTCCAAATTCGCTGTTTTAATTCAATTTGCCCGAAATTTTAACTTTCCTCTTAGGTCTCCACCAGACTTCCTGTCCTTCGGAAGCTACTCTGATCAGAGCGAGAAAGTCGTACGCGGTTCCACGAAAATTTAATTGAAAGTAATTCTGACTTTGCTTTCCAGGTCACAAAGACTCTCCTTTGATCATTTTTGTTTCCATTGTCATAGAAGTTTCACACACGAACTTCATGAACGAGGAGACGTTTTATGGAGACGTTTCATAGTGCTTTGCTTAAAGCTTAACTGAAGAGCCAGCTTATTTTTAAATCTTGCATTTAAATACTCAGGATTATTTTGCGTCTGCTAAGGGATATTTAATTTTTTCATCTGGGGCTCTAGTAGGCCTAGTGACTTTTCGAATATACACTGGTGGTCCGACAAGACCAAGTTCATCCCAACGCAGAGAATTTGAATCTCAACGAAAGCGTCTTTTCAGTGGTTAATGAAGCGATGCTCAGGAAATGGTCAATTCCAGATTGTAAGGTCACTTCTGAAAATAGCAGCTATTTAATCGTTTACGGTTGTAGTTACCAGACATTTCAAGTATAGAGGACTAGCACTTGCAGGTACCACAAACCCAAAAGAAGTAGTTCATTTGATGAAAATCGATTATATGATTAACGTAGCAACGAAGTAACGCATTTTCGTCTGTTCTTCAAGCATATTTAAGGGAATAAGAAATTTGTAACGAGAGTGTCCTCTATCTCACCTATTCGGTTAGACTTTAACTGTCCCTGACCAACCCTCTTTTTAAGGAAAAGCGGTTGAGCGGGAACAACAACATTGAAGATGAGGTCAACGTCGTTCAGGCGGATCGGGACCGCGTCGAAGAAGAACTCCACTTAGTTCAAACGGATTTGCCCCGATTGGAATGTCAGATTGCCTCCAAGAATCAAGAATACCGGTAAGCAGCACGCTTCTATCTCCGAGCCAGCTGCCGTGGCAGACTGCCGCTGGCACGTCTGTGAGAAATATTTGCCGTTCAAATCGGTGCCCACCGGTATTTTCAAACCCAGGGAATTCAGATTACGCTCTGTTTCTTTGTTTTTCGTTCGACGTCTGCTTTCCGGTTCATTTTTGTGACGACGCGAAACGCCTATCAACATGAATGGGTTGGTACGGCCTGTAAACTGCCGTAATGTTACCTATAAACTACGGTTAATATTTTAATGTTATCAGATAAGTAATATTGACCTGTCGAGCTGATTGATAATGCTTGAAGTGTCTTTATTAAGATATTACGGATTAAATCATCATTTATCATTGTATCGTTTACTTTTGAGCCAGATTATCTAAACTAACTAAACTATTGCAATTGTCTACTGCAGCCACGATCTCAGCAATAACAGACCCGTCTGGTTGCGATTGAATTGTCCGTGTAGCGTGTTTTCTCGATGGAATTATTTTATATTATGTGGTGTGAGAGGGAACGTGTGTAAACGAGAGGACCTTAGGGACTGAGAAAATATCACAGTTCGTCACTGCCACACGCGGAAGGAGTTCTTCTCTGAAAAGTTGGGACTGTTTCAGGTTGTTATCTGAACAGCTTACGACGGAAGAAGACCGGCTTCAGAACGAGGTGGAGGAGCTGAGACGGACACTGTCGAATTATTGGCGAGACACGTCGACGTTCGATCAATCCATCCGAGCGATTTCGCAAGAAGTAAGTTTAATTGGCTCCTTTTGCTCTCAGTCGCTGAAATACCTCGAACAGTTTCAGAGAAAAAAAGACCATTCGGGCGCTCCGCGCCAACCTTTTCTCGATTGCACTAGTTTCATACTCAAGAAGCCACACATGTAATTGGCACCAAGCTTCGTCTTGCGAGCAAAACTTCTTACAAAATCGGGAATGTGTGGAACACGATGTAGCTCCAGTTGGTTCACATATACTGAATCAGTCATGCAAAAGTTTAAGGCAGTGGAAAAGGACTTGAAGAAGATTCATGACTTCGCCACCTAAAGATTATCCTCGCAAAAACTTACAGTCAGTAAGTGTCGGATAATGCCTGCCCTCTACCTGCTCAGGAGATCTTGGTCGCGTGGAAAACACGCCAATTGGAACTTACTAACATGTTTCCTTAGAAATATAAGCATGAAGTTATAAATATACTGAAATGCAAAAAATAGACCTTGACGAACAAAACCTGTTCATTATACATCCTTTCGGCGTAGTTACTGGAATCCACCAAAGCGTTGACAGAATCGCTCAGGACGCATTCAGATGGAAGAACATTTTCATGCTCTTTGAGCTGAAGCCGACTTGAAACATGTATGAAAACAATGGCTAAAACGGAAAGTCAGCTACGATGTTTGACAGCGATGTCACGGCCCTTCTTAACAAGGGGCCATATCAGGACTGGAAGAAACGAACCTAAAGTAAATAAATGAAGCTTTTGCCAACCATAATTATCCTATTTTTGGCAGTTACTCTTCAGGGCATTTCAGTAGTCCACGAGGTCAGCTCTGGAATGGCCTTTAGCAAATTGTCAAGCATTGACGACTTTATTTTCCAGCTCGAGCAAAATGAATCTTCCTTGTTCTCCCGACGAATGGAAGAAGAACATTTGGTTAACCTTTTACGTGAAGCGAATCTCGAGTCTCTGACCCTCAGCATCTCGCCTGAGGAACAGAGACCCCCCTGGGAAGGTAAGACAACTCTAGAATTCTAGACAGGATTCTTAGATTAGGGCCAAATGCTAATAAGGTGGGGACTTTTACGAGGAATGATGATGAATGAATTTGTTTCACACACTTCGAAGTTTAACCGAACAGGGATGAGATCCAACAGGCTAGTAACACGTAACTTCGTTTGTCGGCTATCCACATATAATCGATTTCATCGACTGTACTTATTCTTTCGTTTTTTCGAACCTCTATGTCCCTGTCCCTGTATGCTTGAAATGTCATCAAGTAGAAATGCAAGCTATTGCCAAAAAATAAACTAAAAATTGTTGACTCCTTGCAAGACACATCTTAACATTATTTTCCGTCCGGGATAAGCGTCTTTAACCCTAGAAATGCAGGCTTTGTTTTTCAAATTCGGCGTGTCTGGGTGAGTTTTGGGTTGTCATGTAAGCAGCGCACATTCTGAACGTTATTACGGGAGCCTCAGGTGAAAAAAGTTTCGAAACTCCTAAGATGGGTCAAAATATTCAGCCTTTTCAGTTCAACTTTAATAAAAACCAAAATATTGTGTGCAAAGAAGAAAAAACGAGCTTTGAGTAGCGTGGTGAATTCCTAAGATATAAAAAAATAGCAAAGAAGTGAGAAAAGACTTTTTGAGCATAAAACAAAATTTTCTCCATATTGAACAATCTGCTTCGTTCAGCATCAGAGACGAATTGAGCTTGTTGTTGTTGCAATACCTGTCTGCTCGTTTTGGAAGTGAAATTATGGAGGATTGAAGAAACTCCGCCCAAAATCGATATGAGACGTGGACAGTCTCGGCCAAGCCTGGTCAGCTTTGAGATGACTGTATCGCCCTTCGCCTCTCATGGGAGAAGCGCAAGTAATTGCAGAAGCCCAGATGCACGAGTTGCATGTGGATCAAAGGAGCTAACCAAAATATCCATCGTCGATACTACCTTTGGAAGCTTTGTATTGGTTGAGGGGGGTGAATATTTGTCCTGGCTGTCAAACACGACGCCTATCCTTTCGGGTCGATGAGTAAATGAATGTTTTATTTCCACCGAATTTGATGATAGGAAAAAGAAAGTAGGAACCAATGCACAAAAACAAACAATGAACTCGAAACTCAGATCTATCGTACCGACTAATCTGCACAGAAAAATGGCGAAGGCAGAGACAAATTTAAATGGAAAAAACTCACATATCGAAGTCAGTTAAGATATTGAGAACCTGACCTACCTTGACAGATTCTCTGCAAATGCCTATCTTCAAATAAGTGAATTCTCTTTTCCAGGAGCGCCACGTGGAGGAAGTGTCCGCCGTATTCTCGGATCTCCAAGGCAACTTGAAAACGCTGCCCCCACACCTCGGAACCCTCAGGGTGTCTGGGTATAGAAGTTAATAATTGGGTTATGGAGGAGTACCAATTAAGAATTTGGAAAGAGCTAAAGATGAGCTCCTCTCACCCTCAGCATGAGCACACGCTGAAGTAAACGAGGTTCTTGGTATCTGCAAGACCTATGCATTCGAGTTTTTTCTTTCATTCATAAATGTTCAGCAAATATCTAGCTACCTCCGACACCTGAGCTTTGCGGCTGCGAAGATGAAGTCGAAGAGTGCGAAAGGTAGATGTGTTGAGCTCAGTGATCTAATACAGATGCTGAAGGATAAAGTTCGTTTTGCACTGATCTCCCACGATTATGCCGTCTTGACTATTCGAGTCCGGGAAATGTCTTTCATCCCGTTCCACGCAGATAACGAATTTCAGTGCGCTGGGCGAAAGTTCTTATAATGTTACCTTGGAAGAACCAAGTAGAATTCGGAGGAAGCGGAACCAGTTTTCATCGGGAACTAGGCGTGAAACCCTAGTCCATGTGCTTGTATGCGTCGTATTCAGTTGGTATTCGTCTTTTCGTCGCCACTTCATAGTTGAGCTTACTACTCAGTAAGGTCTGTTGTTTCCGTTGAGAGAAAACTGAATATGGCCCTTTGAGTTGTATCTTCTTTATAGGAAGTTTACAGCATACCGCAATCCTGTCAGTGCCAGAAGCTTTGCCTTGTAAATTTTGTTACCAAAGATAGGCTATGTATATTTTGTATGAGCAGTTCAAGCGAGGTTTGGTTCCTATTGTGCTCGGTTTCAAGAATATACATGTTTTGCAGTGCCTTTGTCCGTGCCCGATCCTAAAAGCATCAATGACCCGATTGGCGTTTTCCTGCTGGTGTTCTGGAGCTTTGCTGTTTTTTCAGTTTTGCCTAACTGCATTCATAATTCACAAAATAGTGAGAATGGTGTCCAGTCCAGAAAGCACAGTTACCTGAATGGCTTGTCTTAACAGTTTCTGAAGCCGTATTTTTCTTTCACAGTTTTGACTAACTAGCAATCAAAATTCACTAATTACCGCAAATGTTGTCCAGTCGATAAAGTATTAGTTAGTTGAATGGTGTTTTCTGGAGCCTTGTTATTCCTTCACCGTTTTGCATAGCTAGCAACCAAAATTTACAAAATACCGCGGAAACGGTTTTTTACTATCGCTGAAGCCACGGCAGCGTGCCTGTGTGTCAACGGGCAGCGTATTTTGATAAGTCAAAGTTGCTCCCTAATTTAGTGAAAACCGACCAAGTGTTTACTGCCGAGATTAGAAAAAACGCGCTAGTACGAGCGCTCGAAATTTGTCAGGATTTCAAACGAGTAAAGGGCCCAGTAATACAAGAGAATCGCCTCTCGTGTCTGTTGTGCTTTAAGGGTTCTTTTGCTACTGTTTTCTGTTTTTCGCATGTGTCTAGCCTTGTTTAGTTTTGCCTTGTATTCGGAATTGAAGGTCCGAAGCAACCGAAACTTGAATTGGTCGTGCTTGCGAAGTCGAAACCCTTCGCGTCGCCTTTGATATTGCATTGGATGGTTATGGGCTATCCGGGGAGAAGAAATTGAAGTTGGAAAAAGGGTTGTCAACTCCCGTCCTTGCCTTGTACTACTACATCGTTCCTCACCCCGGCCCCTAACGTGATTCGCAGCCATAGCACGAGCATTCCGCGCCTTACCGCTCACTGGCCTAGAGTTGCCAAAGCATAATAAGTATGTTTTCAGAAAGCGTAATAATCTTTCGTCGTCGCGCCTCGCACTGACCGCGGTGTTCGTCGCAAAGTAGTACGGGCATAATCAAAACAGTCGGCGGTAAAACAAAGGTTGTGTAAAAACGAATTCGTTTCTGGCCGTAGAGGCCAGTGCCGCACGGCAGTAATTTACCCAGATCGAGCCTGCTCGCTCGTGACTTAGATGTTGGTGGATCTAGTCAAGAGTGTGGGCGGGAGCAGGGCGGAACCGGAGCTAAACACTAGGAGTTGACAACCCCTCGAAAACGCTATCGGTGGTTGCTGTGGTGCTTCTTTGCTGCCGAATCCAGTTTCGTCACTAACTCTTACATTTAATTCAGTCCGCTGATAACCAGTGGTTTATTTCCTTCCGGGTCAGGAAATCCGGATGCTTTCGAAAAGCTTTTGAAACAGTCGCGAAACAGCTGAACAGTGCCTATGCATTTTTAAGAGAAGAAGCAAAGAAGTTCGACGGCAAGTGCACCATAGGAATAGTTTTCGCAGATACCATATGATACCACGGTCTAAAGTCGTTTTTGCAGTTGTCGCGGTATCTGATACCACGGTCAAAAGGTAATCGTGGTAACTGATCGTAGTATCTGAAAAAGTCATCTCACTTTCATCAGTTTTTGTCAAATTGGTGGGAAAGAACTTTTCTTTTGGGATGACTTTTAAAAGTGCAATCCCGGCAATTGTCGTTTTTGCACAGCAACCGTATATCATATACCACCGTAACTGCGAAAACGACTAATTGCAAATGCAGTTACCGTGGTAGCAGATACCATGGTATCTGCAAAAACGCAACTAATGTTTCCAGCGTTGACTCGGTCTCGAGGAGCATAGAACACGAAACGCTTGTAGCGATTGACTTTGCTTGCAGCCGTGGGCTTTAAGTTAGAGGGCTCTGTTGGCCTTGTTATTGCCTTATATTAAATAGTGTAGCCCTGCTCTTTACGTTTGTTCTGCCAAGAATGTGTTTGTGCCATTTTAAGGTCGTTAGGCCTAGTTTTTCGCTGGGTTTTGTTTTTTCGGAATTAATATTACTCGTAGAAGTAATTAGCGAAGTACACTTTTGAAGTAGGGCTGTTTTGATCGCTAGTTTTTGTAGCTGTCGGTTTCGATATTAAAGCAGAAGACATTTTTAAAGCAGAAATGAAATCTCGCACTCTGTTAAAAGTTTGCTTCTCGTCAATCAACTTGCTTACCTCCTGATTACGCTGGGTACTTCTTTATTGATTACCTTAAATTACTTAAATCGCAATGGCCGGCGAATCATGTTGGGTGAACATCCTGTAGATTCGCCGGTTGAGTGATAGAGGTGGAAGTGCTTCGTCTAGTTCCGTTGAGTAGATCCACTGGCCTCCCTGTGTAGTTTCCACTCCGTCGCTGCCCAGTCTCGATCAATTGCTTTTTTGAAGTTGTCAGCAGTTTTGGACTGAACTGTTTCTTCACTAAGGGAATTCCACAGTGGAACGGCACGAGTTGAGAAGAAGTTGGAACGTTCTCTCCGTGAGCACGGGGATAATAAAATTGCCCGCGCAAGCCTCTGGGCGGCCCGTCAGGCAGTTTGCGACCAATCAGAGACCAGATCAAAATGTGCTGTAAGCTGACACTAATCAAGATTTGGAAGTTCTTGCAGTATGTGAAAAAGGACAATAAAAGGAGGTGAGCATACTTGTAATTTTAGTCGGGGGATGTAGATTTAGAATGAAGCATTGGCATATGAATGGAGGAAGCGTGGCTTGAAAGGCCCTTCAGTTAGCCTTTAAAGTAAAGCGATTTACTTACTATCCTTTTTGTTTTCACTCCAGACAAGAGACGTTAGAAACCCTTGTGGAGACTGAAGATGCAAGAACTAACGAAACCCAACGGAGTACCACGTATCCAGCTATTTCTTTATGTGATCTCTTTGCTCGATGTGCAACTCAATGCAGTCGTTCATTAAAATTAAGCTGTCAAAGCAATGAAATCTGCTACCTAAACCGGTCATTTGGTGACTCAATGACTCAGGTTACCACGGCATTCTTTGAGTTCTCTGCTGAAACCGGAAAAATACCGGACTTAGTAGGCGCCAGAATGGCAAAGGTTTTTGCGTTCAAATGGATCAGTTTCTACCAGAGAAAAGCGGCAACGTTGCTAGAACTAGAATTGCTCTTTCTGGAAGAAGAAGAACAAAAAACATTTAATTTTGTCAACATTGTTTAGTTTTGATAAAATATATCACATATCAAAATATTTACAAATCCGTAAAGTTTGGTGGCGCAGAGGGCTTACGCCGCGCGTCTTTATCCTGCCAAGCAGTCAAGTTTTGATAAAAGTGAAATTAATATTCATTTATGGTGACTGAAAGCTCAGACAATACTCAGAATGCTTGAAGAAAGAGAAAGCAGCACTAACGTGGTTTACCAGGGATGGCTCATAAAGTCACCTCCCATGAAGAGACTTTGGAGAGCAGTAAGCAAACAATTGAATAGATAGAATAGGCTGTCTGGACCTAGTTAATTAATGTTATTGCTATTGTACTAAGTTTTCGGCAGACTAAAACTAGGCATCTCTTGTTCTTCCTTACAGGAAAATGCTTTTTGGGATCCCAAAACTTAAGTGGAGGCAGGAGTGGAGAGATACCTATGACATTGCAAAAGTTGTCTGTCTGTCTGTCCGTCCATCCGCCTGTCCTTCTGTCTGTCTGTCTGTCCGTCTGTCTGTCCATCCGTCTTTCTGTCCATCCGTCTTTCTGTCCATCCGTCTGTCTGTCCGTCGATCCATCCGTCTGTCTGTCCGTCGATCCGTCTGTCTGTCTGTCCGTCCATCCGTCTGTCTGTTTGTCCATCCATCCGTCTGTCTGTCTGTCCGTCCATCCGTCTGTCCATCTGTGAAGCACTATAACTCTTGAACGGAATGAGATATTTTGGTGAAGCTTGGTGTGAGGATTCTTTGGGTCAAGAATAAGGCCAAGTTCGTAGATGGGCTCTGTAGCCCAACATGATAGTCGATTACGGGGTAAGAAGACATGTTGAACACGATGGTGAAAACCATTTTGTCATTACCTTAAATTACCTTAAATCACAGCTTGGAGTGAAATAAGGATTTTCGATCCTGTTGAATCACTCCTTGTGATGACTGTTGTTGATGGTTACGTTCTGGTGGAAGATTCCGGTGCTTCCCAGTCGAATTTCCACGGTGCATCTCGCCACTCACCATCCAGATGTCGTTTGAAAGCATCTGTTGACTCAGCAGCAACAGTGTCCTCCTTGAGGTTGTTCCAGAGGTTCACAATCCGATTTGAGAAGAAGTTGCATCTTGCTCCAGTTCTGGCGTGAAGTTTGCGGATTCGTTTAGGGTGTCCTCGTGTTTTGTGGGAGGGGTCAATCTCCAGGATCTCATTTTCTTGATTGGTTGAGAGAAGTTTGTGCACCTGGATCATGTCCCCGCGTTTCCGTCTGTATACTAAGGAGGGGAGGTTGAGTTCCTTCAGCCGTTCACTGCAGGTCTTATTTTCCATACCGGCGATCAGCTTGGTGGCCCTTCGTTGGATTTGTTCAAGAGCTGCCTTGTCCTTTTTGAATCGAGGGGTAGCCAGTATAGTCCCTACCTCCAATCTAGGTCTTACTAATCCTTTGTAGAGTTTGGTGATTACCAGTTTACTTCTGCTGGTGATACTGTGTTTGATGATGCCTAGGGCTCTGCTAGCATTGGCTGAGATATGCTGTGAGTGGGAGCTGAACTTCAACTGGGAGTCAACAATGACCCCAAGGTCTCTCTCCTCCTGGACAGGCTCGAGTGTGTGGTGACTCCCAGAGTTTTGGGTCATAAGGTACCGATGCTTGGGGTTGTTGTGTCCGAAGTGTATGACCTTGCATTTTTCTGTGTTGAATTCCAGCAGCCATCTTTTGACCCAAGAGCACATGTTGTTGAGATCAGTTTGGAGGGATTGGATGGCAGAAGAGGTGTTGGCAGGACCTATGAGTTTCGAATCGTCCGCATACAGGGTGGTTTTGTTGCTGGTGATAAGGGGTAGCTCATTTATGTAAATGTTGAACAGGGTGGGGCCCAGGACGCTGCCCTGGGGGACCCCACTAGTAACTTTGATTTCGTCAGAGAGGGAGTGACTGTTTGGTCCAGTGGTCACTTTCACTTGCTGCGTTCTATCCCTCAGAAAGTCCTCTGTCCAACTGACCACTTGTGGACTAAGAGATAGGGTAAGTAGCCTGTGAATGAGGTAGCGGTGACAAACTTTGTCAAATGCTTTGGCTAGATCCAGCAATATCATGTCCACAGGTAATCCTTTCTCTAGTAGGTCAGTTACAAGACTGTATGACTCAAGAAGATTTGTGTCCACGGATCTCTTTGAACGAAAACCATGCTGGCTGTTGCTGATAAGTGAGTTGGCCTCAAGATGATTGATGATGCGCTTGTTTATGATTCTCTCAATGATCTTGCACGCCACACAGGTAAGGCTGATAGGTCTGTAGTTTGCTGCAGAAGTTTTGCTACCCTTCTTGTGAATTGGGATGACTATTGCCTTCTTCCAGTCCCCTGGAAGCTTTCCCTGTGTTAGCGACAGATTGAATAGTTTTACCAGTGGGGCTGATATTGCAGGGCTTAGTTCCTTCATCAGTCGTGGGCTGAGACCATCAGGACCAGTAGATTTGTTTGCATCTAGCTCCTTAAGCTGTTTGGTTACTTCTTCGAGTGTGACTGGTGAGTGTACCATTGGGAAGGGAGTGTGAGCCTGTTCTGCTGGTGGGGGGGCTGATTGGATGTCGTCCTTTGAGAAAACTGAGGCGAACTGCTGGTTGAGCAGGTTTGCTTTTTCAGAGGGGCAAGAGGAGAATGAGCTGTTGTTTTCCAAGTCTGGTACGGAGTGTCTGCCTGGCTTCTTAAGGGAAATATGTTTCCAGAATAGTTTTGGGTTTTCCTTGACATTCTTGGCCAGACGTTCTTCGTAGTTTGAAGTCAGTTTTCGAGTTTCTTTTCTGAGGAGGTTTCTGGCAATTTTATACTTCTCGTACAAAGCTGTAGTTTTTTGTTTCGTGTACTTCTCCCAAAGTCTTTTCTTCCTGTTGCGTAGTTTCTTGATTTTCGGGGTGAGGAAGGGTAGAGTTTTTGGTTTCTTTTTCCAAGTCACGCTGGTGTGTTTGGCTTGGCTCTCTAGTAGGACCTTTTTTAGAGATAGCCATGAGACTTCGACATCTTCTGAGACAAGTTTTTCCAGGTTAGCATCTAGCAGCTCCTCCACCATCATCTTGTAGTTTGTAAAAGATTGCTTGGTATATTTTGATGGTTTGGAGTTGAGTTGTATAGATGAGAGAACTGGCATGTGGTCACTTGAGCCAATTGGACTGAGAGTATGTGTGCTGATC
The DNA here is from genome assembly GCA_023053575.1 of Branchinecta lynchi. Lineage (NCBI taxonomy): Eukaryota > Metazoa > Arthropoda > Branchiopoda > Anostraca > Branchinectidae > Branchinecta > Branchinecta lynchi. Next base: position 8,118,097 of record JAKZAP010000001.1, read on the forward strand.
ACCTTTTCTGGGTCATTGGTTATGACTAGGTCCAGTGTAGAGGGATTTTGTCCTGGACGCATTCTTGTGGGCATAGTTACTGTTTGGTACAGAAAGTTGTCAGATAGAACTTGTACTAATGGGTTTTGTTCAAGGCTTGACTTGGTCATACCTTGGCCATCTATCCAAGACACATTTGGGAGGTTGAAGTCCCCTGTCATGAGCAGAGTTGCTTTTGGGAAATTGCATAGTACGAATTGGGTCATTTCAGCAATTGCTCTTTCAGAGGACAGCTGGCATGGACTACTGGGGCTCCTGTAAACTGAACTTAGGACAAACATTTCGTTAGGTAGGGACAGGGAGACCCATGTGGCTTCAACCCAAGGTAAGTAAGAATTCGGGACAGAAATTTCTTTTACCTGGAATTCCTTGGAAGCTAGAACAGCAACTCCTCTTCTGCAGTTTGGATCAGACAGATTGCTGAAGATGTTGTATCCAGAGGGGCAGATTGAGTCTTCTGTCAGTTGATATCTTGAATTCTTGGGGCAAATTTCTGTAAGAGTTGCAATGTCTATCTGACTTAGTTCGAGCACTGTTGCCAGTTCCGGCATCTTGTTGGTGATGACATCGACATTTGCAGTCATGATGTTCACAAGTTTTCGGGCGTGTCTGGGCGATTTTGAGTTCTGCTCACTGTTGTTCTCACTTACAGTTGAAGTGGGTGAATTACAGCTGAGGTACACAGAGCTAAAGAAAAAAAAATTAAACTGAGCAGCTCAGGTGTACTTTTCGAAATTTGCCATTCTCTGGCACAATTCAGCTACTTCCTACTTCGCTTAAAGATTCTATATTTTAATGTGTCTTGGATCTCAAAATCCTAAGCCTAAAACAACCCCTTTACCCAAACCCCCTTTACTACTTTGACCATGAAAGATGCAGAAGGTGAATTTTTGTTTATCATTTAGGACTATAGGGTCTTTTGGGATCCCAAATGAAGGTAAGGGCTACCTGTGATATCAGAGAAGGGAGGAACTCCCCCCCCCCCAACATGATTTGAGAAGGAATTTTGTCAGCACAATCTGGCCTCAAATAAGCTTTGGTCGTGCCGGCATAATTGTATCAACATTATTTTTCTGCAAATTTTTGTAAAAAAAAAATCAGCACTGATCAAGCCAATAGGAATACGTCTGAAGTAATCCTTTGGCACGATTTCGCCCCAAATAGAGTCTTGTTGTGAATGAAGCCCCAAATAAAGCATAGGCTACAGACATCTTCTGTCAGCTTGTTTTCGTACTCAAATCCCATATATTAATATTATTTCTCCATACTTGTACAAAATCAGCTCTCTTCTAGACAATAGGAATACTTCTCTCATGCACAGAGCCCTGACAAAAGCATACAGACCTTTTTTGTCTGCACGTTTTCGCACACAAGTCCCGATTTCAAAATTCCGGACCCTTGCCAAGAAGGGCTGAAATATAGCTCTAGTAAATGTAGCTGACTTATCCGTTTTCCACCATCAAATATACCCTTTCTGTTTATTGTATTCTGCTTCGAAATTGCCCTTGCCAGCAAACATAACCATGATTAATATCATGCTATGAATGAAGTTTTGTTCCTACTTTCTAATCTATCCAATAAAAAGATTTCAAAGGAATCTGTCATCAGTTTTGCCAAAAATAAGCATTTGTCGGACGAGAAGCGCCGTCAAAACTATAAACACATTTCTGTTGTGAGTGACTTTCGGCTAAAAAATCAGCTTGGACAAAACCTTATTTGTCAACTCTGTTTTAGTAAACACATTCTGATTCGAAACAGGACTTGTCGGCAGCGTAAATAGGAGTCCTATTGCACCAAACACAGAATTCCAGCTTTAACCATCCAATCAAAGGGATAAGAATACTTCTGAGGTATCGGCACAGTTTGTTGTAAATAAGTTGTTGTCTGGAAGCAACGCAACAGAAAAGAACATACCCAATTTTTTGTTTGGCTATTGTTTGTACAAAACTCAGCTCCTGACAGAAGTTTGTTATGTCAGCTCGGTTTAGTAAACATATACTGCTTCAAATCCAACTTCTCGGCAAACCAAATCGAAGTAATTTCGCACTATGCATAAAGTTCTGGCTCTACTTTTTAACAAACTAATAGGAATACTTCTGAGGCAAGATTTCCTTTTACAAAATGTGGCCCTTAATAAGCTTTATCCGACATGAAGTGTCTATAAAATGTGTTAAGTGTTCCAGAAAGTTTCGCCGGTGGCGCCTTCTTGGTATTCTGTATTTTTTGCGAGGGCGCATCTTAAGTTGGTTGACGGGCAAGATTTGGGAGTTGGCTCTATAACAAAAACTAAAATGTCTATGGGAAGTAGCTCACTATTAACAGTAAAAAGACGAATCTAAAAACAATTGCGTGCGGCACCATACTTAGCATTCTGTATTCAGTTTAAGTTGTGTCATTTATGTGGTTTGCAGGTTGGGATTTTAAAGTTTGCACCAGATTAACAAAACTAAAATTTCTACGGGAACTGGTTCAGTTTCAGAAGAAAGAAATGCAAATCTAAAATGTTTCGCCTGTGGTGCTTAGTTTAATACAATATATGTATGTTGCTACTTAACTGGATTTCGTATTACTCAGCACGGGCTTTGTATAGCATGTATAACACTAACTTACATAAATTGCAGAAATGGAGGAAGCGGTACTTTTGTTTGAGGGACTCTGGTGAGCTTCCAGGACAATATGTCCTTGAATACTTTGCTGACAGAACATGCAAGAAACTCAAAGGTCAAATTGACCTTGATCAACTTGATCAGGTAAGCCTCTTTTGTCTTCTCTTTTCCTAGTACATCAGAGAATCAGATTTTCAAAGTGGCTGGTGGCACACTACAAAGGTGTGGGACCTGTTTGTCTGTCATGAGTGGGACGTTTTGACTAAGTTGCTACATGCAACTCTTGATGTCTCACATGAGGTTGATTTCACAGGTATACTGGTAGGACATGCATGATAAAAAGGTACATATTGTCAAGATGTAAGTGGAAGATATCCGACCCTTATTAAACTGCATTACAGGCTGAAGTAGACTAGGGGACCTAGTTTTTGGCCTCTTCATAACATACGGTACAACTAAAAACTGGTCACTTTCTGGCGAAATTGCGATTTGGTAACTGTGTTTCTGTCATTCTAAGCACAAAACATAGCCGACAACTGAGTGTAGAATATCTGAGGCATAAGGGTGAGTCACTCCCCTGAGACACCCTCCTGCACAACAGAAATGTCTTCATCAATGATAGCCTACAGAATAATATTTTCTAGATTGCACGGCTTTTTGCTCTAGCCTTGTACAGGAGCTTAAATCCCTGAATTGTGGTCTTACCCTTATATTCCATCTTTCTTTGACAGCTTGCAGATCGTCGTTTGGGACGTTGAGTAACTTCTAAAAGTCTTTAATTACGATCTATCAAGGTTTGTCTTGAACTCTGACTATCCTTATTTTCAGTGCGACTCGGGTCTTACTCTGAAGGACAGTAAGCACCGCTACGAGTTCATGTTCGATCTTAGAACCGCGAAGAGAGTGTATTACCTTGCTGCAGAAACTGAGGAAGAAATGAACCGTTGGGTTGACTACATCTGCCTTGTTTGTCGACTAAAGATGTTTACACAGCAAGATGGAGAAGGTTTGTGAAATATTTCTTTGATAATGTCTAGGGCCAAAGCTAATCATTGACCTAATTTCATGGTATTAGTAAACAGCGTTAAACTTAGTAATAACAATGTAATAAAGTAAAAAAAAAAAAATAATTAAATAGCCTCGAAAATTGGATTTGTCTTTTAGTATTGATATATTGTGATCAATTAGTTCAATTAGGAATGCCGTAGTTGAGTTTCTGTACAACCAAAATTAAATCACTAGTGACAGTCGTCATGGATTTTGTTCCGTCGCCAACCGAGTTAATCATCTCGTAACTGATCTAGCAGTACTAGTTTCACACAAGAACTTTTAGTTCACTGGGTGTGTTTTGGAGTTTCATTCCTGTCTATCAATAGTTTTGTCTGAGACCGTATGTGACGGTTATGGTTGTGAATGAATGGATGAATCGTTTATCACGCGTTGTACGTGAAGTGCAGCAGAAATACAAATTTAAAAACACTAACGAAAAACACAATTTCGAAGGAGCTAAAGGTGATGAACAGGAAAACTCACAATCGGAGGAAATAATTTTGAGAATAGATTTTCGATTCTCAGTAGCGGGTCTTAAATGAAAAATAAAAGGGAATCAAAGATCGATTTCTCTCGCGATGTTCAAGTATAGCAGTAAAAGGAGCTATTTGAAACGTGTTGAACCGACCTAGTCTGTCTATCAATAGTTTTGTCTGAGACCGTATGTGACGGTTATGGTTGTGAATGAATGGATGAATCGTTTATCACGCGCTGTACGTGAAGTGCAGCAGAAATACAAATTTAAAAACACTAACGAAAAACACAATTTCGAAGGAGCTAAAGGTGATGAATAGGAAAACTCACAATCGGAGGAAATAATTTTGAGAATAGATTTTCGATTCTCAGTAGCGGGTCTTAAATGAAAAATAAAAGGGAATCAAAGATCGATTTCTCTCGCGATGTTCAAGTATAGCAGTAAAAGGAGCTATTTGAAACGTGTTGAACCGACCTAGTCTTGCTTTCCTGAATATACAAAATAATAGCCAGTTCTATGGAAGAGTTCGGCATTCCTTGTAGACTAGTTCTTTATCAGAACAACACTGACAACATAGTAGCTGGCATGTCCGTGTATCAAAGCCATCATAATATAAAGAAAGACAAAACTGAACCAACACGGATGCAACAACTAATGAAACAAAATTTAAGCTGGAGGGGGGGGGGGAGAAATGTAGGAAGACACCCAGGAATCAGTCGATGCTTTTTTTATGAGTACTTCATTATTCCCTATGGTCCCCACTTCACAGACTCAGTTACTCAGTACGCTCTACTCCTACATTTGCATAAACCTCCATGCAAAATTGTTCATCATTCATAACCAAGAAGAGCCGTGCTCGAAGCCCATGTGCTGCATCAAATGTAACGAACTGGATCATACCTGCTACCATGTTCGATGTTCTTTCGACCAAGTTGTAGCAGCGGTCAATAAGAAGAACCCTGCCGTTAAGAATGGAGAATAATCTTCTAGAAAAAGTAAAGGTCGTCTCTTGGAACATGAATGGAAATGTTAATATATACAAATATATATATCTCTGATATATCTGCATTAAAAAACCCAAAGGCCATACACAGAATAAACAAACAACTCATACGAAACTAAACAAAAATGAAGCTTCCAGTAATAGAGGAGTTTCCGAAGACACAACATTTGTGCTGCCTACAGGAGCATTTTGTCACCGAAAATGGAAGAATCTTACTACAGATGAGAGACTGGGCTCTCCACTTCTCCCCTGCAACTACACGGAATCGTGGCCGCCCTTCAGGAGGGATTGCGACGCTGATTCAGTCTGACACATTCTCGGAAACCTTTGAGGTAAATCGCAACTTCTAGCAGTTCAAGTTGGCGGAACTGTCGTTATCAGCTTTTCTGTTGCTTGCTCGAAACTTGCAAAGTGCCAACTTGAGATAAGCCCAACAGAAGAATCTGTTTTGCACTATCCTTGGGGACTTCAATTGCAATTTGACAGACCCTGAATCGCCAAGGTCTTCTAAGCTCCTTGAAATCCTCCCAGAAAGATATTCAGTCGCAAAAAAGGATTGTACCTACACTTACATACATAACAGCGGTCCCGTCTCAGACCTGGATCACATCATCGTACCCTTCCCTATTCCATACTGTGTGTCAAGGTTTTGTCAGACGGATTGACTTCGAACCACCTACCTTTGAGAGCAGAACTTCCGATCTCTGCAAAGGCTGCAAAAGAAATAGCAACGTCGAATGGACGGTAGGCTACACCTTGAAAGATTGGAAGAGCAGCCTGTGATAATTTTTTTTGGAAAGATTGAAGTTCAGTCTGATCTTCTCCAAAAGAACACGAGCAATCCTTCTTCAGAAGCACTCATAAGGCTGAATACATACTGCTCCGAAATCGCACATGTCATGCGCGTTGGTGAGAAGTCTGCTGTTCGCACTCGGCACATACGAAAAGGCACTGAAGAATCTGGCTGGTCAAAAAACAAATCCACTAAGAAATGCTTGTCAAAATGCCAAATTCTGGTTGAGGATATGGACTGAGGCGGATAGACCCCGTAAAAGATGGCTTAATGCCATCAGGCTATCCACCAAAAAGAAGTTTGCTCGGGAACTTACCGCACATCGAGCTAATACCAGCACAGACTACTGTGCGGAAATTGTTGATTATCCGAATATACTCTGGAAAACCTTTAAGCCAGTCTCCAAAAACACGGATGAAATCAATTTAGAATCCCTAGTTCCGAGATTTCCGAGTGGGTACAGTACTTTGGAAGCCAATTTGGTGCACCTGACCCTCTCTCGAAAATGCATTTGAAACAAAGCTTGAAACCGATCTAACCGCAACCCGGTGAAAGGAGATTACTTTTGTCACTCGGGATGCAATAAAACAAGCTACCCAGAAGCTTAAAGAGAAGAAGTCAGCAGGATCTGATGGAATCTGCACTCTTCATCTTTTCAGTGGGAGTGAGAGTCTTTTTTATCATATACACCTACTGTTCCAAATGATATTTGCTCAAGGGATAGGGTCGATCTCATTCTGCGTTGGCATGTTTGACCCCGTGGAGCAGACAGGGAAACTCTGCAACCCAGTGCTCGTTATACCGCCCTATCACCCTTTTCCCCGGCTTACTGCAAAGTCGTGGAGCTTCTTGTTATTTGTTATCAAAGTGCGACATGCCGGATTACCAATTCGGTTTTCGTTCTGGCTTGGAATGCACCATGCTCTCTTTGCGTTGGCGTCTATTCTTCAGGAAGCTGATCGGACGAAAACTTCATCGGCATTGGCGGGTCATGACGTCGAAAGGCTCGTGGCGTGCAATCTGGGGTCATCAGAGTTATGAAAGACGTGTATCCCAATCTTTGAGCAAGGTTGAAATTCGTCCAATGTGACAAAAAGTGTCTAATTTGAGCAGCTTAGAGTTCAATCTACAGCTTCGAAGGAGCCTGACTTCAGGAAGCTGTAGATTGAATTCCAAACTGCGATTACTAGCCCTACATTATTTGACAGTGCTGTCCTGAGTGCCCAGTCCAAAACCCCATGCACCTGTGTCAATTATTGCGTCAGTAGCTCAGTGATAGCATATGCTGATGACATTTTGAACTTTAGTCATGTTACAAGTGGTACCGAAGGTACTTTCGAATCGCTTGTTTCGGGATAAGCTTGCATTGGACTGAAATTCAAAAACGGGAAAACGGAATTCTTGACGTTTAATAACCATTCGAGTGAGCCAACGATCATCGACCTTGTAGGATGCCAAGTCCAGAGCAAATCCAGCATGACGTACTTAGGATTGCCAATCAGAGATTCAATCGAAAATCACTGATAGCTCATTTGCTGAAGCGCATCATTGGAGCTTATGCCCGTATCGTTTCTGGAAAGTTGCGGTTTAACTGACAGATTCTTGCCTACTACCCCCCCCCCACCCCCCTGGACAAGGAACAGCCATCTCATCGAAAAGTTCCGTATAGTTTATCCGTCTGCGGCTCTGGGGTCCATCTACAGGAGGATGGAAAATTGTTACCGCCCATGGAGCTCCATAATGTTCGGGTTTACTGACTTTTAACTATTTTGGTTTCTGTTGTTGTTTTGTCATTCCTCTCTCTTTTCATCTGTTACCATACTCCGTCTTTACCTAGACGGGTTACAAATAAAAATTCATAATACAAGTATTTGCGGGGTATGAGTACCCTTGCTTTTATTAAACAAACATAAAAGAGAAACTACACATTTGAAATCTTGTAGCATCAAACCCGCCTTAAAGTAAATATCCTCACCCCCATCACTCGTTTACCCTTGGTTAATAGAGGGAAGTCTTGTCTAGAGAGAAGGTGGATTTCCTGGTACCTTAGCTGCCATTCCAGGGGACATCTTCTTGGTCTCTATCCCCGCCTCATTCCGAGCCCTTTTTCGTTTGAAAGGTTGACTGGTTAGTAATAAACTACAAACGTTAAATAAAGAAAATGGAATATATCCGAATAATATCGTCATGTGTTTTACGATGGACTGGTCCGAAAAGATATTTGGTCAAGAATCTAACCTAACAAGACCAAAGGTTTCGATGGGATCCCAAAAATTCCATATTTGATCCAGACGATTGGGTCTTGTCTTCGCCAGACTCCTTGAACATGTTTACTATTAAAATTCAGAAACAGATTAAGGCCAAATAGCTAATCATCTGAGAAAACCAAGTTCAGATAGGGATTCAGCATGTGTGTTTACCCCTACGAGTCATATCTGTTTTGACGAAAACTTCCTGCCACTTCTGCCAATCCCTATTTCAGCCGAATTCCGGAACTACTTCTCCGGCGAAAAAAGAAAACTCAAAAACGATCTCAGCGTATGTTCTTTCCCCAATATATTGAACATCTAATCAACTTCCAATAAAAAAAAAATTTCCGGCTCCAGCTGGATTCCAGTCGAAGTATATGTCCGGGTAAAAAATGATTTTCATACACGGATTCAGCATCTCTTCTTACCCCTAAATCGGATATCTAATCAACTACAAATAAAACTTTAACCTTTTTCCGGTTTTGGCCGGATTCCGGGCAAGCTACTTGCCCGGGTAGAAAATTGTTTTCACACAAGTGTTCAGCATGACTTCTTACCTCTAGACCGAACATCTAATCAACTCCAAATAAAACTTTTACTTTTAACAAACTTTCCGGTTCTGGCCGGATCCCGGAAGAACTATTTGTCCGGCCAGAAAATGCTTTTCATCATCGTGTTCAGCGTGCTCTCCTACCCCTATATCGAACATATAATCAACTTCATATAAAACCTTTACTTTTAACAGACTTTCCAGTTTTGGCCGGATTCCGGGCTAACTACTTGTCCGGTGCAAAAATGGCTTTCACCATCGTGTTCAGTATGTCTTCTTACCCCTACATCGAATATCTAATCAACTTCAAATAAAACTTATACTTTTAACAAACTTTCCGGTTTTGGCCAGATTCCTGGCGAACTACTTGTCCGATGACAAAATGGTTTTCACCATCGTTTTCAGCATGTCTTCTTACCCCATAATCGACTATCACATTATATGTTTAAAAATATTTCATTTGCCCCTTAATTTAAACCCCCTCCCCCGCCTCTAAATGTAGGGCTACAGAGCCCATCTACGAACTTGACCTTACTCTTGACCCAAAGAATCCTCACACCAAGTTTCATCAAAATATCTCATTCCCTTCGAGAGTTATAGTGCGCACAGACGGACGGACGGACAGACGGCCACTTACGTTTTAGGATCCCAAAAACATCTGAACAGAATTGTTGTCAAAAGATTATCTTTTGCACTTTACTGGCGAATATATCATATTCGGGTATTTCACAGTAGACTGATAATATCCAAGAAGTACGTTTTTTTCTTCATAAAAGTAATTCTGAGATCTCATCAAATTTGACAAACTATTTTTACAGATTTGTTGCTAATAGATTTTCTTGCGGATTTTTGACAAACACTTTTTTTCTTGCAGGTGAAGCTGACTCGTACGCAATGAGGTATGTCTCATCTGCTCGTCACTCAGCAGAGACTAGTAATGCCATCCAAACGTTGGACCACAGTTCCCCAAGCGACATTGGATCCCCTCCCGTTTCCCCAGTTAGTAGCTCAGGTCCATACGTTTCCCTAAGCGAGTGCTTCACTGGTCTCCGTTCGCTTCCTGTGAACAGGGATCAAGAGAATCCCATTAGCGAGACTTCATACGACATTCCACGCTCACACCCACAGTATCCCGTTTCTGACAGCGATTCCCTGGATAGCATTCAGAGTCCTCTCTCAAAGTCAGGAGCTACTTGGGATAGCTTTTCCCGCGAGGGATCCATGACCAAAGTTGGACTAAACAACAATGCTCCCACCCCACCTCGACCCCCTAAAACCCATACAAAGCTGGGGAAAACTGAATCATTCGATTGTTATGTTAACATATCCGAGTTTAACATTTCGAGCGAGCAGGGCCGACCAATTGATGTCTCAAGCCCTGGACCCGATTTTTATGATTTGCCCCGGACGCACCAACCAGAGTTGACGTTGAGGAAGCAGTCTAGAAGGCACTTTTACACCAACGCAAACCTAACCGAGAGCGACAACCGATTTACGTACGATTTCGTCGATCCATGTGCGACTTTTGAGGAGGGTCCCGTTCCTCCCCCTTCGATAAACAGGTCCTTGAAGCCAAAGACTCCGGTATTATCAAAGTCACCACTGCCTTCGTCAGCTATTGCACCGTCGCCCACCGCCAGTCACGGCCCCCTTAGTCCGTTTGTGCAGCCACCACCTTTGGTAAACAGGAGGCTGAAGCCAACGAGGACAGACTTATCTCCTGAAGGTAAGATTTACTTACCATCGTTTCCAGAGTATATTATAAGGGTGAAAGGGTTTGTAGTTTGGGTAGTGGCAGATGAATGGCAACTCTCTTCGGTACCGCAACTAGAGCGACAGAGCCCTGCAGATAATATCAACGAGGAAGGTGAGATCCATGCGAAAAAAAAGGGCAGGGCTTCACGACAGCACTGGATGGCTCTGAGACAAAGAAGGGTGTTCGAGGAGTCATTAAAAGGATATTTTTGACATTCCGGTCTAGCCCACTTTAATCAAGTATGATTGATTGAAACATTCGGGGGATTCGATGATTTTGCTTCAGCCCCGTATGGTCCAAACTCCCAAGTATTCTCACGAAAGCACTCGATGACCCTTAGCCAAGAGAGGATATTTAAGAATAACGAAAATTGATGGTTGGGCATTTGGGTGCAGCCTACCAAGTATGGTAGTCTAGGCAGCTTATTCCTTGACTTAGTTTGTTGGGTATCGAAAAGTTGCTTTTTATGGCACCTGCCCTTCGTGCCATATAGCGATCGCAATTTCTGTCCGTCCGTCGGTCGGTCTGTCCAGGTGTTGCTAGTTCGGGCACTTCCACATAAGCTAGGACGATGACACTTGGCAGGCATATCAGGGACCCCAAGTGATTAAATTAGAAATAGTCACTTCCCCGATCCGGTCATCTAGGGGGAGTGGAGGGAGGGGGAATCCGGAAAAATCAGTTATTTTTTACTTAAGACTGGGTGATCAGATCTTAACGAAACTTGATATATAGAAAGACTTCGTGTCTCAGACGTCCCATTTTAAATCCGGACTGGATCCGGTGACATTGGGGGGAGTTAGAGGGAAATCTTGGGAAACGCTTAGAGTGGAGATATTGGGATGAAGCTTGGTGGAAAGAAGAAGCACAGGTCCTAGAAACGTGATTGACATAACCGGACCGGACCGGATACGATCACTGCGGGGGAGTTGGGGGGGGGGGGGGGGGGGGTATCCGAATTTCTTGTGATCCTGCGAGTTCGGTACTTTCTGATGTGCTAGGACGATGAAACTTGGCAGGCGTGTCAGGGACCCGAACAGGTTGACTTGAGGATAGTCGTTTCCCCGATCCGACCACCTGGGAGGCGGGGGAATCTGGAAAAGTGAGGTCTTTTTAAGTTACGAACGGGTGATCGGGCTTAATGAAACTTGATATATAGAAAGACCTCGTGACACCCCATTTTAAATCTGGACCGGATCCGGTCATATTGGGGGATCCGGCCCGGATTTTAACTGGTTCGTCTGAGGCACGACGTCTTTCGAAATACCAAATTTCATTGCTATCCGATCACCCGTTCGAAAGTTATAAATACCTCAAGATTCCGGATTCCCCCTCCCATTTCAAAAGATCTCGTGCCTCAGACGAACCGGTTAAAATCCGGACCGGATCCGATGACTTTGGAGGGAGCTGAAGGGGAGAACCGGAAATCTTGGGAAACGCTTAGAGTGGAGGTATGGGGACGAAACTTCGTGGGAAGAACAAGCACAAGTCCTAGATACGCGAATGCCATAAAATGACCGGATTCAGTCACTGTGGGGGATTTTTTTGTTTGGGGGGGGGGGCCGAATTTCTAGTGATTCCATGAGTTCGATACTTCCTGATGTGCTAGGACGATAAAACTTGGCGGGCTTATCAAGGACCCAAACAGATTGACTTGGTAATGTAGTTTCTCCGATCCGACCGTCGTGGGGGGACTGGAGGGATGGAGAATCCGGAATCTAGTGGCAAGCTCAGCTATTGAACGGGGGATCTGATTTAAATGAAACTATATTTAGAAACACGTCGTGCCTCAAACGTCCCATTTTAAATCCGGACCGGGATCCGGTGACATTGGGGAGTGGGAACTGGATATCTTTGAAAACGCTTAGAGTTGAGGGATCAGGATGGTACTTGGTGGGAAGAACAAGCATTAGCCCTAGATACATAATTGACAAAACCAGATCGTATAGGGGCTCTGTGGGGGGAGTTGGACGGTCTTTGCCGGAATTCCGGTGATCGCCACTGTCCTCGATGAAACTCTGCAAGTGACTTAAGGACCCGACACAATGCCCTAGGAAAACTTGTGTTCCTGGATCCGACCATCTTTGGGGGAGTTGAGGGAAGGGGAATCCGGGAATTCCGTAAGTTGCGAACGGGTGGTCCGATTCGAATCAAATTTTACGGCTGATAAGAACTGATGGCCTAGACAAGCAAAACATGCGTCCAAACCACATGCAACCACAGTTGGGGGGAGTTACAGGAAGTTCCCCCAAAATGCTCAGATTCAAGTGAAACTTGATAGTTCGTAAGATAAAATGCTTTAGATGACCCGTTTAGGAGTCCAAACTAGATTCGGCTGCGGCAGAGGGACTAGGAGGGGTGTACCGGAAACGGTCTGACATGTGTAGGGACCAAACGAGTGGATCTATTGGGTTGAAACTTGGAAGGTAGAAAAGTCATTCGATTTAGATGAACCAAGGTGATGTCGGAGATGCTCAGTCTTGAGTGAAACTATATATCGGGGTAATTTTGTTCTCGTCTACTTTCTTGTACCACCTACTCGTAAGAAGTGCCACAGAAGCTTGTAGCTCTTGTTTTTAGAAAACATCGAAATGAACATACACAAATCTTTCCTGGGTATACAAATAGAAAGTGCATTTCATTTTATTTTTAGACGGTTCATCCAAGTCCTCACGACAGCGGGCTGCGCCCTCGCCTACTCCTCCCCTAGACACGTCAGATGAGTTTCGGCATCTTCCACGACCAAACAGAGTGAGGCACCATTCAGACGGAGGGAGGGCTGTTGTTGTACGAAGAAGCTCCAGTACGACGAGCCTTAATCAGGTATGATCTGCTGTGTTGTAGTCGAGTAACCAGGGCGGTTGATGTAGTCCTTTCTCAAGCTCGGTCTTGTGTATTTCAAACGTCACACGTCGCTTCTGAACACGTGATTTCTAGACGGACGAAGGGTCGCCCGGATAATCGAAGTGGGCCTGATACGCTACACAAATTCAACCACAATACAGGATGTCGTAATATTGGGAGCTCATCGAAGATTTGACATGTGACTGAACAACTTCGGTGCAGAAGATTACTTCGGTAATATCCGGAATGGTCCAGCGTCCCAAATATTCTCGCGACGGCTGCGGTTAAACATCTCAATCTATCTAGTGTTGTTCTTAAAGATGTAGAATCGTGCTCTTGGATAGTTTGGCGCTATTATAAAGCGTTCAGCCTCAGGATCAAACCTCAGGCCTCATAATGCAATTCTTAGCCTATGCAAAATACCACATATCGCTCAATTATTTCTTTTAAGAGAGAGTTCATTGAAAGGATAGACATACATACTTAGCTGATAACTGCGTGATACTGAATTCATTCCAGTTTTTCTCTCCTGTTTTGGTGACTCCTGTTGAGGCACGCCGTAACTGCCCTCCTTGAGTATCTTCATATTGCTCCTTGAGTATCTGCTCTTCCCTGGTATACTGACATCAACTAAAGACAACGTGATCAAAACGGTTGTAGAATATGTGAGTGGGAACTTAAATAGGAGATAGTTTATGTAAGTATCGAAGGATCATTTTGTTTTAAATGCATTAATACATTTGTATGCCGTGTATATAAAAATCTGTGTATGGCCCATTGAGGCTAAATAAACACTATTCTATTCTATTTGCAGACTGGTTCCGATCGCTCCTATGACCCAGAGATCGAGTATTTGGACCTGGATCTGAGGAAAGAAAGCTATCCTGCTGTGCCGAGCACACCGGGACGATCATCCGGAGCGAGGACTTCAACTGTTTACAAAAAGGTCGACTTCTTGAAGACGGAAGCTTTGAAACGGATAGAAGAAGACCGGAGGCGGGAAGAAACCGGAAAGAAAACTTGACCACTGTCTGCCTAGCCTAGGAACCAAAGCAAAATAACTCTAGGGAGTAATGCGCGAACTTTGAAAAAGTGACACACAGTCAAATCGCAGCAACACTAGCTCTACTAGCTGATACGAACATCCCTACCGAAACTCGACCAATCGCAGAGCCGAATTATTTTTGCTCTGACCAATCGTTAACGAGCGCTGGCTAGAATTTCTACGTCCGCTACTGCACGCAGCGAACAAAGCGAGCTGGACGGCGCTGCGACGGAGACCCATTTTTGATGCACGGGAAGGATAGGTCTTCGCACTACTCCCTAGAGTGATTTTGCTCTGCTAGGAACATATCTGAAATAGTTCGAGACAATCAAAATTACTCCTAAACCGGTGTATGAATCAAATATTGGTTGCGGCCCTGAAAGAGACGGGTCATTCTGAGAGAGATGGCTAGTAGTATGGAGGGGGTTCAGCTTGAGATGTTCTTGCATTTTTGAGACGAGGGGGTGGAGCTCCTTGCTGTGGTATGACCGTACATACCGCAGCAAGGGGGGGGGGGGGGCTGTGGTGGCATTGTTCGAGAGACGTTGTAAAAAATCTGGAGCTGTTACGACCTCAAGTGCATTAAGTTTAAACGTGTTTTGAATGTAAGATTAGTGATAGAAATGCAACTATTTCGGCTAAGCGTCAGCATATAAGATGGAAAGAGCTTCGAAGTGTAAAGCACAAACCAAACGTATAGGTTCAGAAAGGATTGATTGAATTTCGTCTTAGTTTTATTTTTGTGGACGCAAGCGAATGCTTCTTTGTTCGTGGTTCTCCTCGCAAGTCTTCCATTAGCGTTTGTTGTGTTGGTGCACTTGTTATAATCGCGTTATATTGCGAATTTAGGTTGCGTTCCCCCAACTTAACAATTGTTAACAGTCGTTAACTTTACTTCGGGGCGGAGCTAACTGCAGTTTTAACGATCGTTAAGTTTTCCCAGTTCTACAGTTGTTAACTATTTTGTAACGATGCTCACCGACCATCGTTACAAAATAGTTAACAATCGTTAAGCTCTGGAACGGAAATTCTAGGTGGGCGGAGCTTAAATTTCTAAATAGGAAACGTGGAACGAAAAAATTTAACAACTGTTAGACTTCGTTAATGATTGTTAAATTCCGGAACGCAACCTTAGTGTCAGTAATTCTTTTCTTTTATCTGTTTGGCATGTCGCTTATAATAAGTGCATATGCGAAAATATTGTATATAAACTAAAACAGTGAAAATTAATCATTTACGAAATCGCATCTCCAGGACCGTCTGGTAGGTCCGATCTTAGCAATAATTTTTGTTTCGTTTTTACGGTCAAAATACGTAGAACGATAACAGTAATTGTTGTTACAAATATTGCTATTAACGATTTGTAAATATTCAACAACTAGTCTTTTCTCTTCATGTGCTGTTATGCTCCTGTAACTGTTAGGCTTTTTCTTACTTAGGTTATCGTACTTCTTTTTTGCTTCTTGGATTTAACTAAGCTTGGAGTGGCTATTATGCGGTACGTTTGCGCGCATTGTTCGTACGCAATAAAATCAGAATTTAACGGAATGGACTGTGTCGATCGCTGTACGTATCGTCTTGATTTTAGTTGACACAAGTGTGAAGGAGGCACATCAAGTAATAAGAATAAATAAGCACCAGAACTCCTCTCTCTACCTTTCTAAAACGACCATGCGCAGTCGAATATACCCCTGCCTAACAAATGAGCCGCGGGTCGGAGCTACGCGGAACATCACAATTTGTTACCTCTACAAGAGGAGAAGAAATTTCCAAACTAAAAGCCGATTGGCTGTCTATCATTGTGACATCTCATGTGACGCGCTGCAGCGGGTCAACACGCCTCCTGCACTTTTCCTCCGATACGCGCAGCGGCGAAGAGACACGGAGACGCGCATTAACTCAAAGCTTAGCAAGTACCTCTAGCTCAGCTCAGTTTTGTCGGGGTATCCATAGTTCGCTGCATGGGACCAAAGACGGAGGTTCTATTGGCTTATTTTTTCTTGGTAGTACGACTGTTACTGTAGTATCTAACGGTTGACCTTATGTTGTTGGTGTAAACTACACGCTCTTCAGTTTAACGACACGCACCTATTAAATGGGGATAGACACTGTTGGATACTTCCGAGTAGGATCCATCATCACGTAACCGCTTCGTACAAAATTTGTGGGGGATTCGTTAGCAGCTCCCTCGACTACTCAATTGCCTAGAGCGACGGGCTTTATACCAGGAGGTTGTGGGCCAAACGTCGCTCTAAGAGCGTTTTCACTTTCAGTTCTGGTTAACCAACAGTCCCTAGTTAGAATGTAAACCCCATAAGAAAATAGCTTTCCAAAAAACTTAAAAGTCAAATCATTCCCAAAAAAATAAAAAAAAGTCTTCACTCAAATTTATTCTTTATTGCCTCCGGTTCATTTTCCTTTCCAACTTCTTCTGCTTTTTCTCATCTACTTCCTCTTCAGGGGCTTTCTGGAACAGCCACGGAGATATGATGCTTTTCCATGCCATCCAGCCGAAACGAAGAGGTAACTGGAAGATTATTGCCAAGTTCATTTCTACAGGGAATCGTGTCGTTTCATTACTACCAAAATCCCTGAATCACGCATTGCGGTGCGAATCTGATGGTGGTGTGGGTCTTTAGCGGGTTAACGTAAGAGAACCGAAATGATGATGATAAACCGTCCCCCGGTAGCAGCCGGGGGAGTACTTGTTCGTCCTTGGTGCCCGAAACCCCGGTAGGCCCGCACGTCGGGGAAATCATCCAATAAAAGCTAATCGGTTAGAGCTGCGAGTCGATCACAGTGGGTGCAGCGCTGCCGCTTTGATCACTCAATAAATGAGGTCAATCCGGCCGAAAATCGTGTTTGTTTGCGTCGACTCAATTATACTATCCAGCCAGTCAAGCACGCTTTACCATCCAATGGTGCCACGGCGGACCCCTAGTTTTAGACTTTTTCAAGTTGTTTCTGATTGATAAACTAGTGTATCACACCAGAAAATCGTCCATTGGAGGTGGGGACAGAGCGTCAATGTGGGAACCGGTGAAAGTTCATTAGTTAGTTGGTGCGGAGCGCCGACGAAAACAGAAGAAATAAAAATTAGGGATGCTTTTGTCGGACGTAGGTCACATCGTCGGCACATCGGCTTCTTTTTCTTCGTAAGAAGTCAAATCCAAAGCGACTTGGACGCCCTGACATAGAAGCTCGAAGAATGGCAACTTTCACCAAATGTAGCAAAATGCTCTGTCGTTCATCTTGGCCGCCAAATCCGAAGAACTCGTACAAAATGAAAGGTATCGACCTGACAAAATCTACCTGCGAAAAGGACCTAGGTGTAATACTGAGCTCGGACCTCAAACCAGAAAAGTATATCGGCCTGGTTGTGCGTAAAGCATCAAATACTCTTTGGCTACTCACTCACTCCGTACGATACCTTGACATTCACTCAAAGATCTCAGCGTACACAACCTACGTCAGACCACAGCTTGAGTACGCCACTGTCATCTGGTCGCCATATTTCAAAAAGGATATTGACAGAATAGAACGAGTCCAGAAACGCTTTGTTTCTGGCCATTTCAAGGATTCAGAAACCTTCCGTATGACGAAGTTCTAAGAAGGCTCACTCTCCATAGATTTTTTTTTTTTTTTTTTTTCAATCAAACTTGAGACAAGAAGAACGATCTTTGACTTAAAACCCTCTTCAATATAGTTCACGAGAATTTTGGGAACGTAAAAGACAAGCTTGTTCAAATAACTCCCCAAAGCAACACAAGATCGCATAGTTAGCAGGTGGAGCCTGGGAAGATAAAGATTGCAAGATCTAATTCTTACTATCATCCGTTCATAACCCGGGTCATCAGGATCTGGAACAAACTGCCATTTCCAGTCGAAAAGATGAAATCACTGGAAGCCTTTTCCAATAGCCTAAACATAAACATACCATATCTCGAGACTTTCAACGTAGGACGACTTTAAATAGGCAATCGTGCCGCAGTCGATCCGCTCTTCGCCCTGCCATATCATTTTTCTTTTAACAAGTTGTCAGTTATGTAGAAATTTTGTACTGAGAGGCGTGAAGAATAAATATTTTTTTTTTTTTTTCAACAAACATTTGTCGGGGGCAGCCAGGAAGTTCAAGTCTCGTCGGCCCATCTGGTTATTTTTACACGTAAGAAGTCAAGTTCTGTACAGTCTTGTCGGGCAAAATTCTGTATGCTTCTGTTGGGCGTCGGCATTCTCGTGGGCATATTGGGTTCTTTTTACACACATTTCGAATCATATTATGTAAGCAGGGGCGTCCCTACGTTTCGGGCATTCGGTCAAATTTTCGCAGAAGGCGAACAAATCGGTGAAAATAGGCATCGCGGCGAAGCCGTGATCCCCTTTTCATAAAATCGTTTGTCCTCGCATTTCGAACTTGGGTGATTTAACGTATTTATTGGTTCCCTTTTCTTTATCGAATTTGCTAATTCATCCTATTTTTTTGTCATCACTTCCCATCGATTTCACCGCATTCGGTCTGTCCCTTCGAAAATTAGGTGATAACCTGTTCATTTGGTCTCAATCGTTAGCGAATTCGGTAATTCACCGGGCTTTTTTCAAGTCCGTATCTGTTCTTTCGCATTCGGTCAGTCCATTTCATAATTCGGTCATTAATCAGATTCATTTGGTTCTGATTCGTGACCGAATTCGATAATTCATCCAACTTTTGTTCAGTCCGCATAGATTTCGCCGCATTCGGTCCGTCCTTGCCTAAATTCGGTTATTTAACCTGTTTACTTGGTCTCTTTCTCTACCGAATTCGGTAATTCGGTCGCATTCGGTCAGTCCATTTCATAATTAAATTAAGTGAAATTCATTTGGTTCTGATTCGTTACCGAGTACGGTAATTCACAGGCTTTTCTTTTGTCCATTTCTATTACTAGACTTGCCGAATTCGATTTTTTTGGTGGTTCTAACAAGAAATTTATTCCATTACGAAATTCGGTTTTAATCTCGATCTGTTCCTTATTTTTTTTAGTTAGTTTTTCGGTATACTACAAATTCCTTATTTGTTTCAACCCAGTTACTGAGTTCGGTCATTTAATTGGCATTTATTTAGCTCTCGTTCTTTACCATTTAGGGTAGCTTCAGCTGGTTGCAGTTAATTTTTTTACTTCTTAGGATTGCAGTACTTCAGGAATAAGCACGTCTCTTGACGTGAAAACTAGCCTACTTTTGTTTGCTGCAAATTCCGAACAGATGTACTTTGTATCCACTTTAACTTGGATCGCCTGTTTCGTTGTTAGACAACTCTGGGTTGAATATATAATCCTGGGATCGCAGAAAGGCACTTTTATCATCAGTGTTTCCACAAAATTTCGCCTGCAGCGCATTTCGCAGTCTTCATTAGTTAGACAAAGGTAGCCTCATTTAGTTAGCGTTTAAGGCTTGGAATTTTGGGGGGCTTGAACTATGTTAAAAGATAGACTTTGTATGGGAAGTTATTAAATGCTGCCAGAAAAAAAGGCGGATTAAAAAAATCTCGCTTGCGCCGCATTAATTAATCATGGCCACAGCCATTAGCGACGTTGTCGCTGTGCAGCAGCACCATTTTTGTGATTATCTGAAGTCCTGTTGGCAAAGCTGGAAAAGTCTCCAATGGTATAACGCTAGTGAAGAAGCGGAAAAGCGTGAAAACGCGCCGATTTTTCTTTTTAGACTTGTTTGTACATTCTGCAAATTTTTACGTTGTAGCTTCGTGAAGGCAACCCGCTGTGTTTTTACAATTTTTGTTAATAAATTCAGTAAAAATCAGGTACCGATTCGGTCAATTTCACCAGGTGCCCCCCTCCCCCCCAATGAAGAAAGACTCGGGACGCCCCTGTCTGTAAGCATTCGGGCTCATCACGAAAGTTTATGTTTCGTCGGCACATCGGATTCTATTTACACGTAAGAAATAATGTTCAGTCTTGTCGGGCGAAATAAAGAAGAATTCAAATTCTGTATGCTTGTCGGGTGTCGGTATTCTTCTCGGCACATCGGGTTCCTTTTATACGAAAGAAATCAAATTCTGCAAACACTGTCGGGCGCACCCAGAAAGTTTTAGTCTCGTCGGCACATCAGGTTATTTTGTCACGTCAGAAATCAAGTTCTGTACAGTCTTGTCGGGAGAACATACAGAAGAAATCAAATTCTATAAGCTTTTGCCAAGCGTCAGACATTTCGTCTTTCTAGACGTAAGAATTCAAATTTAAATTTTTGTCGGGTGAACTTTTTGTAGGGCTAATCGCGAAAGTTTATGTTTCGTCCACAAAACGAAATTTTTCAACCCACGAGAAATCTAATGAATGCAGAAGTTTTGTTGGACGAAGACCGATCAGAAACGAAGTCTCCTCGGCGAATCGGGACCTTTTTTTCAATTTCGGCAAACCTGTTTTCCTTCTTTTGTTTGTGGGTCGTTTGTGCGTGTGACCCACAAACTTTTTGGTTGATCTGTAAAAGCCGATGATCGGTAAAAAGCCTTGTCGGCCAATTGGGATCATTATTTCTTCTCTTGGTCACGTCTCTGTGTGGTTATAAGATTGAAGAGCAAATGACGGGATGCAGTGCAATGACCATCGCAGTATCCAGCGTTATGAACTTTAAGCAGTCGGCATGCGCGCATGGTACATTTCTGAGAAATCAGTTGCTACTATCGCAAAATTGCATAGTTTGGGCATTATGTAACCCGTGGCCTCGCCTGTATTTGCCCGTTTAAGCTAACATGTATGAAAAAGAATTCCATCAAGATCCCGGACTTTACATGGAACATCTGAGACACTAGCTCTTTCCACTTGCCAAGTTTCATTCAAATCCGATTGCCCGTCAAAAGTTATAAATGCCACTAGAGTCCGGATTCCCCATCCCTCCATTCCCTCCACGATGTTCCGATCGTGCAAACGACTATTCTCAAGCCGGTCCATTCGGATCCCTCATATTCCTGCCGAGTTTCATCATCCTATTACACCAAAAAGTACCAAACTCGGTGGATCACCAGAATTAAGGATCTAGCTAATTTCTTTATTTTTGTTGTTTGTTTGTTGTAGTGTTTGTTTATGTCTTTTAACGTGAAACTACTTTTTTGCAGTAAATTCAGAAAGAAATCTACTTTGTGATTTCATCTGTGATTTCACAGGTAGAATTACTTTTATTTTTGACCGCAAAAAGGCGCTCTGCTCATCAGCGTTTCCACACAAGTTCGTAGTATTCTCTATTTGGAAGAACGGTGTTTCATCTAGTTGGCGCTTTCATGAAATTCTTGGGCATCTGAAACACATTAGAAGCTACAACTTGTATCGTAGGATTTCGTAGGTATGGCTAAATTTAAAAAAAGAAGACTTAAAAAAATTTCGCATGCGTCGCTTAGTTTAACTTTTTCTGGGTACAGTCGTTGGAAGCTTCGCGTTTTACCGAAAGCTGAAATAAAAAGCCGAAGGTGTAACTGGAATACACGAATTTACATCAAAGTAATCAACTGATGAACTGCAGTCAGTTTTAAACCGGTTCTATCCTGGCGGGAATTTTTCAGTCCTTCGGCACAAAGTGGACGTCCCCACCCCCAAAGATAAAAGGCTAGTGACGCCCCCAGTGTGTGTGTGTGAGGGGGGGGGGGGGTTAAGCCCCCCCCCCAATACTATTCTTCCAATACTGTGTAAGGCTAATAATGCTACTTACCAAGAACAGAAGGAACCAGAAGTATCTTGAAATTACTGAAAGAACATGACACACACATGTCCAAATTAAAATGTCCTTGACATGCCTAGAAAAGGAAAACAAATAACTATCGACGTCGTTTTTCGGCTCAAAAATAGTGTTTCGTGATCGTTTGTGTCCCACAGGTTGTTTTGTCTGGCCAACAAGATTTTTGTGGCTTGCACTGTGGCTCAACTTTGACAAATAACTCCCGAGTTGATTTTCGATTTTGTGGCTGGAACTTAGCAGTACATTTAATTTAGCGACAAATTCAGGTCCGAATAATAAAACTAGCTACTTTGTCAAGCCGGCAGACATACAAATGAGGGTCCTAATAGTACGGAATGCTAAGGACGTACGCTTGATGTTCTAATTATTGAGATAGTATCCCGATTTAAGGTTTCCCCAGGTTTCAACATGTGATTCGAGTGTATGGCCCACACGTATTGTTTCCGTGACAGAAATATGGGACTCGAATATACCGCGGAAAGATGCCTATACTCACACAGCCTGTACTGGCAGATTCAAATTGCAAAATTTCATCAAAGATATCTAGATAAGATTTTCAA
Source organism: Branchinecta lynchi (assembly GCA_023053575.1). NCBI lineage: Eukaryota > Metazoa > Arthropoda > Branchiopoda > Anostraca > Branchinectidae > Branchinecta > Branchinecta lynchi. The sequence continues at coordinate 8,140,786 of JAKZAP010000001.1, forward strand.
TCCATGGATGCGATCACTGTAGGTTCTTTTTGTTTAGCGAACAGTCAACGAACTATGTGCTGTGAAGGTTTTAACGCTGGTTCCAAATGAAATCGCTATACATACAAAAACTGATCCGACTTACTCTCCCACACCACTGTTCATGTTCAGGTCTACACCTGCGTCAAGCAGCTGCCCAGATTCAGAAAAGCTGGGACGAGCCATATATCTCATGAACTGGAAACATCCTATGTATACAGCAGCAGCAAGCAGAAACAGACTCTACGAAAGAAACGAACAAATTAGAGGAGAACAGTTTCTTTAAATATGCAAAGCACCTGCTCCACTTGTCGAAATTACGCCATAACCATACAGTGACGAAGAAGTTCAAAAGTCAAGATGCAAGTGTTACCCTTTTGGATATTTACTCATCGCTTTAAAAAATTATGGACAGCAGGGACAACCAGCGCATGGCGTCATTCACTGCTTCCTGATTGAAGATTGAAAATTAAGTGTCTTTCTCTGTGTGTTTATGCGTTTTGTTTATTTTCTTCATTTACTCCGCTTTTTCGAAAAGGCGGGTCATAAATAAATTACTTACTTACTTACTTTAGTCTTTTGTCAAGTAGCCTGCTGGCACTCTAAGGAGAGTTAGGAATTCTTCCAGGACCTTTAGCCAAGTGGATCTTGAGCAGCTGTTGAGATATCTGGCAGAAGTAAGGCCGGAAGTTTCGATCAGTTTCCTCAGAGTAGATATGACGTATAAGGGTAAATACACATGCTGAATCCATACCTGAAGTTGGTTTTCTCAGATGACTAGCCATTCGCATTAATCTGTTTTAAATTTTCACAGTAAAAATGTTCAAGGAATCTGGCGAAGACCGGATATCTACAAGACGCAATTGTCTGGATCAAACTATTCAATTTTTGGGATCCGAAACGTTTGATCTTGTTCTTAAGGTATGCAAGAATTTGTAGCGCTATATCTGCATCCCGCCTTTTATGACTTATGAAGTTTAGTTCCTAGAAGGCTACGGGGCTACCGAAATTTAAGTTCGCTGGATTCTCTGCAGACTAAAATTGGTGCTGACGTATGTTTCCGACTTGGTGCGCACCACGGCCTCATCCGTCTTTTTCACAGAGTGTTTTCCAGTTTTAATTTGTTTATTTTTATTTATTTTTCATAAGACCTCGTACCACCACTACTCTACACGACCAGCCACGTTATACACATTACGCCCATGCTTCCCAATCCATATTTTGTTACCATAACAAGACAGCGAAATTTATATAACGAATTATATAAATAAATATTAATAATTCCATGACTCACCATTAGACGGGAACCCGCCCCACAAACCCACTGATAGGTACTCGGCAAAGATCAACCCGAAATCTCAGAAAAAAACACCAATGCGCAAGCGAGGGAACCGATGGCCGGCAACTTATGTGGAACCCAACCAAAATTTCTAACCAACATAATAACATAAGAAAAATAAGAATTTACTTTAAATTTTGTATTTATCATTGATTCTTGAATTTAATTTATAAGTATAGAATGACGTTGCTTTTTAGTGGAGGGTTCCTTGGAACAATCCACTATAGCGAGCGCTGTAATAGCAGGTCTCAAGTCCAACTCTCGTATATTTGGGGAGATGTATCTATGGATGAGGGTTCGCTGTAACAGCAACAAATAAGACGACACGACGTACTTTGATCTTTAATGAACAGTTGGAAACTTGACTGCTTTGTCATATGATGATGATGTACTGTTCTTAATGAATTGTGACAAAGGGGGCAATAGGCTGCTACGATTTGGTTTATTGCACTTGTTATTACCTTGCTAATGAAGAAGAGGTTTAGAGGGAGGGTCTGGCTGGCAGACCCAAAGGCAGACCATTCAGTGTTCCAACTAATGCTATTCGTGCAAGACCTTCAACATTTCTTTGGATTATACTGGCGGTTTGTTTACATTTAAAGCTTTTAAAGTGGGATGATTACAGATTGGGTTTATTTCAATCCTTACTTGGTTATTGGGGATGAGAAATGTCTTGGTTCTAAAGTTGTCTGTATATTAAATGTGGTAAACATTTTACTTTTACACTCCACGTCTGAGCACTTGCGCACTTGTTTTTTGGAAGATATTTGCTGCAGTCAATATATGGTAGTTAAAGATGCCACCAGCCCGTGATCGAAAAATAAGGTGAGAACCGAGATCATAGGTTAACTTAAGGTGCTGCATTTTCCATTTATGACGAGTTTCATAAGCATGGTCAGGTTGCTAAGGGAAAAAATTACTCGAACGAAAGTTCGAATAGTTCCGACCTTCCAGCTCCTTCCAAAGGATACATGATCTGTGTCTGACTAATAGGCCCAACGGTGCCTTGGAGTGTTATGAAACATACAAGACAGGCTGCATCTTGCAATACTAGCAACTATGGTGTGGGACTCAGGATCTTTGACTTTTTCCCAAATTTGTGTTTCTACATAGCAAAGCAGCAAGATTTTGTACGCTATAGTCGGACAGTTTACTTACTATATCTCCAACACCCATCTTTGAGTAGAAAAATGAGTTAACAAAGAAGAAAACTGCATTTGAGCCAAGGATCATGTTGCGATAGAATGTTAAGGTTTCAACATTTTCTTCAGCAATCTGCTTCTGACCTTTTGTGGCCTGCTTCCCTTTCTGTACCTACAAAAAGTATATACGATAAACCGTGAATCAAGCATGGTAAATATTGTGCTGGGGACCAATATCGTTGCAGTACATACGAAAAACATGAAAAGCTTTTGCTGCAACAGAAGCATTTGGTTGCTTGCTTGAGCAAGGAATTGTATTGTATCCCTTGAATGGAGAAAGACAGCTCCAGAAAACAGCAATTCTCCTGCAAATTTTCAAAACAGCTACCTTGCATTCTATTTATTTGCAAATTTGAAACAGTTGCTTTTGTTCCAGGAACAGACAACATTCCAGGGAATATGGCATTAAATTTGCAGCATAAGAGCAGCTAAGTACCAGATTAAATGTGATTACAAGAGTAATATATGATAGCTAAGGCTTTTTGATAGATATCTAAAAGCCAGTAGATGGTCCTGATAAGTAAAAATCTATTACTATTTTGGTTTGGATTGCATAGAAAACATAACACAGAGCTTGAAAATGGTCCCATTCGATCTCAGGTAACAGGCCTTCCATAACTTTTGATTAATGTGTACAACACTCAGTAGAAAGTGTTCCTGATAAAAAAAAAATAGTGGAAAAAGTCTCTGAAGAAAATTAGAAAAGTAAATCAGCGGTTAGATAAATACCTACCGATGCCTATTCAGTCCTACACATCACTCTTGTAGTCAGTTTGTTATTGACTGTTTCTAAAAAATACTGAATGTAGGCCTACATCTCAGAAACTCAATGCAAGTTCCCTAAAAACTTGTAGCTTCTTGCATAGAAAGCGAAAGATTCTAGAGACCAACCGAAATACCTGGATCATTTTTACCAACTATTTTTAACAGAAAAAAATTGTTTTAAGAGAAAGCGGCTGTTTTCAAGAAAAAATCAATTATTCTTATGAAAAAAATCAATGATTTTTCGAGTTCCAATATGCATGTGACACCTCTGGCTATACTTATGCAAATTAGTAGCCTACAGCCTTGCATTTACCCAGTGATGTAATGCTAACATACTGTACAGGGGGATCAGTACCTGAGGGGGGGGGGGGGGCAGGTATGGCTAGCCAAACTCGAGGCGGCGTGGCAGGGCGGCTGCCGGCGACGTGCCGCCCATTTCAGTTTTTCGTTGCAGGTAGTAGGTAAGGTTGCGATAACTGCAAGCATTGAAGGAGTCGTATCTCTGAGCTCAGTGGCGATCTGAAGGGCATGAGTATGGGAGGTGACTACCGCAAAATACAAGACTGGCGGACATCAAAGCTAGTATTTATAAGGTTAAGGTGAACATCATTCGTAAGAACAGGAATTCGCTTCCGCAATATCTCTGCCCGAGGCAGATTGTAATGACTGAAACTGAGCGCGCAGGCAATTTTTTTCTTAATATGATCTTTTTTGTGCAAAATACTAATTCTTCCCTAACAAAATCTAGCATTTGATATGGCCCAAAGCCCTTGCCAAGCCAAAGAATCCCTTATGAGCAGAACGTCTTTTTAGACCCCAAACCCTCAAAAGAGTTTTGCTGGAAGTTTGTACATGACAGTGATTCAAATCCACCCTTTCTGAAAAAAAGTTTACCAACACTACGACGAATCCCAAACAATTCTACGGTAAGTTTGTGCATGACAGTGATTCAAATAACCCTTTCTGAAAAAAAAGACTGACCACCCAGAAAAAAATTAAAACACTATGGGGGGAGGGGGGGATGCCCCGCTCCCCACCAAATTTTGTCGGCTAGTTGGTAAAAAATAGCCGGGTCTGCGCGAATCGCCATGATTTTTTAAGCAAAACAGACGAGTTTTTCTTAGAAACAGATTTTTTTTTTTTAAACAGCCGGTTTCTCGTAAAAATAGTAGTTTTTTGTTCTTAAAAACAGTACTTATCAGTCTAGTACACTAGCCCCATTTCAGGCACGGTGCTCAAACGTCTAGCACCATGCCTGGGTGCTAGACGTTCAAGCACTGTACCTTGGATTTCATGTATGGTGCATGGATTTCAGTATACAGTGCATACAGAAAAAACACAGTTTCTGTCATCACAACTGAGCACCAGCTCGGACAGGGCTGAAATTACTACTATGAATTAGAGAAATCAAAGACAATCCTTTTTATATTTTTCACAACAAAAACAAAAGGGCTCTAATGATGATGGAGATGAAAAACCTAACAGCACCCCATGTATTTTCCCTATCTATTCCCCAAGAGCCAATATTCTGGTTGGCTGCTAGGTGGAAAAAGCTGAGGCACAGGACACTTTGCATGCAAAACCCTTGACTATGTAGAAAAGGAAATGAGGTTTTTCACATCTGTCATCAGCCGAGCCCTTTTGTTTTTGTCGTGAAAAATATATAAAGGATTGTCTTTGATTCCTCTAATTCATGGTAGTAATTTCAGCCCTGTCCGAGCTGGTGCTCAATTGTTATGACAGAAACTGTGTTTTTGATGTATGCACTGTATACTGAAATCCATGCACCATACATGAAATCCAAGGTAGAGTGCTTGAACGTCTAGCACCCAGGCATGGTGCTAGACGTTTGTGCACTGTGCCTGAAAAGGGGCTAGTGTACTAGACTGGTACTTATTTAGGGACTGGGACATCTCAGCAAAGACTGACGATATTTGGGGGTTTAGTGAGAGGAGACTTATAGCTGACTGATTTAAGGATGATGTCAGTTCATTTGCTCGGAAGGCAGATATCAGTTTTCTTATTTGTCCTGTCAGATTACTGCAATCGAAGAGGACGTGTTTGAGGGATTCCTCCCAGAGGAGACAGAATTGCTGACAGCTCACAGCATTTTTTCTACTTGTTTAGCATCACAGCTGCTGCTCTTAGTCAGTGGTAGCCAATGCTGGTTGCTCTTGATTTGAATGGAGATGATTGCATCGGAATCAGGTTTTGCAGTATCTTCTGGGTTCTTATTCTAAGCATGTCTCTAAGGTGTTTATGGCTTTGCTAGATGGCTGAATGTCCTTTGGTGGCCATCCCTAAGACTTTGTCAGCGCACTTGTACCCTTTAATGCCACAACGGCTTAGTATATGCTGGAACTTCACCTCCATGCTTTGGTTGCTCAGTGATTACAGCATACATCGAATTTTGGCCAGATCAATTTCTTTTGCATCCCAATGTAGTTTGGAGATCTGCTCCAGTCAATTCTCCAGTGACTGGCAGTGAGCTTCATGAGCAGTCTAGTACACTAGCCCCTTTTCAGGCACGGTGCTCAAACGTCTAGCACCATGCCTGGGTGCTAGGCCTTCAAGCACTGTACCTTGGATTTCATGCATGGTGCATGGATTTCAGTATACAGTGCATGCATCAAAAACACAGTTTCTGTCATGACAACTGAGCACCAGCTCGGACAGGGCTGAAATTACTACCATGAATTAGAGAAATCAAAGACAATCCTTTATATGTTTTTCACAACAAAAACAAAAGGGCTCAGCTGATATCAGATGTGAAAAACCTCATTTCCTTTTCTACTTAGTCAAGGGTTTTGCATGCAAATTGTCCTGTGCCTCAGCCTTTTCTACCTAGCAGCCAACCAGAATATGGCTCTTGGGGAATAGATAGGGAAAATACATGGAAAATAGATAGGGTACTGTTAGGTTTTTCATCTCCATCATCATTAGAGCCCTTTTGTTTTTGTTTTGAAAAATATATAAAGGATTGTCTTTGATTTCTCTAATTCATAGTAGTAATTTCAGCCCTGTCCGAGCTGGTGCTCAGTTGTGATGACAGAAACTGTGTTTTTGATGTATGCACTGTATACTGAAATCCATGCACCGTACATGAAATCCAAGGTACAGTGCTTGAACGTCTAGCACCCAGGCATGGTGCTAGACGTTTGAGCACCGTGCCTGAAATGGGGCTAGTGTACTAGACTGTTCATGAGTAGCTGAAGACAAAACCTTTTTCATCTGTGGGGGGTTTTGTCGGATGTATGCCAGCACGATATCGACTTTGATCTCACCCCTCTTTCAGTGATCTGTCTATATACGAATAAAACAGACCTGGACAAGACCACTCACACAAACAGGACATTCTTGTTCGACAAGAAGAGACAATTGTCACAAATAACATGACCTAGACAAGATTCATCTTTCTCTCAAACAAAACGCGGCTTAAGTTTTCGTCTGTATACCCAGACCATACCAACCTAACACACAAACTTACCGCCATCCCTAGCAAATCTTGCTTTCGGTAATTTGAACTTTACGTGGCTGGGCCGTTTGGACTATTTGGCAGAAAAATCCTGAAATAAATTGCAAAGTACAGGCAATAATGTGATAAATCATATATTACAAAAAAAATTATGTGATTTCCTATACTGATCAGTTACGGTTTAAATATTTTATGGTTTCCGTTCACGCTTTTTATATTTTTTGTAGAACGACTTTTCTCGATACGTCACTCTTACGGTATTTTGAGGTCTGAAGTAGAAACACTAGCTAAATTTCAAATCTGCTTGCAACACGCTCTCAAAAATGGCTAAAAGTATCAGAAGCAAATGGAAGAGAAAAATGAGAGCCATTAAAAGAGTGCGCTATGATCAGAAGTCAACAGACAAGCTGAAGCTGTTACTGTCTGTTCAGCAGCATAAAGAGGAACAAGAAGACCTGAAAAAGGATGCTGCAATGACTGTAAGTTTTTCAGCCTACTTCAGTAAAGCCTTTAGACCACTACGGTATCTGTTATGCTTATTATGGCTGATTAGTGATAATTAGTATAATCTTTAAGTGTCTGAAGAAGATTAGATCTCTACATTTCCTGATTGCCTGGATAAAAAAGACCACTAAATAACATTCTTGGGATCCCATCGAAACCTTTGGGCTCGTTCTGTTGGCTGTACTATAATGTAAGTTGGTTGGTAAGTTTGTTTGCGATGTTAATTTTCTGTGTCTATGTACTGTACTGGAGCCTATACTATTTCCATCAGAAGTTAACCTGTCTATTCCATTGCCCAGCTTTGGTTGTCTTTTTCTCATTACAGAAACTTCCAAAAAAGGTAAACAATATCTCAAAAGAAAGCCATCTTCTTCTTCTTCATCGTAGATTTTCACCCGAGATAATAGCGTGCAAGCTGCATTGCCAGTGCATAATCATGCACTGGCATGACCCTAAAATTTTCTCGGGACTTTGTTACCGTTACAGCTAGTCATCCGAATTTTGTTTCCGTCATATAGCCTAATCATTGTTTAACCTAGGTACTTGGAAAAATATGAAAGCAAATTGTATGATTGTTAGAAATAAACATGAATTCAATATAAGGAAAACATTTAGTGTTTTAAACAGAGAAGATCTTTGCCTTTTTGGCTTACAGAAATTGACGTCAACTCTCTTGTACTGTAATGACGCCGGAAGCGGTGATTCTATTTCTGTCACAACAGTGCCTAAATATCTGAATTTAGAAAGATTTATCAGTGAATATGATTTTATGATTTTAACAGGTTTAACTATTTTAGACAGGTTGTGGTGCATCTAAGGCACATCTAAGCTAGAAAACTAATTCTGTTGGGTGCTGACGGAAATAGTATAGGTTCCAGTATTTACTTTTTACTTGCCTTTCTTCATTTTGTTGAAAAATTTCTCGCCTCCTTTCCACTCAACTTCCACAGGCCTTTCATTGTATAAGACATTTTTAAATGTTTGGACTTGCTGGTGGCTACAAGAATCTGAACTGGTTCCCTGTCAAGGCAGTGTCAAGGGGTGAAAAAGTTGACTTCCTCTTTGCCGGTAAATGCCAAAGGCGAATGCCCTTATCAAGGATGTAGGGTTGAATCTTGTATAGGCAAAAGCAAACATCTGCTATGCTGTATACATTTTTTCACCGATAGCTAATTTTTTTTCTCTCTTTTGTTCTTTATTTCTTTTTTTTCCATTTACTCTATTCTTGTTCAGTTTGAATGCAACAGGCTATAAAGACGGGTTACATACATACATACTGACAAAAATTAATATTGTAGGAACCAGAACCCACATCCTCTGGAGTGACTGATGTTGTCAAAACCAAGATAAACGCAAGAACGCTCAGGGATCCGAAGAACCAGTACCCTGGATGGTTAACAAAGAAGCAGAAAAAAATTATGACGTCAAAGGTGAAGAACAGCAAGAAACTAAAGAATAAAAAGAAAGTCCTACCAAGCGTCTGGAAGCAATCGCTTTGAGACTTGTGGTATCTTTTGTAATTTTTCTGTTTTCTTAAGACAGCGGAGCGTTGCTATCAACCCTTGTAGTTTTGTTTCTGCAGTTCCTCCATCTCTGTTGTGCCCTTTGATTGGTGTCTAGGGTTTGACAAAGATGTGAGGCCAAACTTGTTAGGAAGGGAAATGCATGGAATTTTGATATAACTAATAAAGAACTGTGAAAGCAGGTGCTGTTTAGGGGTGTCATGGCGGGAGAGCACTTTGAGGGATCTTATATAGATTAAACTTGCTTATCCCACTTGAGATCTGAGGTAGATGAAGACCAGAAAGTTTGAGCTCCTCCCTTCTGTGATCCTGTATGTGAGGTTTGAAATTTTGATTCGACTTGGGAAGAGATACAGTTACAGCGGCTTTTTTGCCTTGGTTGACGGTCATCGGTTGGCAAAAGCTTTTTCACTGATGTCATTCATTATGGAGACTGCACTGCTGCGGATGTTTTTGTAACAGCGCTCTAAGATCGAGAGATTGTCAACGAATTTCCAACGGTTGCCACAGAAGCCTACAGGGTCATTGATAATGGAAAAGCAGGGGTCCGAGCAGAGTGCCTTGGGGCATACGACAGTAAGTTGGTAGTGGATCAGAAAAGACATTTGCTTAGGCTACTTTGTCCTCCTGTCAGAAAGGAAAGTTGCGGTTAGTCGGACAAGGAGAGGATGGACACTAAAATCATTTAAAACCTTCCTTAGCAGAGTGGAATGGCAGATGAGGTCGATTTTCGAGTATCCTTCTCGGGGGACTCCCCCCCCCCCCCAAAGCTCTTGTGATAGTACTTTCGTCGGGCGAAGCCCAGCGAAAGTTCAGTTTTTTTTACGGCGCCGGAATGCTGGCAAACATAGAAGAAATAAAACTTCTTCAGCACACATTGCCTCCTGCACTTCTTCCGATACTATGAGCAACGGCGAAGATAGAAGTAGAGGGGTATCAACACAAAGCTAAAGCAGGTACCTGTTACCTCTAGCTCAGCTCAGTTTTGTTGGGGTATTAATAGTCGCCGCATGGGGCCAAAGACGGAGGTTCTATCCGATTATTTGTTCTTGCTATTCGTCCCCCCAATGGTCATCACCATCGTTAACTAAACCTCGACTAGGGAGACTTTTTCAGTTGTATTACTTCATTATAAAACATAGAAGAAATAAAACTTCTTCGGCACATATTGCCTCCTGCACTTCTTCCGATACTATGAGCAACGGCGAAGATAGAAGTAGAGGGGTATCAACACAAAGCTAAAGCAGGTACCTGTTACCTCTAGCTCAGCTCAGTTTTGTTGGGGTATTAATAGTCGCCGCATGGGGCCAAAGACGGAGGTTCTATCCGATTATTTGTTCTTGCTATTCGTCCCCCCAATGATCATCACCATCGTTAACTAAACCTCGACTAGGGAGACTTTTTCATTTGTATTACTTCATTATAAAAAAAGACCAACCTTCTAATGATGAGAGTTCGCACTACCCTTCAATTTAAAAAAGGAAAGCTTGTCTTTCACGTTCATTTACATATGGAACTAGCGCACTTCCTCCGTGAGATGTATACTGATAATGAGGCATGGGAACACACGCTAATCCGCTTGGAATTGTGAAATGGTGTAAGATCAGTTACCAAACACAGCTGGTTCTTAGCATAGACGCTTCCGGATTTTTATTCAGTGTCTGGAATGAATTCCGACGCGTTAACTACTCCCCGACACTTGATATACACCTTTTCCGGCAACACCGACGTTGGACTAGCACCAGCACGATTCACTAGCAGGCATCGGGCACTTATTAAAATCGAGAGTGGGCAACCCCTCGCAAACAGTCGTATTTACTGGAATTATGTGACTTATCTGCAGTGTGGTGATACGACACCTTAACTAGTAAACAAAGACAATTCCTGACCAAAGCTTAGCAAGGTAAACTGCGAAGCATGTTTTCCCGGGCCCCACTCTACTCTCACCGGTACACGTTTTACGGTCGAAATTGTGAAGAAAAGACGCTAAAAACGTAAAATAGTCGAGATAAAAAATAAATCCACCTACGCCATTCTTTTTTTTTTTTTTTCTCGCGATGGTGGCAACATTTCTGGAAACTTTTACTTCCAAGTTTGACCAGGATAAAACGTAAAGAGTGGGTAATAAACAAATAAACGAACCAAATTACTTGCAGATGTGACTGAATGTGGCTGGGGCATAAAGCGTTGGCACTTTATATACCTGAACCCGCGAACAGGAGCTCAGCTTCTTCTTATCAAGATGTACTTTACACACATGCACCCGTTAACAACAATTGAAGACCGTGGCCCGAGGGGCTGCCCACTCTCCGCCACTTGGTGTACACCATGTTGCGCCACCCATCCGCCACCCACCCGCCACGCGCGCCACTCATCCGCCACCCATTCGCCACGCGCGCCACTCATCCGCCACCCATCCGCCACGCGCGCCACTCATCCGCCACCCATCCGCCACGCGCGCCACTCATCCGCCACGCGCGCCACCCATCCGCCACGCGCGCCACTCATCCGCCACCCATCCGCCACGCGCGCCACTCATCCGCCACCCACCCGCCTCTTGCTAAAAAATAGCTATTTTCGATCTAGCGATCATTTTTACCTACCGAATTCTCGCCCTCTAGCGAATTCTCTACATCTAGCGATGACAGGCAGTGCAACGGGAATCAAGAAGAAGTTGCATCTTGGTCTTGTGTAAATAATAAAATATTTTTCGTTAATTATCCTTTTAACTCTTCTTTTGTTTTATTCGTATTTCTGTAGACATCATATACCATATATGGTGTAGCCTAAGCTACAGCTATTCCAAGAATCTTTAATTTCATAGCAAAATATTTGTCTTGGCTAGCCCTACAATTTGTGACCCATTGTTACTCGGGAGTCGGAAGTTTGTGAAGATATCCCTATTATCGCAAATAATATTAGTAAATTTGCAAATTTTAGCGCGAGTAACATCGAACTGTTGAAACGTAGCGACTTTTGCCTAGTCCGCAAATCCGAGAACGATTCACCCGTACCTATACGAACAAGAGCTGTAAGCTCATATGGCACTTGCAAGCATACGCAGTATGTAATAGTAACAGCTAAAATTCTTGCTGTGTTGAGGAACAGACGGTTATGGACCTTTAGGATTCATGTAAATGTATGGTTTAGTAAAAATATGCCATGCAATTCGCGGTCACAATGCGCAGTTTAAGCGGGCTACGAATCCGTTTTGTAAGCCAATGCACTGGTACACAAATGACCATGGGCCTTTGGCTCACGAAAGCACATGATTCGCTCGAAAGTATTATTTGTTTTGCATTTTCCGGCTGAGATTCGCAATTTAAGGGGCTCGAACTGAACTTGGAAGCAAAATACTTAGGGCACAGATGATCATGGGCCCTTGGGGATCCTAAAAATGTTTAGTTTCTTAAAAATGTTTTTTCAAATTTGCGGTAACATTGGTGCTTTAAATATGCTGGAAAGTCATTTGTAAAAATTATCACTGGCCCTTGGGAATCGGGAAATGGATCTTTTGGTCAAAAGTATTTTTCACTTTGCAGTTACGCACTTTAAGGGGGCTAAAATTCATATACTTGAAGTACAAATGATCATGGCAGTTAGGGGGGTTATGAACGTATTCATGAGATCAGAAACACATCCTTTAGTCAACTGTGAAGTTCCTTCGGATCCGACCAACCGTTCAAAAGTTATGCAGGAAATTCTGGTAGTCCGGATTCCAATCCCCATTGCTCCCCCGAAGATAGTTGGATCGAGGAACTGACTGCTTCCAAGTCAACCTGATCGGGTCTCCAATCAGCCGAATTTCACCGTCCAAGTGCATTTGCATTTGCAACCTTCAATCGCGATCACTGGATTTCCGGAAAACCCCTTCCAAGACTCCCACAGTGCGCCAATCCGGTCCATTTCTGTCAAAAATGTATTTACAACTTGTCCTTGTTCTAAGCCTGTTCCGAGGTTTCCGATCCCCCTCCAATCCCCCCCCCCCCCCCCAGAGTTATCGGATCCGGTCCGGACACGAAATGTTACATCCGTGGCACCAGTTGTTTCCAACTGTCAAGTTTCGTTTGTGTCCGATGGCCCGTTCGAAGTTATGCTTGCCTCAAGATCTCGGATTACCTCCCCCCCCCCCCCCCCCCCGATGGTTGGATCGGGGAAGTGACTTTTCTTAAGTCAATCTGGTCGGGTCCCTGATAAGTCTGCCAAGTTCCATCGTCCTAGCACAAACTGGAAGTACCTTAACCCGTGATAACCGGAAATCCGGGACCCAGAATCCCCCCCCCCCCCCACAGTGCCGGATCCGATCTGGTTATGTCAACGATGTACCAAGGATATGTGCTTGCTCTTCCGAGAAAGTTTTATCCTGATCCCTCCTCTCTAAGCGTGTCAGTATATTTCCGGTACCCTCCCTCACACTCCCCCCTCGGTTGTGTGATCTGGTCTGGACATAAAATGGGACATGTGAGGTATGTGTTCTTTCTACATACCAAGTTTCATTCAGATCTGATCACCCGTTTGAAGGTTACGCAAGCCTCAGTATTCCGGATTCCCCCTCCTTTCACTCCCCCACGATGGTGGAATCGGGGAAGTGACTATTTCCAAGTCAGTTTGGTGGGGCCCCTGATATGACTGACAAGTTTCAACAACCTAGCACATCTGGAAGTACCTTAACCCATGATAACCAGCATTCCGGAATCCAGCATCCCCCCCCCCCCCAGTGACCGGACACGATCCGTTTATGTCAACGATGTATCAAGGATATGTGCTTGTTCTTCCCACCAAGTTTCATCCCGATCCCTCGAATCTAAGACGTGTGATGATTTCGGCTCGGCAAGCTGGTGATTTGGCCTTTCGTAGGAACGATTCAGTGGCGGTTAGCTTGCAGCAGAGTATTAAAATTGGTGACTGGTGTGTTTTTTTGAAGAGCTAACGTTCATCAGTTCGGCCCTTAACACGTCTTAGAGGGTATTTTGGTCGGAAGAGTCAAAGCCAGGCTTCACCTTCCAGATTCCCAGACTTCCGGGGCTTCCACCCAACCCTTCCAGATTCTCATGATAATGATGACAACTAAACGTGATGTTCTTCAACATTTCCTAGATGTCCCCTTTACATTTCAAATATCTCTTGCATCCCAGTCAGAACTGTCAATCACTTTCCCTTTTCTTTCCCCATTTGCATATTTGTTGTGTCTCTCGAACGGTTGCCTCTATGGCACCTTCCAGACATCCGGAATCTGGGGTGTCCAACACCACGGACTTCCAGACGTTTTTGGCCTGGCTTCACCTTCCAGATCCGTCTCGAGGAAAAACGGCTGTCTGGAATCCGGAAGAAAAATCTGGAAGGTGAAGCCTCACCTTCACTGAGTTTGGGTCACTGAATGGCTCACGAGTACGTGAATATAATGAAATGGAACAAGAAATCTTCAGGGGGTCTTGCTTATCGCATTATATTTATTTTATGTAGTCTATGTAGTACAAATAAATGAATGAATGAATGAATGAAATAATTGTCAGTGCCGACGTCTGATGTCTATGCCAGTGGTTTCTGTTTATCACTCAGATGGATATGTAAAATCGACAGTGATAAATCAAGGTTACTACAGCTCGTCTTTCTGTCGCTTGACGATACGATGAAGTTCAAATTTTTTCCTAGAAAGTTTTTAGTTATTACTTTGCTGCTGCAGGAAACCTAGTAAACTTGACTAGCGTTTATAGTCGTGACCCGTCGAAAACTTGGGGTCTTTGCAACCCATCCGCCTCCTTTCCGACCCGCGCCACCAATCCGCCTCCCTTCCGCCACGCGCGCCACCCACCCGCCTCCCTTCCGCCACGCGCGCCACCCATCCGCCACGCGCGTCACCCATCCGCCTCCCTTCCGCCACGCGCGCCACCCATCCGCCTCCCTTCCGCCACGCGCGCCACCCATCCGCCTCTCTTCCGCCACGCGCGCCATCCATCCGCCACGCGCGCCACCCACCCGCCACGCGCGCCACCCGCCACCCGGTGTACATCGATTTTGAGAGTGGGCAACCCCTCGCCGTGGCCTACACCTGCCCCTGTAGAAATGATATCTATTCACAGGACAGGACTAAATGTCGATCACATTATTAGTACTTTCGGCGAAGCTATCATTTACTTTGACATCACTCTTGAATAACAAAATTGTAATACAATCTACCCGTCATAATAAGGATAAAAAAGAAACATCAATCACGCATATAGATCCGCTCCTTCTTTGGTAGGATTCCGATCAGATACTTTTTCAGGTCATGTAGCGCGGCATTTGAGTGGCCTACACTTCTATAGGCCACAGATGCATCCCTTCCAGCATGTTCCAGGATAACATCGTTTCCACCTGGATGCTGGAATATAAAATAGTTATTACATGTATGTCATCAAAAAAGTAGAACCACTGTCTCCCGCTTTCTATACCTCAACCATGCTGAATCGCATCGATTCTCGATGCAAACGAGCGTAGGTAGGAGTTATGCGGAACATCAGAATTCGTTACCTCCATGTCGCATTAGAGCACCTTAGAAGAAAAGTCGAGAGTAAACAGACTGTTGGGTGTTAATGTGACGTGTTAAGAATGGGGAGCGTCCTTCGTTCTGATTCAGAATGGTGTGACTCGCGCCTGCTACGCTCTTTTCTTCTCAAATGCGGTTTAAAGGGAAGTTGACGGGCGTCAACTCAAAGCTCAGCAAGTAGCTCTAGCTCTGCTCAAATCTGTCGGGGTGTCCATTATCTGAGCACGGGACCAAAGACGTAGGTTCTACTTCTCATTTGTTATTGCTGGAGTCATAGGCGATGGCGCTAAATCGGGCAGTCAGCTGAGATATTTCGGTGAGCAGAAATACCGCTGGAATAAATTTCAGGAGAATTATATGTCTAGCGACATTGTCAGTAAAGTACCCTACGTCTTAAATACTGATAAAAGCGATGATATACGAATGACTTACTTAAGGTTAAGGACACCTGAACAATGAAACCATACTTGAACGCACCATTGAGAATACATTTACAGACATGGCCACGGAGAGCATTCTTCTCCCGAGCGTGACATTTTAAATATAGGGATATTCGCTTCTGGAGGTTTGCACATGCCGACTCCAAGACAAAAAGCGCAATTCATTAAAATCTTGTACAGCGCTGGCCGGATCGTATTGGAATTTCTTCTAGATATACGTTTGGGCTTAACTGGTAAAAAAAATACTCTAGAAGAAGGGTTGATTGGAGACATTTGTTCATTTCTAAAACTGTTCGGTACTGAAATAAGGGCAGATGCAAAATGGAGCAAAAATCATAGCTTGGAAACAATATTTCGTATTTGAATTGGGTTTTCTGCAGGCAATGTTAACGGAAGCCATACAGATAGGAATGAGACTTGGTACTCTTCATTCAGGTGTCCTTTAAATATTTGTTAGTTGCTTTCTGCCGCGCTACTTTTATTTATTTTCATACTCATGGTCTTCGAGGAATGAGATTTCTTGGGACGATAAAGAGGAAGGGTAGGAAATAGGGAAGAAAGTAAAAGCTTCCCGTTTCTGTTCATTGCCTGATGGGCTTATTGTAGCCTACTATCTCTGTGTGACCAAGAAAAAAGAAGCACCAGAACCTCCGTCTCCCTATCTCTTGTATACGACCATGCGGAGTCGACTAAATCCCTGTACCCTGCCCGATGCAAACGAGAAGAGGGTCGGAGCTACGCGGAACATCATAGTTCGTTACCACTACAAACAGCTAGTCCCGAAGAAGAAATTCACACAGTAAAAGCCGATTGGTTGTCTACATAGTCGCTGCGTGGGACCAAAGACTTGGTTCTAATGGTTTATTAGTCGTGGTGTAAGAAAGTTTTGAATCTGTGGTTGTAGCCCAAAAATGGCAAAGATATCTCGAAAGTGACAAAACAAAACAGCTCGTCGAAAGGCGTCTGCTTTTCTACAGGATCTCAGCTAGGGTAAGGTGAGGTGGGGTTTTCGTGGGTCTAGGTTATCAGACGCTGGTTTTGGCTGCACAGGAGCGAAAAACCTTTCACCTTCATGGGACTTTTGGTGTCATAACCATTCTTTTATAGAAGGTTTCCTTGCCTGGCGGACTTGCTACCCTGTTACGTCACAGTTAATGCTAACCATCCGCACTTTTACAAAAATGCAGCTGCATGTAAAATCAATGGTTTGCTTCCAAAGCCAAATCCCATGTCGACTATAGCGCAATGTTACTTTTAGAATTTCGACAGGTTTCTAAACGCAGTTGCGAGAATTTCGCGAACAAGGTTATGTGTCCAATGCATTAATTTGCGCTTCTTTGAAGTACTTCGCCTAGCAATGAGGTACTAAAATCTGGTCGGTTGTAAAAGCCAGGCTTCACCTTCCAGATTACCAGACGTCCGCGGCTTCCGCATAGTCAAGCCAACCCTTCCAGATTTTCATGATAATGCTGACAGCTAATTTTTCTATTCTTCAACATTTCGTAGATGTCCCCTTCGTATTCCAAATATCTCTTGTATCCCAGTCAAACGTCCAATCATTTCCTCTATTCGTGATTCATTTGCATATTTGTTCTGTCTCTCGAATCCAGACATTCTGAATCTGGGGGGGGTCCAACACCCCGGACGTCCAGACGCTTTTGGCTGGCTTCACCTTCCAGGATCCATCTCGACGAAAACGGATGTCTGGAATACGGAAGAAAATCTGGAAGGTGAAGCCTGGCTTTAAGCCCATGTCAGTCCAGCGCCGGTAACGTGACATTCGATCGGAGATGCTTGTCGTTGTACTTCATCAAAGGATATTTACGTCAAGTGCTTGTCAACTCGGGGATTAATATTTCTGCGTCATTGTTAAAGGAGTTATATCATAAGCACTATAGCACTTGCAACGTCTAGAACCCCCCACACCTAAGACCCAAGATGAAGCAACGGCTCGATCCGACCGCTGGGTCATCTAGCGGCGCGGGTTGGAAGCGCCCAACATGGGGAGGATGGAATCATATGACTTTGTATCTAACAAAATGTTTTTATTGTAGCAGGCATATGGAAAATGTGTAGAAAAATTAAACTAATTATTTGCATTATCGATTTCTTTAAGTATTTGTTTTCTTTTTAATTCCCGTAAGTCCAAAGAATTAAGGCTGTAAACTAGATCAAAGTAAAGAAAAGCCGTAAATTACACTAAATTTGTTATATTGATTTCTTGAAGATTCTGAAACTGAGCTAAATAATATTCAGCTTCCGAGACCAAACTGGCCGATGATTATTTCTTCCGACATATCAAACGTCCAAATGGTGATATACTTAGTTGATTTAATCCTCTTACACGCAACAAGATCTTCTCGAAGGCTCTAGTAATCTTTTGACAAGCGTCATAAGATCAATGAATAGTTAATTAGCAATGGCGGATTGGCGTTCAGGAGTGAAAGTAGTTTCTGGATAACGTTGGCTACCGTGATGATTTTGGGGAAAACAAAGGTAACAGTGTGTTCGTAAAAATCCGACCCATCGAAAAATGATGGTGTCTCCAACCTTCTCGGCCCACATGAATCAAAAATTTTCGTTCGCTATTAGTTGCATTCTAGTGAGGAAATAGTTGGATTTCATGCCCTTAGACAATTAGTGTTATCACCCGTTTTCGGACTCTGGTTTTACCCCACCAGAGCGGACTGATCGGGAGGCCGAGGCAGGCACCCTGCTAAAGGTTGTGATGAGGAGACAGCCGGGATAGTGAGACCAAAAACCATTACGGACGAAACCCTTATGGAGGAAACGTCAGACACAAGTGAGTAAAAACAAGAATCTGTAAAGTATCGTTGCAACTGCCGCGCCTAACGTAGTCTACTAAGTCGTGCCGTCTAACGAAGCCGACTTCGTAGCGAAGCGCGAGCAAATGTAAAATACATGAATACGCCCTTCATAAAATTTCTTCCTGTTTAGTTCCTTTGTGGCCGCTAGTTGCGCTAGCATAGTGTAAACAATGACACGTTACTTCTTGGTCTACGTTTATCCAAGTTTGTTTGACAGTTTTCAATACCTGTTAGGCCTAGCCATGTTTAAAACCGTTTAAATGCCTCTGACTCTATTTGTGCTTTACCGAACTCTGTTCTGTCAAACTTCATCAAGTTTATCGGTTCTGGCCTCCGACTTCAGTGCTGGTTGACTTTTCCACGGGGCTAAGCCGCGATTCGGTACGAAGCCAAAACCCTAATCGCTTATTAACCCTTCAGATAACTTACACTAAGATCTCACGTGTGATTGTTATTGTTTCTCTAGCGTATCTGACGACAATCCGTCATTGGATTTTATGAGGGGCGTATGCCATTGCTCGAGATGCTTAGGAGCTTGTAATGAGTTTGATGGAAATAATGACTTTACTAACCATCTTAATGACAATAATGGCTTCCCTTTTTTGGTTTTCGTGATCCTGTTAGATCCGGACAGCTAGTGCGCGAGATTGGGTTGATGATGATTAATTAGCAAACAGACATACCTTCCTCAGGAAGCTGGTGACATCGAAAACAAGATCATTTATGACAATCCAACAGTCTGATGGTAAGTAATGGTCGGAGACTTCTCGCAAAGTATACACAGGTAGATTCACTAAGTCCACGTCGTCCGTGACAAGGTCATGTGATGTTTTGCCAACTGTTTGGACGCTGATACTGATCCGTGAAGTAAACAATGATGCCAGAGAAAACATGGTTCTGAGTTTCAACACCAACGATATCCCTTATGTTATCATACGGGTTGAGCAATCAGTACATTTGCATACACTTAGTTCCGGAAATGAATGGGATGCGTCCTACTTCCCATCCTAATTGCATCCAATGGCTTCTGGATCTATATGTCAGCAAACACTGGACGAAGTCATCACTTAGAGGTTTTCCTGAAATTCAGTATGAAGTTGCTGCTCTGAACAAAGTAGAAACTATACTGGACAGATAATGGATAATTTATTCTGTCGACCCATGCATACTGGTTACTGAAGCTGCGTATTCGGGTTGGCGAGCTGCCTGTCTCCGGTTACTTACATTAGTAATGCTAATGAGTTAGGTTAAATGCGTATTTCGTCCCCCTGCCTTTGCACGAAGCATTGTGTGAGGGTTTCGAGAATAAAGTATTTTTTTCCGGAACATCCACTACAGCAGTTTAAAAGTTAGACGTTGTGTGCTTTACTTTCTCGTGTAACGATCGCTGTTGAAAAGGCAACTTGGTCAGCCCTCCTCATCAGGGCTGTTTTTGCTTTGAAGGACCCGTTGTATACCTATAATGCCAATGCTTCCGAAGTGTATTCGATCATTCTTAATCCCGGAGACCCAACTTACATTTTGAACTCGGTAACGACACCTCACTAATCTTTAAACTTGCCGCGATTCACTATTTTCCATGCGCATTGGGCCCCTGACGAGTTTTCGCGTATCATGCTATTGATGCGTAAACCCGGTTATCTGAATTTTGCCGAGTTTTTGCTAGAAGTCAATGGGCCAGAAAAAGGCTTAAAACAGCAAAGCCGTGTATCATTATAAGCAGAGCCTAGTTTTGGGGGTCCCAAAACGTAAGTGAAGGGATACCTGTGACATCGCAAAAGTTGTCCGTCTGGCCGTCCGTCGGTGAGCACGATAACTCTCGAAGGGAATGAGATATTTGGATGAAACTTGGTGTGAGGATTCTTTGGGTCAAGGGAAAGGTCGAATCCGTAGATGGGCTCTGTAGCTCTACATTCAGAGGCGGGGG
Source organism: Branchinecta lynchi (assembly GCA_023053575.1). Lineage (NCBI taxonomy): Eukaryota > Metazoa > Arthropoda > Branchiopoda > Anostraca > Branchinectidae > Branchinecta > Branchinecta lynchi. The sequence continues at coordinate 8,161,333 of JAKZAP010000001.1, forward strand.
TTCAAATTAAGGGGCAAACAAAATATTTTAAACAGCTAATGAGATAGTCGATTAAGGGGTAAGAATGCAGATATGAAAACCATCTTTTCACCGGACAAGTAGCTCGCTCGGAATCCGGCCAAAACCGGAAAGTTTGTTAAAATTAGAAGTTTTATTTGAAGCTGATTAGATGTTTGATTTAGGGATAAGAAGGCATGTTGAACACTTCTGGGAAAACTATTTTCTACCCTGACAAGTAGTTAGCCCGGAATCCGACCGAAACTGGAAAATTTGTTAAAACAACAGTTTTAGTTGTAGTTGATTGAATGTCCAATTTACGGGTAAGCAGAGATACTGAATCCGTGTATGACAACTGTTTTTGGATACCAAAACGTAAGTGTAGGGACACCTATAACATCGCTAAAGTTGTCGGTCTGTTCGTCCGTCCGTCTGTTAGCGCGATAACTGTCGAAGGTATTGAGATATTTTAATCAAACTTGGCACGAGGACTCTTTAGGTCAAAGTACAGAAGTTTGAAGATGAGCTATGTAGCCCTATTTTTAGTGGTGGGGGAGGGGCTTGAAATTAAGGGGAACACAATTTTTTTTAAAAGCTAATGAAACAGTCGAATTAAGGGTAAGAAGACATGCTGAATCCGGCGAAAATCCCGGAATCTGGCGAAAACCGGAAAATTTGTGAAAAGTAAAAGTTTAATATGAAGTTGATTAGAGGTTCAATTTAGGGACAAGGAGACGCACTGAATCTGGATACGAATTTTGTGGAAACACTGATGATAAAAGTGCCTTTTTGCGGTCCCAAGGTTCAATTAAACCCAGAGTTGTCTGGCAAAACGAAAGGGTCGATCCAGGGTACGGTAGATACAAGGTGCATTGTCCGGAATTTACAGCAAACAAAAATAGGCTAGTTTTCACGGCAAGGGACGTGTTTATTGAAGTACTAGAATCCTAAGAAGTATAAAAATGAAGCAACCAGCCTAAGCTACCGTAAATTGTAAAGAACGAGAGCTAAAGCAATGCCACTTACATTACCGAACTCATTAACTGGGTTGAAGCAAATAATACATTCGCATTATACCGAAAAACTAAGTAAAAAAATAAGAAACAGATCAGATTGGTATAACAACCGAATTTTGTAATAGAATAAAACTCTCGTTAGAACCACCTATAACAACCGAATTCGGTTACAGATGAGTCCAAAGAAACGGGTCAAATCACCGAATTTACGAAGGGACGGACCGTATGCGGTGAAATCGATGCGGAGTGAACTGAAGCTGGCTAAATTAGCAAAGTTCGTCCGGAATCCGGGAAAAACCGAAGAGTTGGTTAAAAAAAAGTTTCATTTGAACTTGATTACATTGCCGAGCATGATGGTGAAAATAATTTTCTCGCCGGACAAAGTATTATTTGAAGTTGATTAAATGTTTGATTTAGGAGTAAGACGACATGCTGAACACGATGGTGAAAACCATTTTCTCGCCAGACAACTAGTTCACCTGGAACCCGGTCAAAACCGGAAATTTTGTTAAAAGCAAAAGTTTTATCTGAAGTTGATTAGATGATAGATTTAGGGGTAGGAAGATCTATAACAATCATATTTACCCGAACATATAATTAGTCCGGAATCCGGTTATACCTGCATTATTTTAAGTCAAAGTTTTATTTAAAGTTGATTAGATGTTCTTTATCTGGATAAGGCGATACGCCGGATTCGTTTCTGAATTTTCTTTTTTTGCTGGACTAGTAATTCGCTCGGAATTCGGGCGAAACCGCAAATTCGGCAGAAGTAAAGCAGGAAGTTTCGGTCAGTATCGTCAAAATAGATATGGCTTATAGAGGTATAGACAGATAGAATATCTGAATTTGGTTTTCTCTGACGATTAGCCTAGCGAAGACTGGATCTTGCGAAGACAAGACCCAATCGTCTGGATCAAATCTTAGATTTTTGGGATCCCATCGACATCTGTGTTCTTGTTTCTATTTTATTTGACCCCCCCCCCCCCCCCCGATTGGACCTAACTTCACGCGAGCTTGAGCATTTCCGGTATCGCCTCGGATAATCTAGGGCAAATGTTTCACCATACTAGTTTGATTCCTAGAAGTGCCGTACTATTGCCAGTTCGCGCCTACCATCCAACTTCCGTAACAGGGCCAAATCTGGTTCAGCCATATATGCAGATTATCTAATGCATCTTCTCGTACCGGCTATCAAGTTTCACTCAGGTCAAAGCTTTTTAGGGGAATCTCCAGTACCCCCCCCCCCCCATCACCGTGTTCAGGTCCGGACCCTAAAACATGTCATCTATGACGGGCTGTCCTGGGGATGTTTCGTCGGTAAGCCGTCTAGAACACATGGCCTCTATTCTTTCCAAATTTAATTCAAATAACTCAATGATCCGTTTCACCCCTACGCGAGCTACAAAATTCCTGCATCCCTCCCTCCAAATGTGATCGATTACGACTAGGACACATAAACTACGAAGGGGCAAAAGCGGACATAAAGAAATTCTATTTACCGAGTCAGATTCTATTTACATAAGATGAAATTCTATTTACCGAGTGAGATTCTATTTACATACGATGAAATTCTATTTACCGAGTGAGATTCTATTTACATAAGATGAAATTCTATTTACTGAACCAAATTTTATTAAAATGAAATCAAAATTCTATTTACTTAACGAAAATATATTGACTGAGCAAAAATTTAATTAACAAAACTTTTTTTTACGACCAAACTATTTGACTTAGCCAAAATTTATTTAATAAACTTTCTTCTTATTTTTTTCTTTCCATTGTCTGTAAATTCAAAACATGCCCGGTAAAACAAAAAAAATCTGTAAATGCAAAATTTGTCTAAGTAAATAGAAATCAAACGCGCTGTAAATAGAATTTCATGTTGTAAACAGAATTTCGCGCTGTAAATAGAATTTGAAATTCTCGATACCGATACGGTCGAAAGCCGATAGTTTGTGATATCGATACAAGTTCGTTTTGTATCCAGTATCCTAGGTGGATCTGCGTAAGTGATGACGGCTGAGGAAGATAACCAAGGGTGAAGCAGACAAATTTTCCAAACCGAAAACAACAGCAGCGTATGCCAGGAAAGAAGAGAGTAGAGGTGGAGGAGATTAAAAACTGCATCAGCAGCGGCCTCAGGCACCTCAGTTTAGCAGAAACAGCAAAGAGGATGGGATGCTCATCTAAAACAGTAGTAGCCCGATGAAAAATTTGTAGCCTGCGTAGTAGTATGGTAGTAGTACGAAAACATTGCACGTAATACTATATAATAGCAAAGAACACTATCATTTAATGTGCGTCAGACTGGTCCAATCTTATGTAATAGTATCTAGTAGCATCCTGTCTTGCCATAGAAGCATCCAGTCTTGCCAATAGTAGCATATAGTAGTATGCAGTAACACGGTAGCCTTGAAGTAGTAGCATTGGTAGTACTGCATGCAGCTTTTTCGTAATGCTTCATAGTACTATTTGAGATAAATTATTCGTCGGGAGGAGACTCAAGGAAAGTGGACTCACCAAGAGCAGCCCGACTATCAGGTATGGCAGACAGGGGCGTCACAACTGTGTCAGACAGGACGCCGTCAATGATGACGTGATTTTGAAGCAAGTTTAGGGGACTGAAATTTCCTTCCAACCTTTCTAGGCCAGGTTCTGGTTGTGTAAATTCCAGGTTGGATACCCCTCCTGTACCCTGATCACTTATTTAAAAATCAAAATGCACGCAGAGTGAAAGCTAAAGACATGCTACCAATCAATGCAGGTGCAGTGCATACGTTGCAAGACCAATGTGAAACAGGCTCTGATAACTAAGGCCCTAGTGTGCCATCAGAGGCTTTACTAGCCAAAACGTTTGGGAGGGGGACAAGGCATTAACCAACTGGCTGGTAATTTTTGCCGAAAATTTTGGCTGAAGAACGACTGTTTTCAAGAAAAAAAAACGTAGAAAAAATCGCCTGATTTTCGGAAAAAAAAGACTGTTTTGACGAAAAACAGACTGATTTTCAGAAAAACTACTGTTTTCATGAAAAAAATCAAATATTTTGATGAGACATCGTGGCGCTTCGCGTCGGCTCTTTCTGGCACCCCCCCCCCCCCCAGTTGTGACGCCCCTGTCTGCCATACCTGATTGTCAGGCTGCTCTTGGTGAGTCTACTTTCCTTTCTCCTAATACTGTTTTTAGATGAGCATCCCATCCTCTTTGCAGTTTCTACTAAGCTGAGGTGCCTGAGGCCACTGCTGGTGTAGTTTTTAATCTCCTCTTCACTGGCATACACAACTGTTGCTTTGGAAAATTTGCCTACTTCACCCTTGGTTATCTCTGCCTTCCTGTTAAAAAGTCCATCAGCTGAGCAGTCATCACTTCAGCAGATCCACCTAGTATAGTGGATAAAAAACGAACTTGTACGGATAACACAAACTACTGACTTGTGTATCGGCTTTCGAGCGTATCGGTATCGAGAATTTCAAATTCTATTTACAGCGCGAAATTCTATTTACAACGTGAAATTCTATTTACAGCGCGTTCGATTTCTATTTACTTAGAAAAATTTTGCATTTACAGATTTTTTTTTTGTTTTACCGGGCATGTTTTGAATTTACAGACAATTGAAAGAAAAAAAAATAAGAAGAAAGTTTGTTATATAAATTTTGGCTAAGTCAAAAGTTTGGTCGTAAAAAAAGTTTTGTTAATTAATTTTTTGCTAAGTCAATATATTTTCGTTAAGTAAATAGAATTTCATCTTATGTAAATAGAATCTCACTCGGTAAATAGAATTTCATCTTATGTAAATAGAATCTGACTAGGTAAAAAGAATTTCTTTATGTCCGCTTTTGCCCCTTCGTAATAAACTTCGCTTCTCTGATATCTTCTCTTTTCGTCCTTCAAGCTTGACTCGAATCGGAACATATCTACAAATTTACGGTTTCCGTCTGACCGTCTCCTTTACCGATGCCGGATTCCAAATAAACTAGGCAGAATAAACTCTTTACTGTCCAACTTGCATCCCATTCGTTTGGTTTTTGACCATGTCAAAACTTTACGGTCCTTCCATCCCCACCCCCCTCCAGCTAACCCAGCCAATGCCGCATGTGGTTCGGAGACATGTTTAGCATATCTGTCTCATTAGTTCACCCATAAAGTTTCACTCGAATCGGACCACCCGTTCGCAATTCCGTCCGGATTCCCTTCCCTTAACTCCCTCCAAATGTCCGGATCCAGAAACAGATATTTTCCTAGGGCGCTGTGTCAGGTCTTTAATTCTGTCTAGTCGGGTCGCTATCTGCCTGCCTAGTTTCTGACAATTAAGTGTAGTGAGACTTAACACATCCGAGAGACAAAGGTACAAAATTTCGGTGAAATTTACTGTACTCTGATTATAAACAAAATGCGAAAAAACTAGTATGAGATACGAAAATAAAATAGCGAATTCAGAAAGCGTAGCGAGTTCGAATATCTTCCAGTTTTTTTGAGACTTCGTTAGGCGTTCGCTCCATCTCCTCGGCAATCTTTTTCTGCTTAGATCGTTCCAACATGTTGAACTGCTCACAGAGATCCCCATCAATAGTGTGCTAGAAAGAATTTGGTATGAACAAAGGAATATAAGAATTTGCGTATTGCACAGGTAAACTTCATAATTCGAACCCATTCGCCAGCAACACTAGTGAAAGCTAGAGACATCATTAGCACCTGTTGTTATCGCATCCTTCGTGCCCGAGTGACTGGCGGAAGTTCTGGAAAATGCGTGTACACCAATGAATTTCGAAAACGCTCTAAACCTTACAGAAAACCCGCGAATCCGATCACTTCTCTCAATTCATTTCCCAAAGCCACAACGGCTCCGGACTAGGCAAATGCAGAACTCCGGACTAGGCAAATGCAGGTTGACATTCGGGACAAAAGCGCTGTCCCTTACACCAGATATTTTTACGTCACAAAAACTTCATACTTTGTTTGTGGTGGGGGGGGGGGGGGGGGGGGGGGGGGGGAGGGAGGGGTCCGACTGTTACCAAGAAAAACGAGCAAAAACTAAGTTTTAATGGAAACGACTGATGTTCACTACCGTTTTCGTGAAAAAATCAACTACGTTTTTGGATGTTTCTTACCTACTGTCTTACGATGTTGGTGGAAAGATGTCCCACCCTCTTAAAATATAAATGACACCCCTTCTCTAGGAAGTGGTAGGATTAAAACTCACCTTCACTGGGTTGTAGTACGATCTGTACGACAGGTGATCCCTTCCACAGAGGGGTGGATTTTCAGATCGCATATGCATCTCCAAATACTGGAAGAATTCATGATCTTCCCGTGACGTGAAGGGGACAAGAACTCCAATACTTCCAGAGACAGTTGTGTAAACCAGCGACTCGCTTCCTCCAGGTATCAGCGTGGCTTTCTGGAAAATTTTCAAGTTGAAAATATAGCTGTGAGCTGTACAAAAAGCAAGATGGACATAGTTTGTCAGAAATCTACTATCATCAAATGGTTTCTGCGTCTGCCTTGATTGACTAGTCATCATGTTTCGCGACAAAACATATTTGCTACAAGGCAAGCATCAACACGACATCAACGCGATATTCAAACATGCGTCTAACTAGACAACCAAGACAACCGTGAACCATAACAAAATTACAACTGACAAGATCTAAAAGAATCTAAAAGGCAATCGGTCTACAACTACTTAGGATTCTAGAAACACGACTGAGTTACAAAAGGATCAAAGAGGAGTACACGGAGGAGTTATCGACATTCAATATTACAGATCTAACAGTACGTGGATTGGGAGAATTGGTCCTTACTTCTGCCCGACGCGTGGAGATATGAATGAGTGTGCTCAGTAGAGTTTGGAGCAAAATTTTATCAGTTAGTATTATGTTTGCCGTATTCGTAAACCAACTTAAATCCTGAACAGATTGTAATATATTGTGCAGTGTTGATCCGAACTAGTTTTCACTGGTGTAGAATTATCTTTTGTCTATAGAGTGTTAATTTGGACGAGAACTGCCAAAGGGCTTTACCATTGTATCGGTTTTGAATTGAACTGAAAGTTATCTAGAAGAGACGCTAACAGAAGAACTGTTCGTCAGGAACACTACAGGGTCCCTCATTGAAGGTTGTTGCATACCTGCTCCCAACACCAACATAAACAGTTCAATAATTAAAACAGAATATGATAAAAAATTACCTGAAGAGATAGTATCATCTCGCCAATATGAAAGTGGCAAATGGCGTCACATTTCTGCGATGCTCCACTGAGTAGTCCTCGGTCCCAAAAGGCTTTAGTTCCAGAGGGGTCCTCCTCTACCTCGTCTGTGGTTCCAGGGGGCAGACGGAGCTGAAAAGGGAAATAAAATTAAAGCACAGCTCTTACTAGAAATTATCTTTTCAGTATGAATGGCTAAATATCCATTTTTTTAATAATTCTACTTCCAAGGTGAAATAGCAATTTTTCGCCGCACTTAATCACGAAAGGAAGAGATTTCAGAAGCCTGTAATTCCATGACGGAGCTGAGAATTGTATAAAGTGAGAATAAGCAAGAAAGGTCCTATGATGCACATTAACAACTCAGTGAATTCACACTTCCAAAGGTTTCACAACTTTCCATGCGTACAGTGTCACCGACGTGTGTACGCTTATTACAATTGGTGCGGAAAGGTCTTAGAACAGCCTAATTTGTAAAAGCAGAGCCTAGCTTTATACTTTCCAGCGCTTCCTTAACATTGGATCACAAACGGCAATTAGTGCGAGCCCCTATCCGCTAATATTTCTTCCCAACACAGTCCCCGGACTTACCACGGCGATGTTTCCAAATTTGTCCGCAACTGCGACGGTGTCGTAATCTAAAACGGCCATGCACGTCACCCAGCGAGGATATGTGTCATCAGCGAAGATAATCAGTTGGTTCTCTCTTCGCTTATACTTGACGAAGTGAATACTTTCTTCTATATCTCCAACAAAGATTCGAGAGCCGACAGCATGGATACTGTTGATGAAGTTGGGCAGATGCTGTAACAGAAGATTCCAGTATATTTCTATGTCGGGAAAAACACTTAAGAACCGATAATGGTTTTCCGTCAGGTGAGTACACAACACATTTTTTTCCTCATCAAATTAAGAGAGGGCAAGTGTATTCATCATTTTCAAGGTGGGCTTAAAACAGTTCAAATAGAAGATGGTAACGGCTCTCTATATCCTAAAGGAACTGGACGAAAAACTTCACGTCCTTGTACGATGTTACAATGCTTATTTATTTTCTGTTTAAAACAATATGTACCATTACCTTTCACGAATGTATACACTACGGTTATCACAGACACTAGATATTACGCACTAAATTCGCAAGATGTGCCTCAATCATTAGATTAGACTATAATGAACATCAGCTGATGAAATCGTAGCTGACGTATAGCAGTTGTAAACATTGTTTGAATACATGTTTCAAAGTCAGCTTGGGCTCAAAGAATATTTATAATGAACAATAGTGATATAACAAGGGGCATCGGGAGAACCAATGAAAAAGCGGAAAAACAGCAGGCAGTTCGCAAGTCTCTCCCCTGAAAAAAACAAAACAAAAAAACGCAGCTGTTGCTTACCTTATTCTCACATTTCCTAAGCAGCTTTTTCTTGCCTAGGTCGTACAGCCGTAGAAGACTGCCAACGCCTACAAGCACACGACCACCGTAAGGGGCCATTGCACCCGGAACCTCTTCTACTGTTGTTTTGTGAAGAAGCTGCATCGAGCTACAATCCTTTGACAACCTAGCAAAAGAATAACTACTGTCAAGAGTCCGCATTGTAGCAAGCTTCACCACTCACGTGTGAGGAAGGAGCGTCTCAGTACTGCAGAACACATTTTAAACATCAGGGTATCAGCATGTGCGATATTTACATCCTCGACTGTTAATACGGAAACATTGGTAACACGATAAGCATACCGTTGGCACATGGATACAGGGATCTGCGCCTGCCGCGAGGTGCCTATTTTTACTTTTCCAGGTTTAGTCTGATAAACCATCATAGCCAACAGTACCGAGGGTACACAAAAACAAAGGCAAAGACGGAAAGAACATCCTTTGGGCGAAAGCAATGTCGACATTACATATGACAACTTTGTCAGAACAAAAGAAAATACACATCAACGTTATTTAGTTCCACGTTCCATCTCCGCAACACTTTCGTCAACCGTACAGCTTCTGGAACATCCTCATCGACGGAAAAAAAATATCGAGTACTAGCTAATACCAAAATGACTAACCTGTAGGTGTATAGGAAAGCGCCCCCATTGGACTTGGGACTGAGCTTGTAGTCCTTGACAATGCCGACGACTAAATAAGACTCTTCAGCCGGGGTGTTGGCGAACTTGACGACGCAGATGCTACAAAAATACAACGTAGGAACGACATCGTCATAGCAATAACATAAGAGATATAATTAACTTTCGTCAGGTTGAGTACAAACACGGTTTTAGCCTCATTACTATCGGAGAGGGCAAGTGCATTCATCATAACAGAAGAAAGAAAAAGTTATTTTAAAGACTACCCCGGAACGCCAGTTTAATTTGCCAAAATCCCTAAATACCAGAATGAAGAAAGGGAACAAAAGGTACAATCTGATGACTCGGTTCTTACCTAATAGCAGCTTCATTCTGGGGTAGTCTTGTCATGTGGAGAGTGGTACCACGCACAGGATCCATGATTCGTACGACAGAAGCCCACATTCCAGTACCGGCTTTCGGTGCTCCGAACGTTTCTTCTGGAAGGTTTTCATTCAGGAAAGCTTCGGCCATCTGAGTAGCGATTTCCGTCTCCCCTTCACCTAAATTCAAGAGAATTGAAATATGCGGAAAATAACGAAAGAAACAAGAAAGGTTTTGAAATGAGTTCAGAAATTAAAACAAATAGAAATCATGATATTTCAACCGACTTTTCTCATCATTTGGTACAAGCAGATTCCAAAAAATCTCAGCTTCTGGGTAACTTTTGATTAATAGCTCTCACAGGTCACGGCATACCCACCCAGAACCCTCTCCACTACCTGGATCACGTTTTGAATGGCTGACGTCTGCAGTTTGTAAATGATCTGCGCTACCGCCATCACGATTCATATTCTCTACTCCCTAATAACAACCAAGGTTCCTTACCTGCAGCATCCCTCATCTCTTCAGCCATAGCCTTCTTCCTCTCACGTTTAATCTCTTCAGTATAGGCGTTGTGATCCGTTTCAAGGACTATAAGGTGGCCAGACTCGTGAACAACGGAACGCCTGGGTGTCAGTTCCAAAGGGTAGGATACCTATAGATAAACAAATTAAGCAAGGAAAGCGATTGGAATCAGTAGTGGTTTAAACATGTATCAAGTCAGAAAATGTAAGCTGTAATCAAGGTATATCAGTGGATTGACAGATTTTGGTCATCATTTTAAGTTGAACCGAAAAGGCCGAGATAGGGACTATCTAGTGATATCCATCGCTTATTCACGTAAAGAAGCTTAAAGACCCGATAAAAATGATTTACTTCGTTGCTCCGCTTCAACAGTTTTCATATATTGGAAATCCCTGTCGGACTTGTGGTACCTCTATACGCTTGTACATGTGTCGTATGCTTGTCAAAAACCATTTGAAAAGCTGAGAAGCCGGATCATGGTAGAATTTGTCTTGTGGAGACGGCCGTAGATTTTCTTAACCTCACTACTAGAACAAATGAAAAATAAAAAAAATCCCCAAATTATCCAAAATAGATCAGTCAAAAATGTTGAATATTAAAAGGACCCCTCTTGCCTACTCTCTTTTATAATATACTTAGCTCCCATATGGAATTATAAGCTTCTAAAATCCCCATCTTTTTCAATTGTTTCGTTTCGTAACTACCAATTTTTAGCGCTTTTTCGGCCTTGCCGAGTTTTCCCGTGTCCCAACGAAAAGTTAGCCGGAATCTTCCGACGTCCGCTGACAACTCTTTCACATATAAGGATGTGATAATCTTCTGTTTATTACTTCTTTTGTTTGCTTAGTTTTCCCATTTTTTTTTCCAAGGCATATTCAGTTTTTCAAATATTTTGCGCCCAGCCGCCGCGTCGGAGAGCAGGAAGGCTGGATGTAGTCGACAAGCGCTAACAAGAGGATTGCTAATTTTAGGTGGAAAGTAATGGAATTTCCCAAAAACGTTTTTTCTGATTCATTTCATCGGGGAAAGAATTTCTAGTAAGAGTTGTGCTTTAAGCTAAATTTAAGTCGCATAGCCTTCGAATGCGGATTCGCAATAGGGGATACGGTTCTTCCTAATGGACAAAAAACAGCATTGAAGGTGAGAAATCAAAAAAAGTTTCGCAATTTTGGGTACTATCGCTTAGCCTTCAAAATATTAAATATTATTAGATTTTCTTAACATTTCGACTTGCAGGACATCTGAAGCGATCTGAGCACAGATCTGTATACTATAAAAAAGAAATGACGGCTAGATTTAGACCATCTATGCTACAAACTCAAAACCGATATTAAAACCTGACCGCTGTTGCAAGTCAAGAAAGCAAACCGTTCTTTGCTGTCGCAGTGGCAACTGGAAATACTAAACGATGTATGTACATACCTGGTTGAAGACCGCGCCAAGCTTTTCCAGGGCCAAAATCCTCAGGGTGTTCGCAGCAATCGCGACAATACCCTCAGGGCACTGCTCCGAGGCGAAGCCAGAAGCATACTCAAGGGTTTCGTAAGAGAGTGGAGTAAGATGGAACCGGTTCTGGTGATAGTAGCTCAGCCATGATCGGCTCGACACGGCAAGAACCTATAAAAGCACTATGATTAAACCGAGTAAGACCGTACTAGTAGAACTCGACAGAAGGATGAATTTCAGGGTTAAAAAGCTCATTATAAGACATCAAAGAAGTCAGCGTTGGATATTTGTTCATCATTTGAACATGAGGGAAGCCAAGCAAAAATCCTCGCTTCTAACTTCCACCGCAATTTTCTCTGCTGTATTTTTCTCAAGCTCGATTGAGCAAAATCAGGCTTCGGCATCAAAGTGATTCATTGTGAATACCGGTATACAATAGCAGCAGCGAAGCACGATAAGCTACCTCGGATCTTTAGTAGCGTGCATCTCTTCCAATTCCGTTACAGCGGGTAGTTAACCAATCAGCGCCTAGACCGAGAACTATATTTTTATGTCGTCAAGGATAGTGTATTCAGCAAATCTCTCCACGAGGACGTTACTGAGAAACAGGGGATGAAAATCCACACTCACCGACTCATTGCCTTGCATCTTAACCCGGAACAACTTGACCGCTCGGCTTCCAAGGTATCGTGTCCTTGTATCCGACAGTTCGCCACTGACCGTATCAAGCACCGTCCTCAACAGGACACCGTTTTGCAGACCGATGTTTAGATACAAATTTCCTTGCACTCCTCCGATCCCTTCTTCGCTTTCCGCTCCGCCCATCTCAACGATACATAGGGATTCAGCCAAGGCCGGGAGAGCCTGCATACTCAGCGGAGACAAACAATCCTAAAAATTAAACCCGATATAAATAAACTGAAGAAAAATTAACTATGTTAACATCGGAAGTCATTTGTTCAGTAGGTATGAGTCAATCAAGAATTGTCAGTCGGGAAAAGAAGACATAAAGATAAGAATCATCATTTAGTGAACTCTGGGTTATAGCATTATAACTGGCGTTGTCAACAAGGAAATACGATCCCAACAAGGAAATACGATCCTGCGATAGTATGTGTAGACAAAACAACCGCTTTGCTTCTGACAACATGACCGGTTTCATAACCCTCTATCGACTGTTTCTTGACCATTGCTCGAAATATGGGCACTTTTAGAAATTGATGTTAGACGCTAGGAGTGAATGAAAGAGACGTTATATTGCCCATCAACAGTACTAAGTAGGAAGAAGACTTCGTGAGAAAAAAAAAAGACCAGTCTGTATTTCAACCCTCGCCGAGAAAATGACGTTTCCAGCTGAACAAAAGATCGATCCAAAGCTTGCATAATCTTACTTACTAAGCTTTCCACCACGTTCAAATTTTGGCAAACACAGAAAAAAAAAGTAAGAACATCTGGAACCAGAATCAATGCTTGAAACACTTACCGAAGGATCTAGTGAGATGACTCTGACTGTGCTATCCGCCAGTCCCACCGCTAGGAAACGAGATCGCTGTTCTCCACTAGGGACAGAGGCCAAGGCCATACAGATGACGTCATTGTGCATCTCCTTCCTTTCAGTGTATTCATTCAACTGTCCTGTTGGGTCCATTTCGAAGTAAACCAGTTCACCGCCAGCGAGAGCGACAACAACCTGACGCTGATTCACGGCGCACCTGACGATCGTTTTCTTCCCAGGGGCCTTCCATTCGTTGACTCGTTTATCTGCACGAATGTGACGAATCCCATCCGGATAAACCTAAGAAAAAAGGAAAGTGATAACTGGGAAATAGAACGAAAACTAACTAATTGGGAATCGAGGTTTCTCAGAAAAAAGAGTTAGTTTCATCGTGAATCGAAAGTCTAACATGTGATAAGCATCATTGTAATAACCCGTACTCTCCTCCCTGTCATTCAATTTATTCATGTGCTTCAGTACTTTAACTGAAGATTGTTTCACGGATTGAACCGAGGACAATCGTAACTATATTTTAGCCAGCTTTGGTCATCAAGTATATACGAGGATTGAATTCAATCCTCTTGTTACTTGTACATTCTTATATACAATTTCCAGAGATAACGCTTATAAATCAAGAGCACCGAGTAACCATCTGAATTAAAAAAAAAAAAACGGTCACTCAATTGGCACTGGCAAAATTGGAGTGCACCAAAATACTTCGTAAATACAAAATACAAGTAAACCCTGTGACGATTTGAATACAATTTGACGTCTTGGGGGAGGGCTCCACTACCAAAGAAATAATTATTCCACACTGCTGCAGCTGATCTTAATTCCCGAGTTGACGCTCGCCCCAGGGATTTGCATTTAAAGCCATGACCGAAGAACACAGAAACAAAGTTACCTGAACAAGAGCGTCATCTCCGAGAGACGAGCAAGAAAGGGTTGGAGTTGTTCCCAAGAACCCCGAGTCGGTAACTTCCTCTACGGTCTCGCCAATGGACAGAACCAGCGTGGCGTTAACGAATGACACGATGATGTATGCATCATACTCGTCTGAAAAATCAAACCTTGTTAGATCAAATAATTATTTGAGGGAAGAATATCAGGAAAGAAAATTTATAAGAATCGAAAAATCTTTAAGCCCATTAAGTAAGGGAACCAATCCACCCGCCGATTTTACCAGCCAGAACAGAACAATCTTAAACGAAACAATTTAGGTCAACACAAAAAAAACTTTACAGGGAAAGAATAGCACACATGTAAACGGCAGCATTTTTACAGCTGCTCTTCATCAAGTCGGTTGCATTACCTTTGTCTTGTTGAAGTGGGTAGGCTCTCATCTTCACCTACCCTTCCACGTTTCTTGATCACCTGAAAGGTAAAAGACTGGTGTTTGAAAAGGATCAAACAGCCAGCCTCATTACTATTTGATTGACAGAGGGGGTTCTAGGCTTACGTTAATCTCGATCCATTTCGACCGGTTTAACCTGACTCAACTATGAACCTGACTGTTGGGCAGATGGAGGCGACAATTTATTAACTAATCGAAGTCTAACAAGCGATTGTCATCAATGACTACTGCTCAATTTCGGAAGAGTATTCGTAGAGTAAAAGTAATTCCGTAAGCATGTTTTATATGGGCTGCGGATTCCTGCGGTCACATACTTCCAAAGAGAGCTGCGTTTTTGCAGATACAATGGTATCTGATGCCACGGTCTAAAGTCGTATTAGCAGTTACCGTGGTGTCTCATACCAGTGTCAAAAGGCTTTTTTGCAATTATCGTGCTATCTGAAAAAACTCACTTTCATCCGTTTCAAAATACCTATTTCGTCGAATTGGTGAGAAAGAACTCCGACACTGGATATCACCTTTTCTTTATGACTGACTTCGAAAGGCAATATTTCGGCAACTGTCGAGTTGCAGAGCAACAGTGGTATTCGATACCACAGTAACAGGTAAAACGACTAATTGCAGGTCCAGTTACCACGGTATCTTAAAAAAAAACTAATGGGTCCAAACGAGCTGATAGGCCTTCATACCATCTGCTTACAAGCGATCTCTCCACACATACGACACACCACACAGTTAATTCATCCGCCTCATAAACCGGCAATAATGACCAGATCTCGGGAACTAAACTGACTACTTAAAATTTTCTTTACCATCAGTTCGTCGCTTCACTGTCCAAACAGCGTTGGGGTTACCGGGAAGTTCGGACACAGCCATCTCCGATACTTCCAGTCCATGACGCAGGACCCGCAAAGATGACCTGGGGCCACGACCACACAGAGAGTACAGCTGAGGGGTATCTTCGTTTGCTAAGAACATAATACACATGTAATTATTAAGTAAAGATATCTTCTACACAACAACGCTATCCAGATGATATCAGATGTGAATATTCAATCAGTTGTATTCAGTCGGGAAAAGAAGACATAAAATGAACAAAATCATCACAAGGTCCGCGAAAATTCAGAAAAGCAATTAAAAAATCTTACTACTAACAGCTTCGCTTCCCCTGAACTCTTACAGAAAACTGTCTTTTGATTCCATGCTCGAGTTTCACTCTTAATCCTGGCGTTACGCATTTCCTTTAACCACCAACACACATCTGATACGTCTGGACACCCAAACCTAGCTTTTACGATTTGACGTCACTCCTGATCGATATGCCGACGAGCGCAAAGAAGAAAACTCAAAACAACGCAAAATTGTCGATCATTACGTAATTCAACTTACCAAGATCGGCTATATGACAGGATAAGATGGGAGACAGAGACTCGACCTCGTCAACCAAAACTAGATTTTTCAGCGTTCTTGGCGCAAAGAAGAAAGTTTCACCCTCTTCTAAAGGCATAGCAGAGCTGAACTCGGGCTCGTCATCGTCATCACCAAGATGTGCGATCTGATAGAGGTAGCTAGAAAGAAAAATGCACTGAAACATGGGAAAACTACAACGACAGACGCTACAGGAAGTTTGAACGATCAGGTCCAAATTGTATAATCAAAAGATTCAGCTGAAACACGGACGGACAGAACATCATTTCAATATGCTTAATTGTACAACTGCTGTAATACTACGCTCGCCGGGACTATCTTATACCATACCAAAAAGGACTTGGGAAGTTATTACGGGCGATAACATGTCACTATAACTTTTTACTTTGTTCTATTTCCCTTTACCCGAACAGGACGTTATGTGGCGAGTGAACTGATGGGATCCGCAACTTTCTATTAATTGAACATAACTAACCATACTCGCCTAAGATAGCCCAAACCGCAGCGAATTTCCTTGAAAACAGATCCTCGCACCGCAGATGCAAAGGTGTCAGCTGTACTTTAAACAGCTGCTTTCCACGCCAATTTCAACCCATTTCACCAACAGAAAACGCAGTTCAAACTTACTGGTTTCCGAATTCGGATGCGACAAAAAGGAATCCGGTCTTAAGGACACACATGGACGATGCAACAGGGACTGTATCGAAGTACTTCATCTTAATTTCTGTGACCATGTCCTCCTCAGTTTCAAGCGTGACTTTGAATATGTCGCCTTGCTCCGTCTGAACAAGGAAGAAGAACATTGACTTTGTCCTATGAGATGCTGAGCAAACGAGGATCATGCCGCGCTCGGGGTCGTCCAGGTCATTCTAGAGAAAGAATACAGCATATTAAAATCAACGAATAACAATTAGACCCCTAGGATTGAGACTCAGCATCAGGGTTGACACATCAAAAATATTTAGTGTGACTTTTGGCCCAAAACAGAGAGTGAACTGGGTGTAAAATTTATTTTCATGAAATATTCACTTTTGGTTGGATCGCCTGTAAAAATGGCACATCTTAATTTTAGTTTCATGAAAACAAAAAACTTGAAAGTCACTTCTGGTCGGAATCATTGCTGTAAAAAGGACAGTTCGTCATTTTAATACGAGTGATTGTTATGTCCTACGTAGGACAAGAGTGACAAAAACAAAATAATTAAAAAAAAACTTTCACACTATCGTGTCACACGTAGCAACCCTGCTCGGCTTTCTATGCTTCTCAGCGGTAAAGGCACGAGAACCAAGTTGGTCTATCGAACGCTGGGACAGAACAATAAGTATTAAGGCTACCCGGCCCGTCTACAAAACGAAAGGTGGACTACAGTATTAAAAATTTGCCGAAAATTTCAATATTCCATCCACGAGCCCCTTCTATGAATGGTGTTCCAGTTTAATACCAGGTCGACAGAGAAAAATCTGTGCCGTCCAACGATGCAAATGCTGGTATTTTCTAGGCAACATTTCGACCGACCGGATAACAAAGAACTCCGACCGGAGATACATGTGCCAGACGATAAAGTATACTCCATAGACAAACACTAACAAAATCTCTTTGCGGAGCCCTGAATCGCGGACAGCCTGCAATGATGAAGGAGCCTCAAAATGAAAGCAGAATGGGGGAAAGTACAGCAAATGAAAATACTCTTACCCTTCGTCTTGGAATCGGACATCGAATATCAGGCTGATCTCCGATGTTTTTGTACGTGATATAATTCTCGGAGCACACCAAGACTCCGGAGGGTCCATCATTTCCACCTGGTACTGTGATCAGGAAATTGGCATGTTCTTCAAGCGGTTCTGTGTACTTGCGAACGACGTGGTTGAGGCCGAGATCCAACTCGTAAAAAGTCAACGTCTGCTTGGTCGTCTGAGCAGCCTCTCCACTAGGGTCGCTGTCAGCTTCCTGGAAGCAAAAACTGTAAGATTTATTGCAAGTCACATTCAAGCTCACTTGTTCATTGTGAAAACCGGTGGAAACCAACTGACAAGACCAATGAAAGATTAAATTAACATAACAAGGTATGAGTAGTGAAAGAACGTTTTGCAAAAAAGTACAGAAAGTTTTGAACTTAAATCCTGACTAGGATCCTTGCCAAGAAGGGCCGTACTAGCACTAAATCTAAGCCAAATTTACCGTTTAGCTCCCATAATATAAGAAAAGGATCTAGCTAGTTCGTACCGTGTTCGTTGCGCAGTCGGTTGTTTTAACACCTAATGCAACAATAATTGAATAAAAAACTTCTTGGTTAGAATGCTTGTGTAGGAGAGATAGGCTAAGACTGTTTGCACTGGACGGAATTTCAAAAGCGGGTATTCTACGCAAGATATTTTTTGTGAAAGTTAAGTATCGTGTTTCACAGACGCGTCTAACTGGAAAGCTATTTTAAAACCAAACCTATAGACGTTTCTTTTATCATAAAGGTATTTAACTAGACTAACCTCATAGTCTATTTCAAGACAGGCGAAGAGCGGGTTCTCAAACCCAATGTCCACTCCAACCATGTGGTAGACCAGCGTATTGGACTTGTGAGCTTCCAGGGGAGAGGAGATAGTCAATCGTGCCTGAGCGTCCCTGTTAAGAATGAACACAAGCTTCTGCTTCTCTATCGCACCTATAAAATATAAGTCGATCAGTAAGTGCGAGACACATATTTGCAAGGCGTCAGCAGTGACTCAAATCAGTGAGAGAGTTCGTCAACATTAAGTTCAGAAGTTTGAATATTTTCATCCTTTAAAATAGTGCATTTAACTGACACAAAGCTATCAGTAACCGTTTGTGGAGGTTCCTCCTTTTGCAAGTACTGTTTTAGAGGGTCAATAATGTCGCAGAAAACATCGCATTCCGCGTAGGTTGCCTATGGTCCCGCGACAGCAAGGCCGTATCCAGGAGTGAGGGGGGGTTGAAGGCACCCCGCCCCCCCCCCCCGAAACAAATTCCTGAATACGGGCCTGCGCGACATCGTATCAAAATCATATCGACATGATCTTGAAATATTTATACCAATATTTATGTAGTGCAAACTATGCACGCGTCCACTATGATAGTGATCGAGAATAGAAGTGATAGCCACATCTAGCGGGTGAAATACAAAACTTTTGTTAGTGAAACCG
Organism: Branchinecta lynchi; assembly: GCA_023053575.1. NCBI lineage: Eukaryota > Metazoa > Arthropoda > Branchiopoda > Anostraca > Branchinectidae > Branchinecta > Branchinecta lynchi. Next base: position 8,180,386 of record JAKZAP010000001.1, read on the forward strand.
AAATTTCGACTGCTTAATACTCACTCACTCACCGATCATGACAGCTCGTCCTTTGGGGTCGATTGCAAGGTACTGTCCTGGAACGATGCGTCGACAACCGGTTTTGCCAAACGTTTCTTGGTGGACTTTATCGAGGACATTTTTCTGCTGGTTATATTCTAAGATGACGATTCTTCCTGAGTCGGAACCAACAACAATATAATCTGAAATAAACATTTGGTCAGTCATCAGAGGCAAAATACAAATAAAATGGGAAAGAAATTCGAAGAAATGCAAAAGGAATTTTTAAATACAGGATTTATGGTTGTGGTATTTTGACTTGTTAAGTTTAGTTTAATATTCCTGCCTGTTTCGTATTTGCCGCGATGACCGATCGAAGCAAAATAGGATAAATGACTCGGACGCTGGTCGCAACAACCATTTAGCGAGTCATTCACTCTGATTCACTTGCTACTACTGTTCGGTTGTGACTTGTGATCTATGCTAGTAAGATTGCAGTAATATCATATAACGGGTGGATTTCATTTCTAAGCCACCGTGAAAAATTTACATTTTAGTATTTGCTCTGTCATCACAGGCAAAATACAAATAAAATGGGAAAAAAATTCGAAGAAATGCAAAATGAATTTTTAAATATAGGATTTATGGTTGTGGTATTTTAACTTATAGTTTAGTTGAATATTCCTACCTGTTTCGTATTTGCCGCGATGACCGATCGAACCAAAGTAGGATAAATGACTCAGACGCTGGTCGCAATAACCATTTAGCGAGTCATTCACTCTGATTCACTTGCTACTACTGTTCTGTATAGATCACATCATATAACAGGGAGGATTTCACTTTTAAGCCACCGTGAATAACGAGTAAGGTCGGACCCATGTTATAATTTTCTTCATTAGTATATTATTTGTATATAGTGCAACTTAAAGTCGTTGTGTTAATGCGAGGAAAAGAAAACTACAGAAAATGGAGTATGTTTTGCAAGTTAGCGTTGTAACCGATTTTGCCGATAATGGACATGATACCCATTCAACTCCCTTACCTTTATTTCCTCCCGTCAGCCGGAACGACATCAGAGATCTAATGACTCCAAAAATTTCAACGCTGACGACAACATGAACTTTGCCTGTGTTTGCATCTGGTTTCAGAAGCTCCAAGACATTTCCTCTTGAAACAACAATTTCCTGTTGCCTAGTCCCACTAAAGGATCCATGAACAGCATGCGTGATGGCTGTAGGCCTCTGAAGGGTCAAGTTATAAAGGTACATCTGGAAGAAAACACTAATTAAGGCGAGGAAAAGGAAACTACAGAAAATGAAGTATGTTTTGTAAACTGAACGGTCGTTTCGAACGTTGATGAACAAAACGAGATATTCCTATGATAAGGCCAACAACGAAAAACGATTAGCTGCTTGAAAACTTCCTGACCGTATTTTCTGCTAACTGATTTTCAGTACGAAAACATTATTGTCATGCCCGTACGAACGCCCTGGCATAGACGCATGCCATTGCTAGGACTGGGCTTTTTAATCTCCTTCCACAGCGATAAATGAAACACTGGTCTCATCTTTCTACACTGCAGAAGTTAAATCTGAAACACTTAGCATTACTCAGAATTTCCTACAGCTGCACTTTTAAGTACAGCTAGCCATGTCATATTTTACAAATCAAATGTTAGCAGTTTATCCAACGTTGAAAAGGCATTCAAAACATCCTATCAGCTGGCTAATAACTGCAGTTAGTATCTCCTCTTGCCAAAAAGAACATGCATGGACAACTACAAGTTCAAACACAAGGGAGGTGTTATCAATACTGTCACAAACTACCAGGTACACAAGGGAGGTGTAATCAATACTGTAACAAACTACAAAACAAACCAAACTGGAAAATTTCGCTTGTGTTGGAAGCATTAATCCATTCTATACTTCACACCGATAAGATGCATGTGTTAATTACGTCTTCGAGCTAGATGGGAGGGGTTATGTGCAGAATCGTACGGAATTTCCACAAGAGCCAGAAAATATAGAAAGCTACACATTTCAGAAAAAAAGATTGTTTTATATTTAAAGTCGTTTTAAATATGACGAGGTTGGCGCAACTCCCTTCCCAACTACGCAGCAAACATTCTGACAAAGCTAAAAGAAAAGCACACACAAAGGTTAATTGGATTCATTTTGTTTCTGATAGGGCCTGCAACATGTACTTCCGTTTTGTTGAGAGCAGACAATTTGTCTGCACCATTAACAAACAGAAAAAATTATATTACCCAAGTGTATAACCAGACTCTCCACCAAAGGATGGCCCAGCAAAGTCTTGGGTGAAGGTTTTGGCTTTCAAAGCCTTGATCTACATTTGATCTTTATTTTGTACCAGCCAACTTTACTGGCAATTCTGGTATATTTCGTGAACACATTTCAAATGACATAAATTGTATACTAGTTGTCTACTCTCAACCTAAGTGAACTCGTAGCACGCAGTATCTCTAAATCCTAAAAGTCCAAACTATTATTTATGTTAACAAACTGTAAAAACTTAAAATAACGCCTCAATGGATGGTTTTATGTTGATAAAGGTGTATTTCTTCCAAAATATTGCAATGTATCTTTCTAAATGCTATCCAGCAATAAAATCAACGTCTATTTTGGGGACTTTTACATAAATGGCCTCATTGGCTAGCTCACATCTGGTTGTACAACTTAGTATGTGACAACAGTCTCAGTCCTGTTTTAACAGGATATCTTTACTCAATCTAGGTCCTCCTGGACCAGTTTTAATGGGCCAAAAATGTCTTTATTCAGACGTTCAAGCACTGTATCTTGGGTTTCATGCATGGTGCATGGATTTCAGTATACAGTGCATGCACGAAAAACACCACAACTGAGCACCAGCTTGGACAGGGCAGAAATTACTACCCTGTATTAGAGAAATCAAAGACAATCCTTATCGAATTTTTTACAACAAAAACAAAAGGGCTCAACTGATGATGGAGATGCAAAACCTAACAGGGCCCTATCTATTTTCCATGTATAGTGTCCCAAGAGCCAATATTCTGGTTGGCTGCTAGGTAGAAAAAGCTGAGGCACATGACAATTTCCATGCAAAACCCTTGACTATGTAGAAAAGGAAATGAGGTTTTTGCATCTGTCATTGTCTTTGATTTCTCTAATTCATGGTAGTAATTTCAGCCCTGTCCTGAGTCGGTGCTCAGTTGTGATGACAGAAACTATGTTTTTCATGCTTGCACATATACTGAAATCCATGCACCATGCATGAAATCCAAGGTACAGTGCTTGAACGTCTAGCACCCAGGCATGGTGCTAGACATTCAAGCACCGTGACTAAAAGGGGCTAGTGTACTAGACTGATACATAGTAATTGCCTGGTTACTTAGACAGATACATTACTTGTACAACATCAGTACAATTGAGCTGCATTATTTCTGCTTTCATCAAACTCTTTAGAAAACACTATAACCAAACTGAAACCTGGCTTAAGCTTATAATACTAATGGCAAACCAGCAATATGTATTAAAATATTCCAATTAAATCCACACACTTTTAACATTCTTTTGCTTTTCATATTTGTTCACCTGCTTTGGGACACACATGAAGTGTTTTACCACTGGTAAAATTTCAATGGAACCGGAAGGTGGCATAGCCTTCTGTCAGAAGAAAATGACATTTTAAGGCCATAGCTAGGGATTTTGACATTAGTAGGCCAGATGGCTCTAACTAACCTTGAGATACAGGGAAGGTATCCTACCTCGGGTGTTTATAGCCTCAGAACCTGGACTATAGCCTCGGAACCTGGACTAGTGGGTTGAGAGGAAATTTCAATGCAGTTCCAACAAGGTACTGACTTTCAAGCAGAAAACCCTGAATGACCGAAGACCTGTTAGAAGTTTCCTTTAAGGTTTTCGTGTCAAGTTGGTGGTTGTATAATTTCTGAGTTGGCGGCCCTCCAGTATTTGATACAAGAGTAGAGTGACCAGTAAACAGTCCATGAACCTTACAGGCTATTTACAGTCACGAGTCAAATGAAAAGAAAGGATTTGCTTTCTACTAAGACATTTGCTTTTAACCCTTCGGTTGAAAAATTCAGTAATTGTAATTCTAAGTATGTGGAAATATTGTGCCCATGTCTTTTGTCATGGCCTGGTCGTTAAACCCTACCTACAATACTACACAAAACCAAGGAACTCCTGACTATGGACGAGAATTATTCAAAGCGGTATAATCTACTTCAGGTGATAGCCTCAACATGTCACATGAATGAGAGCATATCAAGAATGCATACCAAATAAGATTTCAACACAGTAAAGCTTAATTTTTCACTATGAGCATATGAATTACTTAACTAATAGCGGTACCATTTTACTTCCTGTGCAAAAACCCACCAGTAACCGCCAATCAGAAGCCTTCATGGGCTTAACTTCACCATTTCGTCCGAAAACCTACCAGTAACCGCCGGTCATTAAAAGAAGTTAACTCGAAAGCCTTAATCGGCTATACTTGGCCATTTCGTCCAAAACTTCAACAGTGTAAGTAAGCTAACATTTCTTGTGTTCCTAAAGATCTCTACCAAAGCCTAGGTGGTTTAATTGCTTTACACAGCTGTATCTGTAGCAACTATCTAAAACACAACGGTCATTCAGGATTCTTAGGATCTTTCAGTAAGCATTACACGAAAATAGGTTAACTAACTAGAATATTACTACTAAATACGATTCAAGCAGATAAAAGCTACCTTTCTTGGATGTTCACACCGCCATTTCTCGTTGTCTTCTGTAGGAAAAGTAAGAAAGTTCTTCTGAAGGAGTCTCAGCGTCATCGGTTGCCACCTAGCAACCACAGAGGCAATAGCACGGGATAGAAACCACAGAAGGTTTGCTGAGATTCAGAAGAAAATCTTGACATATCATTTTGTAAGACACACCGAAACATAAGCAGACAGTGCATACCCGTACTTTGGTCTGAGGGAAGTGATTAGAGATGAGATCCCCAACAAAACCTTGCAGGCAAAATGAGAAACTCCTTTGCCGGATGCTGGCAGGATGTAATGAATCTATAAAAGCCAGGCTTCACCTTCCAGATTCCCAGACGTCCGGAGCATAAGGCGAATTCTCGCCTTTCCCCGAGGACTCCACTTGAGGAGTCCCCGCGTTTTTGTTAGTCCTGGGGACTCACTATCCGTATTCTCGCAAGTCCCCGCTGACGGGGAATGCTCCGATTGTCATCATCATCATCAAAATGGACTCCCTTTCAGATTCAGAGGGGAATAAATTTTGGGTGGTGTTGGTGCATGTAAAATTAATTAAAACAATCAGAATATACACTTATATTTATTTTTTAGAAGAAATTCGTTTTGGAAGCATTCACCGTGTTTTCGTTGTTTTCTGGACGTGAAGCCGCGTGGAGTGACTCCCTCTATTCTCGCCGTTCCCTTCCATTCCCGAGGAGTCCACGGGGAACAGCGAGAATACGCCTATAGTCAAGCCAACACTTCCAATTTTCATGATAATGATGACAGCTAAATTTGCTATTTTCTTTAGCATTTCGATTTCGATACCCCTTTACGCCTTGAACAGAAGATCAGGGTCAGTGCTTTTAGACTTGAATTCCTACTTGGTTTTTGGCATCACCTTCCAAATGGAAAGGTAGAGATTTTATTAACTTGATGATGTAAGTGCGCAAAATCTGTCTAGGAAATCCAGATTATTTTTTAGGACGGTTACATTTCAAATATCTCTTACATTCCAATCACAACTTTCAATCACTTTCCCTTTTCTTCCTACATTTGCATGTTTGTTGTGTCTCTCGAACGAGTGAGGCCTCACCTTCCCGATTTTCTTCTGGATTCCAGACAGCCGTTTTCACCGACACGGATCTTGAAGGTCAAGCTAGGCCAAAAACGTCTGGAAGTCCAGGGTGTTGACACCCCAAATTCCGGATGTCTGGAAGGTGCCATAGAGGCAACCCGTTCGAGAGACACAACAAACTTGCAAATGTCGGAAGAAAAGGAAAAGGGATTGACACTATTGACAGTTGTGATTCGGATGCAAGAGATGTTTGAAATGTAAAGGGGACTCTCATCGTTCTCATGAAAATGTGAAAGGTTGGATTGACTATAGGCGTATTCTCACCGTTCCCCGAGGACTCGTTTTTGTTTGTCCCGGGGACTCACTCCCCATATTCTTGAGAGTTCCCATGGACAGGAAATGCTCCGGTTATCATCCGACCATCAACAAGACCAAAGGTTTCGATGGGATCCCAAAAATTCAATATCTGATCCAGACAACTGGGTCTTGTCTTAGCCAGATCCAATCTTCGCCAGACTCCTTGAACATTTTTACAATTAAAATTCAGAAACAGATTAAGGCCAAATAGCTAATCACCTGAGAAAACCAAGTTCAGATTTGGATTCAGCATGTGTGTTTACCATAAGTCATACCTGTTTTGACGAAAACTTCCTGCCACTTCTGCCAATTTCCCGGTTCCGGCCGAACTCCAGAACTACTTGTCCGGCGAAAAAAGAAAGCTCAAAGACGAAATCAGGGTATCTTCTTTCCCCAGTAATGAACATCTAATCAACTTCAAATAGAAATTTAGCTTATAACAAATTTTCCGATTCCAGCCGGATTCCGGTCGAACTATATGTCCGGGTAAAATACGATTGTCACACAGGGACTCAGCATCTCTTCTTACCCCTAAATCGCTTATCTAATCAACTAGAAATAAAACTTTGACTTCCAACAGTTTTCCGGTTTTGGCCGGATTCCGGACGAACTACATGTGCGGGTAGAAACTTGTTTCCACATAAGTGTTCAGCATGTCTTCTTGCCTAAATCGAACATCTAATCAACTCCAAATAAAACTTTTAATTTTGACAAACTTTCCGGTTTGGGCCGGATTCCGGTCGAAATACTTGTCCATCGAGAAAATAGTTTTCACCATCGTCTTCAGCATGTCTTCCTACCCCTAAATCGAACATCTAATCAACTTCATATAAAACTTTTACTTTCGACAAACTTTCCGGTTTTGGCCGGATTCCGGGCGAACTACTTGTCCAATGACAAAATGGTTTTCACCATCATGTTCAGCATGTCTTCTTACCCCATAATCGACTATCACATTAGCTGTTTCAAATTATTTTGCTTGTCCCTTAATTTGAATCCCCTCCCCCACCCCTAAATGTAGAGCTACAAAGCCCATCTACGAACTTGACTGGTCCGACGACCCAACGAACCCTCACACCAAGTTTCATCAAAATATCTCATTCCCTTCGAGAGTTATCGTGCTTACAGACGGACGGACAGACGGACGGACGGACGGACGGACAGACGGACAACTTTTGCGATGTCATAGGTATCCCTCCACTTACATTTTGGGATCCCAAAAAACGACTCCCTTTCAGACTGGGGAATCAATTTTTGCTGGTGTTTATAAAAAACAACCAGAATAAACAAAACCAAAAATAAAGTGTATCCGGCAAACTAATTTCGTCAACTTCATACGTTTTTCGAACAAAATCCGTTTTGTAAGGATTCCCCGTGTTCTCGCTGTTTTCTGTACGAGGAGTGGTGACTACCTCTATTCTCGCCTTTCCCTTCAATTCCCCGGGGGTCCTCGGGGAACGGCGAGAATACGCCTTATGTGGAAGCCCCGGACGTCTGGGAATCTGTGGAAGGTGAAGTCTGGCTTCACCTTCCAGATTTTTCTTCCGGATTCCAGACAGCCATTTTCGTCGCGACAGATCTGGAAGGTGAAGCCAGGCCAAAACATCTGGAAGTCCGGGGTTTTGGATACCCCAGATTCCAGATGTCTGGAAGGTGTCATAGAGGCAACCCCTTAGAGAGACAGAACAAATATACAAATTAAGGAAGAAAAGAGAAAGTGATTGACAGTCATGATCGGGATATACCAGATATTTGAAATGTAAAGGGGAATTCTAGGAACTGTTGAAGAACAGCAAGTTATCATGAATATCTGGAAGGATTGGCTTGACTATGCGGAAGCCCCGGACGTATGGGAATCTGGAAGGTGAAGCGGGAACGGCGAGAGTAGAGGGACTGAGGGAGTCACTCCACAAGGACTCTGAGTGCGAAAAACGAGAACACGGGGAATGTTTCCAAAATGGATTTTGTTCGAAACAAAAATATGAAGTTGACGAAATTAGTCTGGATCCACTTTGTTTTTGGTTTTGTTTATGCTCATTGTTTTTATTTAATTTTTAACTGCACCAACACCAGCAAAAATTGATTCCCCTCCGAATATGAAAGGGAGTCTTTTTTGATGATGGTGATGATAATCGGAGAATTTTCTTCCGTGTGGACTCGTGAGAATACGGGGAGTGAGTCCCTGGGACAAAGAAAAACGCAGGGAGTCCTCAAAAGGAGTCGTCGGGGAATGGCGAGAATACACCTTATGTGTGTCTAGAATGCACCTTCTCCTGTTATTTATCGAGGCGAACTATGAAGCAGCGCATGGTTAGAGTAGAGCACGTGTGGATACCTGACACGTTGCATTTGACAATGTAATACCTTGAAGAAAGTATCTCAGTCCGTCCGAGAGTTGTCTCACTAATAGACGGACAGGGTTGCCAATGTCGCACGATAGTGTCAACTTTCACTCTATTTTGTTTTTGTCACGCTTGTCGTTCACATATGACATAACAATCACTCTATTTCAGAGATGTCAAATAAGAAATTTCTGCAGTTGGGATCTATTTCAGGTTTCATCACGAAAAGAAAATTTCACTCGCAGTTCACTTTTGGGCCAAAAGTCACTGTCTGTATGTTTCTGATGTGGCAACACTGCGGACAGACGGACAATCTTAAAGGTATCCTGTCACTAGTGTTTTGAGATCTAAAAAACAAGGGAATGACGCTAGATCAGCCACTAGGCAAGCATGTGTCGTAACAAATATAAAAAAGGCCAATGAAATAGTGGGTTGTGTTTCAGAAGACTTAACCTGTAACTGGGGATTCCAAAGGAAATTCTCGTAACTATAACCTCAACGTCTTCGCCCGTCTGTCTAACCGCGGACTGACATACTTAGATGAAAGTTGTACTAAGGACTCTTCGGTCAATAGTGATGTTGGCTTTGTCGATTGACGTTTTCCCGCCTGACTTAGGGGTGGAGGATGAGCTTAGAAATTTAAAGGATCTGTCTTACCTGTAATACTAATGCAACCTACTTCCATAATCGCTCCATATCTTTCAAAACCCGGAGACCCGAACTTCGTACGGTACATTCTAACCCCACTAACAAAACCACGCTGATTTTCTCACTTGCCGTGTTTTGCTACCTTCGATGTGTATCTTGGTATAACGCTGTCGACGGTTGTCTGCCAGAAGTTTTTCCATCAGAACAAGACCAAAGGTGTCGATGGGATCCCAAAAATCTAAGATTTGATCCAGAACGTTCGGTCTTGTCTTCGCCAGGCTAATCATCAGAGAAAACCGAGTTCAGATATTCTATCAGTCTATCTATACCTCTATAAGCCATGTCTATTTTGACGATATTGACCGAAACTTCCTGCTTTACTACTGCCAAATTTGCGGTTTCGCCCGAATTCCGAGCGAACTACTAGTCCAGCGAAAAAAGAAAAATTCAGACACGAAGCCGGCGTATCTCCTTATCCCTATAAAGAAAACTAATCAACTTTAAATAAAATTTTGACTTAAAAAAAATGCGGGTACAACCGGATTCCGGACTAATTATATGTCCGGGTAAAAAATTATCATTATATACAGACTCAGCGTCTCTTCTTACCCCTAAATATATCATATAATCAACTTCAGATAAAGCTTTTACTTTTAACATATTTTCCGATTTTGGCCGGGTTACAGGCGAACTAGTTGTCCGGCGAAAAAATGGTTTTGACCATCGGGTTCAGCATGTCTTCATACCCATGAATGAAACATTTAATCAACTTCAAATGAAACTGTTACTTTTAACCAACTTTCCGGTTTTGGCCGGATTCCGGACGAACTGCTTGTCCGGCGACAAAATGATTTTCACCATCATGCTCAGCATATCTTCTTACCCCTAAATCAAACATTTAATCAACTTCAAATGAAACTTTTACTTTTAATCAACTTTCCGGTTTTTGCCGGATTCCGAACTACTCGTCCAGCAAGAAAATGGTTTTCACCATCGTGCTCAGCATGTCTTCTTACCCCTAAATCAAACATTTAATCAACTTCAAATGAAACTTTTACTTTTAACAAACTTTCCGGTTTTTGCCGGATTCCGGACGAACTACTTGTCCAGCGAGAAAATGATTGTCACCATCGTGCTCAGCATGTCTTCTTATCCATAATCGACTATCACATTAGCTGTTTAAAAATATTTTGTTTGTCCCTTAAGGGGGAACGGTAGTCGAAACTCGTTATTACAGATTCAGCATGGGTTTTGGTCGGTGAACAGGTCAAAGTCAAAGGACTCCCTCTGTGCGATGCTTATCTATGTCTCAGAGGTCATCAGAGGGAATTGGGTCGAGAGACTGACACTAAATTGCATCTGAATGACCTTTTGGCTGCTGCTTTTTCGCAGTCATTGAAGTACCTGAAGCAACCAGTTCGCTAATTTACTTGTCGAGTGAAAGCGTCACTTATCGTCAAGTAAACGCGTCTAACAGTCAAACATTGAAAATCTTCGAAAATCTGAAAAATTTTCGAATAACAAGGCTACAAGTCGCTGTAGGATCCCGAAACATAACAAGACCAAAGGTTTCGATGGGATCCCAAAAATTAATATTTGATCCACAATTGGGTCTTCGATCCAGTCTTCGCCAGACTCAACATTTTTACTAGTAAAATTTAGAAACAGATTAAGGCCAAATAGCTAATCATCTGAGAAAACCAAGTACAGACATGGATTCACCATGTGTGTTTGTCATACCATGTCATACATGTATTTGTCATGGTATCTGTCATACCATTTTTGCCAAAACTGATCGAAACTTCCTGCCGTACTTCAGCCGAATTTCCGGTTTCGGCCAAATTCCAGGCGAACTGCCTGTCTGGCAATAAAAAAAGCTAAAAAACAAATTCAATCTATCTCTTTACTCCAACATCGAACATCTAATCAACTTCAAACAACTTTTACATATAACAAGTTTTCCCGTTTCTGGACGGACGAACAACTTGGAAGTAGTCACTTCCCCGACCCAACCACCATGCTAGAGGGACGGGAATGCGGAAATATGTTGTTGTCCCAAGGTCAGATTACCTAGATTGTAGTCAGATCCCCACCGGAATACCGTTGTTAGTCGAAAACCCATGAAATATTCTGATTTAACAAGTTTGTTCATTTCGAAATTTCCGTTCAAATTACTTGTCAGATAGTTCAGAAACGGTTACAGCAATTTCAGCATATGTTTTTGTGGCACTTGCAGCCTCTGCCTCAAGTGCCATATCACGACCGCAATTCCGTCTGCCGGTCAGTCCGAGTTTTTTCGTCACAGTTTTTCGAGTTAGGGTACTTTCAGATGTGCTAGGACGGTGAAACTTGGCAGGCATGACAGGGACCCAACAAAACTAACATGAAAATAATCTGTTTCCTGATCTCACCATCCGGAGGGGGGGGGGGGTGAGTGGGTGAAAAGGGAATACGGAAAATGGAGTAGTGTGTAACTTTCGAACGGGTGATCGGATTGGAATGAAACTTAATAACTGAACAGATGACGTATTTCAGATGTCCCATTTGAAGTCTCGACCGAATTCGACAGCAACGGAGGAGTTAGGGGGGGGGAAATCTCGAGAAACAGTTAGAATGGAGGGATCGGAGTGAAACTTGCTGGGAAGAACAAGCATCTGCTCTAGGTAAATCGTTTACAAAATTGGACTGGATCCGGACTCTCGCGGGGGGGGGGGGGGCGAATTCCGGTGATGGTGGTTTTGGGGATTTTCACGACGAAACTTGGCAGGTATAGCAGGGACCGGATCAAACTGACTTGGAAATAAAAGAAATTATCGATCCGATTATCGTGGGGGAGTGGAGGGAGGGGGAATCCTGAATATTGAGTCATGCGTAACGTCCGCTATTCCGGTGATCGCGAGTTAAGGTACTTCCAGATGTGCTAGGAGGATGAAACTTGGCTGAAATATCAGAGATTCGACAAGATTGGCTCAGAAATCGCCACTGTCCAAATCAGGCTATTCTTTGCAGTACCAATCTTGACCGCAAAATAAGAAAAGTACTTTAAGCAAAACGTTCACTTTCATGATCCCCATGATCCGATTATCATTTTTGACTCAAGGGTTTTTCTTACAAATGAAGTTCTAGCTCCCTCAGAGTGCGCATCTAAACCGCAAAGTCAAAAAGTACTTTTGATCAAAGAATACATCTCAACCCGTGCAAGTGCCACATGAGCGTACAGCTCTTTTTACTCCAGTAACGAATATCTAACCGATGAAATCTTTTGATACAAAACCTTTAACACAAAAGTAAGGAGACATGCTGAATCCATATATGCAAATTATTTTCTCCCCAAAGATTCAGTTCGCCCGGGATCCGTCAAAAAACGGAAATTTGTTAAAAGTAATAGTTTTATTTGAAGTTGATTAGAGGCCCGATACAGGGGCAAGAAGGCATGGTGAATCTGTATATACAAGTCCGCACATACAGTTCGCCCGGAATCCGTCCAAAACCGGAACAATAGTTTTATATAAAGCTGATTAGAGGTCGATGTAGGGGTAATGATCATTTTCTCGCAGAGCAAATAGTTCAGCCGGAATCCGGCCAAAACTAGAAAATTTGCTAAAAGTGACAGTTTTGTCTGAAGTTGAGCCGTTTGGCCGTAATTTTTCCAGAAAACACCACTACGGTGCATTTATATTTATTTTCAGACGGGTAATTATGGATAAGTCATAAAATATTTCAGCAGTATGACAAGACCATTATAGAGACGAAAGCCTTATTATTGCAATTATATTATTATTATTATATTATATTATTATTATATTATTATTATTAAGACCAGATCTCTCTCTAAATGCCCCGATTGTCTGGATAAAATTGTCAAAGAAATATTAAAATGTGTGGGATCCCATCGAAACCTTTGGTCTTGTTTTATAATGGAAGGATCTCAAATATTCACATTAAGTTATAATTAAGATGGTTATATTAATTACACCAAAGAACCACGCTGGTCTTAAGAAGAAAAAAAGAGCTGTAAGCTCAAATGGCACTTGCAAGCATAGATAGATACTTTAATTTTAGCCGTTAGGCCATACACTAGTAGAAAAAATGAAGGGGGCTGCAAATTCAACCTATGGCTTCACTTTAAATATAAAAATAGGAGACAGAAAGCAAAAGGAAACAAGAAGGAAGACAAAAACCGGCAAGGCTGGGTCAGATGGAATTATTCGGTTAAGATGCGCCGAACTTGCAAGGCTGGGTCAGAGGATGGAAGTGATGGTCAAACGTTTTATTTTTTATTTTTCGGTTAAGATGCACACTTTAAGGGTGCTTATAAGCAAAACCCTTGAGGCAAAAAGATTCATGTACTCGTGGCGATCTTGAAAAAGTAAATATTGCTTAAAAGTATTTTTTTGTATTTTGCGGTTAAGATGATCCGAGCTCTTTAAGGAACGGTCGGATCGGAGAAGTCACGATGTCTAACCCAATGATGTCAAGTTTCTAATGCTCCAGCAAAGTTTTATCGTCCTAGCACATCTGGGTGTACCTTAAATCACGATCACTGGAATTCCGGACACCCCCCTATACCCCCCCCCTCGGTACCCGAATCCGATCCGATTCTGTCACTGATGCACCTAGGATCCCACCAAGTTTCATCCTGATCGCTCCACTCTATGCGTATCACAAGATTTCCGGTTCTCCCCCCCCCCCCGGTTCATCGGATCCGTTCGGCACTTGAAATGGGACATCTGAGACATGAGTTCTTTTAAGATATCAAATTTCATTAAGATCCGATAACCCGTTCGAAAGATATTTATGCCACTAATTTCCGGATTCCGCCGTCTCCTCCTCCCCCCACGACGGCCGGATCGGGCGAATGACTGTTTCTAAGTTAATCTGGCCGGGTCTCTGTTATGCCTGCCAAGTTTTATCGTCCTAGCCCACCTGGAAGTACATCAACTACGGATCGCCGGAATTACGGAACCCCCCTCCAACTCCCCAAACAGTGTCCGAATCCGATCCAGTTCTGTCAGTTATTTATCTAGAGCTTGTGCTTTTCTTCCCACCAAGTTTCATCCCGACCGCTCCACTCCGAGAGTTTCACACGATTTCCGACTCCCCCCCGACTCCCCCTCAGATTCATCGGATCCGGTCCGGACTTGAGACAAGGCATCTGAGACACGAGGTCTTCCCAGATACCAAGTTCCAGTAAGATCCGATCACCCGTTCGAAAGTTATGCATGCCCCTATTTTCTGGATTCCGCAACCTCCCCCTCCCCCCCCACGATGGTCGGATCGGGCAAGTGACTAATTCCAAGTTAGTTTGGTCGGGTCCCTAATATGCCTGCCAATTTTCATCGTCCTAGCATATCTGGAAGTACCCTAACTCGCAAACACCGGACCGACCGAACGACGGAAAAGTGATCGATATATGGCACTTGGCCGGAAGGCAAGTGCCATAAAAAGAGCTACGGGCTATTACGAAGGGGCAAAAGCGGACATAACGAAATTCTATTTACCGATTCAGATTCTATTTACATAAGATGAAATTATATTTACCGAGTGAGATTTTATTTACAAAAAATCAAATTCTATTTACTTAACCAAAATATTCTTGCTTTGTGAAATAATATTCTATTTAAAACATCAAATTCTATTTACTTAACCCAAATATATTGTCTTCGCAAAAAGTTAGGTAGGCTATCTGTTCAATCAAAAGGATTTCCGTAGCTCTAGTATACGAGCTATTATTTTGACGACAGAATGGATGATCACTGGCATGTGAACTTTGTACCCTGACTTTTTCATCCTAATCACCCCACTCGTTGGATGCTTATAGGCATGCCTCAGAAGTTCCGGATTCCCCCTTCCAGCTCCCGCTTACGTGTCACAATCCAGTTTCGGCACATGAATACGTCATCAAGAGCGTCTTATCTTACCAACCCAGCAAGTTTTCATTTCCGGAAAGTTTCCGAATCCCCTCCAGCTCCCTTCACCGAGGTCAAATGAGTTCGGGACACTGAAAAGGACCCTGTAGAATGTATGAACTTTGTACCTTCTAAGTTTCATATCCGCAACTCCTCTCATTTCACCCGTGTGCGTGCCAAAAATTGTGCCGAATTACCCTCGAACTCCCCCACCGAGTCGAATTCGGTTTTAACACGTAAAAAGTTCGTCTAGGGAAACTTTCCTTTTACCACCTACCAAGTTTAAAAAGTTTTCGAGAAATTTCGGTGCCGCCCCCACCAACCGTGGTCGGATCCGGTCCAGACTAGAAATTGTGTAATCTAGGGCATATGATATCACTATATTCCAAGTTGCATTCAAAATGCCACAAAAACGCCACAAATGTCCGGTGCCCCCGTCCGGTTTCCTCCACTGTGGCCGAATCCGGTCGGACACGTACATGAATTATAGGAAATTTTCTCTTACACTCATCGAGCCTCATTACAGTCGTACGGCCCGTTTGAAGGCGCTCCCCACAAGTTTCCGGATTTCCCATTCCTCCACTCCCCCATAGATGGTTGAATCGGAAAAACGAAATTTACCTAGAGGTTTAGGTAGGGTTCTTTACTATTATGCTGCCAAGTTTCAACGTTATTTAGAAGTGCCCCAACTGGCAAAACCCGGACTGACCGATGGATGGACAAAAACTGCTATAGCTATGTAGCACTGGGCTGAAGGGCAAGTGCTACAAAAACAGCTAGGCTGTGACGCAATTGGTTTTGTAGAGATTCATTAGCCTACTTGAATGAAAGGAGAAAGTTAGAAATACTTGACAACCTGCGCTCTGTAAAACAGAAACATATCGGGGACGTCGACGAGCCGTCGGCAGATTTCAAGTTCAGGGCATTTCAAGTTTTTGAACGCTGTCTGAGTTTTAATGGTGTGGTCATTATCCGAATTTCCTGCAGTTGTCTCGCTTCTTGTCGGTGTGTCATGTGACGGCGCAATCCTTTGTTATAAGCACATATTTTAGGCGAAGTCGGGCGTCCTAGTCTTATATATTTTACTTCAAGTCGCTGCCTATGAATTCGTCCACTTCTCAAGTGGTCACCTTTCTTGTTCTTTTTTCTCATTTTGCTAGCACGATTGAATTTTACTACGCAACTGACTTATGGAAACGTACCATATTACTAAAAGTCCTTTGAATTATTTGGTTTTTAATCTGGTATAATAATCTGTTTTCATAATCTCTCTCTTGACCCCCTGTGAATAGCCTCTGCTGTCCCAATGGGGTTACAGATCTTGATGCATGCTTGCGATAACAGCCCATGGTATGGAAACGAAATGAGAAAATGTGTTTTTTGGAGAAAAGAAGGGACTGAAACTACAAGAAATGAAAATTCCAAAATCCATTCCAAACGTTTGGTCGCTTATTCAGTGCTCTGCCAGACGATACCAAATGTATAGCGACAGAGTTTACCCAGGTCGTTGACAGCCAGTTGGCAGACAAGACACTTTTTTTCTTATTTCTAGCCTACCTAGCAAACGGCGTGTCGGCTTTGAAAACTGCTCCAAACATTTTGTAGCCCGTAAAAAGCACTTTAAAATGGGTATCTTGGAATTGTTCCACCACCGTCAATTTGGATTGACACGCTTGAAACAGATATTGTCAATTAACATGGGAAAAGCGTATACCTGCTCTTTATGAGTTTTAAAGTATCGTTCCGCCTTAAATTGGCCATATTCCTGTTCAGCGGTTCCAAGCGGACTAGTTTCTATTAATCCCCCCATGCCTCACCGTCATTACTTGGATCAGACATGGCAAAATAGATCCACAGGTTAGTGCGTGGAAAATCTGTCATCTGTGTACTAAGTAATGGAGGTTTTACACATGTTTTAGCAGCAGAAAGGGAAAACGACCCACTACCCTACGGATTCGACTTTTTACTATGTCTACACAAGTGTTGGTTAAGACATAGTAAAAAGTCGAATCCATAGGGTAGTGGGTCACTTTCACTTTCTGCTGCTGAAACATATGCAAAACCTCCAATACCTGGGACACAGATGACAGGTTTTCAACTTACTAACCTGTGGATCTTATTTACCATGTCTGATCCAAATAATGACGGTGAGGCATGAGGGGATTAACAGAAACTAGTCCGCTTGGAAGCGCTGAACAGGAATATGGCCAATTGAACCCCCACCCCCAAATATAGGGCTACAGAGCCCATCTACGAACTCGACCTTACCCTTGACCCAAACAATCCTCATACCAAGTTTCATCAAAATATCTCATTCCCTTCGAGAGTTATCGTGCTTACAGACAGACGGACGGACGGACAACTTTTGCGATGTCATAGGTATCCCTCCACTTACGTTTTGGGATCCCAAAAACTGTTATGTAAATGGTTTCCCTGTTTTTGCTACAAGTCAACATCTCGGAAAAGGCTACAGCCAAAATCGTGGGTCATTTGTTGAAAGCACAGCCTAGTTTTAAAGTATTCATATATTAAAAAATACTGTAAGTTGAAGGGTAAATAGTGCGAGGGGTCCTTTAAAGGATACCTAGCCCTACGCATTATTTCTGCTCAGAGATAGTCGACCACTTTACAACTAAGCTATGCTTACAGAAAATTGCACAACAGCTTCGGCTGTTTTGAGCCTCTTTCTATGTCCCTTGCCTATACTATGCATAAGCTCCTCGGAAACAATTATCGGTCGTTATACGTCACGTGAGAACAACGCGGCAAGGGTGATAACCAGTGTATTGCTATAATACAGGAGATAGGATACACTTACGAAGAAAAGAATCTGGGGACGAGACTGGATGGAAATACTACTGAAGCAGAATGAACTACTATTATAAGTACGACGTGTCCGTTAAGGACGGAAAAGTTTCTACGATGATGTTGCTTGGAAAGAAAGAAAGAGGTAAAAAGGCATGTTGAACGAGGAAATGCTTTTAGTTCTTGCCTGAGGTGGAGAGTTTGACTGGAGTCGGATCAGACCTGGAAATTTAAGACTGAACATTAATTCCTGGTCAATCTAATCAGGGATCGATATTAGAGAAAACAACATTTCGGTTCTAGATCTGCTGTTAGGTTTCGGCTCGGTTTAACCGTTCGGCAAGAATGCGGATGTGTGCGTCTTTGCATCATACAAATAATTCGAACGGAGTCATGCATTTCTTAATCAGGTTTTAGGATCCCAAACGTAAGTGGAGGGATACCGCTGACAACAAACAAACATGTCATCTGTCCGTCCGTCCGTCTGTCAGTAAAGATAACACTCGAAGGAAAAGATATATCTTGATGAAACTTGTGAGGATTCTTCGAGTCAAAGGACAGGTCGAGTTCGTAGATCGGCTCTGTAGCTCTACGTTTAGGGGTGGGGGTTCAAATTAAGGGGCAAAATAATACTTTTAACAGCTAAGAAGATAGTTGATTTAAGGGTAAGAAGACATGCTGAACACGTATATGAAAATCAATATATACCCCGACATATAGTTCGCCCAGAGTCCGGCTGAAACCGGAACAACTTGTTATAAGTAATAGTCTTTATCTGAAGTTGACTAGAGGTTCGATGTAGCGGTAAGGAGGCATGTTGAATCCGTATACAAAATTTGTTAAAAGTTATAGTGTTGCCTGAAATTTATTACAGGTTCGATGAAGGGGTAAGGAGATACGCTGAATTCGTTTTTTAACTTTATTTTTTTTTACGGACAAGTAGTTCGCATGGAGTCCGGCCGAAATACAAATTTGGGAGAAGTGAGGTAGGAAGTTTTGGTTAGTCTAAGTAGATATGACATAGCCTATAACGTATAGGAACGGATAATCACACATGCTGAATACGTATCTGTACTTTTGTTTTCTGAGGCGATTCGCCATCGGCCTTAATCTGTTTCTAATTTAATATTAGGCCAAAAAATGTTCAAGGAGTCTGGAGACCGGCTATGTACAAGACTCAATGGTCTGGGTCAAATATTACATTTTGTGATCCCATCGAAACCTTTGGTCTTGTTGTAATAGAAGACATTTGATTACATGCAGAGGCGTCATTTTGCTGAGGACTAAGGGGGGGGGGGGGTAATTAATGACGTCGTCCCGGACCCCTTTCGGGTCCCCACGACGCAGGTGTAGTTTGAGTGCTTCGGCGAGAGGGGGGGGGGGGGGTGGATACCGCAAAATATACTTGGCGAAAATCCTGCACGGCTAAAGAGTTAAAGGGCTTAAAAACTACAGATAAGGACACAAAAATGGCAGTGAGCGCCGCAGGCGAACTTTTTTAAAATGTCTGGTTTTGCAACAAAACGAACTACTTCCAGAGCAAGTTTTAGCTTTCAAAATGGCCCATCCCCGAACCAAAACTTCAAGCAAAAATTACGTAGAGGCGCCTATAAAAGGCGCCACACGCGAAAACAGTGTGAGACATCTAACTGAAAACTGGTACATGACGGTACTTCAACTCCACCCTTTCCGAATAAAACGACCATCTGAAATAAAACTGAAACAGAGTAGCCTTTGCTGCAATTCACGTTAAAGATAGATTCAAAACTTTCTTACCATTCTATAAAATAAACAAGCTGGGGTTAAGTGGAAAAAGGCACTGAATGTTTGCTGACTCTCTCCCCTCCTTTCGCTTTTATTTTGTGCTACTCCTGGGTGGTAACCCCCGCTTGAGTTTCCAAGGGGCCCTCAGCTATCCAGGAAAAAATACTCGACTCCAGGTTACGGAGTTAATGTCTCTATTCATGTTCAGAGTTCAGACATCCGGCCGAAACGCCCGGAATCCGGCCAAAGCCTGAAATCTGGTAGAAGTATACAACAACTTCTGAAGTCGATTTGAGATTCGATAAGAGGGATTGATGAATTTGCAAATGATGACTCCATATCTCAACTTTATCGATAACTTAATTTTTATGCCGGAAAAGTAACTCTCCCAGTCGCCATAAAAATAAAAACTATTTCTCAAGTTAATGCTGAATCTACACATCGTCTTGGTTTTCTCAGCGTATCGGTCGTTTGGCCAAGAATAATTTTCAAGCGCTTGATTAGGGGTCTATAACATGCTTACGAGTATGGCGAAGTGGCCGAAGACCTATACAAGACCCGATTGTCTAGAAAAAATTAAGAAGTCCAGCTTATCCCTTTTTTTTATGCTATCGAAACCTTCAGCCTTGATGGATGCGAGAAAACAGAAAAGATCGAATCCGAGAGAATCCTGTCGGTGTCATATCTTGCTGGTGTAGTGCACATTTTCGAAAACCAAAATCGTTGGTTTCACGTTGTTCATTCTTCTAGCGTGCGCGTGCTGGCGGATTATCAATGCACCTTGTTTCCCTTTACATAGTTCGACAACTTGTTTGTGAACTTTGAGAGGGGCTAATTTTGTTTCAACCCCTAAATAAGAGGATAGCTAGATACACAGACAGGTCAGGATCCAGAAATTTATTTTGGAGGAAAATATAAAAAAACATAGATCGGAGGTTAAAGCCTTTAAAACACATTATTTGTGTATGTTTCGGTGGGGAGATCGAACCCTCTCCCCCCCCCCCCCGGATACGGCCCTGTACACAGAAGTTCTTCCATTGGTCTTCTTCAGTCAGATGAACCAAAGATGGTTGGTCACCAAAAGTAACTTCGTACACCCTAGAAAGTAACCCAAAAGTATCTCAAAGTAACCCAATGTAACCTAATGTAACCCGAAGTAACCCAGTGCAATGTAACCCAATGTAACTAAAAGTAACCCAAAGTAACCCTGAGTAACCCAAAGTATCCTGAAGTAACTCGTACACCCTGGTTCTTGGTGACCAACCCTGGCCAAAGATACTTTTCTTGGACGGCTTGTACCTGTCACACTTTGGTCCGCGGCTTCGGGATCCTCCTAAGAGGAGGGACCTCAGAGGAGATATCATAGCAGGTCGTGTTTCATTGAGCTTCGCATTTTCTGGTAGTAGGTCTCGACTTGTGAGCCTCATCCCAGTCCGTGGTTTCTGTATAGCACATGATTGGTAGTATTGGAACAGGAACACGAACGAACTAGCAACACTCAAAGAATACGTTAATTTGGACTTCTGCAAGACACCTTTATAATATGTGCAGTAGTTGTGCTGGATGTGAGGACGGAAGATTTAACGGCATCGAGTGAAAATAAGTGGATATCATGAGCTAACTATCGTGTTATCACAAGTAAGTTAAGAACGAGTCTACGGTGAAGGGGAGAGTTAGTCTGCTTGTAGCTTACGTGTTTCGTAAACATAACCTATCCGAGCCGAAGCCGAGGTACATTAAGAGAAATATCCACCGAGAGGGAGTGAGGTTGATATTTTTAAATGTCCCTCGAGACTGTTATTCCGATTTCAATGGAGGGAACTTAACTCTTATAATTTGTGTACATAACCGTTAACTGTTCGTTTACATTTACTCTTCGGTACCGACTTCGATACCCCATCACTCATCTCATTTATTCCAAAATTTCTTCAAAAGGATAAAAAGCAAAGTCCAGCTTTGCTTTTAGTCGAAACGTTTTGTCAAGGCGGATATTAATTTAATATCAAACTCTAGAAAAGTCAGTCCGACCTGTCCGAGAAAGATTATATCTTCGTATCGGTGATTTGGACCTGTTTCGTTAGTTTACGATCATAATATGCAACCTTGAGCTTTGCTCTTAATATTTTTTCATTTAGTGATAAGAACCTATAAGCATGCTCGTAAAAGGGTGACAGTAAGAAATCAACATATTATGTGCTATGCAATCCATACCGAGGCCAAATGGCGGACAGAGACATGTATTAAAAATATCAACACAAAAGTTATGATTAACCAAAATCAAACAGGTTCCAAATTCAAACCACCAAATTGATGAGAAGTAGCCTCCCGCGACAAACCATAGCTTTTTCTTTAGTGTCTATTATTATTTACTTTTCTTTGATGTTTTCTAAGAGCAGAAAGTTAATTTTATTTTTCAGAGTATTTATGGAAATTTCAAGTTTAATTTCATCATGATATTATATTCAAACAGTGCATAAAACGGATATGCCAGTTACGATGCATTTGCAGCGATATTTCGGCCATTTTTGGCAAGGGTCCTCGTCAGGCTGTCGAACGTCAGGGACAATGTTGTGGAAGGAATGACTATCCAATAATTATGCCATACCCTCAAATGAAAATCTTGATTTTTCGGAAATTATGAAAGGCTGACGGGTTTTACCCCGTCAACCGCGCATGCTATGGTCTTTTTCTTTCTTTATTTATTTATCACCCGTCATTTCAACAAGAACAAGACCAAAGGTTTCGATGGGATCCCAAAAATTTAAGATTTACAGACAATCGGGTCTTGTGGCGGTCCAATGGTTATCATCGGAGAAGACTAAGTTCAAATATGGATTCAGCATGTGAGTTTACCCCTATAGCCTACGTCATGTCTACTTTCACGAAAGTTCCTGCCTTACTTCTGCCAAATTTCCGGTTTCAGCCGGATTCCGGGCGAACTACTTGTCTTGCAAAAAATTGAAGTTCAAAAACAGATTCAGCGTATCCATTCCACCCATATCTCCATAATCAACTTCACATAAAACTTCAACTTTAAACAAATTTTCCAATTTCAGCAGGATTAGTGGCGAAATGTGTCCAGGTATAAAATGATTGTCATACACGAATTCAGCCTGCCTTCTTACCCGTAAATCGAACACCTAATGAAATTCATATAAAACTCTTACTTGAAACAGATTTTCCGGCTATGGCCGGATTCCGGGCGATCTACTTGTCCGGCGACAAAATAATTTTCATATTCGGATTCAGTATGTTTCACTATCCTTAAATCGGATATCTAATCAACTTAAGATAAAACTTTTAGTTTTAACAAACTTTCCGGTTTTAGCCGGATTCCTGCTGAACTACTTGTCCGGCGAGAAAATGGTTTTCATATTCGTGTTTAGCATGTCGTCTTACCCCGTAATCAACTATCTCATTAGCTTTTAAAAAATATTTTGTTCGCTCCTAAATCTGACCCCCCCCCTCCCCCTAAATATGCAGCTATCGAGCCCATCTATGAACTCAATCTTTACCTTGACTCGAAGAGTCCTCACACCAAATTTCATCAAAATATCTCGTTCCCTTCGAGAGTTATCGTGCTGACAGACGGACGGACGGACAACTTTTGCGATGTCATAGGTATCCCTCCACTTACGTTTTGGGATCCCAAAAAGGTAAATGGAAAAGAAAAATGAAACGAAAAGATAACATAACTAAAACACTACGCTTTCATGGAAACAAAAATCAACTATTACAAACTAAAAACTCTCTGACTAACAACTGAACATGATTAAATACATGATACATGGACACTTAAACTCTGAGAATTTCGCTCCAGGGGTGGGACTCGATTTTTAAATTGTACTTGATAATCAGGTTAGAAATAGTAAGCTCATGGTCTATTTATGTTATATATTTTGCCATTTTGGTATTTCTTGTCCAACGAGGGTTAGAGTAAATATTTAGCAGGTATTTAGAGAATCTGAAGAAAGAGGAACGGAGTTTATTTTTGGGATCCCAAAACGTAAGTGGAGGGATACCTATGACATCGCAAAAGTTGTCCGTCTGTCCGTCCGTCCGTCTGTCCGTCCGTCCGTCTGTCCGTCCGTCCGTCTGTCCGTCCGTCTGTAAGCACGATAACTCTCGAAGGGAATGAGATATTTTGATGAAACTAGGTGTGAGGGTTCGTTGGGTCGTCGGACCAGTCAAGATCGTAGATGGGCTTTGTAGCTCTACATTTAGGGGTGGGGGAGGGGATTCAAATTAAGGGACAAACAAAATATTTTGAAACAGCTAATGTGATAGTCGATTATAGGGTAAGAAGACATGCTGAACGCGATGGTGAAAACTATTTTGTCGTCGGACATGTAGTTCGCCCGGAATCCGGCCAAAACCGGAAAGTTTGTCGAAAGTACAAGTTTTATTTGAAGTTGATTAGATGTTCGATTTAGGGGTAGGAAGACATGCTGAAGACGATGGTGTAAATTATTTTCTCGACGGACAAGTATTTCGCCTGGAATCCGGCCCAAACCGGAAAGTTTGTTGAAAGTAAAAGTTTTATTTGAAATTGATTAGATGTTCGATTTAGGGGTAGGAAGACATGCTGAAGACGATGGTGAAAACTATTTTCTCGATGGACAACTATTTCGCCCGGAATCCGGCCCAAACCGGAAAGTTTGTTGAAAGTAAAAGTTTTATTTGAAGTTGATTAAATGTTCGATTTAGAGGTAGGGAGACATGCTGAAGACGATGGTGAAAACTATTTCTCGACGGACAAGTATTTCGACCGGAATCCGGCCCAAACCGGAAAGTTTGTCAAAATTCAAAGTTTTGTTTGGAGTTGATTAGATGTTTGATTTAGGGCAAGAAGACATGCTGAACACTTATGTGAAAACAAGTTTCTACCCGGACATGTAGTTCGTCCGGAATCCGGCCAAAACCGGAAAACTGTTGGAAGTCAAAGTTTTATTTCTAGTTGATTAGATAAGCGATTTAGGGGTAAGAAGAGATGCTGAGTCCCTGTGTGACAATCGTATTTTACCCGGACATATAGTTCGACCGGAATCCGGCTGGAATCGGAAATTTTGTTATAAGCTAAATTTCTATTTCAAGTTGATTAGATGTTCATTACTGGGGAAAGAAGATACCCTGATTTCGTCTTTGAGCTTTCTTTTTTCGCCGGACAAGTAGTTCTGGAGTTCGGCCGGAACAGGGAAATTGGCAGAAGTGGCAGGAAGTTTTCGTCAAAACAGATATGACTTATAGGGGTAAACACACATGCTGAATCCAAATCTGAACTTGGTTTTCTCAGTTGATTAGCTATTTGGCCTTAATCTGTTTCTGAATTATAATTGTAAAAATGTTCAAGGAGTCTGGCGAAGACTGGATCTGGTTAAGATAAGACCCAGTTGTCTGGATCAGACATTGAATTTTTTGGATCCCATCGAAACCTTTGGTCTTGTTTTCACTAGTTCACAATATTTGCCAGAAGGGAGCTAGGTAAAGAAATTGGGGCACTGCAACGGAGCTATAAAGGGACGCTAGGATTTTTCGTGATTAAATTTAATTCCAGAAAAAGATAGGGATAATACAAATATTCTGGAAGGGAATTGGGGATTTTTTTCTTAAATAAAAGGGAATGGAAAACGACGAAAGATTCGAGGGCAAGGTGTTCAAAAATAGAGGAAGACTTTCCGTTGATCGCTTGTTGGGGCAAGAACCAGGAGACGGTACAAACAGCTCAGAATTCTGAGGGCTTTATTCTTCTACCTTACCAATGGTAAATATTCGATCGAAACGTATCAAGATTCGATCAATAACCTAGACAGTAGTACGGAACAAATCTAAATGTGGTAAAGCAAAACTGTTTACTTGAAAGATAATGTTCATATTTCAGAACTGTCTACGTAAGCAAGGCCGAAGTTTTCGATAGGATCCACGGGTGGGATCATTCATCCAGGCAACTAGATCTTACAGATTTTCTCCGTGTTATTCGTTCCCAGGTTGGATTACCATCTGAATGCCAATGATAGTTGAATACCCGTAGAATATTACAATCGTACATGCTCGCTATCTAAATATATACCACCTTGTAAATTTTATCGGAGAATTTTTTTCTTTCCGGAATTTCTGTTTATATCCCATTCTGGTCGTAACATAGTGATACAAGTATATACAAGTCTGATCATCTTCACACTTAGGGCTAAACGACTGATCCGCAAAGAAACATAAGAACAGTTATGGACTAGCTTACCTTCTTGCTTTTAGATCAAAAAGTCTATCCGACATCAGAATTACGGTCAATTCTATCGAATTTCCGGGTTTTGCCGGAATCTGGACGAATTCATTTTCCCGTGAAAAAAAAAAATTCAGATATGGATTCAGCATGAATAGTTGCTCCGATTTTGGATCTCAGATCGACTTCAGAAAACACTTTATTCTACCAAATTTCCGGTTTAATCAGATTTCGGGCGAACTTCTTCCCCTACACCGAATCTCTACTCGATTTCCGAAATACCTATAATAAATTCCAGTTTTTGTCGAATTCCGGGCGAACTACTTTTCCGATAAGACAATAAGTTTCAGATATGCATTCAACATGTCTTCGTACGTTTTGTTCTTCCCTTAGTTTGAAATCCCTCTCCCGCAAAACAAAAAAAGCGAAATAGCTGGCGGTAACAAAAGGTTTCGATGGGATCCCAAAGGGGAATGTTTATCGGACTTCTTCGTCTACATTATCACGTCTTAATAAATTTTCACTAATCACTAGATCCCGTAAATATGTTATTTATCACTAACCGACCACTTAACCAGGTCCGTTAGCTAATTCCTTTGTGTTTATAATTTCAGTCTAGCCTAGATTACGACGGGAACACTATGGCTAGTCGAAAATTCGGAGGATATTATGATCCAACATAACTCGGTACATATCTCGGTAAATACACCTCCATCGGAGAATTTATTTACTCTCCAAAATTTACAGTTTATATGGAAACACGATCGTAAAATTAAAGGATAATCTTACAAAGTAAGCTTCTTATATCCACAACAATGAATACAGATTGGCAAAGACATTTATTAGATCTTATAATTTTCTATTTTCGACCGATTCCGGG
Organism: Branchinecta lynchi; assembly: GCA_023053575.1. Classification (NCBI taxonomy): domain Eukaryota; kingdom Metazoa; phylum Arthropoda; class Branchiopoda; order Anostraca; family Branchinectidae; genus Branchinecta; species Branchinecta lynchi. The sequence continues at coordinate 8,207,127 of JAKZAP010000001.1, forward strand.
GAATCCGGACGACTCAGCGACTCTTTTAGGGTCGTACACGATATTCCCCTTTACGATCCAATCGAAACCTTTGGTCCTGTTCTTTCAAATTTGAGAGGTGTGAGTCCTCGACAATGCGGTAGTTGCCCATCTGACGGACTTCCTTTCGGTGAATTTAGGACGGAGGAATCAGAAAATCGAGTAGTTGAAAAGCGATTCAGGGCGCGCCTCTATTTACTTCACTTCGCTAGGGCTAATGAGGAAAATCCGCGTCAACATGTATCACATTTCCACTTCAGATTCCCGGTTTACAAATAGTCCTACTGCATATTTGGTTTGCGTAATGGACTGTTTGCAAATGGAGAAAAAGCACTTTCTGAGTCCCTTCCCTGGCTGGATGTTCCAACAAGACAAAAGTGATATCCCTCAAGACCGTAGATCCCGGGTCTGGTTTTGGACGATAATAAACCCTCTCTGGTGTTAGACATGTCTGGCCTCGGTTCTCCCTGGATGCGGGTGAATGAAGTGGTTCCTTAATTGAACTGCAAAAGAGTCAAGTTAGAGGACAATCCTCAATCCTGTTAACTGGTATCAGGAGAAGAAGTACATGTATGTAAACTAGTTAGTTAACATATTTAACGAGTTTCTGGCTGAACATCGCAATATTGCCTAAAATAATTAAAGTTTGACTGAAAAGGGCAGAGAAAGGACAGTCTTGTTACCCCTCACTTATTTACTTAGAGAGGCTTGAAGACCCGATGAAAATGCGTTACTTTGTTGCTCCACTATTCACGAATAACCAATTTTCAAATAGTGTAATTTCCCTGTCAGATTTGTGGTACTACCTGTGTCGGATGCTTGACGAAAAGGATTTATGAACATTTTTTTGTTCAGGCACTAAGCAGTCTTCGCCAAGCTTATCACCGCCCACTAAAAAGCCGCATCTTTGTGCCGATTCAAATATTCCGCGTCATAGTAGAATTTACGCTGTTGGGACAGCCGTAGATACTCTGAACCTCACTACGAGCGCAGATAGTGGAAAATCAAAAAATCTCTTAGCAGAAGCCAAATAACTCAGCATATTCAACTAAATGATACAAAAATAAGTTTGCTTTTCAGTTAAACTTTAAGTAGACTATCTGGTTCGGGAATGGTTGTAAATCAATCAATCAATCAATGAATCAATTTTATTTAGAACCCTAATAGCACTAGGCTAACATGGGCCGGAAAAATAAACACTCACTACAATACAAGTAAGACGCAAACTAACAAACAATAAATAAGAAACGAACATAGATCATGAACAGTTAAAATGTTTAGTAAAATACGGAACGAATGAATTTAGGTATCTTTAAATTTATTTAAATAATAAAGTATCGCTTCACTTGTCTGTAAAGGACACCTCTAGCTGTATACTGTTCTTGTTCCAGTGTAATAAAATCACTGACCACTTTAAAACTCAGATATTCGTTCAACAAATTACATATGTTTTCGACTATTTTCAGCCACTCCCCAGGCCCTTTGGCTCCAAACACAAACATGGCAAAAGTTACATGACCAATCTCGCTGAACCAATGAGTTTCGTGCAAACGATGGCTAGGAGCATGACTAATCTCTAAAATAGCCAAACACGGAAAGTGTAAGGATCAAGGTAGCTTAGTGCTGTTGGGGCGGCATGAAATCTGACGTCTCAAGGATCCAAACAGATGAAAGGATTAGGGAGTTAGAATCCAGTGGCATTATGAATATCATGGGCGTTTTAAGGAACTGTCCTGAATCAGCGATAGTTTACTTTTTACCAAAGTAAGTGGACGAATATGGCACAGCTCGAAGAAACATGCTTCTACGTTTTAGTCTCCTTCCTTTTTTTTTATATAGAGAGTATTCAGTTAGTTGATTCTGTTTGTTGTTTAACTGATATCGGTTATTTCCCTATACCGTAGCCAAGCACTCCTTTTGTACTTTCCTGCATGGGTATTTTTTTTTTGTTTTTAAATATATTCCAGTGAAACTGAAACTGTTGATAGGGTAACGAATTTCGTTATGTTTTATTTGACGATGCAAAACAGATACGTCAGCTACATTTTATTAGAGCTATATTTCGGCCCTTCTTGGCGAGGGTCCTCCTCAAGCCGCTCAAGCTAGAAAATAAACATGTGGAAAACAATTAAAGATTCTTTAATCACAGCACCAGCTTTAACTCTAACCAATTTTCAGAGAAGAAGTTCATAAAATTAGATATTTAAGGAAAAATCTTTAGCTGTTTTTCCACAAGTTCATTTTCTAGCTTGAGCCTGAAGAGGACCCTTGCCAGGAAGGGACGAAATATAGCTCTAATAAAATTTAGCTGATTTATCCCTATTGCATCGTCAAATATGATTCGCAGTCAGCTTGGGCTGAAGGACTATCGTTATGTTTTAGCTTATTTTTAGAAGCAAAAGAAAAACAAACATTATCCACTATCTCACCATAAATTCCGGATTCCCCCTCCCTCCACTCCCCCGACAGTGCCCGAATCGGCTCGGTCATGTCAATGATGTATCTAGTGTTTGCTAGGTGTCTTCCCACCAAGTTTCATCTCGATCCCTCCACTCATAGCGTTTCCCAAGATTTCCGGTTGCCCCATCCAGCTCCCCCCAAAAGTCACCGGATCCGGTCCAGATTTTAAGTGGTCGTCTGAGGTATGAGGTCTTTCCAAGTATCAAGTTCCATCGAGATCCGATCACCCGTTCAAAAGTTAACAATACCTCAAGATTCCGGATTCCCCCTCCCTCCACTCCCCCGACAGTGCCCGAATCGGCTCGGTCATGTCAATGATGTATCTAGTGTTTGCTAGGTGTCTTCCCACCAAGTTTCATCTCGATCCCTCCACTCATAGCGTTTCCCAAGATTTCCGGTTGCCCCATCCAGCTCCCCCCAAAAGTCACTGGATCCGGTCCAGATTTTAAGTGGTCGTCTGAGGTATGAGGTCTTTCCAAGTATCAAGTTCCATCGAGATCCGATCACCCGTTCAAAAGTTAACAATACCTCAAGATTCCGGATTCCCCCTCCCTCTACTCCCCCCACAGTACCCGAATCGGCTCGGTTATGTCAATGATGTATCTAGTGTTTGCTAGGTGTCTTCCCACCAAGTTTCATCTCGATCCCTCCACTCATAGCGTTTCCCAAGATTTCCGGTTGCCCCCTCCAGCTCCCCCCAAAAGTCACCGGATCCGGTCCGGATTTTAAGTAGGTCGTCTGAGGCATGAGGTCTTTCCAAATATCAAGTTCCATCGAGATCCGATCACCCGTTCAAAAGTTATAAATACCTCAAGATTCCGGATTCCCCCTCCCTCCACTCCCCCACAGTGCCCGAATCGGCTCGGTTATGTCAATGATGTATCTAGTGTTTGCTAGGTGTCTTCCCACCAAGTTTCATCTCGATCCCTCCACTCATAGCGTTTCCCAAGATTTCCGGTTGCCCCCTCCAGCTCCCCCCAAAAGTCACCGGATCCGGTCCGGATTTTAAGTAGGTCGTCTGAGGCATGAGGTCTTTCCAAATATCAAGTTCCATCGAGATCCGATCACCCGTTCAAAAGTTATAAATACCTCAAGATTCCGGATTCCCCCTCCCTCCACTCCCCCCACAGTGCCCGAATCGCCTCGGTTATGTCAATGATGTATCTAGTGTTTGCTAGGTGTCTTCCCACCAAGTTTCATCTCGATCCCTCCACTCATAGTGTTTCCCAAGATTTCTGGTTGCCGCCTCCAGCTCCCCCCAAAAGTCACCGGATCCGGTCCGGATTTTAAGTGGGTCGTCTGAGGCATGAGGTCGTTCCAAATATCAAGTTTCATCGAGATCCGATCACCCGTTCAAAAGTTAAAAATACCTCAAGATTCAGGATTCCCACTCCCTCCACTCCAAAAACGGTGCTCGGATCGGGGAAGTGACTATTTCCAACTTAATCATTTGGGGTCCCTGATATGCCTGCCAAGTTTTATCGTCCTAGCTTATCTGGAAGTGCCCGAACTAGCCAAACCTGGACAGACCGACAGACCGACGGACGGACAGAAATTGCGATGCGATCGCTATATGGCACTTGGCCGAAGGGCAAGTTCCATAACAATGAAGTCTTAATTTACAATAATATTTCAAATAGTTAAACCCATGTCTTTTTCAGTGTCTGAACGGTGGTTTCGCTGTTGTCGGATGAGCAGTTTTATCTGGTCCGTTGTCCTCCTTCTCCCAGAAGTGTCGACAAACGAATATTTTTTCGACACAAACTCAATTAACGAGGGATTGCTCCCCACATGTGCTACTTTACGCAAACAATATGATGAAGATGAGCGTCTGTCTTACGCTCCATTCCCGCCTGATATTTCTGGTCATTGGATTTCCCAAAAGTAAGTGCTAATTTTCTTTTCTATTATACATTAATCCGGTTTCTACGGTGTAGCCTATTGTTTCGGCAGAGTGCGGTCAGAACTAATTTGGACCTTAGCGTACAGAGCTCAAGAAAAGCCGAGGGAAGAATTCTCGATTTAAAGAAGGGTAGCGTCTTTTACGTGAACTACAACCGAAGATCATAACTGGCTAAACAAGTGGTGTTGCAAGTTATAGTTTTGTGTGAAAATCGTATAAAGAACACCACGATAGGGTAGGCATCTCGTTACTCACAACCAGGCCCGTATCCAGGAATTTATTTCGGGGGGAGGGGGGGGGCTTTCGGGTTTCTTTTTTGCCTGCTGGTCGGACAAAAAAGTACAGAAAAGACATAGATCAGAGGAAAAAGCCTGTAAAAATGAGTATTTTTGTATGTTTCGGGGGGGGGGGGGGGGGGGGGCAACCCCCTACCCCCCCCCCCTGGATACGGCCCTGCCCACAACTGTCATATATAAATAAGCTAAAATTGGATTCCTAGCCCTCTATCTTCGCTCTAAAAAAAAAAGTCTATTCCAGCAGTAGGTTCACTCTAAGTTTTCACGATACATCCAACAAGAGCTACGAGCTTATATGGCACTTGTTACCAGGGGCGTCGCAAGGGGTCTTGGTGAGGGGGGGGGGGGGGGGTCAGCCCTCCCCCAACTTTTTGAGATTCGGTAGAAATTTGGGCCGGAGGCTCAAAATTTAATAAAATTGTTCGGTATTTTTTCGGTACCACAACTATTCGGTATATTTACGGGGATTCGGTGTTTATACAGAATCCCAAATACGCTATCGGTACAAATCTTTCCAGTATAATTAACGGGATTCGGTACAATTCTCAGGATTGGGTGATTTTCACGAATTCGGTGAGCGAATTTACTGAAATTATTTGGTAATTTTTCGAAGCCAGAACAATTCGGTATATTTATGGAGATTCGTTACGCAGAATCCCGAATAGGCTATCGGTCCGAGATTATTCGGTATCGAGCGAAGCACTGGTCGCAGACAAAAGGACTGATCTATGGTTTCATCGATAGCCCTTACTTCTATTTTGAATCCCAAAAAGAGGCTCTAATTATAATGTTTCGAAAATTCTGCCTGCGGTGCTTTTCGCAATATTCTCTATTTAGTGGGAGCGGCATTTAACTGGGGTTTCAAGCCAGTTTTAGGATTGGGATTTGAGAAACTTAAAAGCTAGAATCGGGATGGAAATGATCAAATTTGGCAGGAAAAAGCTAACTAAACCAAAAAAAAAATCGCCTGCGGCCATCACTTTATGTGATCATGGGTAGTATCGGCGAGCCTGCAGTAGCTGCTGATGCCGGGACGTCGCTTCATCCGGTTTCTGGAAATTCCTAAGATCTTGTTGTTAAATCCACGGTAAATGATAGAATTTGTAAGAGAAGCAGTTAAATTTTAGCCTACGGAGACAAAAAAAAAATTAGAAAATTTTCGCCTCCGGCACTCGATTTCATTTTGTCTTGGTACAATAAATAAAAGCTGTTTATTATACATTCGTGCAGGGTTGTCTTGGTACATACATACATACATATTGTCGAAGTGGGCTTTGCCAAAACGACACCTAGTGGCTGGCTTATCGTCTTTCATGCTGCCCTTTAATGTTACTCTATGTACGTAATCCATCCTGTTCAATAACTGAAAGCTCATATTCTCAGTTTCTAGGATTCGGTAAAAAAATTTAAGAGATTCGGTAAAAATTTTGGCTCTGCACCCCAGGGTCGTCCCGAGCCTTTCTTCGTTGGGGGGGGGGGGGGGGGTGCGAGCCTGGTAAATTGACCGAGTCGGTACCTGATTTTTATTGAATTTACTAAAAAAAAAAAATCTAAAAAGACAGCGAGTTGGCCCCATGAAGCTACACCGTAAAAAGTTACAGAGTATATACAGCTTTTCGGGAGGGGGGGGCTCCCTCCCCCCCCAGCGTTTAGGGCATTCGGTCAAATCTTCGCCGAAGGAAGTAAGGGATTTCCGGATTCCCTTCGAATTAACTTCCCCCACAACGGTCGGATGCAGATGAGAAGTTTTCCTAGGGCATTGTGTTCGGTTCTTAAGTCTATTTTCTCCGGTCACTCATGTGCCTGCCAAGTTTCATCTTCTTTAGCACATCTCAAGTTTCCTATAACTCGCGATCATCAGAATTCCGAGAAACCCTCTCCCTCCCCCCCAAAGAGCCCCGATAAGATCTGGTTCTGTCAAGAACGTACCTAGGGCTTTTGCTTGTTCTTCCAACCAAATTCCGTCCCGATCCCTCAATCCTAAGCGTTTCACGAGATTTCCGGATTCACACAGCTAAACCGAAAACCTCCTATTCTTGTACGAATCTGAAAAAATCCTGCTACATAATCATTTCGACTCTCATTTCCACGAGATGGCACTTGGTATCATCCGCGTCTCAAAGCCAGATCCAAAGTAGCCTACATTCCAGCCATCTCCCTCCGCAAACAAGGGGCCAATAGATTCTAGAAGTAACCATTCCAAGACACAAAAGCGTGGAAAGAAACTAAAAACAATGCCAGCTTCCATCATTCCCCCTCATCTCTATTCTATTGCTCTATCTCATGTGAACTATCACGCACTCAAGTGACTTTTGGAGCTTGGAGACGCTTTCCTGGAGACTAGAGATGCTAGAAATTGCCATTGTTGGATTCCAAGTGCACTGTTATTGTATACTACTTCCCAAGTTTGAGGACGTGTACGGAAACCTATCAGTGGAGGGAGATCATCGCCTCTACAAATTGTATAAGCAGCTCTGTTGTAACTTAACTAGCTTATTCCAATCTTTCGACTTGTTATACTGCAAATACGGGACAGGAGAAGTGGTTGATTTTCGATCAGCGGCGGTTTGGGCGCCTATTTCGCGATTAAAAAAAAAATAAGCGCAGATCATCCAAATCCGCGTTTATTTTGTATTATTCCGTAGGGACAATGAAATCCATTGGAATGTGACATTTACTGGCTCTGAAGACTGGAATCCTGAAACATCCTCTCCTCAGTAGCAACCAATTTCTATGATATTTCTATGACAATAGAAAATAACAAGACCAAAAGGTTCGATGGGATCCCAAAAGTTTAATATTTGATTCAGACAATTGCGTCTTGTAGATATCCGGTCTTAGCCAGACTCTTTGAACATTTAGTATTAAAATTTAGAAATAGATTAACGCCAATGGCTAGTCATCTGAGAAAACCAAGTTCAGGTATGGATTCAGTATCTGTGTTACGTCATATCTATTTCGACGAAATTGATCGAAACTTCCTGCCTTCCTTCTGCCATATATCCCGCTTCGGCCGGATTCCAGGGGATTTACTTGTCTGGCAAAAGCGAAAGGTGAAAACAAATTCAGCATACCTCCTTACCCCTATTTCGAACCTCTAATCAACTTCAGATGAACTTTAACTATACAAAATTTTCTGGTATCGGCCGGATTACAGGAGAACTATATGTCCGGGTAGAAAATGATTCTCATTTATGGATTCTGCATGTCCTCTTACCCCTAAATCGAACATTTAATCAACTTTAAACAAAACTTTTATTTTTATCGAATTTTCCAGTCTAGATCGGATTCCGGGCGAACTGATTGTCCGGGTTGAAAACAACTGTACAAATGTTCAAGGAGTTTGGCGAAAACCGGATATTTACAAAACCAATTGTCTGGATCAAATATTTCATTTTTAGGATCCCATCGAAACCTTTGGTCTTGTTTGTTTAGACTAGGCATTTTGAAGACAAAAACGATCCCAGAAACAATTCCAGGGTCAGTTGACACTAAAGTGTGCCTCATTTGCTTTTTCATAAAAAACAAGAGCTACGAGCTCATATGGCACTTGTACGAGTAGGCTGTACAAGAAAGTAGATGAAAACGTCACAAAATACACCCGCCATCCAAAAAGTCGGTTCGTAAATAGAAATAGGATATTTAGTTTCACTCATTTCTGAGCAGTTCCGGCATCGTCTCGATTGCAAATGCACATGACTGTTCAAACTTTCATCCCAATAAATCCATTTGTTTGATCCCTAGACGTGCTACACGATTTCCGGTACTCACTCTATTTCCACCTACCGTGGCCGAATCTGGTTCGGAATACAAAAAAAATCGACCACCTAAAGCATCTTCGTTTATGCATGCATGTCTACCAAGTTTCACTAGAATCTGAGCATTTTTGAAAGTTCCGGTACCCCCCCCCTTCCCACCAACGTTGTCGGAGCCGGTTCGGGCCCAATCTCTTAATTCCCTCATCAAGTTTGACTGAAATTGGAGCATAGCCTATCTGTAAGTTTCCAGTACCCCCCCCCCCTACCTTGGCCGAATCCGGCCCAGACGCCAAATAACAAATCTAGGCCGCATAAACTCGGCACTGTCGAATTGCATCTCATTCGGTCCATCCGTTTGGTTTTTGTGCATGTCAAAAGTACCCCCACCCCCAATTCCCCTAATCGCGGTCGCATATGGTTCGAACGCATGTTTTACATGTCGAGGCCATCGATTCGTATCACCCATGAAGTTTCACTCGAATCAGACCACTCGTTCGCAATTTATAGAAGTCCATATTTCTCTTCTCTTGCTCCCCCAAAAATGCTCCGATCTAGGAACGGAAGTTTCCGGGGGTATGTTGTGTCAGGTTTTTAAGTCAAGATAATTCGGGTCGCTAATATGCCTGCAAAGTTTCGTTGTCGTTTTACATCTGGAACTATTCTAACTCACGACTACCGGAATTCCAGGAAACCCCCTCCAACTCCCCCCACAGAGCCCCGAAACCATCTGGCTCCGTCAATTTCATCTAGGCCTAATGCTTGTTCCATCCATTAAGTTTCGTCCTAATCCCTCTGCTTTTAGAGTTTCTTGAGTTTTCCACCCCCCCCCCATCCCCACAGGTATCGGACCCAGCCCGGACGTGACACTGAACGTCCGAGGCGATAGCTCACCAGACAAGTTTCGTTCAAATCCGATCACCCGTTCAAAAGTTATGCACGCCACTAGATTCCGGACTCCCCATCCACCCACTCCCCCCACGATGGTCGGGTCGGGGAAACGGCTGTTCTCAAGTCAATCTGTTCGGATCCCTGACATACCTGCCAAGTTTCATCGCCCTAGGACATCAGGAAGTATGCCGAACTCGCGGGATCGCTAGAAATCCGGACCCCCACCCCAACTCCCACACAGTGCCCTGATCCGGTCCGGTTATGTCAATGACGTGTCTAGGACCTGTGCTTGTTTTTCCCACCAAGTTTCATCCCGATCCCTCCACTTTAAGCGTTTCTCAAAATTTCCAGTTCCCTCCTCCAACTCCCCCCAGTGTCATCGGATCCGGCCCGGATTTAAAGTGAGGTGTCTGAGACACAAGGTCATCCTAAATATCAATTTTCATCAAGATCCGATCACCCGTTCAAAAGTTATGCACGCCACTAGATTCCGGACTCCCCATCCACCCACTCCCCCCACGATGGTCGAGTCGGGGAAACGGCTGTTCTCAAGTCAATCTGTTCGGATCCCTGACATACCTGCCAAGTTTCATCGCCCTAGGACACCAGGAAGTATGCCGAACTCGCGGGATCGCTAGAAATCACGACCCCCACCCCAACTCCCCCACAGTGCCCTGATCCGGTCCGGTTATGTCAATGACGTGTCTAGGACCTGTGCTTGTTTTTCCCACCAAGTTTCATCCCGATCCCTCCACTTTAAGCGTTTCTCAAAATTTCCGGTTCCCCACCCCAACTCCCCCACAGTGCCCTGATCCGGTCCGGTTATGTCAATGACGTTTCTAGGACCTGTGCTTGTTTTTCGTACCAAGTTTCATCCCGATCCCTCCACTTTAAGCGTTTCTTAAAATTTCCGGTTCCCTCCTCCAACTCCCCCCAGTGTCATCGGATCCGGCCCGGATTTAAAGTGAGGTGTCTGAGACACGAGGTCATCCTAAATATCAATTTTCATCAAGATCCGATCACCCGTTCGCAAGCTAAAAATACCTCAAATTTTGGCTTCACCCTCCCTCCACTCCCCCCCCCCCAGATGGTCGAATCGGGGAATTGATGATTTCCTATTTAAGTTGGTCGGATCCCAGACATGCCTGTCAAATTCCATCGTCCCAGCACATCAGGAAGCACGGAACTCGCGGGATCACTACAAATTCGGACTTCTCCCCCCCCCAACTCCCCCAAAGTGAGCGGATCCGTTCCGGTTATATCAGTCACGTATCTAGGACTTTTGCTTGTACTTTCCACCAAGTTTCATTCGGATCCCTCCACTCTAAGTGTTTTCCAAGATTTCCGGTTTCCCCCTCTAACTCCCCCCAGGTGTCACCGGATCCGGTCTGGATTTAAAATGGAGGGTCTGAGATACGAAGTCCTTCCATGTATTAAGTTTCATGAAGATCCGATCACCCATTCGTAAGCTAAAAATATCTAATTTTTCCTATTTTTTCCGGATTCCCCCTCCCTCCACTCCCCTCCAGATGGTCGGATCGAGGAAGCGACAATTTCTAATTTAATCTGGTCCAGTTCATGATATGCTTGCCAAGTTTCATCGTCCTAGCTTATCTGGAAGTGCCCGAACTAGCAAAACCGGGACCGACAGACCGACAGACCGACTGACGGACAGAAATAACAATCGCTATATGGCACTTGAGTAAGCTCAAGTGCCATAAAAATGTTGACATAGCCTAAAAACAAAACTAAATAAACAACACGAAAGGTTTCGATGGGATCCCAGAAATTTAATATCTCATCCAGACATTAAGCATTTTACTACAAGAATTCAGAAACAGATTAAGGCCAAACAGCTAACCATCTGAGAAAACGAAGTTCAGATATAGATTCAGCATGTGTGTTTACACTTATAAGTCATATTAACTACTTACCCGACAAAATAACAAAGCTCAACAAGAGCTACGAGCTCATATGGCACTTATTACGAGTAGGCGGTACAAGGTCGAGGTCATAGATATAGTCATAAGTTTCACTCGAATCAGACCACTCGTTCGTAATTTGCAGCAGTTTCCATATTTCCCTTCCCTCGCTCCCTCCAAGATGCTGCCTGTAGTCCCCCCCCCCATCCCCCACAGGTATAGGACCCGACCCAGACTTGACACCGAACATCTGAGGCGATAGCTCTTTCGAACTTACAAGTTTCGCGGGATCACTAGAAATTCGGCCCCCCCCCCCCAAAGTGAGCGGATCCGTTCCGGTTATGTCAGTCAGGTATCTAGGACTTGTGCTTGTTCTTTCCACCAAGTTTCATCCGGATCTCTCCACTCTAAGCGTTTTTCAAGATTTCCGGTTTCCCCCTCCAACTCTCCCCAATGTCATCGGATCCGGTCTGGATTTAAAATGGAACGTCTGAGACACGAGGTCCTTCTAGATATCAAGTTTCGTTAAGATCCGATCACACGTTCGTAAGCTAAAAATATATAAATTTTTTCCTAATTTTTCCGGATTCCCCCTCCCTCCAGTCCCCTCAAGATGGTCGGATCGGGGAAGGGATTATTTCTAATTTATTCTGGTCCGGTCCCTGATATGCCTGCCAAGTTTCATCGTCCTAGCTTATCTGGAAGTGCCCGAACTAGCAAAACCGGGACCGACTGACGGACAGAAATTACAATCGCTATATGGCACTTGGCCGAAGGGCAAGTGCCATTAAAACGAATCCAGCGCATCTTCTTATCCCTATATCGAACATCTAATCCACTTCAAATAAAGATTTCAACTCATGACAAATTTTCCGGTTTCAGCCGGATTCCCTGCGAACTATACGTTCGGGTAAAAAATATATTTACATATTTGGATCTTCTTACCCCTAAGGCGGAATCTAATCAACTACAAAGAAGACATTTGCTTTTAACAAATTTTCAGGATTTGGCCGGATTCCGGGCGAACTACTTGTCTGGCGAAAAAATGGTTTTAACAATTGTGTTCAGCATGTCTTTCTACCCCTAAATCGAACATCTAATCAACTTTAAATAAAACTTTTGCTTTTAACAAATTTTCTGGTTCGGCCGGATTCCGGGCGCACTACTTGTCCGGTGAGAAAATGGTTTTCATATTCGTGTTCAGCTTGTCTTCTTACCCCTTCATCGACTATCTCATTAGGTGTTAAAAAATATTTGTTTGTCCCTTAATTTGAACCCCCACCCCTAAATGTAGGGCTTACAGAGCCCATCTACGAACTCGACCTTTCCCTTGACCTAGACGATCCTTCCACCCAGTTTCATCAAAATTTCTCATTCCCTTCAAGATTTATCGTGCTTACAGACGGACGGACGGACAACTTTTGCTATGTCATAGGTATACCTCCACTTACGTTTGGGATCCCAAAAAGACATCTCTGCAACTGAAAATAAGAATTAGAAACGGTTTCTGTGGGCCAAACTAGCCCAAAAATGTGTTTCGCTAGCCACAGTTCGCCTGACTTTTTTCTTCTTCAAAAAATACCTATAAAAAAAGGTAATTTTAGATTTTGCATAATAATAATAATAATAATCTGTATTCAAATCCAGATAGGAATTTAGATTTTGCATAGTAATTAACCCAAAAATCACTGTAGCGGCTATGTTAGTACGTCTCGTATGAGGCCCACTCACTACAGAACAGATGTTATATCGGCTCCTTTGTAATACTATACATGCAGTTATGTTTGTCGGATATACCTTTAGATTATTTGATACTTCCGTAAACCATCGCGGATTTTCAGGGCGGCCTGAATTACGGCTTTTTATGGTGGATCTTTTTTTGCCCAATCTGGAACGGGTTTCACGATTTTCCACAATCTCTTCGTTGTGGCCGACGCATCAACAACTAGCATGAGTGGCCTATGATGGAAAATGTCCGTTAAAGTTGCTTTCACAGGATTGGCTAACTAACTGTCACAAAGCTGCTAACAGTTTAATTTTTTGTAAATCTTTTATCTTATCTTAAGTTTTCTTTTCTGGGGTACCAGAAAACGAGTGAATATTCTAGATACCGATCGATTGCATTCCAGTGTTGTTGTTTTTGCCGTAATGTAGTAGGCTAAGTGGACAGTTGTAATTTTGAAGCTTGAATTGTTAGCAGAGCAAGTTGTCGAGTCTTTCATTTTGCTGCAAACAGTCATTTTTTGTCTGTGTTGTTTCTTAACGGATGTATGGATCATGATGCGAATCAATTATGATTCGCAGTCAGCTTGGGCTGAAGGAGTATTTATGGATGTATGAAAATTATGAAATAAGATAGAAAACTTACCAACCGGTAAATACTGCTTTTAGTTAAAGAACCGTGTAACCGCGCATCGCATGCAGATGCTTACCGGACTGTGTCTGCACATAGCTTTACACCCGGAAACCCCAATTCTATACGGTACATTCTTACCCCTCCCCCCGACCACATCTCACTGATTTTCAGACTTCGCTATTTACTATGCATATCGTGCCCCCGACAATTATTTGCGAGGATCTCAACCGTCAGAACAAGACCAAAGGTTTCGATGGGACCCCAAAAAATTAATATTTGATCCAGACAATCGGGTCTTATACAGGTCCAGTCTTCGCCAGACCCTTGAACACTTTACTAATAAAATTTAGAAACAGATTAAGGCAAACGGTAATCATCTGAAAAGACCTGAAGTATGGATTCAGCATGTGTGTTTACCCCTATAGCCTGTGTCATATCTACTTTGATGAAAGTTCCTGCCTTACTTCTGACAAATTTCCGGTTTCAGCCGGATTCCAGGCAAACTACTTGTCTTGAAAAAACTTGAAGTTCAAAAATGGATTCAGCGCATCACCTTACCCATATGTCGAACTTCTAATCAACTTCAGATAAAACATCAACTTTTAACGAATTTTCCGGTTTCAGCCAGATTCGTGGCGAACTATGTGTCCAGATAGAAAATGATTGTCATGCACGAATTCAGCATGTCTTCTTATCCGTAAATCGAACACCTAATGAAATTCACATAAAACTTTTACTTTTTAACACATTTTCCGGTTTTGGCCGGATTCGGGGCGATCTACTTTTCCGTCGAGAAAATAATTTTCCTATTCAGATTCAGCATGTTTCCCTATCTTTGAATCGAACCTCTAATCAACTTCACATCAAGCTTTTATTGTTGACGAATTTTCCGGTTTTGGACAGATTCCGGGCGATCTACTTGTCCGACGAGACAATCATTTACATGTTCGGATTCAGCATTTCTCCTTACCCATAAATCCGACATCTAATCAACTTAAGGTAAAACTTTTACTTGTAACAAACTTTCCGGTTTCGGCCGGATTCCGGATGAACTACTTGTCCGGCGAGAAAATGGTTTTCATATTCTTGTTCAGCATATCATCTTACCTCTTAATCGACTATCTCATTATTTTGTTTGTTTGTTTTGCCCCTTAATTTGAACCACCCCCCCCCCCCCCCTCCCCTAAATATGCAGCTATCTGGTCCATTTACGAAATCGACCTTTCCCTTGACTCAAAGATTCCTCACACCAAGTTTCATCAAAATATTTCGTTCCCTTCGAGAGTTGTCGTGCTGACAGAGGGACGAACAGACGGACAACTTTTGCGATGTCATAGGTATCCCTCCACTTACGTTTTGGAATCCCAAAAACAGGTGTTTTTGGTGAGACTGTGATTTTGCTAGAATACAACCTGTGCGGAGAAAGGTTTAAAACAGAAATTTGTTAGTAGTAATTTGTTAAAAGCACAGCCTTGTTATAAAGTGTTCAACTATTAGAATATTCTAATAGTTGAGGTGCGTTCTTGAGGAATGAAAATTTAAAACTCCGAAAGTCCAGCGATGAGCTGTACGTTCCAAATAAGGCCAGGTGCCGAAGAGTCCACAACGGGGGCCCTGCCCTTCTTCGTTTTTCGCGATGGCTTTACCATTCTTTTTGCAGGTGCGAGATTCGGCCCGGACCCGAATACGTCATCCGAAGCTACCAATTTTCCAAGAATAATACTTTCAAAATGATGCAATTCTTCTACGGTGAACCATCGTGCTCACTGCCGCTCTACAGCTTGCTTGCGAAAGGAACAATAGACGCTATAGGCCCCTCGTGGGCTGTTCCAGGGGGACTGGAAACCGACTATACGTTACAATCAGTCAAGGTCATCCCTTATACTATGGAAATTGCAGAGGAGATCTTATTCAAAATTAACAGGTGAGTCCTGGGAGCCCGATGCTGAAACCTAAGTACAGATCGATCCAGAGAATCAGTCTATAGTAATAAACTAAGTTGTGGCAGGTTTATCTTTCTAGTTTGAGCCTGAATAGGACCCTTGCCAAGAAGGTTGAGTTATGTCATCGACACATCTAGGACTTGTGCTCAGGGGCGTCGCAAGGGGGGGGGGTGCGGGGGGTGCAGCACCCCCCCACCTTTTTGAGATTCGGTAAAATTTTGAGCCGGAGGCCCAAAGTTTTACTAAAATTGTTCGGTATTTTTTCGATTTACGGGGATTCGTTAGTTATACAGAATTCTAAATAGGCTATCTGTACAAATCTCTTCGGTATAATGATCGGGATTCGGTATAATTACCAGTATTCGGTAGTTATCACGAATTTGGTGAGAGAATTTACTGAAATCATTTGGTAATTATTCGACGCCGGAACTATTCGGTATATTTATGGAGATTCCGTAGTAACGCAGACTCCCGAATAAGCTATTGGTTCAAAATTATTCGGTATCATGATTGGGATTCG
Source organism: Branchinecta lynchi (assembly GCA_023053575.1). NCBI lineage: Eukaryota > Metazoa > Arthropoda > Branchiopoda > Anostraca > Branchinectidae > Branchinecta > Branchinecta lynchi. The sequence goes on from JAKZAP010000001.1 coordinate 8,223,191, forward strand.
GTAATTTATTAAGTATAATTTTCAGGATTAGGAAGTTAACCACGAATCCTGACTTTGTTCCAGTTTCGCCGAAAGTATACCGAATATGAATATTGTTCGGTAGTCTTTCGATACCAAAACAATTCGGTATAATAACCGGGATACGGTGGTTATACAGAATCCACGCTATCGGTCTAAACTTATTCGGTATAATAACTGTGATTCGGTAACTTATTCGTTGTAATTGCCAGGATTCGGAAGTTACCACGAACCTCGAAACTCAGAAGAGGTCGAGTGAAGCACTGGTCGCAGACAAAAGGGATGATCTGTGATATCATCGATAGTCCTTACTTTTATTTTGGATCCCAAAAAGAATATCTAATCATAAATATTTCGAATATTCCGCCTGCAGCACTTTTCGTAATATTCTCTATTTTGTGGAAGGGGGCGTCATTTGACGGGGGTTTTAAGCCAGTTTTAGGATTGAAATTTCGAAATATTAAAAGCTATATTTTGGTTGGAAATTAAATTTGGCAGGAAAAAGCAAAAAAAAATTTCGCCTGCGGCGCTTACTTCATGTTATCATAGGTAGTATATTGACTAGACTACAGTTGCTGCTGCTGCCGGAACCCCGCTCCATCTGTTTTCTGGAACTTCTTAATGTCTCAGTATTTCATCAACGGTAAATGATAGAATTTGTAAGCGAAGCAGTTAAATTTTAGCCTACAGAAACAAAAGATAATGGATTTTGAAGATTTTCGCCTGCGGCGCTCGATTTAAATTTTCTATTGGCTATAATAGATAGTAGCTGTTACTGCAATCATGCCCGGCAACATATTCTCCATGTGGGCTTCGCCAAAACGCCGCCTAATAGTTGGCTTATCGTCTTTCATGCTGCCTTTTATTGTTACTCTTCCTACGTAATCTTTTCTGTTCCATAATTTAAAGCTCGAATTCTTAGTTCTAGGATTCGGTAAAATTTTTGAAAGATTCGGTAAAATTTTGGCTCTGCCCCCCCCCCCACCGAAAATGCACTTGCGACGCCCCTGCTTGTGCTTGTTCTTCCCATCAAGTCTAATCCCGATCCCTCCACTCTAGGCGTTTCTCAAGATTTCCGGTTCTCACCTCCGACACCCAAAGTCACCGGATCCGGTCCGGCATTGAACTGGGTCGTACGAGACACAAGGTCTTTCCAATATCAAGTTTCATTAAGATCCGATCTCCCGTTCGAAAGTTATATATACCTCAAGTTTCCAGATTCCCCCTCCCTCCACCCCCCCCCCCCCCAGATGGTCGGATTGGGAAGGTGACTTTTGGTAAGTTAATCTGGCCGTGTCCTTGATACGTGTGTCAAGTTTCGTCGTCCTAGCTTATGTGGAAGTACCCGAAATAGCAAAACCGGGACCGACAGACCAACGGACGGACAGAAATTGCGATCGCTATATGGCACTTCGCCGAACGACACAGTTGAATACGTTCAAAGAAGCACGCCTCTGCTGTACGGATATTGCAGAGGATATTTATTCAATGAACAGGCGGACCCAAGAATGTTTACCCAAGTTCACATCTACCCAGATAATCTATCCATTAATAAACTAATTTATTTATGCCGCAGTTACACTGGCAGTGATGTCATTTTCGGTTGGAGCTGTTTACAGTTATGAGGGAAATAGCACTTTTCGGCGTCTGTTTGTGGAGAATCATGTCGGCTTCTGCTCTCTTTGGTGGTTATTTATTTATCTCACTTTGCGGATCCGGGAGCCAAAGCTCTGCATACGTTAGAACTCAACCAGAAACTCAACAAAGAGCCACATTCACGGAACCAGGAGACCGCGGTCATAGAGTGCCGGACCTCAAAGACGAATAACACTTAAAAGGATCATAACAAAATATTCCCAACGTGCGCCATACAGTATATATCACAAGGGTGCACATCCTTATGTTAAATTTTAATCAAAGCTGACAGTGCGACCTGAGCCTCGCTTTTGTTGCAATAGCGCTGCCGCATCGCTGCTGCAGCACTTCTTTGTTTTTGCATAATATGCGTTTTTGGATTCACTTTGTTCTTGGTTGAAGCGGCAGCGCTGCAGCATCTTGCAGGGAAGCACGGACTTGGTCGGGGAGCAAGTCCATGATTCTCTAGAAGCGCTGCCGTCTTCCTCGGAAGCGCTGCAGTGCAAAAACGGATGTAGAAAGAATCAGTCCGGAATCGGCCGAGAAGTGGCCCTGCAGCATGCAACAAAAACGAGGCTCTGGTCTCTGCTGACCGACTCGATTGAAACTAAAATCAACTCAGAGAAAGATACCTTCTTCCGTACTTGTGTGATAGTTATAATAATTTGCCAAGAAGAAAACAATGTAAACAGAGAGTACCCAATCGTTTCCGATAAATATGATCGATACCTGACCATATTAAACAAGACCAAAGGTTTCGATGAGATCCCAAAAATCTAATACTTGATCCAGACAATTGGGTTTTGTCTTCGCCAGATACAGTCTTTGCCAGGCTAATCATCAGAGAAAACCCAAGTTCAGATATACCTCTATAAACCAAATCTATTTTGACGAAACTGACCGAAACTTTCTGCTTTACTTCTGCCAAGTTTCCGGTTTCACCCGAATTCAGAGTAACTACTAGTCCAGCAAAAAAAGAAAATTCAGAAACGAATCCAGCGTATCTCCTTATCCCCATAAAGAACATCTAATCAACTTTAAATAAAACTTTGACTTAAAAAAAATTCCGATAACAACCGGAATCTGGACTAATTATATGTCCGGGTAAAAAATTATTGTCATATACAGACTCAGCGTCTCTTCTTACCCCTAAATCTGTCATCTAATAAAATTTCTGTTTTTAAAAATTTTTCCCGTTTGTCAGGATTCCGGGCGAACTAGTTGTCCGGCTAGAAAATGGTTTTCCCCATCGTGCTCAGCATGTTTTCTTACCCTTAAATCAAACATTCAATCAACCTCAAATTAAACTTTTACTTTTAACAAACTTTCCGGGTTTTGCCGGATAACGAACTATTTGTTCGGCGAGAAAATGGTTTTCACCATCGTGTTCAATATGACTTCTTTCCCCTAAAACGAACATCTAATCTACTTCAAAAAACTTTCCGATGTTGGCCGGATTCTCGGCGAACTACTTGTCCGATGACAAAATGGATTTCACCATCGTGTTCAGCATGTCTTCTTACCACATAATCAACTATTACATTATCTGTTTAATAATATTTTACTTGCCTCTTTATTTAAACCTCCACCCCTAAACGTAGGGCTACATAGCCCATCCGCGAACCCGACTTTACTCTTGACCCAAAGAGTCCTCACGCCACACTTCATCAAAATATCTTATTCCCTTTGAGAGTTACAGCACGCACAGACGTACAGACAGACGGACAACTTTTGCGATGTCATAGGTATCCCTCCACTTACGTTTTGGGATCCCAAAAAAGCTTCAAACTGTTTCTTCTTCGGTCGTTAATCTGACCACTAATCAATTTCACAAATAATGTATCCTGTTGGATCAAATTTGAGATCTCAAGACTTGCAATGACGATCTCACCGCCCATCTTCATGGTCATCCCACAACTCCAAACAAGACAAGACCCACTCACAGTTGTACGAAGCTTGCACCTTGATGGTTGTAACGGTTGCGCACTCGTGGTGCATTTACGTAACTGCACTTGTGTCCGTTTTTGTTGCTAGAAATTCTTGATGCACAGATCCACACTTAGCGTAAATTCTACCGTGTTTTCCGCTACTTTTTGGGATCCAAAAATGTAAGTGGAGGGGTACCTATGACTTCGTAAAAATTGTCGGTCTGTTCGTCTGTCTTCCTTTGTTCAGCACAATGCTCGAAGGGAATGATATATTTTGATGAAACTTGCTGAGGATTCTTTAGGTTAAGGCACAGGTTGAGATCGTAGATGGGCTTTGGAGGCCTACATTTAGGGGTGGGGGATGGGTTTCACATTAAGAGAACACATTGTGAAAATCATCTTCTCGCCAGACAAGTAGTTTTCCCGGAGTCCGACCATAACCGACAAATCTGTTAAAATTAAAATTTGTATTTGAGGTTGATTAGATGTTCGATTTAGGGGTAAGAAGACATGTTCGCCAATGAATCCGGCTGAAACTCGAAAATTTAGAATTACAAGTTTTATCTTAAGTTGATTAGAGGTTCGATGTAGTGGTAATATATGAAAATTATTTTCTCACCCAAACCGGAAATTTTTTTATAAGTTCTATCTGAAGTTCAGTAGAGGCCCGATGAAGAGGTAAGCAGATATGCTGAATTCACGTTTTAGCTTTACTTTTTTGCCTGACCAGTATTCGCCTGGAATCCGGCCGAAACCGGAAAATTGGCAGAAGTAAGGCAGGAAGTTTTGACCAGTTTCGCCAAAGTAGATATGACGTGTAGAGTAAGCGCACATGCTGGATCCATATCTGAACTTGGTTTCCCAGACGATTAGCCATTGGTCTTAAAATGTTTCTAAATTTTAACACTAAAAATATTCAAGAAGTCTGGCGAAGACCGGATATCTCCAAGACCCAATTGTCTGGTTCAAATAGTACATTTTTGGGATCACATCGAAACCTTTGGTATTGTTGCGCCAGAGACAACCTTTAGCAACAAAAAATGACGTCAATACGCTCTCATTTTTTAACAGTGTAAATGCACCATGGGTTTGCAAGCGTTGCCCGCTTTTCAGGGGACCTTCATTCTTGCGATCCCAGGTTCAATAGAGACTCGAAGACCTACGAACCGAGATCGTGACTCACAGACCAAACCAGGACCGAACCAAGAGCCCAAAACACATAGCCTACCATAGTTTCCAACACGATCGTTCGGCCTTTTTCCATGGGTACGCTATTACAACGTAAGGTTTCCCTGCTTCAGAATGGAGGGTTAAAAAAAATAACTACCCAATCTGTAGAACTTGCTTCAGAGCAGGCATGAAAGATTTGAGATACGCAATTAAATTCTCACTTAATCAGGTTATATTCCGGGGTAATCTGGCTAACTGCTTCAACGGCAAACAAAAGAAAAAGAAAACGCCTAAATCTAGACATGCACATCTTTAATCATCATCAGAAAACCATTGAATTAGTTCCTAACATGCCACAGCCGGGGCTAAATGACAGCCTTAATACCAGAACATGGAAAAGAAATGAAATATCTGATTTGACTGCTCTTAACTCGGGCAGCGTTTTGGTCCCATGCAATGTGACTTTCCAATTTATTTTTTCCATCTAATCAATTTGATTCTAACATACTCCCTAAGAACGCACAGAAGAGACAAGCGAAGAGTAAACAACTCTGTAATCATCCGTCGCTCGTCGAATAACACCTTTTCTTTCCAGTACCTGTCCAGATCAAAGTTTAAAGCGTCACTGGAAACCTCATCACCAATACTCGATTTATAATTACTCTGACGACGAGGAGTCCGCTGGGAACGTGACCGATTTTGATTGCCTACATAGTGTTCACGCAGTTTTCAACGAAGCGCAGCTCATCAGACTCGTCAAAAAACCTTCGAAGAGGGGCCAGACTTATTCAAGTATGAATTTTTCTTTTCGATTTTATGATTCCATTCGTTCATTGACACTTTGCCATTCTTACTGTGCCGATTTAGAATCTATCTCTTGACATCTTCTGGAATGCATTCTCAACGAAGTACGAATTTATTCCTCTAGGCAATTTTTTGTTCGGCCAGAAAAGAAATTGTCCATGTGAACGTAGCTTAAAGCGATCATATACATGTCCATATTTGCTAACAGCTCAACAATTCTTCAGAAATACCATAAAACAGACTATTAATTTCGACATCAGCACCATGTCCAGCAAAAAACTACGCCCTTCGGTGTATCGGTTTAATTTTCGCGAAACATCCTCTTTATTATTAGCGCGACCCTATAATTTTACTATGTTGAGCACCCACCTCTCCCTTCTCGCAATATACCTCTGCTCGGAGCAAGATTTTCCGGAGGTGAATGAGCACTATCGCTATGCCCAAATCCCAGTGCTGGATAAAACCAAGAAGAGGCTCCTGGACGTTCTTTTTTAGCGGCCAACAATTTTCTCAAACCAATTTTATTGCGCATGACTGAACATTAAAAATTTTTAACGTTGCTAAAAAAAATTAATTTGCATAAAACAACAAAAACCTAAATATTCACTTATTCGTGGATCCGCTAAAAGAAGCGTGGCACATTGGCGGGTGTTTACTGTACCTATTTATTAATCCGACACTGCCAAATCTTTTGCATTTTACTCCTTTGCCACATAATATATACTACCCCTTCAGTAACATGCAGTATTGACAGTCTCCAAGCTAGCCATTATAAGCACCCGCTCAATATTAGTAGAACGAAATCGTGGATTTTTGCTCGGCCCAGTGGCAATAAGAAAGAAGTTCTTATCATCTTCGCTCAGTATTACTATGGAAGGTATTTTCTGTTTAGGTTTGTTGCCCATATTTTGAACCTAATGTATTTATATATATATATGTATATATGACCCACCAAACGCACGAGGCAACAGTGGAGTAAAAGGAAACAAGGAAAAACAACACAAGTTAAAATCAACATAAAGAATGACAACTTAAACTAAATTAGTAGCTGGACCTAATAAATTCATGAAAACATCACATAGATTATAAGCTGAATGAACATATGTTTTTAGGATCCCAAAACGTGAGTGACGGGATACCTATGACTTCGTAAAGGTGTCCGTCTGTCCGTTCGTGTGCCTGTTAGCACGATAGCTCTCGAACGGATTGAAATATTTTGTTCAAACTTGGTGTGAGAATCCCTTGGGTCTAAGTAGGCTCCACGTCAAGTTCGTAGATGGGCCCCATAGCTGTATATTCAGGGGTGTGTTAAGCGGTACACAAATATTTTTGAAAAGCTAATGAGAGTCGACTTAGTGGTAAGGAGACATGCTGAATCCGAATATGAAAATTGTTTTCTCGCCGGACACCTAGTTTACCCGGAATCAGGCAAAAACCAAAAAATTTGTAAAAAGTAAACGTTGATTCTGAAGTTGATCAGAGGTTCGATTGAAGGGTAAGGATACATGCTGAATCCGAGTATGAAAATAATTCTCGCCAGACAATTAGCTTACCTGGAATCCGTAAATTTAGAATGAAGTTTTAAAACCCAATGATATAGTCGATATAGGCTGAGGTGACATGCTGTTGCAGCTTTCGAACATCTAAAGATAAACAAAAAGTGTATGCAATCAGCTTAGTTATCTCAAAAGTTCCGACCAACATTTACTGGGTCGAAAAAGCAGAATGCATCCGAGAACTGTATGGTGGACAATTTAATAAAATCTGTCGACCAATGTTCGGAAAATCCAGATTGCTATACCAGTCCCTGCCCTGCCCCTTTATTCATTCATACAGGCGAAAGCTCTTCACGTCGGTGACGATACCCTTGGTTTAATCTATGGACGCTGGAGGGATAGCTACTCCGGTCGCATGTAAAATGCGCAATTTTTTTGGGTTTCCGCAAAGACTATTTAAACCTAGCGTGCATATTCTTTGGGTTTAGTTGTGGCAGTTAGTTCGTGTCAGTTGCGCCGACAGGTTGAGATATGTTGTTCAGACTTCATATAAGGATTCACTGGTAAATTATAGGCCAGGGTCGTAGATGGGTCCTGTAGCCCTATACATAGTGGCAGAGAACGGGGTTTCGAATTAAGGGTAAAAAACATGTTTTACAAGCTATGTACAAGTTCCAGAGGTAAAGACCCGCTGAATCCCTATCTGAACTAAGTTTTCTTGCCAGACAAATGATTCACTCAGAATTCGGCCGCATCTGGACAAATGATTCACTCAGAATTCGGCCGCAACTGGAAATTCGATTCAAGCTCAAAGTTGTTTCTGAAGTCGATTAGAGATTCGGTATCGGGGTAGGAGCTGAATCAAATTTTGAACTTATTCCCTTGACGGATAAGCTGGTTAAATTTGCCAAAACCCAGAAATTTGGATTGAAAGGGTCGGCTCTCTATGTCTCGAACTCTTTTTCTCTGCATCCAGTTCGCCTGGAATGCGGCTAAAATATTTGCAGCCTCTGTCTCTAGTGCCATATACCGATCGCAATTCCGTCTGTCGGTTGGTCGGTCTGTCCCACGATTGTGAGATACGGTACGATGAAACTTGGCAGGCATATCAGGGACCCGACCAGACTAACTTGGAAATAATCAATTCCCGATCCAACTACCTGTAGGGAGGGGATTCCGTAACCTTTGGGCGGGTGGTCGGATTCTAATGAGAATTAAAACCTGAACAGAAGACACGTCTCTGATGTACCATTTAAAGTTTGGACCGGATTTGATAGCTGTGGGGGAATTCGGAGGGGAAGAAATCGGAAATCTTGTGAAACGGTTAGATTGGAGGGATCGGAGTGGAACTTGCTGGGAAGAACAAGCATCTGCTCTAGATAAATCGTCTACACAACCGGACTGGATCCGGACACTTGGTTGCGGGATGAAGGATGATTACCCGGAGTTCCGGTGATGTTGTTTTTGGGGATTTCCACGACGAAACTTGGCAGGTATATTAGGGACCCCACCAAACTGACTTGGAAATACTAATTTCCTCGATCCAATCATCATCGGGGGAGTGTGCGTAATTTCGGAATGGTTGATCAGATTCCAGTGAAATTCAATAATTGAACAAAAGACAGGCCTCTGATGTTTTTTTTTGTTTCTGTCCCGACCGATTTCCGACAAATATTAGAGGGGGGGGGGGAGTACGTCACCCGCTTAGACTGGAGAGATCAGATGGAACTTTATGGGAATAACCGGATTGGATCCGGACACCAGGGGCGTTAATATGGGGGAGGGGGGACTCCCCCCCCCAAATGTCTTGATAAAGTTCTTTCGTCGGGCGAAACTTTTGTCTACTTTTGTCAGGCGTCGGTCGACTCCTCGGCACACCGGGTTCTTTTTATACGCAAGAAATGAAATCCTGCAAACATTTGTCGTGCAAAACACTGAAGAAATCGAATTCTGAATGCTTTTGTATAGCTAGAATAGCTCTGCACCTGGATGCCGCATAGAGAGATTGCACACTACCCGATGAAAACGGATATTGCTACTCCGTCATCACGGGATCATAACAAAAAAATTTAATATTGGGATGTATAGGACTTTCAACCTTGAAATTAAATTATCGGCGTCTTATCATCATTCTAAGCCAGGGACTTGCTGGAAATGTTAATTGGGCTATTCCTTAACAGTATAATTCTATTTTTGCAAAAGAGTTTCCATGGAAATAAGAGCTTGAAGGCTTCAAAGTTTGAACACAAAAACGGAGTCTCGAATCCTATTGGTCGACGATGACGCGGATTTGAAAAAATTTATCATAACTGATCAATAGGACGAAAACCTATCTTTCTTTACAAACTTTGACGCCTTCAAACTCTTACTTCCATGGAAACTCTTTTGCAAAAATAGAAATATACGGTTAAGGAATAGCCCAATTGACATTTCCAGCAAGTTCCTGGCTCAGAAGGATGATAAAACGCCGATAATTTAATTTCAAAGTTGAAAGTCCTATATTTCCTAATGTTAAATTTTTTCGTTTGCGATCCCGTCCGTTTTCGTCGGGTATGGTGCAATCTCTCTATTCATTTGTTTGTCCTGTGTGACGTCAGAGAGATCTGGCGTAATCGAAGGTGGAACGGGTTGATACAGCGAGGGTATTCAAGCGAGGATGTTGTTCAATGAGGATTCACTGGTGAAGTACAGGTCAAGTTCGTAGATGAGTCCTTTAGTCCTATCTTTAGAAGCAGAGGGGTTTGGAATTTACGGTAAAACATGTATGTTTTATAAGCTAATAAGATATTCATTGAGGAGGTCTGCTGAATCCATATTTGAACTTGGTTTTCTTGCTGGACAAATGGTTCATCACGAATTCGGCTGATACTGGAAATTTGGTTGAAGCTCAAAGTTGTTTCTGAAATCGAATAGAGATTCGGTAACGGGGCAAGGAGACATGCTGAATACATTTTTGAACTTTATTTCAACAGTAAAAATATTCAAGGAATCCGACGAAGACTGAATGGCGAAGACACGACCCAATCGTTTGAATCAAATGTTAGATTTTTGGGATCCTATCGAAAACATTGGTCTTGTTATACATAAGGAATCCAGATGAAGTACATTTTTTATGCTTTTGTCGGGCGTCGGTCGACTCGTCGGCACATCGGGTTGTACTTATACGTAAGAAATCAAATTCTGAAAACTTTGTCTGGGGCACCCGGGAAGTTCAAGTCTCATCGCCACAAGGGGTTATTTTTACAGTAAGAAATCAAGTTCTGTACAATCTAGTCGAGCAAAACACAGAACAAATCAAATGCTCGATGGTTTTGTCGGGCGTCGGTATTGTCGTCGGCAGATCGGGTTCTTTTTACACGAAAAAAATCAGACTCTGTCTTGTCGGGCAAAACACAGAAGAAATTGAATTCTGAATACTTTTGTCGGGCGTCGGTATTCTTGTCGGCACATCGTGTCTTTTTATACGTAAGAAATCAAATTCTGCAAACATTTGTCTGGCGCAAATTTTTCCGGAAAATATTCAGATTTAAAATGTTTTCGCCGGCATTGCTTGGTTCAACTTGTTCTGGGTACAGTCGTTGGAAGCTCCGCTTTTAAGCGAAAGCCGAAACGAAAAGCCGAATATATGGATTTAAATATATGAATTTACATCAAAGGAACAATCTCAACTGATGCATTACAGTTAGTTAAAACCGGAAATTGTATGGTACTATAGCTAAATTTTTCTGGAAAAAAAAGGCAGATTTAAAAGATTTCGCCTGCGGCGCTTGGTTTAACTTGTCTTGGTACTGTCGTTGGAAGCTTCGCTTTTTAGCGAAAGCTAAAATGAAAAGCCAAATATGTGAACTTCATATACAATACTATACCTAAGGAATAATCTCAACTGATGCATTACAGTTAGTTTACAAAAACATTCGCATGCGGCGCATTTTGTTGTATTCTTTATGTGGAAGAACGGTGTTTCATTTAGTTTGCATTTTATGATTGAAATAAATAAAAAACGCGGGGGTCTGAAGCACGTTAAAAGCTAGAAATTGTATGGTAGGTACAGCCAAATTTTTCCGGAAAAAAGGCAGATTAAAAAAATTTAGCCTACGGCGCTTAGTTTAACTTGTTCTTGGTACAGTCGTTGGAAGCTTCGCTTTATAGCGAAAGCTAAAATGAAAAGCTATATATGTGAACTATATACGAAACCTATAAACTATATACCCCCCCCCCCCGCCAAAGGTAAAAGGCTAGTGACGCCCCTGCCGGGCACTGTGGGGGAGTTGGGAGGGGGGGAGGTTCGGAATTCCAGTGATCGCGAGATGAGATGCTTCCAGACGTGACAGGACGATGAAACATGGCTGGAATACTGGAGATTCGACAAGATTGTCTTAGAAGCCGTAAGTTCCAAAATAAGATCGTTCTTTAAATTGCTTTGGCCCCAATTTTTTCCCAAGACTATTTAATATTTCCATAGTGACATTGTGGATTTCCTAGAGACAAGATGGGCTCCAACGGTACGACTTGGAAGTAGAAAGTTGTCAGTGCTACTATTTGCGGACGACCTTGCGGTGGTTGCAAAGCACATGAAGAATTGCAGACGCTTTTGAATTTGATTGGGGAATATTTGGAGAAGAAAAAAATTAAAAGTTGAACGCTGAGAAGAGTGAAGTAATTATTTAAAAAAAAAGTTTTAGATTCAGAAAATCGTAAATTTACTTTCAATAATGAAATAGTGAAGGTTGTTAACGATACGAAGGTTGTAACATACCTCGGATTCGTGTTAACTGATAACGGAAGCTTTAAATCCCATATTGATGAGGTGATTAATAGAGGTAAAGTTGCCATGTCAGCTAATTTCTAAAATCAAACAACTATGGGTATAAAAACCTTTAAAATTCTCAAATTTTAAAGGGTGATAATAGGTTTATTTTTTTTTAAAGCTGTGTAGGTCTGTTCTGAGCTGTGTAGGTCTGTTCTAAGCTTATGGTTAAAGGATTATGGCTAAAGATTATAAAGTTAAGCAAGGATAGACTAGTTAGGTTGGCTTATGATGGGATGTTGAAGAACGGTTTGAAACATTCTTGGCCATTCCAGATAAAGTTACAGCTGGAGCGAGTGGGAACGTGGTCTTGGTTGTATTGATTTTTCAAAAGATTTAGAAGGTCAGATTAGAGTAATTTTAGAGGGGAAGGAAATCCAACATTGGCAGGGTATTATCAGTAGTTCTATAGCACTAACTCATTATCAAGTTGTTAAAGTTTGTTTTGGAGAGGAAGTGTATTTTAAGTTTAATCTACCTGGTAATGTTTTAAGTCGTTGGATCCATCTAGGAGCAAATTGCCTCCCATTTCACAACAGGCAGATGGTTTTCTATAGTGGTAGCCTACTGTGGTTCCTGATTGGAGGTGGGCTTGCCCACTCTGTAAGGAGGAAGCAGATTTGTACCATTTTCTCCGTAGACGCCCAAAGCTTTCTGATTTAAGACAAATTTATTTAAATGGTGTCCTTTTATCACTTCTTGAAATTTTGAGTAATGTTAGCCCCACCGTCATTAATCGAGTGGGTGTTTATTTAGATAAATGTCTAGAATTAATAAGAAGTGTGAGCGTTTAAGTTATATTTTTTTTGTTATTTTGTGTATTTGGCCCTTGGGTTTTTGACATACACTGATTTATCTATAGCTCTATTAAAATGTAACTGACGTATCCGTTTTGAATTGTCAAACTTAAAGTACTAACCTTAAACTCAAAGTAAAAAAAAATAGTCTTAAGCAAAATATACATTTTAATGATCCCCATGGGCCCATGATCATTTTTGCCTCAGGGGTTTTGCTTACAAATGAATTTCTAGCTCCCTTAAAGTCGCATCTTAACTACAAAGTAAAAATAAAAGTACTTTTGATCGAAACGATCCATTTCGGCCCATGATCATTTTCGCCACAACGGTGCACCCTTAAGTGTGCATCTTAACCGAAAAGTGAAAACAAAAAATACTTTCGACCAAACGATATATATTAATGGTCCCCAAGAGCCCATTGTCGTTTTTCCTCGAGGGTTTGGTTACAGATCAATTTCTAGCGCCCTTTAAGTGCGCATCATTACAGCTAAGTCCAACAATTATAAAGTTATTTTTACCAACATATGAGCTTCCAGCTCTTGTTTTTGTACATATTCAAGCGGTTGATTATGGATAAATATAAATGTTAAAGGGGTCTGTTGAAGACTCGGAAATCTACAAGATTAGACTGTCTGGATCAAGAAGTCCAATAAATATTAAATTTGTGGAATCCCATCGAAACCTTTGGTCTTGTTGATAGCAGAGACGCCGACGTCCTCTTCGGTGACTGAATAACATCCTTGCACACTGAACTTCAGACTAACTTACGGTTACGACATCAACGAGGGAGACACATCAAAAATATGCACTGATTAAAGTAGGACGTCTTTGACGTCTTTTTTTTTTACGAAGGATGTGGTACACACCAGAACAGTACATAAATAAAAAGGTAGAACAGAGTATGTTCCTAATTTATTCAAGCTACTCTTCTGCTAGTGCTCAGCTTGTTCTCAGGAAACATTATCTTCAAAAAAACGCACATGTTTTTCCTCCCTATTTGTAGTTTAACGGAGATTCCAGAATTTCTTCTCTTTGTTCTGTGTCGGCAATGCGAAAAAGAAGTGGTGAGAGAGAATGCGAGTGCCGACGTAAAAACCTTTGTCAACGATCTGCCTTTACTGAACTTGGATGGTGTGTTCATGGCATGCCAGAAGTTGGACGAGTTGTCGTCATGCAACTTTCCTATGAAAACTTCGAATTTTAGGACAAGGGTAGGCAAAGACAGCTTTCATAAGAAAGTCTACTAGCGAAAGTCATCACGGCCCAGATTTTCCAGCACGCGCTTAAGTTTCAAAACCACTTTTTAGTTGACCGACTTCGATACTTACCTTAAATTAACTTAAATCACAGCTTTGAGTGAAATAAGGTTTTCTATCGTGCTGGATATACCACCCTGCGTAAATTATTTCCCTTGCTTACTTGTAAGTACTTCTAACGGAAACCAATTCATTCACCCAAAAACAACTGCTTCGACGAATTTTCGACACCCCACAGGCTAATTCTTTTTTTGTGCATTTTTTCAAGGACAAGGAATTTTAGATGCAACACACGCTAGTTCTTTTTTATGCATTTATTTTCATGGACAAATGATTCTATATGCAACACCAGAACAGAAGAACAGAATAGTAGTGGCGATTTTTATCTGAATTCTCAGTTCTCCTTTCTCGCTTCTGAATTCTCGATTCTCGAACAAATTACCGATTTTGCTCCTCTGGCTTCTCCATTCTCGCTTTTAACAAAATACTATTTGGCAGCTCGGCTTGCTTATGCAAATTGAACATCCGCACTCTGTTGACCAATCAAGGAGGAGAACGGAGAGAGGAGAATCGAGAACTCACAATCGGAGCAACTTGTCGATTCTGCAGAATCGCGAGGCCAGTGCTTCCACTTAGACTGTATTTCAAAGTAGAATACTTTATTTTGGACCATTCTACTTTTTAATTTTATAATCTACTTTACTACTTTATTTCTACTGTTTTTGGCCTTTTGATACTTTATTTCTGCTCTTCATTGTCTTTTGGTTGGATTGTCAAGCAGAAAAGTAGTTTATGTCCAATAATTTTGTCTGCGACACACTGCGGTTTGGAAAACAATCAGTTTTTTACATAAAATTATTTTCAATTTAACCACGATAGAGGCTGATTTTCGATTTTTTTTTTGGCCTGCGGCACACATTTTCATAGAATAACAAATTATTTAAGCAGAAAACAGGCTGATTGTCAGCACACAGCTGTATTCTCTACCAAAATCTTCGTATTTAGCAGAAAACAGGGTAAAATTTTTGCCTGCGGCGCACATTTTGAACACAATCTGGTTTGTGCCAAAATATCTGTAGCCTAATTGAAAACAGTCAGATTTTCGAAGTTTTGCCTGTTGTGCAAAATTTTGCACAAGTCTCGGTATTTTAGCGGAGAGTAGGATTTTTTTTTTCTTCAGATTTTTTTGTCTGCGGCGCACAGTTTTAACACAATCTGGCTTGACAAAAATACCTGTAATTTTTTGAGAAAACAGGACGATTTAAAAAAAAAATTTCCCTGCGGCACACAGTTTCAACAAAATAAAGTTTTATATTAGAAATTTCGTATTGTAGAAGGAAAAAATATTTTCTTTACTTTTTATGTTATTCCTGAAGGGAAAGGTTGAATATAAATGGGCTCATCAAGCGTCGCATATGAAATAACGGGCTGTTGATTGTATTACTCCTGAATTGAACCCGCCTTTCAACATAAAACCTCTTTTTTTTATCGTAATCTACTTTTATCTACTTAATTTTGAAGAGGCTGCTACTTTTTTTTAAAGAGGGTCGAGTGGAAGCACTGCGCGAGGCTTTCCCCGTTCTCGACTCTGACAAAGACGCAAGAAAAGGAGAATTCGCTTGATCTGAATAGTCCAAAAACGCGAAATTGGAGAATCGCAAGGAGAATTCGGATAAAAAACACAACTAGTGTTTACTGAGCCACACTATATAACATTCAATAACAACTGCCTCGAATTAGCATTTCCCCTAACGTAGTCTCCCACCATTCTGATAACTTTGTATTAACCATCTTCAATAGAGAAGAGCTCCCCGTGCCTCCTGCTCCAATGAGTGGCCTGTTAAACAATAACACGCAGAAAAAAAAAATTACTTTGCAAATTCAATATTTCACTTCATTTTTTTGTAGTTTGAAAAGCATGGTAACATGGTTAAAGGAATTTACTGATATGGCAGAAAATTAGTGAGAAACAGTTAATAGTAGTCTGGAATGACTACTGTTTACAACAGAGTACCTTTTATTTCTGTATAACCTAACACCAGAGAACATTATTCACAACTAAGAGAAACTGAGTCGACCCTTTAAATAAGACAACAAGTTCGTCATCCCACACGCACCGACTCGCATGTAGATACTTCAGTGGGTCAGAATTCATAGAACCTGCGCAGAACAGATTACTAACACGCATTTACATCATTCAAACGGTGTGTTGCGGTTGATTGATGATGATTGTATTTTGTTTAAAGTTTTAGCTTGGTTTTAGGTACGTTAGATGTTCATTCAGACTAGTGTAACTATTTTGTAAATGAACTGAATGTAGAATTTTGTGAAAGTATTTGGTCTAGTTATTGGTCAGTTGTAGACCTATCATTCATATTTTTCTACTCGCCAGCTTTGCCGTATACAAGTAAATAAATTTAATTGAACATGGCTGATTGTTTTCCAGAAACGATATGAAAGTACCAAAGCAAACTATTGAAAGAAAGAAACATTTACAATGTTTCACTTTTCATCACCATACCGGCTAAATGTGTTTCATTTCGTCAGACTTTCTTATCAAGACGTATTGGCTTCACGAACCGCGCCACTATAGGTGATACGACACCCTTAATAATCCCAAGTTTTGGAGTTGAGAGCTGTACGAGGGTAACAGTGCGAACACACGATGAGGATTTCCCGGCCGGGTTTCCTACACTGTCATCATCAAGTTGAAAAAATTTCAACTTTTCCATATGGAAGTGATGATGGTGCCAAAAATCCGGGCAGGAAACGGGAGCTCCCGATCCTGATCGTGTGTTCGCACTATAATCTAGACACTGCAAACGCTAGAATGCTTCCGATTTAACTCCTATGTGATTTTCTTTTCTCTTCCAGCTAGTTTTTCAGGATAACCGAACAGAGATCGCAACCTAACATTTGTCATGTCAATTGTCAATTCGAAGTCTGTAATATTGGCATCGTCTCGTAGCATTTTATGATGTTTCAGCAGCGGTCATCGGTTCTTTAATTGAGTATTTACGTTTCCAGGAGCTAATTACAACATGAAGAGTTATCTCTATCTTGGAGACATTTATCCTGTTCCAGAAGGGCGATTTGCATACCGTCCAACGTCATATCAGGCTCCACTTATAAGCAATGATGATGTAAGTAAACATTCCCATTTTAGCTCATGTTCCCCAATTAAAACTCGGGTAGCGTTCCAGCGATTTATTATTAGTTACCATCGTACTATTCTTGTTATTATTGCCGTTCCAGAGCCCGCCGTAAATTGGCTCCTCCCACTTAGTATTTTCATTCCACGACTGTTCCGATCGTTACAATTTACTTATGATGGTCACGATCATCATAATGATAATAACTATCGGTTCTGCAGGAACTCCCGTAAGAGTGATGACGTATGTTCGCGTTGTTATTATTTTCGTTCCAGAGAGCGGGACAACTACCACAATACGGCGCTCGCCCTCCTCTTATCGTCGTAGCCTGTAATAACTTTACTGGAACGCTCCCTCAGAGAAAATTCCTCGCCTACACACACACATAAAAACTCTGGTACACAGACTTTCTCTAACAACAAGGCAACACGATGAAAAATTCGTAGCCTGCGTAGTAGTATGGTAGTAGTACGAAAAAGTTGCATGTAATACTATGGAATAGCAAAGAATACTATCATTTAATGTGCCTCACACTGGTCCAATCTTATGTAGTAGTATCAAGTAGCATCTTGTCTTGCCATAGTAGCATCCAGTCTTGCCAATAGTAGCATATAATAGTATGCAGTAACACGGTAGCCTTGAAGTAGAAGCATGTAGTAGCATCGTTAGTACTGCATGCAACTTTTTCGTACTACTTCATAGTACTGTTTTGAGAAAAATTTTTCATCGGGAAGATGTTCCTTTATGATCCCATAGGGAAATTTTGTTGGACTACGGGGCCCATCTGCGAACTTGATCTGTTACTTGTGACACAAAGATCCCCACGCCGGTTATGAGATAAGATGCTTCAAGATATTGAGCGAAAAGACGGACGACGGACACATTTACGAAGTCATAAGTATCCCATCATATCACTAACGTTTTCGGATCCTAAAAAAGGGCGGAACAGAAAGTACGGATTCCCCGGTTTGTTGGAAAGCTTACGGAAGGTCGGGGTTGAACCAAACGCGGGTTGAACCGGACTGTTTCAAGGGTGAGCAAACCCTAAGGTATAAAGTCGCGAAATGATTATCTGGGGTTTGGCAACGGTGTTCAACGAAATTTGAAGGCTCAGTTGCAAACCATTTCCCAACCAGGCGACTTTTTTACTGGATTATTTGGACTTCCGATATCCTTTCTTATTTTCAGTTCGAGAAGATGTTAGTTGTGTTTTCTGAGTGCACGATAGTTCAGTCCAATTTAGGTTCAATTCTACATCTTACTAGCCTAATGCGGTGTTCCTACTGCTTTCCATTTTGTCTTGGTGTTCGTTTTCGTAGAGACGGTCTCTGTGGGGTCGAACCCGACACATTCTTGGGGGTTGAATCGGACATCATTTCGAGGTCCGGTTCAACCTCACTCTGTTTGGACCAAATTTGTACCAGTCTCTGCGCTGTTAAAAGCAGGATAAAGGTGTTGTACCCAGGTTGTACCCAAGCTTCCAGAATCAAGTGCTTCTGGTGGAGCAAGCTGTGTTCAAAAAGCGCTTTCTTCTGAGTTCGATTTTTCAAAGTTTTCGGCTCAGTAATATGTTTACATAGTCCTACTTTTCTCCAGGGACGTCACGACCCCCCATGCTGTCGGCCAGTCGGTAAAAAATAACCGAGTCGGTTCGAAGCACCGCGATTATTCGTCAAGACAGTTGATTTTTTTCATGAAAACAGTGTTTTTTTTCTGAAAATTGGTTGATTTTTCGTCAAAATAGTCGGTTTTTCTGAAAATCAGTCGATTTTTTTTCAAAAAAGTAATTTTTGTTGTTGAAAACAGTCTTTTTTCCGCAGAAAAGTCGGTAGAAATTACCAGCAAGTCGGTAAATGCCTCGTCCCCCCCCTCAAACATTTTGGGTAGTAACGCCTCTGCTTTTCTCCAATAAATGAAAACTTGATTAGCTCTGTGGTACGACTTATTCGGTCGTATTCAGAGCTGGTCGTAACACTGTCTGGTTCAAAACACCACCCGTAGGCTACGAATCAACCCCACCAACAGGGCTGAACCGGATGGTTTTTGAAAAGACCGAAAAATCGTAGCACCAAAACGAGTTGAAATTAGATTCTCAAAAAAACTACAGGACATGCCTAATCTCAAAACCTTTCTTTTCCACTTTTCAAAACATTTCCAAACTCTACAGAAATGGAGTTTATCATCCGATAACGAAAAACTTTCGGTTCAACCCCGACCTCCCCTATTTCAGTTTTGACTTTTCTTCGTTAGAATTTCACATAAGCGTGGCCTCACAAGTATTTAAACTATTTAACTTCTGTACATGAGTAACTGTAATTTGTAAATATTTTTAATATTCGAAATGAATCGATATATGGAGAACCGAGCGGCCAGCGTGTCGCAGGACTCGTTTACATTTATGAATGCTACACTTTCAAAAGTTTCATAACAGATAACACGAGGATGCGCGGTTTCAACAGATAATGCGTAACAGATAACACTTCAGATGTTATATGTTGCGTCTGAAAACGTTATGCATGAAATGTTATGCATAACAATCTTTGTTAGGAAGAGCCAACACAGCATCTACTGACTTTTATCTGACTTTATTCCTTATCGTCATGATGTCGGAAAACTCAGCAGATACTTTTTTGCGGTTTTTTCAGTTCTTCCTGATGGTAACGCTAATTATGCATAACATTCTGAAACACAACAGATAACATCCGAAGTGTTATCTGTTAGGCATTATCTGTTGAAACCGCGCATCCTCGTGTTATCTGTTATGAAACTTCTGACAGTGTAGCTCGTCAATCCCATAAAATCACACGTGTATGGAATTCTGACAAGGTATAGACTAAACCCTTCAAGTAACTTTAATGAGACGCTAGAATTACAGACAGTCTGGCTAAACAGAACAGGTAGTACTTCGTTCTCAAGTCTCAACAAAAACAGCCCGTGGACTGGAGTCAAGAATTTGCTGCAGTACGGTTGTCCTAATGTAAGCCGGCACCTCATTCGGTTTCAAGAACCGTCAGAACCAAGCTTTCCGTCCATTAAAACCCATTATCCTGACTTCCGAACCTCTGTTATTTTCTTAGTAGCTGGTGGGGGTAAAGTCGGAAATGGACTAGCTGTAGTATACAAGCGATTCACTGTCTGATAACTAGTAAACAGGCCTTGTAAATGACCACAGGGATTTCGGTAATTACGATTAAAAAAATACCAAAGTCTTTGTCGGTTGCGACCCTAACACGGCCCGGGCATTAATATTCAAATAGTTTTGTTATCTTTCCAATATCAGCAAATTCAATCAGGCCACTTCTATCGCTTCATTTAACACTGATTGGGAATGCATACCGCTGCCTACCGCTAAGGGTGGGCTTGGGGTGTGGGTTTGTATACTAGATCGCTTCACGTAGAGCTGAGATTATCCGTATCGTAAAAGTGTTCATAGTGTCTCTGCGTGGTACTTCTTCAGTCTATACAAAAATGGCAGCTCTCACCATGATTTATTTGACTGCACTGGATTGGGTGGTTGGGAACTGACAGATTTACATTTTGTTGTGATCTGGCTATAAATAAGGATTGCACTGCCACTGAATTTCTGACTGAATTTGCCGACCTCTCCCTTTCAAACACTGAATTGGCAGCTTATTTCGACCTCGCCCTTTGAGAAATGATGCGTTGAAATCAACTGGCCTAAGCCATAAAATTCGACATGCAGACAGCCTACACATACTTCGCCTAACGCTGAAAGAAAGAATCAATGTTTACTTCGGATTCAGGTAAAAAGCTAGTTTACTAATCACAAATTTGTAATGATTATTTTTTGATCTGGTGCATTTACTACATTGTTGAAAGCTCAGTGTATTTTTCCTTTTCTTTGTCTGTACTGCAGTATTTTCCTCTTCTTAAGTGCGTAAATAATATTTCATCATCATCATCATCAAATGTCGCCGAAGAACTTTCGTCCGTCTAACCGTTTGCTAAAGCCAGTCTTCACTAGACTTCCAGATACCTGGGGATTCCGCATAATCAAGCCAACCCTTTCGGATTTTCATGATAATGATGATGGCTAAATGTGCTTTTTTTCAACATTTCCTAGATGCCCCTTTCAAAATCCAAACAGCTTTTGATTTGCAATCGCAACTATCGTCTGTAATCCTACATTTGCATACTTATTGTGTAGGCTATCTTCTAGATGTTTTGGCCTTGCTTCATCTTCCAGATCAGTCTCGATGAAAACGGATCTCTAGAATCCTGAAGAAAAATTTGGAAGGTGTTGCCTGGCTTTGCTCACGATACTCTCGAACGGGTATTATATTCTACGTAACACGAAAACAAAAATTCAGTCCCAATTTAGTCTATGCCATGGGGGTATGCCGCAAATAGTGCAAGAACCCAGCTAAACCACTACGCAGTCTCTTACACACGTTCCAAGGCAATTAAGCAGCCTTATCTCAAATATTCTTTGATTGTTATCAGAACGTGCTGCCCTTCAGTATTTTTGCACCTGAGTCAGAAATGACTCCTGATCCGCAAATTCTGCGGGGAGAAGAAAACTCGAAGGAAATCAACTCAGGAAGCATGACAACAATTCCAGGAGAGTGGGTCAACAGAAAAACATTTTTAAAAGTTGGACGAGCAGAAGCTCTTCCTTTACATCTACCCATACTCCTAGCGTGACTCTTGACCGACAAGAACGCGTGTGTCGCACATCTGTATCACCTAACTTACTACTCTATCCACCCAACGTGACACCGTGAGCGTGTTCCATCCTACTTACCATAGTTACGAGACATGGGGTCACGGATCCTGGATTCTTTGCGTCAAGGCTGGAAGGCATTTTTCTATTTCTGGCCAAATATCCCGCCGCAGGCTGCTCGGGCCAATCAGTCACAGAGATCGTAGGTACCACGCTAAACTACGCTTCCGAGCATGGTAAGCAAATAGTTACTATTGCGAGAAGGTTGGAATGGTCGACGTAGTAACTTTTCACGAGGCTGGAACGAAAATAGTAACTTATAGTTACTATTGTTAGAAGGGTGAAACATGCTCCGTATCCTTAAAAAAGCTGCAGGAGCAGACCTGGTTCAGCCGCACGCCGTATCCGCTTAAGTAGCTAACTCGCCCACATCATCTATTCTTGCTTCTGCTTCTCTTACTTGAAGATGGCGAATATTCTCTTTTCTTTGAATGTGAGAACGTATAGTAGTTATTTCTAACTGTAATGAACAGCGGAATTCGCCGAAACGAAGCAGCAGGCGATAACGCGACGGTCATCCATTCGGGTCTTTTCGAAGTCAGTAACTGTCAACTTGACAATTCTGAAAGGTCGTATTGCCATTTGGAGATTGGCATAAGCTCTGCAATTGCCTTTCGTGAGAATTTACGTTCCGCTGCTATAAGTTTCGGATTATTAAGCCCGGTTGGGTGGTCCGCGGAGGATTTTTGCTCGCCCCAGTCGTCGAATTGGTCTATTACTGATCAACCTCGGGAGTTGTTTGGTCATTTGCGTCCACGTTCGCAAATGTTTACGGCGATGTCATGATGATTGACGTTCAGACAGTAACATCCTCATATTAGACAAGACTGACTGATGCAGGACTAGTAGAGAATAAATCTCTGGAGAGTTACCGCTCCAGAGACCGGATTGTTTATTTATTTGATTAAGCGTCAGTCAAATTTATTTTCACAGTGACCTGCACCGCATCCGCCTGACGATTCTGGATGAGCTGGACCAAATTACAGAAATGGCGTCACTGCGGGACGGAGACGAGGAGGGCCATTTTTTGTGCCTTGCATGACACGCTATGAAGGACTCAATTTCAATGAAAGACATGAATTGCTATCTACTAATTTTCAGTCGGACGACAGAATGCTCCATTATAGCAAGGGAAACAGAATCCAGAAATCACCCCACTTACGATAGCGAAATATCCTACATGTGATATCTACACAACGGCTTACGGACGAAACGTCCCCGTGGCGTAAAGTCTCCCTGGCAAAACGTCCCCATGAAAAGAAAAGTCCCGTGGCGAAACGTCCCCACGACAAAGCGTCCCCATGTCAAAACGTCCCGGTTGCAAAACATCTGCATGATTTCTATGTTCGCCTTGGTCTTCAGGCGCATGACTGAGGTTAAACAACATTTAGAGTTTGTATTACAGATCTTTATAGGCAGGAAAGACCGTGGGACCAGTGGCTTTCAGATATATGCTTGTATGGTAAATCGTCATCACGGTCGGTTAGGTTTGAGGACCAGGAAATATGCCCGTCTGAGGTACTTGTTTATCTAGGTTTGCCGATTGCTTCATATTTAAAATCGAGCGGGTCTGATTTCCGATCTATCTATAAAAGTTCGAAAGCGTATGGTACGCTTTGTAGGACTAAGGTGAAATTTAACCAGTTGATTCGAGGATGCCTTTATACCGCTCTGGTTATCCCACACATTCTCGCTCTGTCGCCTTTTTGGATAATTTTCACACTGAACGGAAAGAAAGCAACAAGAGTTATCTATTTCAAGTTTGCGAAGTTTTTGCTTGGAGTACCTCTTAGGATGAGACAAACTTCACTAATTGTCAAATACGGTGTTCTTGATCCTTGATCCCATGGATGTCATCAACATCCGCAGGGAAAAGTTTCTACAATCCCTGGATCCCAGCAGAGCCTGTACCAGGCATTTCTAAAGTAGGCAAGGTGTGCTAATTGTGTTGCGAGAGCAACACTTTGGTTTTGTCCTCGTTTTTTTTTTTTTTTTTTTTTTTTTTTCCTATGACTCCGATTTCATTTTATTCCTGGTAACTAAGAAGGGTCTAACCAGTGCGGTTTTTACGGAAAGTGTGGACCTTAGGCCGGATTGATGAATATGACATTACATTTTGGAAAGCTCCTTAGAACTCTTGCCTGGGGCCAATAAGGATGGTTTTTGCTTGTCCTCGAGCCAGAGCCTACGGTTTGCGAAGTGAAGTGGAGTTGTATAGCCTATGTCAGAGAGGACTATCTGAAGTTGTGTAGCGAACCTTTCGTTTCATCAAAAGATGTTTCTGCTTTCGAGTGGAAAGCTCCGTTCTAGCACGCAAGCAGGCAGGCACCAGTTTCAAATTGAAGATGGACTAAAATCTATAAGTGTTAAATATATGCGGCAATTACCCGGCCCCACAGCCAACATATCTTCTTTGAGTGATAAATAGAAAAATCTACAGAGACAAAAAAGTGGCTTTTTCCCACGGGTCCGAAAGTGCTGCCATCTATTGTTTCTGTCCATGTCTGCGACGATTTCAGCTGAGTTTATAATTTTTTTTTTTTGCACTTTGGTCTGTGGTAGAGTAACGGTATCAGATGTGCCTCTTAAACTTTAAAAGTTCTCTCATTGCTAAAGAAACTAAAGCTTATCCTTTGCTCCTTTCTAAGTCGTGACGTTAGAAAGTTGGCCTACGGCAAAAAAGTCAACTTTTGAACTTAGACAGGTAGAATTTTTTTTGACGGCAATCGATAGCCATTGATGAGCTGATCAAAGTATATGTCATCCATTTTTTGGTACAAAAATTCCTTCATGAGATACACCAGTTTGAAAATTTCAAAGGGGTTGACAACTTCATAGTAAGGTACATTGAAACCAAAAATAGGCGATACCAGTTATGATACATATAGGGGACTTTTAAGCAACAGTCGACTGTTAGCCCATAATCATCTTCGGTAATGAGGGGTTTGCAGCTTTTGCTAGTTGGTATACCTGTTATTTGTTTCCGGTGTATTCGATGGTAAGAACAATTTGGTTCCCAATGGTAAGATATGCAAGGGACTTGTAAGTAATAATCGGCTGTTATGCTACAATCATCTTCTGCGATGATGGGTTTGCAGCTTTTGCTAGCTGGTGTACCCATTATTTGTTTCCGGTTAACTTAATGTATATCACGGGAGAGGGACTTGTAAGTAGGAATCGGTTCACGAGGGGCTAGGAATTTTTGCAAATGGGTGCACATTGTATTCGATTTCTATAAATCTGACGGTAGAAAGTTTGTGTCGATGGTCTATCAATGTAACCGAAGATTAACTGTTTACACAACGGATACAAACGAAAATGTAAAGCAATGAGGTAGTTTCATAATAATTAATAGTGTCATCTATGGTATTTTAATCCTGAAAAGTTACGGATAGCTTTCTATTACCAACTAGATTATATAGGATATTGTTCCAAGTTTTCATCCGTCACGATGTCTACGATTGAAAAGGATAAAGTACAACTAACTGCAAAGTTAATTTAGTCCCTTCTTCCTATATTCTTTTGTTGTTGTTTTCACAACGCTGAAGAATACCTTTTGATCATATGATTAATTTTTTTAGAACATCCCGTTTAAAAAGCTTATGCTATAATCATCTTCAGCGATGAGGGGCTTGCAACTTTTGATAGCTGGTATATCCATTATTTGTTTCCGGTGAATTTGATGTCAATCACGGGAGACGGACTTGTAAGTAAGAATCGGTTCACGAGGGGCTAGAAATTTTTGAAAATTGGTGCACATTGTATTCGATTTCTGTAATTATGACAGTAAGAAAGTTTGTATCGATGGTCTATCGCTATAACCTAGGATTAACTGTTTACGCAACGGGTACAAACGATACGGTAATGTAAAACAATAAAGTAATTTTGTAATAATTAATAGTGTCATCTATGGTATTTTAATCCTGAAAAGTTACGGATAGCTTTATAATATCAACTAGATTATATAAGATATTGTTCCAAGTTTTCATCCGTCACGATATCTACGATTGAAAAGGATAAAGTTCAACTTCGACGGCAATCGATAGCCGCTGATGAGCTGATCAAAGTATATGACATCCATTTTTTGGTAAAAAAATTCCTTTATGAGATACACCAGTTTGAAAGTTTCAACGGGTTGACAACTTCAGTAGTAAGGTACACACTGAAACCAAAAATAGGCGATACCAGTTGTGAGACATTTAGGGGACTTGTACGCGACAGGCGACTGTTGGCGTACCTGTCATTTGATGAACAATTTGGTTCCCAAATGTAAAACATGCAAGGGACTTGTAAGTAATAATCGGTTGTTATGCTACACAAATCTTCAGCGATGAGGGGTTTGCAACTTTTGCTAGTCGGTGTACCCATTATTTTTATCCGGTGAACTTGATTTCTATCACGGGAAAGGGACTTGTCAGTAGAATCGGTGCACGAGGGGCTGGAAATTTGTGCAAATTGTTGCACATTGTATTCGATTTATATAAATCTGACGGTAAGAAAGTTTGTATCGTTGGTCTATCGCTGTAACCTAGGATTTACTGTTAACGCAACGGGTACAAACGATACTGTAATGTAAAACAAGGTAGTTTCGTAATAATTAATAGTTTTTAATCCTAAAAAGTTACGGATAGCTTTATAATACCAACTAGATTATATAGGATATTATTCCAAGTTTTCATCCGTCACGATGTCTACGATTGAAAAGGATAAAGTTCAACCGACTGCAAAGTCAATTTAGTCCCTTTTTCCGATATGCTTTTGTTGTGGTTAGGGCAATCGATAGCCCTTGAAGAGCTGATCAAAATATATGCCATCCATTTTTTTGAACAAAAATCCTTCATGAGATAAACCAGTTTGAAAGTTTCAAGGGGTTGACAACTTCAGGAGTAAGGTACACACTGAAACCAAAAATAGGCGATACCAGTTGTGAGACATGTAAGGGACTTGTAAGCAACAGTCGACTGTAAGCAACAGTCGACGGTTAGCTCATAATCATCTTCGGCAACGAGGAGTTTGCAGCTTTTGCTAGTTGGTATACCTGTTATTTGTCTCAGGTGTATTCGGTGGTAAGAACAATTTTGTTCCCAATTGTAAGACATGCATGGGACTTGTAAGTAATAATCGGCTTTTATGCTATAATCATCTTCAGCGATGAGGGGTTTGCAACTTTTGATAGCTGGTGTATCCATTATTTGTTTCCGGTGAATTAGATGTCAATCACGGGAGACGGACTTGTAAGTAAGATCGGTTCACGAGGGGCTAGAAATTTTTGAAATTTGGTGCACATTGTATTCGATTTCTGTAAATATGACAGTAAGAAAGTTTGTATCGATGGTCTATCGCTATAACCTAGGATTAACTGTTTACGCAACGGGTACAAACGATACGGTAATGTAAAACAATAAGGTAGTTTTGTAATAATTAATAGTGTCATCTATGGTATTTTAATCCTGAAACGTTACGGATAGCCTTCTTCCGATATTGTTTTGTTGTTGGTTTTACAACGCTAAAGAACAGCTTTTGATTATGTGATTATTCTTTTTAGAACATACCGTTTTAAAAGCTTCGATAAGTTGACAATTTCAGCATTTAACCGACAGCGAAGAAACAAAACCAAAGTGTTGCTCTCGCAACACTTCACGTTGCCCGGGCAACGTAGGTCTAGTTCTTTGTTAACTTGTTGGTTTAGTGTGATTCTTTTTCCTTTTTTTATTTTTTTCTTTCTTATACTCCATTTGTCACATTTTGTGCCCTACACAACAATGCAGCCAAACTACAGTAGCCAAGTCCTACATCAACACTGTCAGAAATTTCATAAATAACACAAGGATGTGCAGTGTCAAGAGATAACACTTGGGATGGTTATCTGTTGTGATTTTGCAAACGTTATGCATTATATTTTTTTTTTCCAGCGGTGTATCCACTGCTCTTGTGTACATACCGTTGTAATGCGTAATGTTTAAAAACATGACGGTTAACATCATAAGTGTTATCGACTGAAAGTGCGCGTATCCTTGTGATATCTGTTATGAAGCTTCTGACAGGGAATCAGGCAATATCCTTAAAACGCGGTTGGATACCTTGAATTGTGTCATGTAATTTAGCAGCCGCCTGCATTTCGTAGCCCTGGCCTAGCCTTGACCATAGAGAACAAAGAAGGGTTTAAAGCTTAACCGAAAAGGGCTGGAATAGGACAATCTAGTTACCCATCACTTATTCACTCAAATTGGCTAGAGGACCCGCTGAAAATGCGTTACTTCGCTGTTCCGCTATTCACTAAATCGATTTTCAAATAGTGGAATTTCCGTGTGATTTGTGGTACCTCTATGCGCTTGTATTTTTGTTGTATGCCTTATGGGAAAGATTTTTGATTTTGTTTATGTTCAGGCACTATGCCCACCGAAAAGCCGCGTTTGTGTTGAGATTAAAACTTCACGCGTCATACTAGAATTTTCGTTGTGGGGACGGCCACATATATTCTGAACGTCGTCGAACAAAAAAAATCCCTCTGCAGAATCCAAATAATTCAGTGTATTCAATTAAATTACACAAAAAATAAGTTGGCTTTTCAGTTAAACTTTAATCGGTCTTACAGACGGTCAGGGTCGCGCGGTCGCAGACTGGAATATTTGCCAGGACCATAAGTAAATGTTCAGAATTTCTAACTTCAAATATAAAGTTCAGGAAAACTCAACTGTCTGTCTGCACCATAACATGCGCAGACCAGGCCAAATGCTTGTCGTTCACCATTTTGCTGACGGGACTCCGATCTTTCTGTTTCACGAGTACATGGCCGGAGTATCAAACAAAGGACACAACACTTCTCCAGTTAGCCCATAAGCTGACTGTTGAATCAAGAGTTGAAGGATGAGACTCCACCATACACCGTCTTTTTTCTAGGTTGCACACTGCCAGACCTGTCTCCGAATAGCGAAAAGTTCAATCAAAATCCCTCCTAAGCTCCATGCCATTCCAGCCGACACTTTACCACTTACCAATGAATGGATGAGTTCGGAATGCGAGACAATGCCTGTTGGAACATTCCTGAAAAGGCGTTACAAGTTCAACGAAATCGTCCAGGGGAAGCCAAACAAAAAAAGTAAGCAATACTATAAACTATCAACTATCTACTATCAAAAGTCTGACAAACAACGAAACATCCACTGAGCTAAGAGCCTCAAACATAAATAATGGTACCGTGCTAGCAAGAACAAATAATCAGCGAGAACCTGCTAGCAAGAACAAATAATCAGTGAGAACCTCTGTCTTTGGTACCATGCAGCGACTATGAATACCTCAACAAAACTGAGCGGACCTAGAGGAATTTACTGTAGCCTTTTACCCGTCTACTCTACTTTCGTCTTCGCAGTTGCTCATCACAGAGAAATGGAAAAATGGAAAAATGGGCTCTCAGGTAATGGTATTTCGTTGCTCACTGACACAATTACTGAAGAAGCAGGAAATGGGTCAATAAACTAAGAGAGCTTCCAGTAGTGTTCGGAGCACTGAAATTCCGATATGGAGGGCCCCTCGCAGTCTTGGCCTCAGATTAGGACCCATAGATAAAGACACGCCAACAAAGAGAAGGACCAGCGGCAAGGCAGAGCCTCACGTCATGTCTAGACATTTTGGGGACCCGTCTTTTCGCCCACCCGTCGATTCACCCACCCGTCACAATGCCCCAAAAATACGTCACACCCCCCACTTTTTACAACAGTTCGCCTAACCGTCACAAGAAATATCCGTCGATTCGCCCACCCGCTGATTCACCCAACCGCTGATGCTCCCACCCGTCGAATCATCTACCCGTCGATTCGCCCACGGTCGATTCGCCCACCGTTGATTCGCCCAGCCTCGTTTTTTGAAGCGTCGATTCACCACCTTCTAAATCCGCCGATTCGTCCAAACGTCGTCACAACCCCCACTTTTTAAGACCGCTCGCTTACCCGTCACAAGACCGAAAAGTCCGTCGATTCGCCCAATTCTCAATATCAACCTCTGATCTAGCGCGGCCTTTTTCATTGAACGCGGTATCATAAAGTGAGTGAGTCGCAGGGGGTTAAGAAGAATTCGCCCAACCGTCAGAAGACCCAAAAAATCCGGCGATTCGCCCAATTCTCAAAATCAACCTCTGATCTAGTGCGCCCTTTGTCATTGAACGCGGTATCAGAAAGCGAGTGAGTCGCAGGGGAGTAATTAAGAAGGTTACGATACCGTGTCATGTAAATAAGGTTGAAAACTAGTCAATGTAGCTTGAGCCAGATTGATCAGAAGCATCAAAAAGAGGACGAATGCAAGAGTAAAATATCAGAACAAAGAGCTACCGTTTTTATGGCACTTGCAGCTCCGCTCAAGTGCCATATACCGATCACTTTTCGGTCTGTCGGTCTATCAGGTCACTGTCCTCGAGTTAGGGTACTTCCAGACGTGCAAGGACGATGAAACTCTGCAGGCATATCAGGGACCCGATCAAACTAACTTGAGAATAGTTATTTGCCCGATCCGACCATCGTGGGGTAAGGGGAGACCGCGGAATCCGGAATGTAGCAGCATGGATAACTTTCGAACAGGTGATCGGATCTTAATGAAACTTCATATTTGGAAAGACCCCTTGTCTCAGATGTCACACTTCAAGTTCGGAATGGATCCGTCGACTTTGGGGGGAGTTGGAGGGGAGAACCGGAAATCGTGTGACATGTTCATAGTGGACGTATCGGGATGAACTTGGTGGGAAGTACAAGACAAGCCCTAGATACATAGTTGACAAGATCGGACCGGATCTTAGCACAGTGGGGGGATTTGGAGGGCGGGTCCGCAATTCCGGTGATCCCGACTTAAGTTGCTTACACATGTGCTTGGCAAGCATATTATAAGACCCGACCAAACTAACTTGGAAATCCGACCCGGTGGTCGGAAGATCCGACCACCGTGGGGGGAGTGGAGGGAGGGGGAATCCGGAATATTGACGTATTTACAAATTTTGAACGGGGAATCAGATCTTAATGAAGCTTTTATACTTGGAGAGACCTGGTGGGAAGACTTGGTGGGAAGAACAAGCAGTAGATACATAGTTAAAAAGACCGGACTGGATCCGAGCACTGTGGGGGGAGTTGGAGGGAGGGTTCCAGAATTACAGTGATCCCGACTGAAGATACTTACACATGTGCTGGGACGATGAAACTTGGCAAGCAATTAGCGACTCCAGAATTTTAACTTAAAGGACCCCTCGCACTATTTATTCGTCAACTTACAGTATTTTAAAATATTTTAATACATTAAAACTAGGCTGTGCTTTCAACAAATAACCCACGGCTTTTGCTGTTTTAAGCCTTTTCCGAGACCCGTTGACTTGTAGCGAAGACACAGAAAAAATTTACATAACCAGTTTTCCTGATGGAAGAACTCTCGCAGACAATCGTCGACAGCGTGATACACATCGAAGGTAGCAAGACACAGCAAGTGAGAAAATCAGCATGGTTTTGTTAGAGGGGCTAGAATGTACCGTACAAAGTTGGGGTCTCCAGGTTTAGAAATATATGGAGTGATTATGGAAGTCGGTTGCGTTAGTATTATAGGTAAGACAGGTCCTTTAAGAACAGCCAATTCTCCGATTTGATCACCGTGGGGTGAGTGGAGGGAGGGGGAATCCAGAATCTTCAGGTATGCCTAACTTTTGAGCGGGTGATCGGATCTTAATGAAACATGATACTCGGAAAGAACTCATGTCTCAGATGCCCCATTTCAAGTTCGGACAGGATCCGATCAATGTGGGGGAGTCGGGGGGAGGGGGACCGGAAATTTTGTGACACGCTTCGAACATAGTGATTGGGATAGCAATTGGTGGGAAGAACAAGCGTAAGCCCTAGATCGGACCGAATTCGGTCACTCTGGGAGAGTTGGAGGGGGATCCAGAATTCCGGTGGCCGCAATTTAATGTAGGCTACTTCCAGATGTGCTAGGACGACAAAACTTGGCTTGAACATTAGAGACTTGACAAGATTGGCTTAGAAATTGTCACTTCCCAGGTCCGACCATCCCTTAAAGTACTCATCTTAACCGCAAAGTACACAATATACTTTTCAGCAAAACCTACATTTTCATGATCCCCATGAGCACATGACCATTTTTGCAAAAATGGTTCTGCTTAGAACTGAATTTCTCCACCATTAAAGTGCGCATCTTCACCGAAAAGTAAAAAAAAATACTTTTGACCAAACCATATATATTCATGATCCTAAAGGGCCCATGATCATTTTTGTGTCAAGGGTTTTGATTACAGAAGAATTTCTAACGCCCTTAAAGTGCGCATAATCACAGCCAAGAGCAAAAAAAAATTACCAAACAACACATTCTCGTGATTTCCAAGAGTTATAATATTCAGCATATACCCAACAATTGCGAAATCATAACAGAAAATATCACAAGTGTAGCGAAGTGTTGTTTGTTATTGAACTAAATGAACTCATAGATATGTAATTTTTGGTGCTAGTAAGACCATCCGCCTTACATGAGGGGAAGCTGGAGGGGGGGGGGGAGGGGGTATGGCCAAAACATGCCCTTTCATCATCCTAACCACAGGCAGTTACGGTTCGGACCTAGAAATGAGTCAATTAGCTGATTAGCTCTTACGATCCATCAAGTCTCAATAGAGCCAAGCATTTTCCGGAAATGTCTTCACCACTGTAAAACCCCCGCAAATGAGTTTTTCATCAATTCAACACGCAATCTGGCGATCTACTTGTGACACTTTTCGCACTTCTGTGAAACTGGATACTGGACATTCCACTTTTTGGGATCCCAAAACGTAAGTGGAGGGATACCTATGACATCGTAAAAGTTGTCCGTCTGCTAGTACGATAACTCTCGAAGGGAATGACATATTTGATGAAACTTGGTGTGACGACTCTTTGGGTCAAGGTTAAGGTCAAGTTCGTAGATGGGCTTTGTAGCCCTAGATTTAGGGGTGGGGGTTCAAATTATGGTGCAAACAAAATATTTTTAAACAGCTAATGTGAAAGTCGATTATGGGGTAAGAAGACATGCTGAACACGAATATGCAAAACATTTTCTCGGCAGACAGGTCATTCGACCGGAATCCGGCAAACACCGGAAATTCGGTTGAAAGTAAAAGTTTCATTTGAAGTTGATTTAATGTTCGATTTAGGGGTATGTAGTTTGTTCGGAATCCGGCAAAACCGGAAAGTTGGTTAAAAGTAAAAGTTTGATTTGAAGTTGATTAAATGTTCAATATAGGGGTAAGCAGACATGCTGAACACTTTGTGAAAAGCATTTTCTACTTGGACAACTAATTCGCCCGGAATCCGGCCAAAACCGGAAAATTTGTTAAAAGTAATGAGTTTTATCTGAAGTTGATTAGATGACAGATTTAGGGATAAGAAGAGACGCTCATCAGGTTGTAACCGTTATTTTTTCTAGAAGCTAAAGTTTTATTTGAAATTGATTAGATGTTTTGATTAGGAGATTCCGTACGATGAATTCGATTCTGAATTTTCTTTTATTGCTGGACAAGTACTTCGCTCGGAATTCGGCCGAAACCGGAAATTTGGCAGAAGTAAAGCAGGAAGTTTCGGTCAATATCGTCAAAACAGATATGGCTTATAGAGGTATATCTGAACTTGATTTCTCTAATGATTAGCCTGGCTAAGACTGGATCTGGCGAAGACAAGACAAAGTTGTCTGGATCAAATATAGAATTTTGGGATCCCATCGAAACCTTTGTTCTTGTTCCCTTACTTGATTAAAGCTTTGTTCTCAGGGGAATTATCAGGCTGGAGAATTAACACACATATATTGCCGTTGAAAAACGGTAAGTAATGTCTTGCAAAAGTTTGATCAGAATCGATTAAAGTGCCGAGATAGGGGCACGAAAACCCTAAACAAACACAGATGGGGAGATCATTGACATTTTTCGGGTGGTTCCCGAAATCAGCACGATCTTTTGCCCTCAAACTCAAACTCAAAATGCCATAATTCAGGGTGAAATCAATATCCTCAAAAATGTCAACGGTCCAAAATTCCGACAGTTTAAAATGCTCTCAGGGAAGGCTAAAATCGTCCTAGTTCAAAGTGCCGACGATTAACTGTCGGTATGGGAGGTCAAAATGACCTGGGACAGTTCATCAAACTAGATTGATTTGCACGAAAGTACGAAGAAATGGCGATCTAAACCTTGCACCCTGAAGGTAAGAATTGTTAAAAATAACAGTTTTGAGATCGCTGTTTATTTTAAGAATTCGAAACTACACTGTAATTGAACAGTTTCAATGCACGATTATCGCCATCCTGATACTCGGTCCGTTCCTTTCGTTTCACATTCATCACTAGCTCCGATTTACTACGGCTTGAACACCTCCAACTGTACAATCGTGGGCATTCTGAACCGTGGGCACTACGAGTCGTAGGCATTTTGAATCGTGGACATTTTGAATAGTGGGCATTTTGAATAGTGGGCATTTTGAGTCGTGGGCATTGTGATCGTCATTATGATTTTTTCGTGCTAGACCGATTCAGCTAAAATCAGGCACAGCCCGGAACAACTGGAATAACAAAAGAAATCCGGTAAAAACTTGAGTGAAAAAGTTGACTTATAATTGTCGTCGGCAAGCTGTTAAGTAGAAGCTTGTAAAGTTACCGATTAAATAGTACAATCGTTTTCCGATTCATCCGACAAGGGTCATGTATAAGGAAGCATAACATGGATCAGTATATCCCTTGAGCTTCAGTGTTCCAGCTGTAATAGTTTCATAAATATTCTCCTCTGGGTTCCCGTCGGAACCTTTGGTTCTCCTGCTGACCAAAGGTTTTCGCCGACTTTGGGTCATGTCTGCCGAACAAGGGTATTTGGGCAAGACCGGTGCCGATGCAGTTGGCGCTTGCGTCACCAGTAAAGTGAATTATATGTGTCGGAAGCTTGACGGTGTTTTGGAACAGTTTAAGTCAATCCCCCAACAACCGCAGTGGCCGTCTCAGGAAAATACCACGCTACAGGCCGAGCGCCTGCCTTATTCAGTAGTAGTAAAAAACCCTCCCAAGTCCCTTGAAACCCCGAATGCTCGCAAGGACTACATTGTCTCCGCTTGTGGTAAACTATCTGACGAAATCGTGGAGCTAAAACGGATGAAAGACGACTGGAAAGTAGTAGTGAAGTCAAAGGACTCGGCAGAAAAAATAGCAAACGCAATGAAGAAAACGAACGAAGCCCTTCAAGCTACTGTCAAAGCTAAGATGTTATCGGGCATTGTGCGCTTCGTTCCTAACGAGTACACTCTGGATGACATAACGAGCATCGTCCCATTGTGAGAGAGTCGAGCAGATTGGACAATCCCGCTCATTTCGACTCTTCTTTGCTACAAAAGCTGCCTTGGATGCATCCATGAAGGATCCGCCCAAATTCGGATTTGAACGTCTGCGCATCGAAGAATTTCACCAACTACCTCGCCGATGCTACAAGTGCTTTCAAACTGGGCACATTGCATCGAACTGCCCGAATGTCGAGGTTTGCTCCCAGTGTGCAAGCCATACCCACAAGAGCACAAAAGATCAGCCTTGCACCCAACGCAAAAGTTGTGTTCTCTGCAAAGCCGACGGTCATACTTGTTTCTCACTCTCCTGTCCAGAAAACAAAAAATGGATAGCCGAGCATAGGAACTCTCAACATTAGTTATGGCCAATCCCCTCTCCATAGTGTCTTGGAATATTAATGGGAGGATCCTTGATAAACTTCCTCTTCTAGAGAACATGTGCAAGTCGAATAACATTGTATGCCTGCAGGAGCACTTCCTCACAGACTCTAACTGCCAGCTCCTATCCCTTTCCCACCAAGTGACTGTGCATATTTCCCCTGCGAAACGACTGAACAAGAAAGGGAGACCAAGTGGTGGTCTTGCTACCCTGACATCGTGTCAGTCTCAACTCATCGAAACTTCCGACTGCTACCTGGCTGTAGAGACAGAACAATTAATTATCGTTAACTTGTATCTCCCCACAAATTATAGAGATGATAGTTCCGAGAGGAAATTTAGTGTAGCTTGTAGAAAAGTTGCCAAGCTGATAAAAAGGTTGTCAAAAATCAAAAAAATGTGCCTTCTTATTGGTGATCTAAACTGCAACCTGCTGCAAAGCTCCTGTCCGCGGTCTGAGTCTTTCCTATCTATGCTGCCCCCAGATTATTTCGTGATCCCTAAAGACACTGATTACTCTTTTATATCTACGTCCGGAAGCACGTCAAACCTAGATCACTCGATCCTCCTAAATTACTCGGCGGCCACATGTAGCGGGGTTTCGGACAATAATTTATGTGTTAAAGTCGGGGAATTCGGAGAATATAGCGATCACATCCCTCTTTTCCTGACTATCCCCATGCGTCGAAATCAGTCAACAGGATCTTGCGGGCCCAAATGGCACCAACAGAGGTGCTGGTCTAAAATTGATAAGCATCTTTTCCAGTCCGTAAGTGATTCTATATTTGATAAAGTCCGTGTACCCTACCATCTCCTACAGAGCCAGGCGCGACCGGAAGAATCTGCGCGAATAGACCTTAACATTTATGCTGCTGAGATAACGCACGCTCTTAAATCTGGTGAATGTGCAGCAGTCCCAGTGAAAAAATTTAAAGTTGGTACAGAAAAATTTGGATGGTCAGCAAATCAAGCACTCCAAGCGGCCTGCAGATCCTCCAAGTTTTGGCTACGTATATGGAACGAATGTGGAAAGCCTAAGAATAATGTTGTAAATAGTGTCCGTTTATTTACTAAGAGACAGTTCCAGAAAGAACTAAAGCAGCACCGTGTTTACCACAGTACCGCTATGGCGGAATCGATTTGCAAAGACCCCAATAAGCTTTGGAAGATCAGGGCTTCAAAAAATCAGGACAGTAAGGTTGATACGAAAATAACGGAGGAGCAATGGCATGATTATTTCACAAAACAATTTTCGCTACCAGTAGATAGCGCGGAGTTAAATCATAAATTTGAGAAAAAACTAAATGAGCGGCTAAGTGCTCCTCCTACTACTTCGTATGTTGTTTGTGCTAGTGACATAGAAAAAGTCCTGAAAAAGCTAAAAAAGAAAAAATCTTCGGGTGCGGATGGTTTGTGCGCGTTCCATTTTTTAAATGGATCGGAAAAGCTTATTACGCATTTATCGTTATTATATCAGATGGTTTTTTGTACAGGTTTTGTCCCTGATGTATTTTGTACAGGTTTGATTTCGCCAATTATCAAGAAAGGTAAACCAGCTTCTGAATGTTCATCATACCGGCCTATCACTGTTTCTAACGTGTTTGCAAAAATATTTGAACTGTTAATAATTGAGAGCCTTCGGTCTACTTGTTACATGCCACCTTTTCAGTTTGGATTCCAGCCAAAACTCGGTTGTTTTCACGCGCTAAAATGTTTATCTAATATTTTACACGATGCTGATCTGACAAAGCAGCCGCTCGCAATTGGTACTTATGACGTTGAATCAACGGATTTTTGGATTGGGCGTATTGGCGGGGGGATGAATCGACGGGTGGAGGTAGTGACGGCGACCCAAATTTTTTGCCCGTTTGCTTGCATGAGTGTTTCGTAAGGCCGTGACGATAAAAGAGTGTTCCATCCTACTTACCGTAGTTACTACCCATGACGTCCCGAGTTCTCGCTTTATGCCGTCAAGGCTGGAACGATTTTTTATTTTCCAGCAGAATATCATGCCACGGGCGAATCCGACCAATCACGTTACAGAGATCCATAGTTACTACGCTCCCGAGCGTGGTAAGCAAATAGTTACTATTAGTTACTATTTCGAGAAGGAAATAGTAACTAATAGTTACTATTTGTAGAAGGGTGGAACACGTTCAAAGAAGCAAAAATGAGTGTAAATAGACCCCGACGCCGCGCCAGTTCGAAGAACCGATTGATCGGACTTTCTTGCACTTTAGCACCTTGAATTCGGTCTTTCTTCAGTTATTTTAGCTTCATAGAATTTCAATGGTTATAAAACTGTATAGAAGGATGACAAGTTAGGAAAATTAGGATTTCAAACATTAAAATAATTATTACTCTTCATTTTAAACTGAACACATGCTAAAACGGTAAGGACCCTGCAAAGTTATATAAAATCCGTTAAAATAGGGGTATGGCCCCCTATTTTCTCCTAAAATCAGTTAATGTTCCTTTGGAAACAACTGTCAAACGACGGATGAACTGTTAGACGCTTACACGACAGGAACTACACTGAAAAAAAAATCCTGCAGTATTTACTACTGTGATTGATCTTGTCTTAATTAAGATAAGATTATCCCTATTTCGGATTAATTTTATCCTGATAGAGATAAGGTTAATCCCAGAAGCAAATGCTGCATCCTTATTCGGAGAAACTTTTTACAGTGTAGTTCCTATTTTGGCATTTCTCTTACATTAGATTACTCCATGTAAGTTTTACAAAAGCGTAGCCTACACAGGTGCGAAACAAAATCATCTAAAAACCAACCAGAACTGCCGGAATAGCCTGACTGGAATGGCTGCTTTACTGAAATTTACTGTCTTGTTGGCAAAAAATATGTTCTTCGTCATTCATTTGAGTAATTAAATTATTTATTTGGAGGCTGGTGTTGGGCTAGCTTGGGCATAGGGCAACACTAGTCTCAGTATAGTCCAAGCTAAAGTTTCAATCAGAACTCTTGGGCCAGAATTCTCCCTGTGTTAGACGGAAGTTAATGGAACGTAGTTTATACTTGCCTTTTCACTGAATTCGTTTAGTGACTAGAACGCGACGAATAAACGCGACATTGTAAGGAAATGTAATTTAGGCAGAACTGTGTGGAAAATTTTTCGTCAGTACAGCATAAGCAGAAAATGTATAAAAAATATTACGGAAACGCCGAAACACACGCGAATCGCCGTGGCTAATTTATCAGCGTCGGCGATCGGCGCGCAACCGTTTCGTGGGAGCTTTTTAGCTGTTTCAGTTTCAGCGTAACAGCGCCGATATCGGTGCGCCGTCGGGGTCTAAGTGTAGAAGCTATAACTGGGACTCCCACACTATCTTATCAGCTAAACGCAGTCTCCGTTGCTATTTGTTCCCTTTCACACAGCCCTTTCCCTTAAAAAAATAAAAAATTATGTCGTCGCTTCCTGCTTTCTCTGTCTTTTACCCTCAGGGTCTTCCGACCCCCCCCCCCCCCCTCATGGAAACGGCGACACAAATACTTGTTTACAGAAACCCACCATTAGGTGAACCGCAAATAAAAAGATGTCTTTAAAACATTACACCTCTCCAACCTTTGAACCATCTACTCCTTTCGAGAAACACTCCATTCCCGGTCAATCTCGGGGAAAGCGAACTATCGGTCTACTACGCGGTCAATTAAGCGTCGTATTCTGGACGAAATCCCATAATGAACGGTAATCAAGACTTGGCTTTACAAACGGTGAAACTGTGCTCATCCACCACCACGCCATCTAGCCTTTCCGGCTAACCTTCCTTGTAAGTCCCTGGGGGACGGGAAAGAAAGAACTTCCAAAGAAAGGAACTACGTGGCCAAGATTCGGGACGAAAGTCGAGTAGAGGTATGCTTGTTCGAAGGTCGCTTAACGGAGAACGGTCACCGAAGAACTAAAACCCACACCAGGCAACTTTTACTGCAAACTACCTGACGAAAATAATGTTTCCACATTATCAATGTTAGCCTTACATTGATTTATTTTACTTAATTTCCTTTATGTTTCTTCTTTAAAACTTTATATTTGTTTGCTAAGTCAGCCTGTAATTTCACCAAACAGATGGCTTTCAAACTAAGCAGCATATCCCGATGAAAGAAGAAGCATATTTAAATGTCTAAAAGTAGAATTCTAACACAAGTTTATGGCAGAAGAAAGCTCACAGTTGGCTGTTAGTTGATATAACGTTTGTTATGTTTTGTTTCCATTTGACAACTTTACAAGCCTGAAACACAACCAGGTACTGGAACATTTAGAGATGTGTAACAATCCAATTCACTTCCAGGAAGAACAAGCACATGGGCAGCTGAGGTCAACTACTTCTCCGATCCGTCCTGCCTACATTCGACATACACAACGTACCTGCAAGGCACCTATTCTGTCGGACGCGAATCAACAATACAAAACGTTCGAAGCGTCGACTTTATTGTCACATCAACTGTTCTAACCGCCCATGACCGAGATACCGTTGTTAACCTAAACGGGCATATCGGCAACGTCTGCGGACGGCAAGGATCATGGGTCGTGGGAGTTCCTCAAGAACTGGCAAAAACCAATGGTTGCCAAGGGCTAGGGATAATCCTACCCAGACGTGTTCAGTCCCTAATGAAGACAGAAAGGGATTCGAGAGGATACAATCTTCTCTATTTAGGATTTTCAGAAGCGTTTGATGAAAGTGTTAAAGCCCAAAGACCAACTTCACTGCACCCTCCATTAATCAACTGTCGTGTCGTGAACGAGGTCGACCAAAATAACGAGCTAAATCCATTGCCATTTTCTATGAGTTCTCCTTCATTTGCAAGTACTGTTTTAGGCGGAGACATTTTCGTTATACTGTTACCTGTGCTGTTTTGGCTGTAAATTTCTTCACAATACGAACTCAGTGGATTTCATTACGTAGTGTATAGCTTTGTCATTTAGACGAAACGTCTACAAAATAATAGACAATAGATGTCAAATAGTAAACCAGTAGCCTATCGATTCCGGCTTACTGTCCCCATGCCAGAGGCAACACATTTGATTAGGTTGCATAGCTACCTTGATATTTTGGCAGTATATGATTATTTAAACAGTTCCTATCTCTTGTACGTTTGATGTTGTAATCTAAGTTTTCATGCATTTAGCCTATACCTATGGCCATATTCAAGTTTGTTTAATGTCAAGTCTTATCAATAAATTCGAGTATTGTATTGTATTTTACTTCACCTTAACTGACTCCAATTATGTCTTTTGTAAGGATTATACGGTGACCACTTATATTGTTTGCTTCTTCACCAAGATGGACGGTGGAAGTTTAACAGTGTCCAGAGAGAACAATGAACACAGAAACGTGGTCAGCATGTTTGACTATGCAAAACTATACACTTGCTCGCTCGTCTTCACTTCAGTCGCACCACCTGAATCAGACACACCCGAAATTCGCCAGTAGGCCTATAGCTAAATTTGCAGAAAAAATCTATTCTTTACCATCTGTCCTTAAATTCTTTTCCCTAGGAACTTTGTAGAAGAATCTTTAGCAGGTAGCTCGTGAGACTAAAACTAAGTGTCTGAATGACCAGCATTTTTTTTTTTCACACGAATTTTCACATGAGGAAAGACAGCACTGGTTTAGAGGAATGTCTATGCACTTGTGCACCTATGTACAATCTTTGCATGAAACTAAGCTATTTTTAGTCGTTCCGCTTTTTTAATTAAATTTGCCGATCTTGGAAGCTCAAATCTGACAATCATTCTGACAAAATATAATTAAAAAAACTGAACTGAAAAAGCGGAGCAACTAGAAATAGCTTAGTTTCATGCAAAGATATTTCGTATTTTAAACAGAAAAGAATTTGATGATAAGAATATTTCTCCAGTGCGGCATTTAAAAATAAATTGGCTTCGTGAGCAAAGAGAGAAGGTGTAATGATAGGAGGCCTGACTATTCAACACGTCATTTCATTTTATTGTAATTTTTATCTATAAATTGAGAAGAAGTCTACTCTTTCAAGACTTTCTCTCGATTCGATTAAAAATAAGGTTCATTTTCCTTGTGGCGTACATTTTCAAAAATTTGTTAGTTTCATGTACAAATTCTTCGTATTTTAACAGAAAAGAATTTGATGATAAGAATTTTTCTCCAGTGCGGCATTTAGAAATAAATTGGCTTCTTGAGCAATGAGAGAAGGTATAATGACAGGCCTGACTATTCAACACGCCATTTCATTTTATTGTAATTTTTAACTGTTTTTTCTGGATGATAGTACACTGTAAAAAAAAATCTTGCAGTATTTGCTACTGGGATTAATCTTGTCTTTATTGAGATAAGATTAACCCTAATTCGCATTAATCTTATCCCAGTAGAGATAAGATTAATCCCAGTAGCAAATACTGCATCCTTATTCGGAGAAACTTTTTACGGTGTAGTTTTTTTTTTTCGGAAAGGGCCGAATTCAAGCACACTACCAACTTCCAGCAAAATGGCTGACATTTTCTAGATTCGTTGTGAGCTAAGACATACGGGCAGATCCGTGCTAAGTGGCGCTTACTTTCATTCGGGATCCGAAAATATGTTCTGATCACACATGATTCCACAAAGTTTGCCTGCGGCGTCTCTCGTAGCACCTGCTCCACTTGTCGAAATTATGCCATATCCGTACTTTGACGGAGAAGTTCAAAATTCAAGATGCAAGTGTTACCCTTTTGGATGTTTCTTCGTCGCTATAAAAAATCATTGACAACAGAACCCAACCAGCGCACGATCTTCTACACTGCTTCCTGGCCGACGATTGAAATTAAGTGTCTTTTTGTGTATGTTTATGTGTTTTATTTATTTTCTTCATTTACTCTGCTTTCAGAAAACGCCGTGTCATAAATAAATTACTTACTTACTTACCTAGTAGGCTCTATTTACTGGAAAAGCCGCGTCATTTCCTTCGGGTTTTGGGCTTGGAATTTCGGGGCTTGGGTCACATTAAAAGCTAGATTGTGTTGGGGGGAAGTACTGCGGCACTCATTTTGATTCTGTCTTATTTACAGTCGTTAAAAACTGCTGCTGATGGGAATTGTGGAAGCGAATTCCTGTTATACGAATGACGGTCACCTTAAGTTTCTTTAAATTCGTACAGTTTTCCGCATGTGGTGTTGGGTTTCCTGGCTATGTTTCTACTTGTTGGTATGACTCTTGAGCCTTACCGGACGTCTGCCCGTCGTATATTCTGAGGTAGTCACCTCCCACGCCCAAGCCCTTCGAAGTTCTCGAACCGTCCCTGAGCTCAGAGATACGACTCCAACGCTTGCAGGTATCACAAGTTTTGTTTTGTGTCAATTCTATATGGGTTGATAAAATTATTGATTGATTGAATACATATGCGACGAAAAGCTGAAACGGGTGGCGGCAGGCGCCCCCCCCCCCTCGAATTTTGGCTAGCAAAGTCCCTGGTTCAACATATAAGACGTTAGGCACATAGTGGACTAGCATGATCAAACTTGAGTCTCCAGCATAGGCTGGGCATTCATTTAGTTCCCTCCCGAGGTTTCAAAGAAAAGGTCAAAATTTATATCTAGTCTTTGTCTTGCAACACGAAATGATGCTAGTCTTTGACATAGCACCCACTGGCAACAAGCTATGCCGAGGGTCTACGAATTCCAAAGTGGCCCCCTCTCACCAGATTAGAGCTGTGATTTTCTTTGGTCCCGAATGGTTTTTATATCCTTGGCTAGAGAGCGTAATCTACTGGGTAGCCATAGGAATGCAATGGACTTGTTTTGAAGAAAAAAAAAAATACTATAAGCCTCACTGTTTGTATGTGATTTTCCCACATGTGATTGACAAAACTGTCAGTTAACTAACCACAGCAATTTCAAATATGCCATGAAATTTCCAGCTGGGCCTCATTTTGCCCTCTGACCAGGTTTAAGACAAAAGGTAATTTTTAGTGTTTTCTCCTTCTATCAGGCAATGTCAAGATGCCAAAGATGCTTCAGACCACAGA
The DNA here is from genome assembly GCA_023053575.1 of Branchinecta lynchi. Lineage (NCBI taxonomy): Eukaryota > Metazoa > Arthropoda > Branchiopoda > Anostraca > Branchinectidae > Branchinecta > Branchinecta lynchi. The sequence goes on from JAKZAP010000001.1 coordinate 8,266,692, forward strand.
CAAAATCAGACATGAAAGTCATGCTCCACATATGTCCCCAGCCCTGAATATTCGCAAACATTTAGACTTCCTGTGCAATCTAAACATACAGGTTGGTTCCTCCTATTTTCAACTTTAGTCTCTTTCTCCTAAATTCTTTGGGAAACTGCCCACATAAGCCAAATAATTTGTTTTGAAGAAAGTGAAAGCCTTGTGGGTCCTGGTCTACGTAGCTCCGACAATGGAGTCCTAGACTTCTAAATTATTTTCGAAAAAAATGTTTCTGGTTTATTGGTCACAGTACAAGTCCCTTGTGTAAAGTGCCATCTATGTATTATTATTAATTTTCATGACGTGGGGATGTGAACTGGTTAGATGAACTTGCCTTCTGGCGGGATCGCTGTTCCTATGGCCGGCTTCTAGCAGACTGTTGTAGTGGTTTGCGAACACTGTTCACAAGTCCCTTGGAAGCTCAAATGGTAAGAGCGCCTGCCTTGTAAGCAGAGGGTCCTGGGCAGGTTGGCTGGTCGTGGGTTTAAATCCTGGATGAGGAGCATTTTTGTCTTTCAGTTCACTACTTATAAAATGGAAAAGTTGTTTGAGGTTGGATTTGGATATCTTTCATGCGATCAAATTGGTTATTCTTAAATTCCTCGACTGAAAATAAATAAATAGTAATGCAATCAGTTTAGGTTACTATCTGTGTAAGTTATTTGTTTTTAAATGAGTCCATGGTTTATTTTGTCAGTGTCATTATTGGCAGAAGAAAAAAAACAAGTATCAGCTTGTGCCTCCATGGTTTTCAAGAATAAATACACTTAACTTACGTGGCTATGTTGCCTGTTTACGTTGCAGCATACAACGGTAAGCAAATTTCTCTAAAACACAGTGCACTTCAGCAGGATATAAACAATTCCAAGGGTTTGGTCCTCCACTAAAAACGGAAATGAACGACTGCTCCATTCAAATTTACCGCCAGTTTACCGCAGATCCAAAAAGAGTCAGAGCGTGTTCCAACCTTTAACAGTGGTAACTATTAGTTACTATTTTCATTCCAACCTCGTAAAAAGTTACTAAGCTGACCGTCTTTCTCAGGTCTTTCTCCAACTTTCTCGAAAAGTAACTAATAGCTTGCTAATAGTAACTAGTTGCTTACCATGCTCGGGAGCGTAGTAAGCGTGGTAACTACGCATTTCTGTAATGTGATTGGTCGGATATTCCCGTGGTATGATATATTGCTAGGAAATAGAAAAATCATTCCTGCGTATAGTAACTAAGGTGAGGAGGGTGAAACATGCTCTCAGTGGCACTTACAGCGTGTTCTATCCTACTTACCGTAGTTACTACGCATGACGTCACGAATTCTGGCTTTTTGCCGTCAAGGCTGGAACTACTTCTCTATTTTCCAGCAGAATATCATACGACGGGCGAATCCAACCAATCATATTACAGAGATCCGTAGTTACTACGCTCCCGAGCGTGGTAAGCAAATAGTTACTATTAGTTACTGTTTCGAGAAGGTTGGAACGGTCAGCATAGTAACTTTTGGTGGGGCTGGAATGGGAATTTGAAGGTTGGAACGTGAATTTGTAGAAGGGTGGAGTGGAACACGCTCTTAAGACAGATTTACCAGGTTCAAGGTTCAAGGTTTTATTATTTACAACAAAACAAAATAACTAAATATCAGGAAGTTACCCGGCAGAGAGGGACTCAACAAATGCTCGGGCAACATACAAAGAAGAGAAGAAAATTCAACCAATAACAGATTAAGAGCGCGCCTATATCATAACAGCGTGAACAACAAGAAGAAAGAAAAACATGAAAAACAATAAGAGATTATAAAGCAACTTACCACGTCAGATCGAAGACTCAATAACCATCAAAATATAAAAAATATATAACCATGGGCAAAGAATCAGAGAATCAGGACTGAACAAACCAGTGGCCAAACCACCTTCTCCAACACTCCTCATTAATACAAATCCAACAATTTAGTTTTAAACCTTTTTTTTAGTAAAGGAAGAGAAAGGCGAACAATATCTTTATCTTCTAATAAATTATAAAATTTAATTAAACAATTACGCAAACTAAATCTGGATCGTTCACATCTGATCAGAGGTTGACGAGGATCCGAACCAAAACGAGTAGCATAATGGTTGCCTAACCAGTTGCCTCTTGTGTAATAAAAGAAAAATCAAGCAGTACACTACAGGCTAGGTATAGATCAAAGTAACCTTATGAAAAAACAGCATATTTACTAGAATCCCAGTAGGTACTTTTGGCATTCTTCTTTTTCCTTTGGCCTCCAGGAGGTTTAATTTGTGAATTCCTCTTTCGAACGCCATCTAATGTATTTCTGTATCTTGTCGAGGAACATAACGATGGACGCTAGAGACCGTCGGCCGTGTCAGTTGGAGTTTGGATTTCTGAAGTGCAACAAGTGTCTCGAAAAAAAAGAAAAGAAACGATTTTTTGTTGTTGTTTCACAAGAAAGAGAATACAGAAGGAATTTATTTAGCAAGAAGGAACCAGTTTAGTGCTGCAAGAGATTGCCGAACTCTACGGGAAACCCTTGTTTCAATCCAAGCTGTGGTTCGGTAAGTCAATTCGAAGCTAAATTCAAGAAAACTTCGGTCGTCAGTTGGCAAAGGGGTATCCAGACGGTAGCCTAGTTTTTGCATTTAGCCTATAGTTTTCGACTTTGATCATGTGAGCTAAAGACAAACTCAGTATTCCTATTGCCTCGTCCCTTAGCAATTAATTGCGTTGCGAGGAAATCGATTCTTAGCAGGGTGATGGGCAGTCGATGTTCGATGCCGGATTTATTATGGAATATATACCGATCGCATTCTAATTTCCAATATTGAGCAGACGAGCACCATTCTCACTTGTCTTGTTCTCCGCACAGCTTTTGGAATCCCGATTTGTTTGTCCGTCTATCCGTCTGTTAGAACGATAATTCTCGAAATGGTTGGAGATATTTTGTTCTGTCCCAAGGTGTTTTTCCGTGCTCCCACAAAGCAGTTTGTGGGTCGATTCGATTGTGGCTAGAAAAGAGTGTTTCCGCGGTCCTGTGTGCGGCCCAAAAGCGTGTTTCTGCGACCAACAAGATTTTTGTGGCCCGAATTCGACAAACAACTGCCGAGGTGATTTTCGATTTACTCGATTTTGTGACTCGCAAAGTTAGCAGCAAAATCTAAACGATCAAATTAAAAACTTTCTGAAGTATGTAGATATAAAACTGAGGACCCTTTTTTATACAGAAGGGTACGGACGAAAGCATGGTTTTCTATTTACTGAGATTTTATATGAATTTGTTTTAATATTCAGACATTTAATATTACCGCCTGAAAATAGACAAAATGGCGTTTACGCGAGTTTCAACTTGTGGCCTGACTTTCGCACAGAATCGTGTTTCCGCGACAACACTAAGAAATGTGTGGCCCTCAGCTCGGTGTGGCCCACAATCGTGTCGTGGAAAAACGCCTTCAGTCATTAGTGGCGTAACGATACTTTGGTTCAAAATACAGGTTAAGTTCGGAGATGGTCTCAGTAGCTATGTTTAGGTTAGGGGTTAGTTAGGCTTTCAAATCACGGGACCAGTGCCGTCTTTTACTGTTGATGGACCCTAGGTCATCCATGGGTTTTGGCCCCTTTTCATGAATCAAAATTGTAAAAGCGCCAGCACATTAGCACACAGGATTCTGGATCGAGCCACACTGGTCAAATCTGAGCATAGTTTCGGTAACATAAATGACGGTGCAACGTAGTTGGTCAGACCTGGATCCTGGATAGTAGTAATTAGCAATTTATAGCAATAGCGGTTTAAACTGGCCGCTTGGCCTCTCGTTTTCCCTGGCCCCCAGCACAGACCTAACCGGCCTAAGCGTAAAGACGGGACTGTTGCGGGACGAACAAAAAAAAATTAAACGGCACTATCTGGAAGCCATGTACTATGTGGATTGCGCATAATCTAGAAAACCAAGAATATATGTTCTTGGTTTTCTCAGTCGATTAGTCGTTTTTCCACAACCCGCTTAAAAGCACCATTAGGCTATCCGAGGGCTATCATTCTTTGCATTTTTGTAAGCCGTTAATCAGGGACTAACAGCATGCTTAGTGGGGTCTGGCGAAGACTCGATTGTCTGGATGAAGAAGTATCTTCCCCTTTGGGTTCCCTTCGCAACCTTGTCCTGTTTCAATCTGAGCTGATAAACTTCGTGAGTTTCAAGAACTAGTATAAGGTGTAGGTTTTTGCGGGTTAAGTTACCAGAAGTTTGTATTACTTCACCTTCCAAGACTTTCACATTCTTGCCGAGGGGTTAGGCCACTCCCAGGCACCACCCCTTTCCCTGTACCGACCGAAATCGGCGGTCCCGGAACCGGTAACGTGCATAAATTGGGTTATTCATTGTTCAAACGCTTCTAAACATGCTTGTTTGACGTTCTAACACGTGGCGACCGCTACTGGCACCGGGCATTTCCTGAAAACTACATTCAAAATCGAGAGTTGGCAACCCCTCGATTCTTGCTGGATTATCCATCTTGGCAAAATTTCTAGGTATTTTGTATGCAGCAGAATGAACTCAATATACGCTGTTTTTGCTGAAGTAAAATCCCTACTCTCCATTTTTTTTTTTTTTAAACTTTGTTAGGTCATGTCGTGAATTATGACAAAATAGCACACACCCTTAAGGTTGTCAATTACCGAGCCTTTAACTCCCTTGATGATCCCCTGTCACTCGTTCCCGCTTGTTTCGCGACGCCGGGATTTCTAAACTATTTCCGTGAATAGTCTTTGGATAATTGACAATTACATATTTGTGATTCTGGGTATCAAGTTGTTAACAGTGAATCGTTAGGATTTTTTTTTATTTTTTTTTATTTCTCGAAGTGTGTTGCGATTTAGGAAAGGGAAATTTGACTGAAATTATGACTCGTTTTATGCCTCAGGATTGTACCAAATCCGAAATGAATAAGCTGAAGATCGGATCTCGGATTTGGATCGAAGTGCTGTAGGTTTGGATACGAACCTCAAGTTTACTTTGAGGCATTTCAAGTTTACTTTCAGCTTTTTTCACTCGTAAACCAAATCCCACAACCAGAACTTCCCGCTTATACGAAATCCTAGCATCCTATCCTTTGAGCCTCCCGGTCAACTCTTTTCCAGTTAGAGAACTTCGAAAAATTAACAAATCTCAAGTTCAGAGGTGACGCTGGAGAGAGATCTGGAAAAAAGCAGCAGGGGAAACAACCGGGGAAATCAATACATTAGAAGGAGGATCATCGATTTTTTTCGGCCTCACAATATTCAAACACGTTTGCATTAGTGCTTTTTTATGGGGTGAGCCAGCTAGGAGCAAAATCGTGGAATGCAGTGCTCCCTCCGTGTCGTAATTTGTTGAGTTGCGAAGGAGGAAATGCTCTTGGGAATAGATGAATTTAACTGTTGTTTGAGCAAACAGTAGTCGACGTTGTCAGGTATGATACGCATGAGTGTTTAGCCATTCGATTATTCCCCAAGCTACTTGGGAGAGGGTTGGGATGGTTCTGATGAGTGGTTGTTCCTACAGTCCTGCTTTGCTATGATTTGCCATCTTGGTCCTCAGAGCGCGCGGTGGTCCAGTCATTTATCATTGTTCTTTTCTTTGCGCTGAAACCGACGAGTACCCTATATTACAAAAAAGAATGTAAGAAAGAAACTTAGGCACAAAATAAACGCTTACGCACAAACATCAATTAAAATGTCTTTAAAATTGAGTAAATGAACCGACGAGTAACCTATATTACAAAAAAAAAGAATGTAAGAAACATGAAACTTAGGCACAAAATAAACGCTTACGCACAAACATAAAAATGTCTTTAAAATTGAGTAACAGAAATTACTCAAACTATTGAGTAAAACAGAAATTACTCAAAACTATTGAGTAACAGAAATGAACTGTATTTCAGTGCAGTGCTGCATGATGTTAGAAAGAATAAAATCGGCTTTGACGTTTGTTTTCTATCTTATTCGTTGCTAATAGTAGGTCAAAAAGAGTTTCCGACAAATTTTTGTCCTTCAAAATTGATAGTATTAGGCGGCATTTGCTAATTATGCAGTGATTATTCATTACATTCATGGAGAAAATGAATGATCCTGGTGTCGCCGAACCACGTTCAGGTAGGGCACTTCAATTGAATCAAATGGTTCCTAGAATCAGGATATACAGACAGGAGTTGGTCTTGCGCAAACAACTCGGGATGGTGGGGGGGGGGGGGGCACCATCTTTACTAGCAGCCTTCCTCTTCTTTTTTTCGGCAAAATAGGACCAGTGGTAGTTGAGTAATCTGGTGCTGAAACAGAGAAACTTGGTAGAAATTATGAAATTTTGTCATACAAAATCAAAAGCCACAAATTTCAGACAGCCAGAAGGGCATTTCCACAGGAAAATCACCGAGAAAAGGCGCTTAGCACCTGAGCAACCTTGTGCAGATGGCCTGTGCAGGTTCGACCTCCTGGAAGCGGAAGATACTTTGTAAAATGCCGCCACAATGATATCACATAACGATTTTCTCATTTTGGGTGAAAGAATGGGTATTTGCCTATTCGTGGTTTGACCGTTATTTTAGTTTAACAGTTCCTTCAACTACCGTAACTATACCTACTGCTATGGATCTCGAAAGAGTTTTTGACTGTTTTTATTCTGACTACCTGAAACACCCTTCGAATGTGCGAATCTCGATTATTTCGTACCATTATGAAATCCGCGCATCTCCTCCATAATGGAGCTGAGTGAATGGAGAAAAGAAGAGTATGGTGTGCGTGTATTTGACGAAGAGTGGGTAAAACGAATTTTTAAGGATGAGTGTTTTGCTGGTATAAAGAAAATGGGGCGATTTTTGAGGCTAGCGATGGAACACAGAAGTAGGTTTTTGGAATAAGTAAAACAAATTAAAAGGAAAAGAGTGTTATTATATATTAGTGTTTTTTGTTGTTTTTTTGTATGACAAATTTTTGCCATGGCCCTCGGGCTGCTTATAGCAATAAACTATCTATCTATCTATATAAACCGCGGTTTGCCGAACGTTTGCACTAACCGCCATTTCAGCTAACTCCTCGTTAGGCATAGGCTATGCTGATTTTTCGCTTCAGCTTATGGTGGGTTTACACACTGCGTAAAATCCGAGCGTATTTTTCGCACGTTTTGAGCTTGAAAAGATTTCTAGCAACACCGACGTATTAGAGAAATCGGTCCGTTTTGTATTTAAATACGTCCGTATTGCTAGAAATCTTTTCAAGCTGAAAACGTGCGTAAAATACGCTCGGATTTTACGCAGTGTGTAAATGGACCATTAGCTTGTCCGACAATCAGGGATACAAAAAAACGCGGATTGGAGGAACTATTCTTCTTTCAACTGAGAGCCACCATTAGCTCCATTAGTCCCCATTGCATTGATCACCGTCATTAGTGTCTAGGCCTACCTGAAACTCTGCTAGGATATGTCTTTAGTTACATTCCTTAAAGCGCCTGTCTTACCTATAATACTAACGCAACCTACTTCCATAATCACTCCATATATTTTTACACCCATGACCCCAATCTCGTACGGTGTATTCTAACACCTCTAACAAAACCACGCTGACTTTCTCACTTGCCGTGTTTTGCTAGCTTCGATGTGTATCACCAAGAGCGTATGACGCTGTCGACGGTTGTCGGCGAGAAGTTTTTCCATCAGAAACACTGGTTAGCAAATTGTTTCCCTGTTTTCGCTATAGGCAAAGGGTCTCAGAAAAGGCTTAAAACAGCCCAAAGCGTGGATTATCTGGAACAGCCTAGTTTTAAAGTATTCAAATACATTAATATACTGTAAGTTGAAGATTAAAGAGTGCGAGGGGTCCTTTAAGCATAAAAAAGGTACGAACCTTCCTAACGATGAAATTTTCGCACTACCATTCAGTTTAAAAATGGTGTTCATTTGTGTTCATTGACTTTCGGACAATTCATGTGCTGCGTAGAATCGGTTTAAAGCTAGCTGGTTGGGATACTTCAGCTGAAAATCGTGGATTCTTTGTAGGCTGAGCCTAGAAGATTTCCTCTAACTGATTAGTTCCAGGCAAGGACTTGCTATTATTCTACAGAGCTGGTCCGGAAGGTCGTTAAGTACTTCGTTTTCCGCTCGCTGGACGGTCGCTGGAAGCGTTCTTGGGACAACAATAAGTAGAGCCTTCATGCAGAGGGGATTGTGTGAGTGGATAATAAAAGCAAATGGATTTTTTCCGAAGCCATTCGCTGACGAACGTACTGAAACAAAAAACGGATCGATTGTATCCCGAAAAAATCCCTCGAGGTATGAAATGAAGAATTAGTTGTGTCTGATCGGAGGGAGAAAAACCAATGGTAATTGAGTTGCAGGATTGGTATAGGGAATAAGGCCATTTTCAGAATTACGTGGTCCTGTAATGAATTGGGGTACGTGCATCGGTGAATATCAGTCATGAGTGTTTTTTTGTTGGAATAGGATATTGGGTGCTTAGTCTTCGAGGGGTTGGCAGCTCTCCGACCATCGCATGCGCTGGCAGTTTGAAGGCTGTATTGAGGATTTCAGCTAAGCTGCTCAGAAACTCTTTTACGTGAAATTGTTTTGGGGATCTCGCATGTCGATGTCTGTATACATTGCGACTTTCTCTTCCGGCATGTCTTTCCGTCTGTAGGACCGGTAAGTCTCGAGTGGGGTGAGAATCTATTGGTCGAACTTGGTGTTACGATATTTGAGAGTCCGAGAGTCCAGGTGTTGTCCTAAATTTAGGGGCGAGGGTGACTATTACGAAAGTTTGTTCATGTTGACTAGAAGGCTATGTAGGGATAAAAAGAAGCGGTGACTGCACTGCACCCTTTTCCTTCTTCAATTCAATTCAATATAATCTAAAAAAAAAAACAAAAAAAAACAGATAATGGACAAGCCGATGGGTTGATTTTACGTCAAAACATAACGTCATCACAGAATAATCAACAAGTAGGCCTATATAAATTCTTATCAATAATTCGACCGGGATCCTGCGAAACCACTGACGACCTAAGGTATCAAGAGGTGGGCACAGTTACTTGCGGCAGTGGCGAAAGACGTACTGAGTGAAAACACACTTAATATTTATCTTGTTATTTGTTTGACTGCGTTAAACAAATACGTCATCTGATCCGTTTATCGTAGTCACTGTGCTTCGCAGTCAGCTGGGCTGAAGGAATGTTTATGCTGTTATCTGTGTTCGAAGACCGTTTGGAACTTGCTGAAAACTTGTTGTTGCGACATAATAGATGGCGAGAGGCGAGTCACGAGAGTCGGCGGCTTTACTTGTGGCTTGCGATGGAGCATCGACATTTTTAGGCCAAGGATTGTCTCGGTTAGTTTTAAATACGTTAGTGTATTTATAGAATTTTTTTTGCCATGGCCGTCGGGCTCTTTCGGTAGTACATTAGTTCGTTTTTGCAGATACCATAGTATCTGTTACCACGGTAACTAGATCTGCAATTAGTCGTTTCTTCAGGTATCGTGGTATCTGATACACGGTTGCTCTGCAAAAACGACTATTGCCGAAATTGCACTTTTCGAAGTCATTCCAAAAGAAACACTGCTTTCCAGTGACATCACTAATTTCTTTCTTACCAATTTGACAAAAGTGAGATGACTTTTCAGATACCACGGTCGGACCGTGGTATCTGAACATCAAATACCACGATAACTGCGGATGCGAACCATGATCTCTGCAAAAACGCAACTATTCATTCATTCATGCTTGTTAGTTGGCTTCGAGAGCACAACGACAGAGCGAGCAGACGGTCAGGGTCTAACCTTTTTGTGGACTGTAATTCCTGCCAGGATTTTCAGTACCATTATCAGTTCCGTGCGGACAAGTTTTTTTGTTAAAATAAAAAATAAAAAAAAGGTGATCGTCAGTCCGCAGTGTAATAGACTTAGGGAAACGTGTATGTGTCGCCGTACTGAAACTGACAAAAAGTGTACTATCTTCTGCATCCCTAGGTGGCAGGTCCATCGAAATACGTGGTTCTCCTGGATAGCTTTGATTTGAATTCACGGTTTTGGTCCACTTTTTGTCGGCGATTAGCGCGTGTGACACTAGTTGCGTTTTTTGCAGATACCATGGTATCTGATACCATAAAGTCGTTTTCGCAGTTACCGTGGTATCTGATACTACGGTCAAAGGCTTTTTACAGTTACGGTGGTAACTCATCGCTGTATCTTAAAAGTTCATCTCACTTTTATCGTCACCAACACAGATTCTAGGTTTTCTTCAAATTGGCGGAAAGAAGCTTGGTAGGATACTTGTGATGTGGGTGGATATCTTTATTTCTTCGGAATGACTTTTGATCGGCAATCGTCGTAACGGTAACTGGAAAAACGAAAAAATACAGATCCAGTTACCGTGGTATGAGATACCATGGTATCTGCAAAAACGCAACCGCTGCTTCCACTGCACAATCTTTTAGCCCGGTTTCTGGCTGCAAGCTTAGATTAGTTCAGAAGGCCAAGGTAGATCAATATTTCAAACAAAGAAAGAAATTATTTCCTTTTTTCATTCAAAGATGAAAACTGCCTGTAGAACTTATTAAAGCATAAATACGAACTCAAATTTAAATATATATTTGGATAAATAGCAATACGGTACTGATGTAAATTATATATTTTTTCCTTGTTGAAATTAGAACAGCGGTAATTACTTCTAAACGAAGGCTATCGAAGTGTTTAGATCCTATGCTGCCGGACGACTTAACCGTTTTCGTCCACCACCGCCGTCCCTGACCCTCTAAGTCGCAGCGACAAAAGATCTCAGACTATAAACGGCAGTGCAGCCTCCCATCTCCAACAGAACTATTCTCTCTGAATCTCCCATTTGTGCTGGCTCCAGTAATTGTAATCACTCGACATAACACCAATGAGCGGAGGGGATAATTAAGACTCTTGCGCGGAGATCCCGAATCTCTCGCATGCGTCTGTGTTAAGTTAACCCTTTACCTCCAGCTTTGTCCAGGCAGGCGGAGATCTGTATTTACTTAGGGGAGGAGCTGGAGACTAAAGATAATTGCAGATAATTACTGGACAAAGAGAGAGAGAGGCTGGAGGCTGGCATACGCTAGCTGATATTGCTTAGCACTGGAGGAACCTTCTCTTTGGCTGGGTAAATTATAAGGTAGCGAATTAGGAAGAGGGAGGTGACGTTGAAGACAAGACGGGTTTGTTTCACGGGCAGTAGGCGTCGTGGTTGAAGGAAACCAATTTTTTCATGGATGGTATATGGTTATTTACGAGGGAGCCAAAATCTTTGTTGTTTGCCGAGGTGTTTGTCTTTGGTTTAGTTCTTACGGGCCGAAGCCCGAGAGCCCGAATGACCCAGAAGTGTAGACGAAGCCTAGTGTCAGACTGACAAAAGGCTACTACTTTTTGGGATCCCAAAACATAAGTGGAGGGATGCCTATGACTTCGTAAAAGTTGTCCGTCTGTCAGCACGATAATTCTCTAAGCGAATGAGATATTTTGATGAAACTTGGTATGAGGATTCTCTGTCAAGGGACAGGTGGAGTTCGTAGATAGCTCTGTAGCCCTACATTTAGGGGTGGGGGTCCAAATTAAGGGGCGAACAAAATATACTTTTTAACAGCTAATCAGATAGTCTATTAAGGGGTAAGAAGACATGCTGAACACGAGTATGAAAATCATTTTCTCGTTGGACAAGTAGTTCCGGACAATGTGTTAAAAGTTTTGTCTGAAGTTGATTAAACGTTCGACTTAGGGGTAAGAGAACATGCTGAATCAGTATATTACAACCATTTTCTACCCGGGCATGTAGTTCGCCCGGAATCCGACTTAAACTGGAAAATTTGTTATGAGTAAAAGTTTTATCTGAAGTTGATTAGAGGTTCGGAGTAGTGGTAAGGAGGCATTCTGAATCCCTATATGAAAATGTTTCTCATCGGACAAATAGTTCGCCCGGAATCTGGCCAAAACCTGAAAGTTTTTTTAAGAAAGTTAAGATTTTACCTTAAGTTGATTAGCGGTTCAATATGGGGGTAAGGTTTTTGCCGAATAAGTAGTTCGCCTGGAATCCAGCCGAAACCGGAAATTTGACAGAAGTAAGGCAGGAAGTTTTGATCCGTTTCGCCAAAGTAGATATGATGTATTAGGGGTAAACACACATTCTGAATTATATCTGAACTTGTTTTTCTCAGTTGAATAGCCTGTTTCTAAATTTTAATAGTAAAATTGTTCAAGGAGTCTGGCGAAGACCGGATATCTACAAGCCCAAAATGCCTGGATCAGATATTTGAGTTTTTTGGGATCCCATAGAAACCTTTGGTCTTGTTGCCAACGGAGGTCACTGTGGATCAGACAGTAGCGCTTCTCATCAATGAGTAATATTAAGTTGTTACTTGCATATTTTACCGAACTTCAAGTCGTGATTATCAACTTTTGTCAATCAAATACTCAATTTGCTTTTTTTTTGTGAAAAAAAACTACGCCTCTTCGATTTCAGTGTAGTAAATTGAGTATTTACATCTCAAAATAAACGTCTGACCAAGACTTGATTTTTTTTTTTCAGTGCTCTGTTGATCGGTATGAAAGCATTTCTTTGGGTTTTGTGTTCTCCCAAACGTCACTCGAGATTCACTGGACCTTTTCTTATTTTCTTCTCCGACTCCCTTTCATTTCATCCGATTTCCGGACAGATTTGTCGCAGTCGGGCAGATGGCGTAAACAGTGCTTACGCTTTTCTCGTCGACTGAATTCGTTTTTTGGGCGACCCTCGTAAGTCTGGAGGCCAGTAATTGCTTTCTACAAATTAATTTCAGTCGAGCGACCCTGTTAATTGTACGGTAGAAAAAAGAAGATGGATTGTACCAAATTAAAGACCAATATGGAAGAAAGAGCGCAAACAATGACCGGATTGGTTGCCGCCTCTGCTTAGGCGATTGCTGAGTTCGCTGATTTTGTCAAGGATTTCGAAGAGATTACCGAAGTAAAAGTGGAATTCGGAAACTCGATTCCTAATCCGCATCGGAATTTGTGACTTAGTGAGGTAACCAGATATGGCACTAACGAAGAAGATCTTTCATAAGACAAAGTGTAGGAACTCGTTTTCTGATTTAAGCTACGTGCACATTCAGTCCTGTAAGATCTCCTTGCGAAAATATGCATGCTAAATTCTCGTGACTATGGGGAAACCTGCATGCGATGCGTCGAAGCGAGCGGAGTAGGGAATACTCGACAATGACGAAGTCCAAAACATGCAAATGATCCTCGGAAAGAACGAGAAAACGTAGCACTAACGACTCAAACTCAACAGCTCAATCCTGTGTTAACCAATCACGGCGATGTTTGGGAGCCGCTGTGATACCGCATCCGACCGAGAAAATCGGACTGTTTGTGCACGTACCTTTAAACGCTCTTCGCCGAATGTTTTCTTTGATCCTGAAGTAGGCCTATTGAACTCTCCTAGGCAGTGCCCGGGAAAAGATCACACATAGGCCACAAACGGTGTGTTCGAACATTCTACTAGTGGAATTTGTGAACTTAAACAAGGGCCATGTGGGTCCTGGACTGAATAATAATAAGTGATAGTATTTTATTGGAAAAAGCCCAACACGGCCATGCAACAGACGCCTGAATCGCCAACAACAATTTACACCACTAAAAATGAAAACACAAACTAGTTTCTTCTTTTCATTGCATTCAGAACGAAAAAAAAAAGATAGGGGATGACCAGGGAAGAAAACACTACCAGCCATCCCAACTCCACCCAATGAAGGAAGCTCTTTGCACTGTCCTAGGAGGCGGTCAATGGTATCTTGCCCAGTGCAACAAAGTGGGCAATTGTAATTCTCCTCACCGACCGGTTTTCGCCTATCAAAACTTTCTTGCTTTACCGTAATGAAGAGAGTTAGTGTTATGTCGATTTGGTTCTTGCATTTGTAAATTCATAAAATTGTTTCTGATTTATTGTTCGTTGTAAAATTCGACTGTATAAGTTCCATGTCTTGACAATCCGTTGACGTTTAGACAAATCTACCTCGTGTGAGATCACTGTTCCTGTAACCCGTTCCTAACCGGTGCTGCCACTTTTCTGTGACGGAACCTGTGGCACTAGGCAGCAAAAATCTGTGACATTCTGTCACGTACAAAACTCGGTCCTTTTCATTCAAAAACTTGCAGATTCTGGGTTGCACTCTTATAACAGTAGCTAATATTCGTAAAACAAATAAATCTCTTTTCCGAATAAGAGCTGCCTTGAAATTGGCCCAAATGCTTTGAAATCGCACGATTTGTGACATTTTTGCAAGTGCGATTTCCTGGGACAAGTTTTTCATTGCTGTGAATCTGGGGAGAAGCCGAAAACCTGTGACAGATCCTAGAATCCTGCGATCAGTGGCAACACTGTTCCTAACTTGCGGTTAAAGTGGTTGGCGAAATATTTTCGCACGTCCCTCGAAAGCTCATTTGGGTAGAGCGTAGCCACGCAAAGCAGAAGATTCTGGGTTCAAATCCTGGTCGAGGGGATTTTTGTTTTTCAGTTCACTAGTCTACTATTATTGTTTCTGATAGTGGCCACTAAATTCGACAGTTGTCGTTCAAACCTGTATCAAGATAAATATATCTCGAAAAGACGATCGTAATGATGGTATAGCTGGAGGTGACTTTCGAGCACACCTTAAAGACTGGCTCAAAATATGCTGTTTTTGCGTTGCGTCAAGAATATCTAATACCAAATCCTACATTCACTACTATCAGGTTGATAATTCGAGTCTCTACCCCATATGCAGACTTCTGTCACGATTCCGAGATCCTACATCCGATTCAGCGATGCTGCTTTTTGGGATCCTAAAACGTAAGTGGAGGGATACCTATGACATCGCAAAAATGTCTGTCTGTCTGTCTGTAAGCACGATAACTCTCGAAGGCAATGAGATATTTTGATGAAGCTTGGTGGGAGGACCCTTTGGGTCAAAGTAAAGGTCAAGTTCGAAGATGGGCTATGTAGCCCTATATTTGAGGGTGGGGGAGGGGTTTCAAATTAAGGGACAAACAAAATATTTTTAAACAGCTAATGTGATAGTCGATTATGGGGTAAGAAGACATGCTGAGTACGATGGTGAAAACCATTTTCTTGTCGGACAAGTAGTTCGTCCAGAATCCGACAAAAACCGGAAAGTTTCGTGAAAGTAGAAGTGTCATTTGAAGTTGATTAAATGTTGGGTTTAGGGGTAAGGAGACATGCTGAATACGATGGTGAAAACCATTTTCTTGCCGGACAATTAGTTCGTCAGGAATCCGGCAAAAAACGGAAAGTTGGTTAAAAGTAAAAGTTTCATTTGAAGTTGATTAAATGTTCGATTTAGGGGTAAGAAGACATGCTGGACACGATGGTGGAAATCATTTTCTCACCGGACAACAAGTTCGCCAGGAATCCGGCCCAAACCGGAAAGTTTGTTAAAAGCGAAAGTTTTATTTGAAGTTGATTAGATGACATAGGGGTAAGAAGAGACGCTAAGTCTGTGTAAGACAGTAATTTTTTACCCGGACATATAATTAGTCCGGAATCCGGTTTTGACCGGAATTTTTTTTTAAGTCAAAGTTTTATTTCAAGTTTATGATATGTTCCTTACAGGGATAAAGAGATCTCGAAAGAGATCCGCTGGGTTCGTTTCTGAATTTTCTTTTTTTTTGCTGGACTAGTAGTTCGCTGGGAATTCGGGCAAAACTGGAAATTTGGCAGAAGTAAAGCAGGAAGTTTCGGTCAGTATCGTCAAAATAGATATGGCTTATAGAGGTATATCTGAACTTGGTTCTCTCTGATGATAAGCCGGGCGAAGACTGGATCTGGCGAAGACAAGACCCAATTGTCTGGATCAAATATTAGATTTTTGGGATCCCATCGAAAGCTTCGGTCTTGTTATTTTTAGTCTCCGTCTTTTCTCGAAAGGTGTTGCTATGTCGCACTCGAATCGTTTGGTGCCTGACATCTTGTTTCAGGAGACGCAATAGAGGTTGAGTTTATATGAAGTGGAATATTGGATTAGAATTGAAAAACCAAGGATTTTGAATATGTTTGTATATATGAGAGACCCGAGCTCCTATATAAAAAGAATTACGCGTACGTATTTAGTATTTCATCCCTTCTTCGCAAGGGCTTCTGGCCAAAGCTAGTAATATTGAATCTGTCATAAAATAAATGACGATTTAGCAACTAATAAGTCAAGTGATTTTGGCAGGTACTTAGGCTACGTAGGATTCACTGGGATCTAGAATTATAATTGCTGGGATTATAGTTGCCGCTAGAAGAAAACTAGCTGACACGCCCCAAATATGACTCGCAGTCAGCTTGGGCTGAAGGAATAGAACTCATTTAGTAGCCGAGTATTTCGAGTGCAAAGACTGCAGTGCGTGGACTGATCTTTACTCACACCGAGGTTAAACCTTGTGTCCACAGAACGCGGACGTGCGTTCGCACGGGCGTACCCAATGCTGCCTAATGGAAGAATCCGCGTCCCGCTTTGTCGATGTTTAGCGCGTGACCTAGCGATCGAATATTTCCAAGCTGTATTTGCATTATACATTTAAAGTGGGCCGCTGTGCCCTCCCGAAAACCTAGGCAGTCGACACCCCTTCCCCCCGACTCCCAAAATCCGCAGTAATAAGCTAAAGCAGTAGTCCAATATCAGCCAGCGATTCCGTCGTAGCCACGAAATCTCATTTGGCCAGATGATGACAGGTTTCATTTTTATTTCTATGATTAGTTTCTTCGGGCCACTCATATAGAATCCTTAATATTCAGCCATTTTTTCCCCAAAAAGCTTTCGGGGGATTTATTGGATGGTCCGGTCCCGTCCAATGCCGTCTGTCATTATAGTTTTCTTAGTGGAGGTCCGCCGGCCTTGATTGGCCGAGCGAGCCTCAGTCGCATAAACTTTCCTAGATTGCCAAGCTATTAGGAGAAACGTGCGCCGCAACTTTTATTACACAGAAAAAGCATATCTAGCGAGAAAGCGCCTGGATAATGAGTTTTTCTAACGGCCCATTCAGCAGTTCTCCGCCGACAGCTCATCGACTCGAAATCGTCCAGCCTAATTTGGGAAGCTACTCGTGATGCCCTCTTTTAATGGAATATGACCGACAGAAGCGAAATAGGATGCATTTGGGGGATTTGTGGAAAGAGGAAAGGAAAATGCAGTATACAGTTTGTCAGTACAGCAAGAACGTGGGCGATTTCGTGAGCTAGGTTGTCGAGGAGGTTGGTCGTGCCTCGGTGTTTTGTCCAGAAACTGGAAATCGTTGACCTTCCCCCGAGGATAACATGCCTGTAATTCCAGTTTGTTGTTGACAGACTTCTAATGCCCCAGGCTTCCTTCTTCAAGTCTACGTATTTGGAATAACTGAAATTCCTGCTATACCTACCTACCACGTCGAACGTGAAACCGCTACCGAATCCGCCGTTTGCAAAATTCGATTCCATTATTGACATTGAAAAACCTCTGCTCGAATTTGTCTTCTCTGATAAGAGTGAGATCCTCGTTATAGATAGTCCTTCAGCCCAAGCTGACTGCGAATCAAATTTGACGGTGCAAAACGGATACGTCAGCTACATTTTATTAGAGCTATATTTCAGCCCTTCTTGGCAAGGGTCCTCTTCTCGAGCGGCTTGAGCCTGAAGAGGACCCTTGCCAAGAAGGGCCGAAATATAGCTCTAATAAAATGTAGCTGACGAATCTGTTTTGCACCGTCAAATATGAGACCCTCATTCCTAAATAACGTATCTGCCAAGTAATCGAACGTTTTTATTATATTTGTTCTTTTTACTGCACTTATGCCCCTGAGTTATAAATTGTTCATTCATTCATTCAGACAGAAAATACCCTAACCCACAGAATCAAATCAAAGATTGTCGTGAGGATAGAACACCCAATTTACAACGCCTAACAAGACCAAAGGTGTCGATGGGATCTCACAAATTTAATATTTGGTCGAGACAATTGTGTCTTGCACATATCCGGTTTTCACCATACTCCTTGAATAAATTTAATATTAAAATTTAGAAACAGAATTAGGCTATTGGCTATTCATCTGAGAAAACCAAGTTCAGACATGGATTCAAAATGTGTGTTTACCCTAATACATCATATCTACTTTGACGAAATTAATCAAAACTTCCTCCCTTACTTCTGCCAAATTTCCGATTTCGGCTGGATTCCGGGTGACTTCTTGTCTGGCAAAAAAACATACGAATTCTGCTTATTATCTCCTTACCCCTATATTGAACCTCTAATCTAATAAACTAGCTTTTAACAAATTTTCAGGTTTTGGCCGAATTCCGGGTGAACTATTTGTCCTGCGAGAAAATAATTTTCATATACGGATTCAGCATACCTTCTTACCACTACATCGAACCTCTAATCAACTTCAAAGTTCAAATAAGACTTTTAAATTTGTCCGGTTTCGGCCGCATTCCGGACGAACTATAGTCCTGATAGAAAACAATTCTCATGTGGATTCAGATTGTCTTCTTACCCCTTAATCAAACATTCCATCAACTTCAAATACAATTTTTAATTGTAACAAATTTTCCGGTTTGGCCGGATTCCGGAGGAACTAATTTTCCGGTAAGAAAAAAGTTTCAGAGATGGATTAATTATGTCTCCTTACCCCTAGATATTTCATTGGCTTTTTAAAACATTTTTTTTCCATAATTTGAAACACCTCCCTCCCAAACTTGCCCTGTACTTTGACCCAATGAATCCTCATACTAAGTTTGAAGAAAATATCTCTACTCCTTTGAGAGTTATCGTGCTGGCAGACGGACTGATAGGCGGAGAACTCTTATGAAGTCATAGGTATCCCTCCACTTACGTTTCGGGATCCCAAAGACAAAACTTTGACAACTTGGAAGATGGGTCGTATTTTTGCCATGAAAAAATCAATTGATTTTCTTGTTAGGCTGCTCGGTCTGATCTTCAAGGCTTTGCACATGCTTCGTCCTGCTAAGCAATTGTCATGAAATCTAGTTGATTCATTTTCTATCCTTGTTTCTTCAGTTGAGATTTCTGTTCACTTGTAGGGGTAGTTTTCCTTCTGATTGCTTCCAGGAAGGTCTAAAGATCAAAGTTTAGCCGAAGAGGTCTGAGATACGACAGTCTAGTTACCCATCATTTACTCACTAAGAGCGTGTTCCATCCTACTTACCGTAGTTACTGCGCATGACGTCACGAATTCTGGCTTTTCGCCATCAAGGCTGGAACGATTTTTCTATTTTCCAGCAGAATCTCACGCCAGGGCCGAATCCGACCAATCACGTTACAGAGATGTGTAGTTACTACGCTTACTACGGTCCCGAGCATGGTAAGCAAATAGTAACTATTAGTTACTATTCCGACAAGGTTGGAACGGTCAGCGTAGTAAGTTTTCATGAGGATGGAACGGAAATAGTAACTATTAGTAACTATTGTTAGAAGGGTGGAACACGCTCTAAAATAGGGTTGAAGACCGGGTGAAAATGCCTGACTTCGTTGCTCCGCTAGAGAGAGAGAGTTTTATTTATAGAAGGTATCTTTCAGAACTCATGCGCCGATTTTGCCCTTTTCCACACGTAATCACACTAAAATGAATATAGATATATAGTCGGTGAATTCATCGGTGCCACAATAATCATAATACAATTCATAAAATATGCCATTGGCCTCTGCAAAACTCATCTAAAACAATGCTCAAAGTTATTCATGCAATCGATTTTCATCGAATGAACTTCGGACTAGTGCCTCTACGTGCTTATATCCCCATGCTTGAAATATTTAGCAGCTACACCAACAAGTGATTGCCGAAAAAACAATCTGTTTGTGCCAGACGCTGTATCTCACCTTTTCTAACCCAAGGTGAATAATAAAAAATCGTCAACATGTAAAAAAGCTGTCTTTCCATTTTAAAATTTAAACTGAGTCTCCCCTTGTCACATTGGCTAGAAATATCTGCTTCTGCCATCCTCCTTCTAGAACGGTATGGCTCGTATCTATCCTTCACTGAGCCCACGCTTTGGATTGTTCTGGCCTTTTGTTTCCCCATCTCCCTTGCACATATTCTTTGTCATGCAAACTTGCTGACATTTGTACTGATTTTCTTCTTTTCATTCACCCAAATTGGGTTTTACACGGGCGAGTCCTTTCTCGAAGTATAATCGTCTTCGTCAGTCCTTATTCTTATTCTGTCGTATTTGCATCCAATTTGTTGATCCAAAATCTACATATCGATTTCAGGATTTGCCCGGAAGACTCCGCTTCCAAGCGTCCAGCCTTTTCTCTAACAAACAAGATTTCACTTCTGGAAATCCAGAATAGAAGGCGCGATAGATTTTATTACCGAAAAGGGACATGTTTTTATCGCTGTTCTAGCTTTTCGAATAATGTAAAAGGATGACAGATATGAAATAACGGTTAGACGGTTAGCCTTCATTTGCTTTTGGGTTTACTGGAGAAGTTGTCAAGCTGGTTTCCCTAAATGGGCATTGGAGCTACAAAACACCGTAACAAAATATTGATTTGTTTCTTTGCCTTTCTTCCACTACCACATACGCTATTACAGAGAAGTCATTAGTGATGTGTTTGAAGAGATCTCGCATCCGCGCGAATCAATTTCAAACGACGCGTGCAGCGCGGTGTTCACTGCGAAAACATCCTCCATGGGACGATTGAGGGGAAATGTACCGTGTCAGGACATACTGAACGTGTTCCATCCTTCTAAAATAGCATCTATTAGTTACTATTTCCGTTAACCTCACGAAAAGTTACTACGCTGACCGTTCCAACCTTATCGAAATAGTAACTAATAGTAACTATTTGCTTACCATGCTCGGGAGCGTAGTAAGCATGTTAACTACGGATCTCTGTAACGTGATTGGCTGGATAACATAGTGGAGTTATATTTTGTCGAAAATAGAAAAATGTGTTCCAGCCTTGACGCCAAGAAGCCAAAATTCGTGACGTCATGCATAGTAACTACGGTAAGTAGGGTGGAACACACTCATTGCAACACGACAACTCGCCACAGTGGCAACTGAGGGGCAATTAGTCGCCACACCGATATTTCACCTTTGTGACATCTGGCCACACTGGCCTGTTACACCGAGATCTCGCCACAGCGGCAGTTCGCCACATGAATTGCCACAAGCTGACACACAGCTTGCAGCAGTTTTAAATCGCCACGTAGACAGCATAAAGTTAATATTTTAACCACATTGAATAGCGAATCGAAATATTATGGGCGATGCCTTTCAACAAACCAAGTTTGCTGCTATGGCTGTACCAACTGACAACTCTTTTAATAGCTGTGTCTATGTAAGCCTATCGCTTCCTAGGTTAAGGTGGCGAACCTACCTTGTTTCGGCCCGCCTTGTGCTATTCTTCTTCAGTACTGAAGCTTTTCAAGCGCAGTTCCAAAGACTTAGGTGACTCCGTCCGTTTCAGCACTACACTGAACTACCGACGGAGTGACCGGTGTGGGCTTATATTTTTGCTGCGAATGCTGTGACAAAGGATAATGCTTACTGGTTCAATACTGAAAGGATCAGGAAAGGTCATCATATATTTTATAATTATTAAAAATTATTTGTGTATCCATGCTGCAATTTAGAGGTTTGACGAAATGACGCTGCGGTGAGTCGTCCCTGTGACGAACTGACAATCTGGCGAGCTATTGGCGAATTGAGTTGTCGGTGTGATGAGGACAGGTAAGGTGTCATGGATTTGGAATGTACTGCCCAATGTACTTCACCAAAGCGTTGGAAAGCCGAGACTGTATGCTCGAAAAACAAAGTCGTGGATTAGTATATATATATACTCCCATCGGACTAGATGGGAGTATACTCCCGCCTAGTCCCATCCGGACTAGGCAGCCGTCTCAGGCCTCGCCAACACGTGGATATGCTCCCTGAATATGTTATCGAAAAAACAAGGTCGTGGACTCTTTACCGACTGGCTGGTCATTTTTACCGACTGTTTTTGTTCAAGAAACGACTGTTTTTAAGAAAAAAAACGACTGCTTGTACGAAAAATCTTTTTTTTTCTAAAAAAAAATGATTGTTTTTATGAATAAATCGACTATTTTTACGAAAAACCGACTGTTTTGAAGAAAAATCGGCTGTTTAAAAAAAAATATACTGTTTTTGTACGAAAAATCGAGACTATGTTGTTGAAAAACAAGGTCGTGGAGTAGTATGTATATTTATGTACTCTTTAAAATTAAGCAAGTCCCAACCGGGCTAGGCGGCCGTCACAGGCCTCGCCAACACGTGGATATGCTCCCTGTCTTGAGCAAGTTCGAGAAGGCTAGGGACACGAAGAGTTGTGTCTTCCCAACGTTTGGGAGGACGTAGGCGAGAGCCGTGAATGCGACCGCCGAAGTCAATCTTGGTCGTTGTTCCTTGGACGTGCACTGGACGCTGGTGCACTACCCGTTCCAAGAGGGTGGTCTTGTAATGCAAGCGCTGAAGCAGGGAGGCCTTTTAGACTCGGTCAATGCGAATGTTATGCCAACGTTTTGAGCGCTTTAATTACAAGGGAAACAATATAATTAGCCTTCAGTTTTCATCTTCGTGCATATTTCAGGATGGTGTATTTGAGATCTTGTTGCTCAAAGACCTTCCGTCGTCAAGTCGAGCCTTATCTGACATCTTTGACTCGATCGCCTTGTTTGAACGCTGGTTGTCTCAAGCCCTTGGTCCTTAGCTACCAGAAGAAATAAGAAAGAGAAGAAAATAACCCTTTGATGTCTGATTTCCCCTTTTTGATTATCTGGCTCAAGATAGCATTAAACACCCTTATTAAAAAATTTGAATCTGGTCAGACTAAGACTGGAATTAGGTGTCTTTGTAGTAGGGCTTGGGGGCTTATTAAGATTCAAAGGAGCCAAATCACCTTTATTAGAATAGAAATCGAAACTTTTCCTAATTAAAAAACGCTTGTGAAGCGGTGGCCCTGGGATCTCTAATTCAATCTCCATGGAAACTGGAGCAGGGAACAATTCGAAAAAAGCCAATAAATTAATTAGATGGCTAATAAAAAGCGAAAGAAGCATGCATGATTTAGCCAACTTCCCTGTGGATAATGAATGCACGATCGTTGGGATAAAAGCAGCCAATTTGGACATTCCGTATCAAAAGATCAGTCATGTGACACGTTCTTCCCGGAATGTGGAACCGCTCAACGCTGGAAAAGATGATAGTAAAACCTGGAGGGGCTCCCGATAGATGGTATGAGGAGAAAGTGTTAGTGGTTGTATCCGGTGTTTGGCAGACCTCCACTTCCTGGAAATGGCGTTGAAGGAAGTGTAGTACTCACAATACTGATCCACCTTCTGTAATTGATTGATAGATTCTTACTTACGAACAGTACAGCATTTTTCCAGGACCGTATAATACTACTTCGCAGTAGAACCTCGGCCCCTCTCTTCTCGCGTTACTCCTACTATACAGTTCCCGACCGGGAAAAGCTATTACTGTATTCTCACGTCTCTGCCATGTCCAGAACACTAGCCGTATGGTGGTATGCACCATATGATGTCGACTAAACTTTAGTCGATTAAATTAGGCTTGTGACGTCACACGAGAAGTCTATATTTCCCTTTTACTAACGGAATTGATTGTCCCTAGAACGGTTTAGAAATGTAAGCACTTCCGGTGCCTCGCTGGCCGCTCGGCTCTATATACGAATATATATTCTGCAACATTAATTTAATCGAATTTCCCTATTTCTTTCATTACGTCATCCTCCCCTTCCTGCTTCCAGCCGTGTAACTGAACTTAAACTCCTTGTGGTGTATCTTACTGCTGATCCAAAGTGGGAGAAACAGGCGGAAATGATGCTTCGGAGAGCTAATGCAGGTATTAGCTCTCTGAAGCTGCTCTCTCGGCACGGAATACCTTCAGATCACCTTTTGAGAGTTTATACCTCTTTTTATACGGTCTTGCTTAGAATACTGTTCCCCGTTTGGCATTACGGCCTGACGTAGGAGCCGTCGGACGCGATTGATAAAGTTCAATTTCGGGCATTGTTGGTAATTTCATAATCGACGAACAGTTTGGCCTAGATTCCCTTGCTAGCCGTCGACAAAAGCTGTCGCTTGCTTTTGGTACATAGTTGCTGAACACATCCCATCAATCCATACTGCCCTCTGATTTCAAGCCACACCGAGAAAGACCCGCAAGAGCAGTGGCAGAAGTTGTACCTCATGTACATCCTATCCAGGTGTCTCGAAACCCTGAAAAGTTTTGTTCTCTTGTTTGTTAAGTTTTTAGAGGAGTGCTCCTTGGAACAATCCACTCTAACGAACGCTGTAGCAGCTTTCGGTTTTCACCATTTTTGTGGAGCTCATAACTCGTGAACCAGTGCAGGTATCAAGTTCAAACTTGGCACACTTGTCGGTATTGTGGTCGTCTAGTTGTGTCTTTGGAGGTCCCACCCGGTTCAGGGGCAACTGGGCCCAGATTGCCCAAGAGTAAACTTCGTGACATGAATCACAAGGTATCAAGTTTAAACTTGTTGGGTTTGTGAGCATGGGGATCTCTTTTTGCTTGTCACGCTTTTCATCGTATGTTTTTGCCCACTCTCACTAGGTTTTAGACTGCTCATTCTTTAATGTTTTTGACAAATACTGGAGATAGGGCGAAGAAATTCCTTATGCTTTTAGATCTTTGGGCGGAATATAGATATGGAGTTGAACCACCCTCAACGTTCATGGGATAGGGTGTGCCCAAATTGCCCATGAGTTAAGTTTTTGACCCGTGACTGGAATCGCATTTTGGTCTAGATACGCATTTTGTTGTGCCCCTCACCCCACCCTACCGTCCATGGGCAACTGGGCCCGGATTTCCCATAAGTTAAGTTCCTGAATGACAGGTCTCAAATTCAACTCTTGCATACTTGGGGGTTCTAACGCTCCTCGTGTACAAGATGTGATAAAATCTTACTGTAACATTCCGTGTTTGAGCGCCTGCGCACTTGTTTAATGCTAATGCTAGTAAGCGAAAGCAGTTACAGTTATAGTTGTCAGTTGCATTTGTACTGGACCATATTTTGTATGTGAGTTTTCGTGTCGTAGTTGACTGAAGTACACTGTAAAGTAAAATACCACTCTTTTTGTGAAATACGTTGCAAATGACACGGATTCCGTTTGCCCAGCTTTACTTTCTGAGCTTTAGAAAAGGCATACATCGTTAGATCAGGTTGAAAGATAGTGGACTGTGCTGGGACTTGTAAGAGTAAAGGCAATGTAATACATATAACGCTAGAAAAGGAAATTTATTTTCGTTCGATTTTGCAACTGGAAAACTCTTCAAACAAAAACGTTACCCTGGTCTTTTTTTCTCACGAACTTGCGTTGCCGAATTCTATTGGTTCTCCTCTGCTACAATATGGTCATGAAGGCTCAAAATGACTCCTTTTCGGTTTAATTGAAGGTCTATATCTTGAAAAAAATATAAAAATGTGCCCACTTCAACGTTTTTGCAAAAAGAGTTTCAGCTTGATGGCTAGTTTGTAACATTTTCTGTGAAACGTTTTTGTAAAAGAAACTGTTTTGAGAACTGTTTTAAGATCCGTTGAACAAAGTATAGGTTGCAAAAACGTTTCTGCAATAAATGTTTATGGACCTTGAACCCTGATTTCGAACCTTTTGCGGAGGCTATGCATTCGTCAATTCAGTTTCGGAAAACCCTACAATCGGAAACTATAATCGGAAAATTATGTGTCTTGATCAGAGACATTACCAGCCAAAATATGTCGGGGAAGGGGGGAAGGTAATTACCGACTGGCTGGTCGTTTTACCGACTGTTTTAGCAGAGATACCGACAGTTTTTTAAGAATAATGCATGTTTGACGAAAAATCGACTGTTTTGAAGATTGAACACTTTGTTTGTATTGACTGTATCCGTTTGACTATTTCCACAAATTGAATGGACAACCTCCCCCCCCCCCCCCATTCGTGGTGCCCCTGGTCTCGATTCTTGTTCTTGTTATCGCTTTGCTTTTAACCTTTACAACATCACTTTGATATCCATGTTTTATTGGGTTCTGGCGTAAATAGATAAAATTCATGAGGCAAAAGCCAAGAAAAGAGCGTAGCTTGGTCGACAACCAAGGTCATTTAACAGAAATAATTTATATGTAATTTAGGGAAACATAAAAACCGTAAAAAACTGTCGAAGTGATCGAACTTTTAACAGAAAAGGTCACAAACGAAATAACTTAACACTGTTAGATACGGGACTTCCTAAAAGTGTGTTCTCGCCGTTCCCCGAGGACTCCTCGGGGAATCGAAGGGAACGGCGAGAATAGAGGGAGTCACTCCACGCGGACTCCGCCTAGGAAAACAACGAGAACACGGAGAATGCTTCTAAAATGTATTTTGTTCGAAAAGAAGAATGGGCAGTTGACGAAATTACTAGATCCACTTTATTTTGGGATTTGTTTATTCTGATTCTTTTTAATTAATTTTACATTGCACAAACATTGGCAAAAACTGATTCCCCTCCGAATATGAAAGGGAGTCCTTTTTGACGATGGTGATGATAATCAGAGCATTCCCCGCCTGTGGGGACTCGGGAGAATAGTGGGAGTGGTTCCCCGGGACAAACAAAAACGCGGCTACTCCTTAAGCGGAGACCTCAGGGAACGTCGAGAACACGCCTTAAGTGAAGGCGTTTGTGAACCTGCAATTGGCTGGAAAAGGTATCCTAACTTTTTTTTGATCGTATGATTACATTTTTCGCATAGGTGTTTGAAAAGATATTACAGCTTAAAGTCTTCATACTCTTATTACAAAAGCGAATTATGCTTTCTATTGGTTGGTTTTGCATAAAGCGTCATAGCCAATCAAAAGTAGAAAAGACTAATTTTTTCTTTAAAAAAGCAATTAACATCTTACTTTCACAACTCTGTTAGAAAAATATTATTGAACTAATTGGCAACATTTCTACCATTAACAGGCTCATAATTGTCATCATACGCCGATAAGTATCTGTTAACTCGGGAATCTAAATCAAAAGTCCTTTACCTCCCGCTGTTAAACTCATTTTGTTAGCTCCCTTCCATGAAAGAAAATTCCGTTTTCTTCTTGTTTGTCCTGCCATCTTTCAAACTGAAAAGTGCGCGAACTGTGACTCATCATTATGGAGGAGTCACATCATTATATAAATTTGTCGAAAAGGAAAAAGATGTTCTGGAGTTCTGCCAGAGTAAGTAAATAATTTAATCTCTGTTTTTGTTTTCTTTGTCAGCCTGTCTCAGACCAACTGGATGCTCGTAAGCTTTTCTTGGTTAGCCTGTCTCAGACCAACTGAATGCTCATAAGCTATAATCCTATTTGCATAAGCTTAGTGAAGAAATGATTGCTTAATTCCCTTAATTAATTTCTTTGGATAATTCTGTGAATAATTTATGAACTCTTTCTAATACCAATCTAATTTAATACCAGTCAGTTTTACATTCACCTGACTAACTTACCTGACCAAACCCAGCAAATCAGCATTAGAACTTAGCCTAGTCTGGTGAATGCTATGCTATGTCACCTGAAAGGGTGAGGTGTAAATACTGTGGTTATAAATTCTAAGTGAGTTGTTTCTTGAGAAACATTAGGCAATAGGTGTTTCGTTCATATGGAGATGATCGAGATACACTTTTCTGCCTTTTTTTTGTCAGAAAAGATTTTGTATAGTAGTTTTGTAAGTCAAGTTTGGATGTCCACATCCAGATGGTTCATCCTTCTGATACTGTGAATTCCCGATTGTCTTGTCCTGGTCTTGTCTTGGGGTTTTTAATCCTACTTCATCTTCTGACACTGCATCCCTTCCTGAACCTTTCCCTATCCCTCAGCCTCCCATACCATCTCAATTCCCAATTTTTGTTGTTGATGATACTGATATTGGAGAAAATGTTTGTTACTATTTTCCTGATATGACAGTTGAGCGGGAAGAAGCAAAGCTTTTCCTTAAGTAAGTAATTCATTTATGACCCACCATTTTGAAAAGGCAGAGTAAATGAAGAAAATAAACAAAGTAAACAAAACACATAAACATGCAGAAAAAAGATCTTCGGTCAGGAAGCAGTGGACGACTTTGTGCGCTGGTTGGGCCCTGTTGTCCATGATTTTTGAAAGCGATGAGGAAACATCCCAAAGGGTCACACTTGCATCTTGAATTTCTCTGTCAATGTATGGTTATGACATAATTTCGTTAAGTGGAGCAGGTGCTTCGCATATTTAAAATAACATGATCTCATCTTTTTAATCTTCAGTATTAAGCTTCAATATCTCCACACGGTCAGTAAGAAGGTTTCTGATGAAATTATTGCTGGAATTCAGAAACTTCAACCTTTATGTCAAGCACATTGTTCTGGTTCTGACCCAGAAGTTTATGTTTATGTTCCATTTGAGAGGCTGGACTCAAAGGATAAGAGAATTATTTTTTTACCATTGCAACCTACATCTACCAACAGTTTGACCATATTCTTTACAAAATAGTTTTTTCAAGTGGAAGGGAAGAAATAAGCGAATGCTGTGGGTACAGAGTATAATTGCATGACAATCTGAATGCTATGATGGGAGATCCTAAAATATTATCCTGGTAGTTTCAAGGAAAGAAGTACAAGGTTTCAAATACTGTCAGTTATACTGATGCTCCTTCTAAGAAGAATTTGTGTTGTGCTGCGTTAAGTTGTGCTCTCTAATTTGATCTTGATAAGTCTCAATTCGCCTTATTCTGGCTCAGCATTCAAAGTGGACTAGATTCTGTTAGTCCTCCATTGTCTCAAAATCAACACAATCAACACTTATGTGTGTCTATAGACATACTTATAAGTCGGGTCTATAGGGTAATGGGTAACTTACATTTTCTATACTACCAGCAGGGAGCAGATTCCAGATTTTCTACTCGTCAACCTGAGAGCTATTTTACTATGTCAGTCAGATGTGCTGATGGTGAGACATAGGGGGAATAATAGAAACTAGTCAGCTTGGAAGTGGAAGCACTTACTGTGATTTTTTTTCTTGTTGTTTTATTTGTGCCATGATTTTAACTCGATGTGATTTACTATGATTTGTTTCCCTTTCCAAAACCAATTTGACCTCAATCTTTATGCTTATAAGCTTACTGTCATTATTTTCTTGATGAGTTATTTCGAAGATTACTGTGATTGTTTTCTTGATGCCTTATTTAAGAGTTTCCAAAGCGTCCAAAGTTATATGCAATTATTAAAATCCATGGTTTCTTGAATAGTTCAGTTCTTATGTCACTTGCAGCTTTGCTCAAGTGCCATATACAGATCACTTTTCGGTGTTTTGGTCGATCGGTCTGTCGGTTCACTGTTCTCGAGTTAGGGTACTTCCAGAAAGTTAGGACGATGAAACTTGGCAGGCATATAAGGGAGCCAACCAAACTAACTTGGAAATAGTCACTTCCCCAATCCGACCATCGAGGGGGGAATGGAGGGATGGGGAATCCGGAATGTTGAGGCATCTATAACTTTCGAACGGGTTCCACTTCGAGTCCTGAACGGATCCGATGAATGTGTGGGGGGGGGGTCGTAGGGGAGAACCGGAAATATTGTGACACGATTAGATGGAGCGATTGAGATGAAACTTGGTGGGAAGAACAAGCACATGCCCTAGATACATCAGCGATGGAACCGGGCCGTAATCGGACCCTGGGGGGGGGGGGGAGGGGGGGGCTAAGACGATGAAAATTGGCTTGACCATTTGAGGCTTGAGATGATTGGCTGAAAATAGTCAGTTTCCCAATCTGACCATCCTGGGGAGGGGGGGGGGGGGGGTGGAGAATCCGGAGTCTTGAGGCATGTATAACTTTCGAAGGGGGGATCGGATCTGAATGAAACTTGATATTTGGAAAAGCCTCGTATCTCAAATTTCCGAGATCAGTTCCGACCAGATCCCATGAATGTGGGGTGGGGGTGGTTGTAGGGGAGAACCGGCAATCTTGTGACACCCTTAGAGTGGAGCGATGAAACTTGGCGGGAAGAGCAAGCACAAGCCATAGATACGTCACAGTACCGGACCGGATTCGGGCACCTTTGGGGGAGTTGTAGGGTGGGTGTTGGTCCGAAATTCCGGTCACCGCGAGTTATGGTACTTCCAGATCCGCAAGGACGATGAAACTCAACTTTGAACATCAGAGACTTAACAAGATTGGCTTAGAAATTGTCATTTCTCAGATTCGACCATCCCTTGAAGTACTATTAAAGCAAAATATACTTTTTCATGATCCCCATTAGCCCATGATCGTTTATGCCTCAAGGATTTTGCTAAGAAATGAATTTTAGCACCCTTAAATTACATATCTTACCGAAAAGTAAACAAATATTTTTGACCAAAAGATATAATTATATTCGTGATCCCCAAGGGCCCATGATCCGTTTTGCCTCAAGGGTTTTGTGATTTCCTTAAAGTAAAAAAAGTTATTTTGAGCAAAATACATATTTTCATGATTTCGATGAGCTTATCATCATTTGTGCTAGAGTGTTCGTTACGGATGAATGTTCTAGCGCCCTTAAAGTGAGCATCATCACAGCCAAATGCATAAATAGAATAGTTTTTAAGAACGATCCATTCTCACGATTTCAAAGGACCCATGATCATTCTTATCTCAAGGGGTTTGCTTACAAATGAACACAACTAACACACGAATTGGCAAATTCCTATTTTCATCCTCTGATACAGCGTTGCAAGTGCCATATGAGCTTCTAGCTCTTGTCTTCTAAACTCTTAATGAATAAAATATTAGCTTATAAAGTCTATACGTGTATATAAATGGTAATGGTGATAAGGGATAGGAGAGGAATTTCTGTGAGATTGCTGCAATAAGAAGCCTTTTCAGAATACTTTTTTCAAACGCGGAGGTCAGACGTTTGCATCGGTCATTGATTTTCATTGTCTCTTAACTAATGTATCGCGCAGAAGACTATCCAAATCAGAAGAAGGAAGCTTGTTTTTCATCGGATATTATTATGTCTCACGTGTACTACTGGCACGAATTCCCGATGAAACGTAATGTAGCTGCAACCCTTCAGCATGCAACGCTGCCAGCCCTTTGAACCAGTTTTCCGATGAAACGTTATGTAGCTGCAACCCTTCAGCCTGCAACGCTGCCGGCCCTTTGAACCAGTTTTGCGATGAAACGTTATGTAGCTGCAACTCTTCAGGATGCAACGCTGCCGGCCCTTTGAACCAGTTTTCTAAGAAACGCTTTTGCCAATAGAAACGCTTTCTCCTGCAACATATTCTTGTGCGGTACGTTTTCTCTTGAAACGGATTCGCTAAAACGGTTTATAGGAGAAACGCTTTACTAGAAAACTGGCAAATTCTGAAAACTGGTTCATAGGGCAGGCAGCGTTGCATATATAAAAAACGTTGCGTTTTACTTTAGAGTGTAGTCAGTCATTTTTTTACCTGAGGATTTACCTAGACGATTACTTTTATTTTAAATTAATTCGAAAGTGCTGACTGTAAATTATATATATATACATATATTTATGAATATATATATATATATATTGACGACTAAACGAACATTCGACTCGTCCGCTTCCCGTTTTAGAAATAAATCATGTTGAATTGAAAACGTCACCAGCCTTCGATAATAGGCTAAGGTTAAGTTTCCACCTATGCAATGCAGATGGTATACAAGTTTAAGTATCAGCACGCAATAAGCTCATCCTTGTGACTATCTTCAGTGTCAGCTTCATTTTTATTATGTTCCTGCGCGAAGTTTGTTGCTGTTTATGACTAGAATGTTTCCAGGGTTGGTCACCAAAAGTAACTTCGTACACCCTGGAAAGTAACCCAAAAGTATCTCAATGTAGCCCAATGTAACCTAAGGTACCCCAATGTAACCCAATCAATGTAACCCAATGTAACCAAAAGTAACCCAAAGTAACCCTGAGTAACCCAAAGTATCCTGAAGTAACTCGTACACCCTGGTTCTTGGTGACCAACCCTGGGAATGTTTCATGTCTGGTAGATAGTGCCTCGCAGGACAGTGTAGGTTTACGCCAAGTATAAGCTGAAAACTGGTATAGGACTAGTTCAGCAGATATGCGCTTCGTGGAATGTTAGTTAATCTTGAACAGTGCATTTTTGGGCCAAATTGTAAAATGAAGAAACTAGAAGAAACACTACTTTGGCTGACGTTAGCTGACTTCTGCTACAGCAAGTGAACGAGCTATTAAATTACGTTCAAAGAAAAGAAGCATATCCCGATTGTACGGCCAGGTTTTAGTACGGACCAAAACTTAGTATACCTTTCCTTGTGATCACGACGTGGAACCTGTATTTTTGGCCAAGCTTTTCCGTTTTGTTCCAAGTTGCAAAGGCAAACTAATGCGTTCCAACGGCAGGAATGGGTCTCCGACCATCCATTAGCTTTGTTTCGATTTATGTCGCTCTTCCTGTTAACACTCCTTGGAGGGCCACAACTTAATTTCTTCCGTGATGGAGAAAATGAGGATTACGGTCGCCTCCCATTTTGGCGTCTGGCGAAGATGGTTGTAATTCTATATCTGTCGTGGTGAGATACGTTTTTTCTACCCTCGCAAGATTTAATAATGGTCATTTCCCCCAGCAAGCCACCTAAGTGGGTAACTGCAGCGGTGAGGGAAGCAGAGTCATAGTTTGTTGGTAAAGATTTTGGGGACTGAGATATTTGTAAATGTTTTCTCATCTCTCCATGGACTCTACCTTGTTTTGGATCAGATAAGAGGGTAGGCATTTTATTGTTCCTGTGTTTTCACAACTTCCATACTAGGAAGCCCTAGTCGATCTTTCTTTTGGTCTTGAATCGAAATATGGGCCAGGGAATGTGCGATCTGGGGGGATTCAGAGTCATGATGTTGAGTTAAACAGGCTGCCGAAAGGTATAGAACTGTGGAAGGGCCAGTGAGGATTCTCCTGCTTGCCTAATAAGTCCGTTTTTCATACAGTTTGTTCAGACTTGGGAAGATTTTAAGACCCCAAAAGATAGCGTCGGCTCTTTTCAGGAATCAGCCGTCAGATTGTCGCAGTCAGAGACAGTTCTGTCAAGCCAGCTAACTCGAGCCATATGAAAGCTGTAGCGGTTTACAGTAATTTTAGTTGTTCATCCAAACCGACAGCGTCTTTTGGCGATCTTCGATGCCCTTACCAGAGACTATATATGTTTCAGTACAGGTTTAAGCCTGGTGAAAAAGGGAGCCCCGTGAGTCGAGGTTGAGCTGAGTAGAGCGAATAACTTACGCCTACGGTAGTTGCGAATTCGCCTTATTTCGGTACGGTGATCCAAGTGGACTAGTTTCTGCTAATCCCCATTGTCCCATAACCAACAAACCAACGCTTGTGATAGACATAGTAATCAGTCGGACCCATAAGGTAGTGGGTAACTTTCACTTTCTACTACTGAGAAACCTCCAATACTCCATATGGCTAAGTCCAAAACACGCCGATGATCCTCAGGAAGAAGGAGTATGCATGTCCGTACGACTCAACGACTTAAGACGTGTGTCTATCAACCACCGTGATCTTTGGGAGCAGCTGTGACATCACTTCTTTCTTTCTTCAGCTAGTTACCGGGAGAGGCCTGAGATTTTGCATCCGCAAGGAGAGATAAGTCGCGTTTTTTGCGATCGCTTTGAACGAAAGTTGACCTTTTTTGCGATCGAATGTCGACTGGAGGTTCAGTAGATCCTTTTTTGCCGCTTGACTGGACATCGACTGGGAACAAAGTCAACAGTCGATCCGATGCACCTTTCTCTTGGAGGTCCAGTCAAACTTGGTTTCAAATTTTGAAAATTGAAACATGTGGACCCAGAAACGTACAACTTACACCTCAGGAAGCGCCAGTACTGCTGCAGTTTCAGAGACTGCCGAGGGAAGAGTTGTGGGGATGGGAGGGGACAAGTTGTTGTGATATGTTACTATCATGTTTTAGACCGTTTTTCGAAGGCTTGTTCTCGCTCCCATATCAAGCGACAAAAACGGTCAACTGGATGAACCCTGTCCCAATCGCCAGTCGATCTGTAAAAAACGCGACTATAGTCATCAAGAGTATTACCTGGAAGTAGATTTTTTACTCATGAACCTGAGGATCTAGTTTACTATGTCTGTCACACAAATGTTGATGGGGAGGCATAGGGGGATTAACGATACTTGGTTACTTGGAAGAGCTGAACTGAAATATGGCGACTTAGTGCGATAGCTTGGAAGGCAGATGAAGATAGCGGACTGACTCAGGACTCATTGGAGACACGAGGCTAATTGATGAGAATCTTTGCAAATTTGGGAGAGTAAGTGAGGAAATGTTTGGGAAAGTGTTTTAGGGAAAAGGTTAATAAGTTTGATTGGAGATAAATGCTTTCCAGTAATTCCAGTAATGAAAAATTTGGCCGAGGTTGTCCTGTTAGCAGCGAAAATATCAAATAGGATAATATCATATTTTCATGAAGCGTGTTTTTCCTGTCAGGCATTCTGTTTCTTAAATTGGCATTTACTTAAACCTGCATTTTGGTATGCACCGGTTGTGCGTCAGCTCCTTCGGTAGATAAACGCTTGAATGAAAGAATCCATTACTTGAATAAAATCCTTTCAGTTCAGTGAGAGTTTCGAAAATGCATCCAAACTTCCGCTCGAGTAGCGCCTCGTCTTGGCAATTCTAATTTCCAAGATGAAATAGCCATCGGGAATAATCGACAAGATCAAACAAGTCAATGAAGCGTGGAAACAAAGCGTTTGAGATGCAAAGATGGCGCTTTTGCATCAACTCGGACGCTAGAAAGAACAATGAAAATTGGACTCGAAATTAGATTACTCAGTGGACAGTTCGTCGTTGCATAGATCAAAAGGTCGGAGCAAAAGAGAAGGCCAGCCCACGGACTTGGTCGTCATGGAAACCTCGCTCATCTGGAGCCGTCAAGTTACAAAGGGGAAATGCAGAACTGAGCTCGTTTTCAAATTAGGTACAAAAAACTGGAGAGACTTTATTGATTGATACTGAATCTCATGACACTCCAGCTGCCGTTTCATGGAGGGAGGGAAAGACGATATTTTTATGGAAATCTTTGGAATGGAAGAATTGATGCTCATAAGTTAGTGATTGTTCATATGCGTCCCTGGAGGGCTACGTCGATACAAAATCTTGAGTTGGGCTTAGACATTTTTGTGTGTATTATAGGTGACAAGTTTTTTGCTTACTTTTGTCCATTTCATTTTCTTTCTCATTGCTTTACAATTATTACGACACTAGTACGTTATGTTTAGCCTACAGTTTAATCTATTCATAAGTCTTAATGACCTACCAGTTTTGGTGATAATAAGTAAATAAATACATGGAAAGCACCAACAAAAATCTTGCAGTATATGCTACTGGGATTAATTTTGTCGTTATTGAGATGAGATCATCCCTAATCTGAATTAATTGTATCCCAATAGAGATAAGATTATTCCCAGTAGCAAATACTGCATCCTTATTCGGACAAAATTTTTACAGTTAAGTTCTTTGTATCAACGAGTTCCTATATATTTGCTTATTCGCCAAAATTGTTCTGCGACAAATTTTCCCGATGTGAGGGATCAACCAACTGGCACATGGCGCGGTGGCGTGCGGTCTAGTTTTATTTTCGAAGTTTTTCGAAAATAGAACTATCAAGGCACAAATAAAACCTGATCCAATTTAATTTCTACTATCCCTAGATGTTCTCTTTGTATCCAGACACAACGTATCCCATCCCTTATCTTCTTTTCTTCTGCCACGACAACTTGAATATTTAATTTGTCTATAAATTCTGTAGCCTGTATGACACTGTCCTCAAACCGGATTCTTGGGGGGGGGGGGGGACACCTCGGACTTCAAGACGGATAAGCTGCACCTTTGACGAACCGGAAACCTGGAAGTGAGCCTAACCTTTTGCAGGCACTACTGAAGATAGTGCGATATTTATTTTAAATCAAGCAGAACCAAAAAAGAAAATAATATATACTAATAATACAATCTACGGAACATCATTGAAAATGTAAGCAGCATTTCCCGTTCACCAGTTCACGAAGCTTACCCGAAGAACCAGCAAATCCAAAAGCCGCACAGCAACACTGCAATACTTCTCATCCTACAGTGTCAATCATAATCAACTCGCTCTTTATTTGACAACATCCTTCTTTATTTCATACGCTTGTTTGTAAATAAACGACTAACTGCCCTGACAGCGCTTGAGGAACATCGCAATAACCAGTACTCTGCTTTAGACTTAGAATAAACTACCTGATATTTAGCAACTTGCTCCACATCGATACAAAATCCAACAATAATATTAGTGTCTGTCAATATCAGTAGTGAACTGCAGTAGCCTATATTTTTGAAACTTAAGTGGAGGGATACCTATGACTTCGCAAAAGTTGTCCGTCTGTAAGCACGATAACTCTTGAAGGGAAAGAGATATTTTGATGAAACTTGGTGGGAGGATCCTTTGGGTCAAAGTACAGGTCAAGTTCGAAGATCTGCGACTTCACAAAAGTTGTCCCCGTCTGTCAGCACGATAACTCTCGAAGGGAATGAGATGTTTTGATGAAACTTAGTGCGAGGATTCTTCGGGTCAAGAGTAAGGTCGAGTCTGTAGATGGGGTTTGTAGCCCTATATTTAGGGGTCGGGAGGTGGTTTCAAATTAAGGGATAATGCAAATGTTTTTTGAAAGCTATTGAGATAGTTTATTTAATGGTGGGGAGACATGCTGAATCCGAATATGAAAGTTATTTTCTTGCCGGACAAGTAGTTCACCCGGAATCCGGTGAAAACCGGACATAAAATTTTTCGACCAGTTTTCGGCTTTAGCAGTCCTCCCCCTTTATTCAGAAACTAGTATAGCTCTGCGCGTGGATGCCGTCATTCATTTGTTTATTCTGTGTGACGTCGGAGAGATCTAGTGTAATCGAATGTCGAATGGGGTTGATATATAATATTCAAACGAGGAATATCAAGCGAGGATTTGTTCAATGAGGATTCACTAGTAAAGTACAGGTCAAGCTGGTAGATGGGTCCTTTAGTCCTATCTTTAGAGGCAGAGGATGGGTTTGGAATTTACGATAAAAACATGTATGTTTTATAAGCTAATAAGATATTCATGTAAGGAGGTCCGCTGAATCCATATGTGAACTTAGGTTTCTTGCTGTACAAAAGGTTCATCACGAATTCGGCTGAAACTGGATATTTGGTTGAAGCTCAAAGTTGTTTCTGAAATCGATTAAAGATTCGGTATCGGGACAAGGAGAGATTCTGAATCCATTTTTTAACTTTATTTTACTCTAATATTATTCAAGGAATCTGATGAAGACTGAATGGCGAAGACATGACCCAACTGTTTGAATGAAATGTTAGACTTTTGGGATCCCATCGAAACCTTTGGTCTTGTTTTTCTTGCGATTAAATTTAAAATGTAGTGATAAATCATGATCTCTGAGGTACATGTAAACAAATTTCATCAGATATTGGCTAAGAATGAAGCAAGTCTACACTGTTCATGAGCTTGGGCTAGTTGGGCTGAATACAAAAGCTAGAAGCTGATATGGCACTTGCAAGGCTGGGTCAGAGGATGAAAGTAGGAATTTGCAAATTCTTGGGTTTCTTGTGATTATTTATAAGCAATACCCTTGAAATAAGGAGTGTGTGCTTTGCTTTGCTGTGAATTTGCTTTGTACTTTAAGGAATTCATTTGTAAGCAATACCCTTGAGGCAAAAATGATGGGCCCTTATGCATCATGAATATGTATGGGTTGGTCAAAAGTAATTTTCACTTTTTGTGATCCCAAAAGGTAAGTGGAGGGATACCTATGACATCGCAAAGTTGTCCGTCCGTCTGTAATTACGATAACTCTCGAAGGGAATGAGATATTTTGATGAAAGTGCCGTATGAGCTTCCAGCTCTTGCAATCAAGGAACCATTCTTACCTTCGTGATGCAAGTTAATTGGTGGAAATGGATCTCCTGGTTTTGCTTTCTTGGTTGGCATAATTTTATACGACATTGCTTCTTTACTTTAACGCAAACTATTCTGAATTGATCAAGAAACAAAAAGAATAATTCCTTTTGAAGCCGTTACCGTGGTTAATCCTATCCCTTATAATCTCGTAGTCCGCTGTCCCAGGAAGATTCTGGCCTCCCCTGTGGACAGTTTCGGCCGTCGGCATTGTAAACTAGGACGATATTAGCCTCCCCTGTGACCAGGGTCGTCACGACTGGATGGGGGAAGGTTGGGAGGCGGGGGCCCCAATGCTGTCGGCCAGTCGGTAAAAAATAGCCGAGTCGGCGCGAAGCGCCGCGATTTTTCGTCAAAACAGTTGATTTTTTTTTATGAAAACAGTTCGTTTTTCTGAAAATTGGTCGATTTTTCGTCAAAATAGTCGTTTTTTCTAATAACCAGTCGATTTTTATTAAAAATGTCATTTTTGTTGTTGAAAATAGTCGTTTTTTCTGCAGAAAAAGTCGGTAAAAATTAACAGCCAGTCGGTAAATCCCTCGTCCCCCTCCCCCAAACATTTTCTCTAGTAACGGCTCTGCCTGTGACCACTTTGAACTGTCGGCATTTTAGGCCGCCGGCATTTCGTGGTCGTGGGCATTTTGAGTCGTGGGCATTTTGAACCGTGGGCATTTTAATCGTGAGCATTCTGAGTGTGGGCATTGTGAGACTGGGCAAAAAGATCGTGATGATTTTGGTGTGATGATTATTTTTTACTGCTGCCTCTCTTTTATATGTACCATTTCGGCCGCCTTGAAAGTATTAAAATAAATATATGGGGTAAAAGAAATTGACGCGGAGAAGATCCTAACTGTTGCTGAAAAAGGCGGACCGGGGTAGGCAAGTGGCACGAAAAGGTTGGTTCTATGAACGTCTCTGATTCAGAGGAATGTCTTTTCCTCCCGAGATTCGAGGGGTATCCCCTGAGATGACAACCCTTTTTGGGATCCCAAAACGTAAGTGGAGGGACACCTATGACATCGCGAATGTTGTCCGTCTGTCTGTAAGCACGATAACTGTCGAAGGGAATGAGATATTTTGATGAACCATGGTGTGAGGACTCTTTGTGTCAAGAGAAAGATCTAATTCGTAGATGGGATCCGTAGCTCAAAATTTAGGGGTGGGGGAAGGGTTTCAATCTAAGGGGCGGGCAAATTTTTTATAAACAGCTAATGAGATACTCGATTTAAGAGTAAGAAGGCATGCTGAACACGAAGATGAAAATCATTTTCTCGCTGGACAAGTTTCGCCCGGAATCTGGCCAAAGCCGGAAAGTTTGTTAGAAGTAAAAGTTTTATATAATGTTGATTAAATGTTCGATTTAGGGGGAAGAAGACATGCTGAACGTTTATATGAGAATCATTTTCTTGTCCGACAAGTAGTTCGTCCGGAATCCATCCGAAACCGTAAATTTTGTTAAAAGTAAAAGTTTTATCTGAAGTTGACTAGATATTCGATATAGGGGTAAGGAGATACGCCGCATTAGTTTTAATGGCACTTTCCTTCGGCCAAGTGCCATATAGCGATCGCAATTTCTGTCCGTCAGTCGGTCGGTCGGTCTGTCTGTCCCGGTTTTGCTAGTTCGGGCACTTCCAGATAAACTAGGACGATGAAACTTGGCAGGTATATCAGGGACCGGACCAGATTAAATTAGAAATAGTC
This sequence comes from Branchinecta lynchi, assembly GCA_023053575.1. Lineage (NCBI taxonomy): Eukaryota > Metazoa > Arthropoda > Branchiopoda > Anostraca > Branchinectidae > Branchinecta > Branchinecta lynchi. The sequence continues at coordinate 8,306,400 of JAKZAP010000001.1, forward strand.
GCTTCTCCGATCCGACCATCTGCGGGGGAGTGGAGGGAGCGGAAATCCGAAAAAAATGACGAACAGGTTACCAGATCTTAATGAAACTTGATATTTGGAACGACCTCGTGTCTGAGATGTCCCATTTTAAAACCAGACCGGATCCGGTGGCATTGGGGGGAGTTGGAGGAGGAAATCGGAAATCTTGGAAAACGCTTAGAGTGGAGAGATCGGGATGAAACTTGGTGGAAAGAACAAGCACAAGTCCTAGATACATGATTGACATAACAGGAATGAATCTGCTCACTTTGAGGGTGTTGGGGGGGGGGGGGTCTGAGTTTCTAGTGATCCCGCGAGTTTGGTGCTTCCTGTTGTACTAGGACGATGAAAATTGGCTGGCATGTCAGGGACCCGTACATATTGACTTAAGAATAGGCGTTTCCACGATCCGACCATCTGAGAGGGGGGGGGGGTGGAGGGAGGGGGATCCGGGAAAATAAGAAATTTTAACTTACGAACGGGTGATCGGATCTCAATGAAACTTGACATATAGAAAGACCTCGTGTCTCAGACATCCCAGTTTAAATCCGGACCGGATCCGGTGACATTGGGGGGAGTTGGAGGTGGGAACCGGAAATCTTGGGAAACGCTTAGCGTGGAGAGATTGGGATAACTTGGTGGAAAGAACAATCACAAGCCCTAGATACGTGATTGACATAACCGGACCGGATCCGTTCACAGTGGGGGAGTTGGGGGGGGGGGGCAAATTTCTAGTGATCCCGCGAGTTCGATACTTCCTGGTGTGCTAGGACGATGAAATTTGGCAGGCGCGTAAGGGACCCGAACAGGTTGACTTGAGAATACTCGTTTCCTCAATCCGACTATCTGGGGGGAGGGGGGCGAGTCCGGAAAGTGAGGTATTTTTAACTTGCGAACAGGTGATCTGATCTTAATGAAACTTATTAGAAAAACCTCATGTCTCAGACGCCCCATTTTAAATCCAGACCGGATCCGGTGATATTGGGGGTAGTTGGAGGGGGAACCGGAAATCTTGGGAAACGCTTAAAGTGGAGGGTGCGAGATGAAACTTGGTAGGAAGAACAAGCACAAGTCCTAAATACGTGAATGACATAACAGGAACGGATCCGGTCACTGTGGGGGAGTTGGGGGGGGGGTCCGAGTTTCTAGTGATCCCACGAGTTCGGTACTTCCTAATGTGCTACGACGATGAAACTTGGCAGGCTTGTCAGGTGCCCGAACTGACTGACTTGAGAATGTCGTTTCCCCGATTCGACCATCGTGGGGGATTGTAGGGATGGGAAATCCGGAATCTAGTGGCAAGCTCCGCTATTGAACGAGTTATCGGATTTAAATGAAACTTGATGTTTACAAAGACCTGGTGCCTCAGATGCCCCATTTTAAATCCGGACCGAATCCGGTGACATTGGGAGGAGTTTGAGGGGGGGGGGGGCGACATCTTTGGAAACGCTTCGAGTGGAGGGTCGGATGAAACTTGGTGGGAAGAACAAGCACAAGTTCTAGGTACGTCATTGACACAACAGGACGGGATTCTGTCACCGTGGGGGAGTTGGGGAGTGGGGATTCTGGATTTCTAGTAAGCAGGCGAGTTCGGTACTACCTAATGTAATAGTACGATGAAACTTGGTAGGCGTGTCATGGACCCGAATAGATTGACTTGAGAATAGTCGTTTCCTCGATCCGACCATCGTGGGAGGAGTGGAGGAATTGGGAATACGCAATCTAGTGGCATGAATCAGGATTCCCCGGATAACTTTCCAACGGGTGATCGGATCTTAATGAAACTTGATATTTGGAAAGACGCAACGTCTCAGACGACCCAGTTCAAATCCAGATCGGATCCGGTGACTTTGGTGGAAGCCTGAGGGGTGAACCGGAATTCTTGGGAAACGCTTAGAGCGGAGGGATCGGGATGAAACTTGGTGGGAAGAACAAGCGCAACTTCTAGCCACATCGTCGACATAACCGCACAAGATTCGGACACTGGGGGAGTTGGGGAGGGGGGCTTAATTCTGGCGATCCCGCAAGTTTGGAACTTCCTGATATTCTAGAACGAAACTTGGAAGACCTATCAAGGACCCGAACAGACTGACTTGATAGCCGTGGTTTCCCGCATCCGACCATTATGGGGGTTTTGAAAAGCTTTTGACATGCGTAACAAGACCAAAGGTTTCGATGGGATCCCAAAAATCTAATATTTGATCCAGACAATTGCGAACGAACTACCATACTTGTCCAGAAAGAAAAGTTCAGAAACGAATTCAACGTATCTCCTTATCCGTATAAAGAACATCTAATCAACTTCAAGTAAAACTTTAACTTATAAAAAAAAATCCGAGTTTCAACCAGATTCCAAACGAACTATATGTCCAGGTAATAAAAAGATTATCATATACAGATTCAGCGTGTCTTCTTACCCCTAATTCTGCTATCTAATCAACTTCAAATACAAATTTTGCTTTTAACAAATCTTCCGGTTTGGCCTGATTCCGGCCGAACTACGTGCCCGGCGAGAAAATGGTTTTCACCACCGTGTTCAGCATGTCTTCTTATCCCTAAATCGAACACCTAATCAACTTCAAATAAAACTTTTACTTTTAACAGACTTTCCGTTTTTTTCCGGATTCCGGGCTAACTACTTGTCCGGCGAACAAATGTGGTTCACCATCATGTTCAGCATGTCTTCTTATCCCTAAATTGAACATCTAATCAACTTCAAATATAACTTTTACTTTTAACAAACTTTCCGTTTTGGCCGGAATCCGGGCGAACTACTTGTCCCATGACAAAATGGTTTTCACCGTCATGTTCAGAATGTCTTTTTACCTCATAATCGACTATCACATTGTATGTTTAAAAATATTTCATTTGCCCCTTAAATTAAACCGCCTCCCCACCCCTAAATGTAGGGCTACAGAGCCCATCTACGAACTTGACCTTACTCTTGATCCAAAAAATCCTCACACCAAGTTTCATCAAAATATCTCAATCCCTTCGAGAGTTATAGTGCGTACAGACGGACGGACAGACGGACAACTTTTGTGATGTCATAGGTATCCCTCCACTTACGTTTTGGGATCCCAAAAACCAATCGGATGGAGAAAATAAGATGCAAGTTGGACAGTGCCGAGTTTATGCGACCTTGATTTGTTATTTTGCGTCCGGGCAGGATCCGGCCAAGATGGGGGGGGAGGGGGGAGAGGGTCTCGGATATTTGCATATAGGCTCTGCTCCGATTCCAGTCAAACTTGAAGGACGGGAAGAGGATAAGTCAGAGATGCGGCATTTATGTTTTCGAGTCGTATTCGCCACGGTGGGAGGGGTTGGAAGGGGAGTCCCTGAAATTTTGTGGCTCAAAAAAGGGTCAAACAATTCGAGTGACTTGAATGAAACTTGGAAGGTACAGAGATCATATGCCTTAGATGACATATTTTAAGGACCAGAATCGGCCGCGGTATATGGCGAGTTGGACGGGGGTACCGGAAATCTTGGGCACGTCTCGCACATAGCGAGTGGATTTCTTGGGTTGAAACTTGGAAGGTTGGCGATGGCTTGGAGGTGATGTCGGAAATTTTCTGACTTGAGGGAAACTAGATATCCTAATTCTAGGTCCGAACAGTATTTTTGGATGGCGGGCTGTTTTGTGAAGTTCTCTTCTACTTTCTTGTACCACCTACTCGTAACAAGTGCCATATGAGCTCGTAGCTCTTGTTGAGTTTTATTTTTTGCCAGACTAGTAGTTCGCCTGGAACCCGGTCGACACCGGCGGTTTGGCAGAAGTATAAGGCAGGAATCAGTTTCGTCAAAGTAGACATGACATATAGCCTAGGGGTAAATACACACATGGTGAATCCATATCTGAGCTTGACCTTCTTCTGTTTCTGTAAAAATTCCAAGTAGTCTGGCGAAGACAGGATATCTACAAGACCAACTTGTCTGGATCAGATATTAAATTGTTGGGATCTTATCGAAACCTTTGGTCTTGTTTCTTCCTGCGTTCTCTTGCAAGTTTGTTGGTGATTTTCGTTAGCATAAAGTCGTACTATTTGCAGAGGCATGGCTGCTGGATTGTCTGCTGGCTGAGATACAGAAAGGTGACCTCATGATTCACAGGAAATCGATAAACAGCAGTGGGAGGTAAGCAGACAAATTTTTATATATACCAAATAACTCAACACGGATAAGCAAGGTAGAATATCTTTAAAGTTTAACTGAACAGGCAACTTATTTTTACATCTTAGATTCAAATACATTGAATTATTACAACACCTATTGGGGATTTTCATTCTGTCCACAGTAGTCTTCAGTAGGGACGTTGGGAATGTGGACGCTTTCCCATGGTGAATCCGTCCACAATTCGCCCGCGAAAATCACTATCACTAGCTAGCACTAGTTTTTGGCACTGCAGACTGCAGACACTTCTTTGTTTATTTGATACACAATTTATTTACTCGTTTGCTGCTGGTATTGTTGCCAAATGTTCCAGGCACCATAGAGATATCACAAAAACGGGAAGAGCGGCAAGCACAATGGGATAATCGATTATTTGGAAATATCAGAAAAACAAACTAACGCTTTTTCATCGGGTTTTCAAGATTATTTAAGCGAACAAGTGATGGGTAACTAGACTGTCATATCCTAGCCCTTTTCGGTTAAACTTTAACAATATTTCGGCCCTTCCTCCTCAGAATGTACGTGAAAGAAACGAACCTGTAATAACCAATAGGCCCTATAGATGATTCCCAGTCAGCTTGTATTTGGACACATCTTTTTCATATCTGCAGCAACTTATAGATACGTTTAAGCAAATTGTTCCACCCTACTTACCGTGGCTACTAGGCATGAAGTCACGGGTTCTGGCTTCTTGGCGTCACGGCTGGAACGCATTTTTCTATTTTTGACAAAATATTGCGCCAGGAGCTAGGCCAATCACATCACAGAGACTCGTAGTTACCACGCTTACAACGCTCCTGAGAGTGGTAAGCAAATAGTTATTATTAGTTACTATTTCGAGAAGGTTGGAACGGTCAGTGTAGTAACTTTTCACGAGATTGGAACGAAAATAGTAACTAATAGTTACTATTGTTAGAAGGCTGGAGCACCGTCAAGGAGAAAATCCATCCCTCCTTCACCCAGTGCAATCCTGCTGTGGAGCTCAGTGTTGCAAGATGGTGCGCATTTGGGCGGTTTTTTGAGGCGGATGCGCTTTGGATTTTTCAGGTGTGTGCATTGCGCCATTTTTGCCCTTTGCCCTAAATCTCAGCGCAAATTTGGCATTTTTTTGCTATCCATATATCTTAAAAGAGTAAAACCATATATGGATTAGTAACTGCCACTTATTCATATAATATTCAGGGCTCGAGGGTTGCGGGGATTCCAAATCCTTATCGAATGTCAATAAAATTTAATTCGAGAACACCTTGTAATGGGCATACGGGCTTGGTAGGTGATGTCCTTCTCTGCTGCTTCGTATCTCGTCCGTCGTTTAAGAGAGCAGAATTTGCTGCTAAGCAGTTTGCACTTTGGAAATGTGGATTTTCGAAATAAATTATAGCTTATCGTTACTATATTTCTCTTCTCACTAAAGGCAAGACCTGATTAACTTTTCTCTTGTTTTGCTCATAGCAGAAGCAGAGGCGTGTCTACCCAAAATGGATGGGGGGGGGTCAAGGAAGAGAATCTTTTAGCTCATTAGCATTCAATTCACTAACTAGCCTCATACTAAGCACTATAGATGTTATCTCGGATGGTATATGAGCTACTGGGTAAACACTAGCTCCCCCCAACCAAAAGCGAGGGATCGAACCACGGACCTCTGAGTCGTTAAGCCAGTTTTCTACCACTGCGCCAAGACTTCATGTAATCGGGAGCGAATGCGGGATTAGATATGGTTTATTAAAGTAAGACCATGTGGTCAAAACGAATGTGGTTAAACTAAACAAATCTACTGCAACGCTTCCACATAAGGTAGGACAAAGAAACTTGGCCTGAATATCAGGGAACCGACCACATAAACTTGGAAATAATCACTTTCCAGATCCGATCATAGTGGAGGGATGGGAAATCCGCAAACTATTTAAATGCATAATTTTGGAAAGGGTAATCGAACATGCGTTGAATCCGGTAATGCGAACATGCGTTGAATCCTCTGGTTCAACTTCGAGGAAGGAAACAGACCTGTAATAAATAACTGAAGCTTCTACCGACTATAAATATCTTATTAAAGTAAATTATCTTTAAATACCACTATAATGAAAAAACTAGTCCTGAGAGTTAATTTTTTGTCACCGACGCTGTTTGACCGACAACCTTTGATTGACTTCGGTTTTGGAAACCGATGACAGGAAAGGTTTTTTTCTGCATTTTGATCAACTTCGGTTTTTTTATTAATAAGGGGCTGAAAACTTAAATATTATTTTATTAATGACCTCGTTCTACGTTTCTATTATGAGTACTTGCCTGTATCTATTACTTTGAATAATCACTGCACGGAAAAACTAGTGCTGAGATTTAATTTTTGACACGGCTGCTGTTTTTGCTGCACGATTGGGGCGACGGCAGGAAATATTTTTTTTCTGCATTTTGATCGACTTCGGTTTTGTTGTTAATAAGGGACTGAGGCTTAAATTTTCTTCCCTTAATAACCCCGTTCCACGTTTCCGGTAGGGAGTACTCGCCTGTATCTCGGTTAATGCCTGCTCGGTTTTTCTTTATCTCAACGGCTTCTCGAATGGTTTGATGGAGTCCGGTGCACGTTGCAAGAATTTGGGCTTTTTCAAAATATACTGAATGGGATGGGTTTTCGAAAATATGTTCTGCAAGTGCAGATTTGAAAGTACAGTTATGACGGTGTCCGTTGGAGAGGGCGTGGTCAATTTCTTGCTCATGCTCTGCAAGTCGTTTTCCGAAAGTTCTCTCTGTCCTTCCTACGTAACGCTCACAAGGTATTGAATAAATGCCTCTTTGGTACTGATTTGGGACTTTATCTTTTCCGGAGTTTAGGTAGGACAGCAAAGTATTTTGGGGGTCTGTGAAAGACTTGGATGTTGTATTTTTTCAAACTTTTGGACAATTTTTCGGTTACTCCGTGGACGTACGGAAGGTAAACGCGGGCATTTTTTTCTTCTGCCTCACCATTACTAGTAGAACTTACAGGATCTTTGGGGGATGAATGCAGCTTCAGTCGTCTTCTGATGATCTGTTCAACTAGTTGAACGGGGTATTTGTTTCCAAACAGGACGTCCCGAATGTGGCTAAGTTCGTCATCTAGGAGATTTTTGTCGCAAATTTTGATGGCTCGGTCGACTAGTGAGATAACTACTCCGCGTTTCACATATTCTGGCTGGTAAGAATCATATGGAAGGTATCGATCGTTGTGGGTGGGTTTTCTCTAGACTGAGCAGACAAAACTTCCTTCACTGTTAGCAATCAAAACATCTAGCTTCTGTGCATCATTTTCAAATTCAAGGAACTGGATAGTCTGTTGAATTGAGTTTAAAGTGTCTACGAAACTCACAATGTCTGTTTTTTGGCCTTCCCATGCTGTGAAACCATCATCGACATAACGTTTGTAGAAACTTGGAACCATCGGCGCGATACTGAAAGCGATTTCTTCAATTTTCCTCAGCGTTAATTCGGCGAGTCCCTGCGAAATAGAGCTCCCCATCGCTGCTCCTTCATGCTGCCAGTAGAATTGCCCCATGTAGATGAAATATGTTGATTCCCAAACAAGTTTAAAACAATCTAGTATTTGGCTTACAGTTAGGGGGGTTTTGTCGGACCAGAGGACCAGAGGGCGCAAAATCTCTAAGCGCGTACATGCTATGTAAGCAAACGGTCACTCTGCTAGCAAAGGACGAATCCCTGTGAAAGACATTGAAAAGGGGACCTTAAGCTCCTAGTAGTTTAAGTTTCTTTGCCGTTCCAGAGTTCATATTCTGGGGACTCTTGAAGTTCAGTCAGAAACTCCCTTAAACTTCTTAAAGGGGTAGACTTTTAAATTATCCAAATTGTAAGAACGAAACCCCGGAAAAAGTTTGTGGGACCTAGCAGCGCATAACAGCTCGATATTTAGCCAACGGGACCTAATTTGAAATGGAAGTTTTATAAGTTTCTTTCTCTGAGACGAGCAACTGCAAGATGAGATTCAGGATGCAGTGGGCTGAGCGAGGAATCAAATTATCCTTTGGGCGGTAGAAATAAAAGACTTCGGGCAAAAAGAGTGGGTCTCGCGGGAAATTGTAAATTTTTAAGGATTTTGTATCACTTTCGGTTTCGCGCGGTATTAGTAAGGGATCATGATCGAGTCGGGCCTTGCACCATTTACGGCATTGGTTCTACACATTCCAGTAAGACGCGGTTTGCGGTATATTGGTCCCCAGTAATCACACCGTCTTTCTACTTCTACAAAAAATCTGCTAGGATGTGTTTAATTATATGTCTTTAGTTTAGCAGAAAGAATACAAGGACCTACCTGACGAGGAGGGAAATAGTACAAGCCTCTCTTTTCCGATCGTTAAAGCACTACTCTTACAAGAAAAAATCTTGTCACTATGGAATGGATCAGAAATAGAGTTTTTGAAAATACGATTGCTCTCCGTGTGAAATTAGCGATTTCCTTGTTAACACTTGCCCAATCTATCCAGCATTCCTACTCTCCGACGCGTCGGCTAGCCGCAAAACATTTGAAAACTGAACGGCACGTGGTTAGTATGTTGGAAAACAAAGCAGAACCGAAGAAGTCAAGAGCAGAAGTTAGATTTGATGGTCTACCATGTCTTCCAAGATGAAAGAAAAAACTGTCAAGCTTCTTATATCCTTATTTGTGAAGGAGTTGTCGGCGGACGATGAAAATTCCGACGAAGTTTGCATTGCGTGACAGGCAAAACTCGGCAGGACCGAAACGGCGCTAAAAATTCGCTTGCACAAAACCAAACAATGGAGAAAGGTGGGGATTTTAGAAGCTCATAATTCCATAAGAGACCTAGGTATATTATAAAAGGCAGAATAAGCGAGAGGGGTCCTTAAAGTACCCCTCGTACCCATAATGTCAAGAAACCTACTTCCGAATTGCATTCATTAATTCTTAAAGGACACCTGAACAATGAAACCATACTTGAACACACCATGGAGAATGCATTTACAGACATGGCCACGGAGAGCATTCTTCTCCTGAGCGTGACGTTTTCAAAATAGGGATGTTTGTTGCTGGAGGTTTGCACATGCGGACTCCAAGACAAAAAGCGCAATTCATTCAAATCTTGCACAGCGCTGGCCGGATCGTATTGGAATTTCTTCTAGATATACGATTTGCTTAAATGGTTAAAAAATATCCCAGAAGAAAGGTGAATTGGAGACACTTGTTCATTTCTAAAATTGTTCGGGACTCAAATAAGGACAGATGCAAAATGGAGCAAAAATCATAGCTTGGAAACACTCTTTCGTATTTGGATTAGGTATTCTGCAGGCAATGTTAACGGAAGTCATACAGATAGGGGTGATACTTGGTACTCTTCATTCAGGTGTCTTTTAAACCTGGAGACCCAAATTTTATATGTTACTTTCTAAACCCTCTAACGACACGGCACTAATCTTTGCACTTGCCACGATTGACCATTATCCATGCGCATTATGATCTCGACGATTATTTGCGTATCTACTGATGCGTAAAACCGGTTATCTTCGCCGAGTTTCGCTAGAAGCCAATGGGCCTGAAAAGGCTTAACACAGCCCAAGCCGTGGATAAATTGCTAACAGCAGAGCCTAGTTTTAAAGGGTTCAAATAGTTTTAAATATTGAAAAAGTAAATAGTGCGAGTTGTGCTTTAACTTATATACTGTACTACCTCTGTGTGATATATGCTGGTAGTAATGTGAGGCGGGGGCTAACATACTAATCCACCTAGAGTGCTGAACTGGTTATAAACGGAAAATCTCTACCCTTTCTACGACCCAACCGAACAGCAAAAACAGCAGCCGTGTCCGGAACGAAATCACAGCACCAGCTTTATTTAACTCCAACCAATTTCCAGAGAAGAAGTTAATAAAATCATATATTTAATGAAGAATCTTTAATTGTTTTTCCACAAGTTCATTTTCCAGCTTGAGCGGCTTGAGCCTGAAGAGGACCCTTGCCAAGAAGGGCCGAAATATAGCTCTAATAAAATGTAGCTGACTTGTCAGTTCTGCACCGTCAAATATGATTCGCAGTCAGCTTTGGCCGAAGGACCATCTATCACCACAGTACGGAAGTTCAAATCGCCCACACATGCCGCCAACAAGTATCCATCTTAGCTGGAAAGAAGAAGAGACAGGTGACCCCAAAACCATAATGCAGAAGAATCTCTACCCTTTCGACGACCCAATTGAACAGCAAAAACAGGAGCCGTGTCCATAATGAAATCACAGCACCAGCTTTATTTAACTCCTACTAATTTTCAGAGAAGAAGTTCATAAAATCATATATTTAATGAAGAATCTTTATCTTTTTTTCCACAAGTTCATTTTCCAGGTTGAGCGGCTTGAGCCTGAAGAGGACCATTGCCAATCATTGCCGAAATATAGCTCTAATAAAATGTAGCTGACTTATCCGTTCTCCACCGTCAAATATAACGCAGATCCTTTGGAAAAGTCCAGTAGGCTAAACTACGACGACTCAGGTTAAAGCAGAGGAAGGGTCAGATGGTTTGCCCCCAACTACGCACTCCCGGCTCAGTTCTGCAACGTCGTCATCGACACGTCCTCTCTTTAAAAACGTTCCAATAACGGAACGTCCCCATGAAAGATGTCCCCGAGCATTGATTTTGTAGTCGTTTTGGTTTTGTCCCGTTTTTTATGGATCCCAAAACGTAAGTTGAGGGATACCTGTGACTTCGTAAAAGTTGTCCGTCCGTCTGTCAGCACGATAAGAGAATGAGATATTTTGATGAAACTTAATGTAAGGATTCTTTGGGTCAAGGAACAGGTCGAGTTCGTAGATGGGCTCTTGTAGCCCTACATTTAGGGGAGGGGGTTCAAATTAAAGGACAAACAAAATATTTTTTGACAGCTAATGATATAGTCAGTTTAGGGGTCAGAAGGCATGCTGAACACGTATATGAAAATGATTTTCTCGCCGGACAAGTAGTTCACTCGGAATCCGACCGAACCGGATTTTTTTTTAAAAGTTAACGTTTTATTTGAATTTGACTAGATGTTCGATTTAGTAGTAAGGAGGTATGATTAATTTGTTTATGAAAATTATTTTCTCGCCAGGACGAATAGTTCGCCGGAATCCGGCCGAAACCTAAAAATTTGTTGAAAGTTAAAAGTTTTATATGAAGTTGGTTAGAGGTTCCATTTACGGGTAAGGAGATATGTTGAATTCGTTTTTAGCTTTAATTTTGGCCGAGCAAGTAGTTTGCCCAGAATCCGAGCAAAACCGGAAATTTGGCAGAAGTAAGGAGGGAAGTTTTGATCAATTCCGTCATAGAAGATAAACGTACATAATACGTAAACGTACATGCTGAATCCATATCTGAACTTACTAATCTCAGATGATCACCATTGACCTTAATCTGTTTCTAAATTTTAATAGCAAAAATGTTCAATGAGTCTGGCCAAGACCGGATATCTAATTGTCTACTATACCGAATTGCCTGGATCGAATATTAGGATTTTGGGATCCCATGGAAACCTTTGGTCTTTTTTTCCCAGTCCACCAGTTTCAGCCTTTTGATAGAAAGTGAAAAGAGACTAACCTCTGCTGTTTTTTACGGAAAGTGTGGACCTCAGACCGCTGAATTGATGAACATGATTAAATTTGGGGATATGAGATTTAATGAATATGACATTAAATTTGGGGAAGGTATCACATTTGTGGAGAAAGGATATCACATCTTAAACTTTGTATAACCATATTTGCTGGAGGCAACTTAAGCTAACCTGAGAAACAATCTTTTTCCGAAGCAGAGGGTTGCTTCTTTAGTGAAGATAGAAGAGCAATGATGAGACATTGCGGGGCGTAATAGAAGAATCGGTGGATAATGGAAATGAAATGTCCAGAGGAGGAAACAGCGGGGTACAAGGGGCTTGTCTTCGGAAGGTTTATGATTATCCTAGAGCTTATATAAAGACATATCTTTTGTATCTGATCTTGGATTCTCGAAGGAAACAATGGGGAAGTCAACCAGGAAAGTGGATTCTTTTATGTGTTTGCTCCCGTATTTCCGACAGGTGATTAAGTCTTCAAATGTGCTGTTCCATTTTATCATTCTAACGGATCTAGTTAAGGATCTTGGGGTTATAGGGGGTCTTATGAATTTCCGTTGTCGGGACTCGCCTGTTCTTAGGAAGGCGTGTCACGAAGAACTGTCGTGAACCTCCAAATAACAACAGCTGACGCTTTTAACCTCGTGCCCAGAATCTCACCAGAGCAGAAAATGGTCCAGTTAACGCATTTTCAACTCTGCATGCTTGCTCCGATTGGAATTTGGTTGGAAGGTTTCTAGGTGGCTCCTGTTCTTCCGTTGTAACCGGAATTAAGGTGGCGCTTTTGACCTTCCGCCCGGAATACTGCCTGACCCGAATGGCGTGGTACATTTTCAGCTATAAAATGTACATACATGTCTGTATATCGGCCTATTTATTTTGCGACTGTCTAAGTCGTTGATAGCTGAATGGCTTGACATTAGAACTAAGATGAGTGTGGTACCCGAGGCGCTTGACAAGACGACGGAACCAAAGCAAATGAAAGGAAAAGAAGAAGAAACAAAAGAAAATAAAAACAGACAATAGACATGAATGCTTGTACGACGAATTGAGTAAATCTACTCCTCGATTTTTGGCCGAATTTGTCAACTTTCTCGGAATGAATGAATGTATGAATATATTTCCATAAAGTTCAGAGGACCAAGACCAAAGGTTTCGATGGGATCCCAAAAATTTAATATTTGATCCAGACAATCGGGTCTTATAGAGGTCCAGTCTTTGCCAGACTCCTTGAGCCGAATTTGTCAACTTGCTCGGAATGAATGAATGGATGAATTTATTTCCATAAAGTTCGGAGGACCAAGACCAAAGGTTTCGATGGGATCCCAAAAATTTAATATTTGATGCAGACAATCGGGTCTTATAGAGGTCCAGTCTTTGCCAGACTCCTTGAGCACTTTACTGATAAACTTTTGAAACAGAGTAAGGCAAATGGTAATAATCTGAGAAGACCAACTTCAAATATGGATTCAGCATGTGTGTTTACCCCTATACCCAGTGTCATATCTACTTTGACGAAAGTTCCTGCCTTACTTCTGCCAAATTTCCGGTTTCATCCGGATTCCGGTCGAACTACTTGTCTTGTAGTAGTAGTAGTAGTATTTAATTACAACAAACATAGATAAAAATCACGGACCAGTGCACATGCCTGGTGGCATACTTTAGCACTGACAATGTTGCACAACGGAAATAAAATAAAAAGCCTATATATAATTTATATAATTTATAAAATAAATTATTTATAAAATAAATAATTTTTAAAATAAAAAATTAAAGTTCAAAAACTGATTCATCGTATCTCCTTACCCCTAAATTGAACCTCTATTATCTTCAGATAAAACTTCAACTTTTAAGAAATTTTCCGATTTCAGCCGGATTTGTGGCGAACTGTGTTCAGGTAGAAAATGACGAATTTACCATGTCTTCTTGCCCATGAATCGAACACCTAATGAAATTCATATAAAACTTTTACTTTTGACAAATTTTCCGGTTTTGGCCGGATTCCGGGCGATCTACTTGTCCGCCGAGAAAATAATTTTTCATATTCGGATTCATCATGTTTTCCTATCCTTAAATCGAACCTCTAATCAACATCAGATACAACTTTTGCTTTTAACAAATTTTCTGGTTTGGCCCGATTCCGGGTGAACTAGTTGTCCGGCTAGAAAGTATTTTTCACCATCGTGTTCAGCATGTCTCTTCTTACCCTTACATCAAACATTTAATAAACTTCAAATGAACCTTTTACTTTTAACCAACTTTCCGGTTTTTGTCGAATTCCGGACGAACTACTTGTCCGACGAGAAAATGATGTTTCACCATCGTGTTCAGCATGTCTTCTTACCCCTTAATCGAACATCTAACCAACTACAAATAAAACATTTACTTTTAACAAACTTTCCGGTTTTGGCCGGATTCCGTGCGAACTAGTTGTCCGATGACAAAAGGGTTTTGACCACCGTGTTCAGCATGTCTTCTTACCTCTTAATCGACTATCACATTATCTGTTTAAAAATTTTCATTTGCCCCTTAATTTAAATCCCGTCCCCCACCCCTAAATGTAGGGCTACAGAGCCCATCTACGAACTTGACCTTACTCTTGACCCAGAGAGTCCTCACACCAGGTTTCATCAAAATATCTCATTCCTTCGGGAGTTATAGCGAGCACAGACGGACAACTATGGCGATGTCATATGCATCCCTCCACTTACGTTTTGGGATCCAAAAAATGTTTTGTTAGATCCATAGTCAAACTATGATTGGACAAACTATGGTGGACGTTGCAAGTGCTAGAATGCTTATTATATAACTCCTTTAAACAGTAATAACATTGTGGGAGAAATCTTGGTCACTTGTTCAGAACTTCGACGAACGCTGGCAAAGAGCTCTTTCTGTAACCTTCGGTTCTTGTACTGACAGGGTTCAGATCCAGAACTTTGTGTGCTTTACCTCGAGGTAATCAAGGTTTTGGCGGGCAATATGGGGCTGTAAATAGCTGCTCAAAACTTGGGTGGGAATGCAGATTGTTCCCGAAACTGGTACAAAGAGTAACACGTCGGGCTGTTAAGATTGGGAAGCGGAATTCATTGAGGAGGAGGATATAATGCACTTTGCCCTGGCAGTAGATAATTCTCAAGGCTCTCTTCTGAATAGTTTCAAGCCTATCAGACGGGTCTACCGTCAAGCCAAACCGAAGAAGCATACTCAAGTAGTGAACCGATGAAAGCAATGCAAAGCGGAGAACATGTGATTTTAGGCACGAAATTTAGACGCGCTAGCCTGTTTAACAAGACCAAAGGTGTCGATGGGATCCCACAAATCTAATATTTGATTCAGACAATTGGGTCTTGTCTTCGCCAGGCTAATCATCAGAGAAAACCAAGTTCAGATATACTTCTATAAGCCATATCTATTTTGACGATACTGACCAAGACTTCCTGCTTTACTTCTGGCAAGTTTCCGGTTTCGCCCGAATTCCGAGCGAACTACTAGTCCAGAAAAAAAGAAAATTTAGAAACGAATTCAGCGTATCTCCTTGTCCCTATAAAGAACATCTAATCAAAACTTTAAATAAAACTTTGACTTAACAAAGAATTCCGGTTACAACCGGATTCCGGACTAAGTATATGTGCAGGTAAAAACGATTGTCACATACATACTCAGCCTCTCTTCTTACCCCTCAATCCGTCATCTAATCAAACTTTTGTTTTTAACAAATTTTCCGGTTTCGGCCGGATTCCGGGCGGACTAGTTGTTCGGCAAGAAAATGGTTTACACCATCGTGTTCAGCATGTCCTTTTACCCCTCACCCGAAAATTTAATCAACTTCAGATGAAACTTTTACTTTTAACTAAGTTTCCGGTTTTTGCCGGATTCCGGACGAACTACTAGTCCGGCAAGAAAATAATTTTCATTATCGTGCTCAGAATGCCTTCTTACACCAAATTCGACTATCATATTAGCTGTTTAAAAATATATTGTTTGTCCCTTCATTTGACCCCCCTCCCCCACCCCCAAATGTAGGGCTACAGAGCCCATCTACGAACTTGACCTTATGAATCCTCACACCAAGTCTCATCAAAATATCTCATTCCCTTCGAGAGTTATCGTGCTTACAGACATACGGACAGACGGACATTTTTGCGATGTCATAGGTATCCCTCCACTTACGTTTTGGGATGAACAAATATGAGCCTCCCACTTCAAATCATTCATCAGTGTGATCCCAAAAATTTAGTCTTTGTTGTAACTATTTCGTTTAGTACTGGAGTAGTGAACTATGGCCTTGATTTAAGAAAACTTACGGTCATAATATTAGAGTTCTGGGAATTAACCTTCATTTTTGAGTGGGTTCGGCAGCAACATCTTCAAGTATTTCCCTTGCACCACTCTTTATATTTCTTCTGCACCTTCAAACAATGACATGTCTTCCAGAAACTTCCAACGATGGGCTGATTCCCTAGCAAGGGTGTTCATCATTACCAAAAGAGGACGTAAGAGCGTTTCCTGTGGGAATCCCCAAGAAATAGGGAGTGTGTGTGAATAAACGTTTTTTTATACAAAAAAAGTAGACTTCCATTTGACAAAACTTTTGACTAGAAAAGGTGGGACTTTGAAATTCATTTAACAATTTTTTCAACCAAAACATATGACTAAGAAGATCAAACACCTTTTGAAGGTCAACTAAAATGAGACTGAGCCATGTGCCAGCCTCGTCAGGTTGTTAATATGCAGTATCTCATGCTCCCAGATTGATTTTCATCTACTAATTGTACCGCGTTCTTCGAAACTGTGCTAACTACATTTTCATAATTTGTGGGCCCAGTTTTGTGTACCATCTTCATGAAGAAAGTAGGAACTCAGAAAGTTAAAACTAATCTACCTGTTAGATTGTGTGGTCATTTAACACTTAGCAGAATTTAACAGAATACCAAATCAGCCATGTTCTTTCCAATGGTATAGTTAACTCAGTTAACAAATTTCAGTTAGCACAGTTTTGAAGAACACTGTACAATTCAAGGATAATTTTGTTAAGCCAATCAGCTCTCATAAGCTTAATAAGCTCTCATACAGTGTGGAAAAGAGTATAGGTTGGCCTCTTTCTTCTGAATAGGTGTGACATATCCTTTTTTCCTGCAATCAGTGAAGGAACCGCTTTTGGTTATCGTATTGAAAATACTTGACAAGGGTTTTGATAGTTTATCTGGAAATGCTTGTACCAAATCAATCGGAATGTCAAGGGGGCATATTGTAGTTCTTTTTAGTTTATGTATTTTCCCATATGTTTGAAACAGGCTAGTAAGATTGCTAAATCTGTCAAACTAAAATGAGCCTAAATTTTATGTTGGTGTAAAGATTGATAATCAGTTATCCATCCCTTCATTTGTAGCCTGGTACTTGAAAAAAGTCTGCTACTGAAAAGACATCAAAAAGATTAATAAGCTTCACAAATTCAAACGAGCTCTCCTAGACCGACTAATGGGTTTTTTAATTTTGTGGATAATGAAAATCAAAGCGACTCGACTGGAAGAGGCTTAATAAGCCCTTGGAAAAAATGCTCATTTAAATTCCAAGAAAAAAGAGGCAGAATAAACACCTGAAGTATCTTGAAGACCCTTGGATGAAATTAGCTTTTCTTTCTTTTATCGTACTTGATTGACGTGATTCTTCTATTTAATTATAATCGGTACTAATTATTTGTCGGAAGATGGAACTTCTACAATGGACTTTAATCGTGAAAATGAAGCAGAAAGGTTGCGAACTCAAATCCCGCTCGATAAGTATTTTTAAATACTCCTTGAACCCAAGCTGACTGGAAAACATGTATTCAAACAATGCATAAACTAAACCTGCAAACGGATGCAGGTTTATTCCTACCCCAGCGTTGACCCTGAAGTATGACAGCCTGACAAGGACCCTTGCCAAGAAGGGCGAAATATCGCTGCCAAGGCATCGTAGCTGACGTATCCGTTTCATGCATTGTTAAAAAATATGAACATTTTTTTTTGTTTCACTACAATTATTATTACTTGTGTTGCCTTCAGTCGCATGAATAAATCGAAGTAGTATATTTTAGTATGCGAGAATCGTCTTTGGCTAAACATAAAGTAGAAACGAAAGAAAAAGAAAGCAATAACACCAAGGAAGCTAAACATGAGGAAGGATTCGGATGAATTGTTCTTCGATACATCAGGTTAATTTTTCCAGAAACATCCCTTCAGCCCAAGCTGACTGCAAACATTGACCTGTCCAGTTGATAATACTGACCTGTCGAGTTGAAGTGTCTTTATCTGTATTGACATATCCAAAGCTATATTTATGTATTTAAAGATATTACGGATTAAACCATCATTTCTTATTATATTTGGCTGCGCCAAACGGATATGTCAGTGTTTTCTTCTAGTGATATCTCGGCCCTCGTCTCGGCCCTTCTTGACAAGTGTCTCTTCAGGCTCAAGCTACACAAGTGATAAATATTCCTTCAGACCAAGCTGACTGCGAATCATATTTGACATTGCAAAACGGATAGGCTACGTCAGCTCAATTTTATTAGAGCTATAGTCTCGCACAAGTCTAATAGATGGCCCTTCAGCAAAAGTATGAAGGAGAACCACCTCGAATCCGAAATACAACGAAAATGTCCGAAAAGCGGAAAATGTGTTTGACGCGAACTGTTTGAACAAAATAAATCAAACAAAAAATAAGTTTCTCTTTACCGACATTAATTTTACGGATTATATTGTGTTCAATTTCAATAAATGTGTTCTTGGTAGATATTCTCTTCAAGATACAGGCAAATCAACAACAAAGCGCCTTAGACACACCTAGCTTCAGCTAATCCAGCAAGTAATGTCTACCCAATGCTACCCCCCATACCCTTCCCAGAATGAACTAGTTCTTATGTTAATAAGAACTAAAGGACTAGAACTAGAGAATTTTTCTTATGCAAATAAACCGATTGCACTGGTTTACGGTTCACTCCCGGGTTGAAAAAAAAGTTTCAGTTCGGTCGAAAATTATAATCTTTACACAAATCAGAATATGTTTTTTATTTCTCTATAGGTAAGGCCAAGGCCGTATCCAGGGGGGGGGGGTTAGGGGGTTGACCCCCCCCCCCGAAACATACAAAAATGCTCATTTTTATAGGCTTTTTCCTCTGATTTATCTCTTTTTTGTACTTTTTTGTCCGACCGGCAGGCAACCCCCCCCCCCCCCCCGAAAGGCACCCCCCCCCCCCCCCGAAATAAATTCCTGGATAAGGCCTGGGTACGGTACTACAATAGACTTCGATTTTTGATGCCATTTTGTCCAGTTTTGTTTGAAAAGTTTAAGTTTTAGAAGATGAGGAGAACAAAGTTTAATTTCAGCATTTTTCGGCAGATTCCACAATAACCGTGATCCGATCATTTAGTACTTGAAGCCCGTATCAAAACTTTCTCCTACATAGCACCACATCCCCAGCAAGAACAGATGTAAAAATGAAAGGAGAAGCTCAAAATATTTGTAAAGATGAGCACTCTCGGGTTGTGACATTCCTAATTATTCACTGAGGATTCAGTATGTACATGGAAGCAATTTAAGAATCCTGGTGTCACCAACTGTATTCAAGGAGCGATCGAAGGGGTTAGACACTTGCAAGTATGAACTTGGAAGAAGCGAACGTGTTTGGAGCTTTTGCAGTATTTACAATATTTCTTTGGAAAGAAAATATAGAGAAGAGTTGGTGTAAGCAAAAACAGCGAATTTTTAGTCCGTCGTCAATCTTTGTTATTTGTATAACGACCAGGTAATCAACAAGACCAAAGGTGTCGATGGGATCCCAAAAATCTAATATTTGATTCAGACAATAGGGTCTTGTCTTCGCCAGATCCAGTCTTCGCCAGGCTAATCATCAGAGAAAACCAGGTTCAGATATACCTTTATAGGCCATATCTATTTTGACGATGCTGACCGAGACTTCCTGGTTTACTTCTGCCAAGTTTCCGATTTCGCCCGAATTCCGAGCAAACTATTAGTCCAGCAAAAAAGACAATTCAGAAACAAATCCAGCGTCAAATACCTATAAAGAACATCTAATCAACTTTGAATAAAAGTTTGACATACAGAAAAAAATCCGGTTACAACCGGATTCGGGACAATTCCTCTCTTCTTACCCCTTAATCTGTCATCTAATCAAACTTTTGTTTTTAACAAATTTTCCGGTTTTGGCCGGATTCCGGGCGAACTAGTTGTCCGGCGATAAAATGGTTTTCACCATCGTGTTTGGTATGTTCCTTTCTACCCTCAAATCAAACATTTAATCAACTTCAAATGAAACTTTTACTTTTAACCAACTTTCCGGTTTTCGCCGGATTCCGGACGAACTACTTGTTCAGCGAGACAATGGTTTTCACTACCGTGCTCAGCATGCCTTCTTACCCCGAAATCGACCATTTAATCAACTTCAAATAAAACTTTTACTTTTAACCAACTTTCCGGTTTTTCCGGATTCCAGACGAACTACTTGTCCGGCGAGAAACAGTTTTCACTATCGTGCTCAGCATGCCTTCGTACTCAATAATCGACTATCACATTAGCTGTTTAAAAATATTTTGTTTGTCCCTTAATTTGAACCCCCACCCCTAAATGTAGGCTACGGCTACAGAGCCCATCTACGAACTTGACCTTACCCTTGACCCAATGAATCCTCACACCAAGTTTCATCAAAATATCTCATTCCCTTCGAGAGTTATAGCGCGCACAGACGGGCAGACGGACAACTTTTGCGATGTCATAGGTATCCCTCCACTTACGTTTTGGGATCCCAAAAACAAGAACAACAGAGATTTCCAGAAATGCATGTTTCTTGCCTCTATGCAATTGCCTCTATGCAAAAAATGAAAGCTGAAAAGAATAAGTATATAGGCAGAAGAGTTTGTATGGAAAAAAGAAAAAACTGCAAAAAATAGTAAGTAAAATTAAAATAGTAGTTTCTCATGTGTGGAAGCGTTAAACCATACTGAGTGAAGATTATCGTATTTAATTTCTCCTATTTAATTGGCCTTTTACGAAAGGTGAATACTTTAATAACAAAATCTACATGTGCAAAATCAAGTATAATAAACGAAACGAAGCAAAAACTTAAAACAAAATCAGGTTAAAACAGTCTTCCTAAATGGTTAGTGGAAAAATAATCATGGGCGGAAGCGTTGAATACTGGGTTAAAATTATCAGGAAAGACACAGAACGGCCTGGTAAACGAAAACAAGAAGGAAATTTAGTTTTCTCGCTTCTATGAACGAAAGAATGAATATGTTTATTACCCACCTTTACATAAAATGTCACTGATGGAGTACAAAAAAGAAATAAAGAAAATGGAACAATGAACAGCACACAAGATACAATTTTACCTTTTTTTTATACAATTTTGACTTTTTTATCTGATTTTGCAAAAGATGAAACCTAGTAAGAAAAGTGCCAATTTTGTCTGTTCATCACCGATCCTTGCTGTCTCAATCATGAAAGGTACCGAGTGTGCTAATACTTCATATTGGACAATGCCATCCCATTATGGAACAACCGTCGTCATGAGCGTTGGACTGAATTCAAATTCTTCAAAGTTACCGTTTCCGCTAAATCTCATGCACAGAATAGACCCATCCTAATGAACCCTCACCCAGTTTCACACGCCCTGATTCCCCCTCCTCTGGACAAGCTCCAGGGTGCTTGTGAAAATAAAGACCAGATGAGATTGACACAGGGAATGAGCTATTTGATTTTGATGACCATGAACACCCACTGCGACAAGATAAGTTTCCCTGATGCTTTGCATTTTACAATCTCTTCCTGGAGATAGGCGTTGAGCAGTAATTGTCTGCGATAAATATACCGTCCAGAGCAGGTCCAGGGAAATTGGACACAAAGAGTTTTGGAGGATTGGTTTTGACAGTTCGTTATCGTCTCTGAAATATTCCTAACTGCTGGAAACGCCTGATGCATATCACCCCTGGATTGAATATATATGCTGGCCTCGGTTTGTAACGAATGCATGGCGTGATTTCTTGGGAAATAAGAATTGAGAGGAGCGTGTCCTTTTCAGTAGAGTGTTACTTGTAACAGTCCACTATTGCGAGCGCTGTAGCAGCTTTCGGTTTCCGGTTTTCACCGTGTTTTGTGGAGCTCATAACTCCTGAACCAGTGCAAGTATCAAGTTCAATCTTAGTACACTAGTAGGTATTAGGGTCTAGTTCTGCCTTTTTGTGGTCCCCCTCCACCAATCCCGGTTCAGGGGTAAATGGGACCAGATTTCCCCCTTGAATAATGTTCATAACTTGACCAGAACTGGACACAGGACGACAAAGTTCCTTGTATATCTAGACCCTATAGCTGGGAAATTACTTTTAAAGTTGCAACTCCCCAACCCACCCCGTTCACGTGCCACTGGGCCCAGATTGCCCAGGAGTAAAGTTCGTTACCCGTGACAGGAGTCAATAGGTATTAAGTTGAAACTTGAAAGATGTGTGAGCATTGGGGTCTCTTTTTAGTTTTTACTGGTCCCAAACTCCACCCGCACTTGGTTCAGGGGCAATTGGGCCCAGATTCCCGATGAAAAATTCATCTCAAAATAGTACTATGAAGTAGTACGAAAAAGTAGCATGCAGTACTAACGATGCTACTACATGCTTCTACTTGAAGGCTACCGTGCATACATAAGACTACCTGCATACTATTATATGCTACTATTAGCAAGACTGGATGCTACTATGGCAAGACAGGATGCTACTGGATACTACTACATAAGATTGGACCAGTCTGAAAGACATTAAATGATAGTATTCTTTGCTATTACATAGTATGACATGCAACGTTTTCGTACTACTACCATACTACTGCTAGAAACGCCTGATGCATATCACCCCTGGATTGAATATGTATGCTGGCCTCAGTTTGTAACGAATGCATGGCGTGATTTCTTGGGAAATAAGAATTGAGAGGAGCGTGTCCTTTTTAGTCCGACAAACTTTTTATCGAGTTGCCCATTTTTTAATGTTTTTTGCTAGACAATAACTGGAGATAAGGTGATGAAATACCTTTGTGCTTTTGGATCGTAGGGGTTGGGGATACCTTCCCGTTCATGGTCAAGCGGGCCCAAACTGCCCATAAAAAAAGTTTTTGACCCGTGACTGGAATCAAACTGTAAGCTGGTATACTTGGGGAAAAGAGGTATAAATACGCATTTTGATGGGTCCCGAACCCTCCCCCCCCCCCCCTCCCGTTCACTGGTAGCTGAGCCCAGATTTTCCATGTTCGTCTATGACAGTTCTCAAGTCAACTCTTGTATGTTTGGGGAGATATACCTATGGATGAGTATTACATAGACTGTTTGTCATATGATCGATGATATGCCGTTCTTAATGAATTGTGGCAAGGATGTATTAGGCTGCTACTATTTTGTCTATTACACCTTAATGGAAAAAAGGTTTAAAGGGTCGGGCTGGCTGGCAGACCATTTTTGGAACTCAAGCTCTTCGTGCAAGGTCTTCAACATTTCTTTGGATTTATACTTGCGGTTTGTTTATATTTAAAGCTTTTAAAGTGGGATGATTACAAATTAGGTTATTTCATTACTTGTGTGGTTATTGGAGATGTGATATGTCTTGGTTCTAAAGCTGTTATTATGTAAAATGCGGTAAACATTTTGCGTTCACACTCACGTCTGAGCGCTTGCACACTTGTTTAAATTATTTGTTGATCATCTAGACTAGGGAGTATATGAAACTGCGATAGATTACGCAGATAGATTACGCTGATAGATACGGACATCACCTCTGGACTAAATTGTAACGATTGGGTTGTATTATTGGGTTTGTATTATATGGATTATAAGAATTAAGAATTGAACGGAGTGTTGGCCTATTTTGAATTTTGTTTTGATCCTCAATGAGATTCTACTATATTGTGTTACAATCCAGAAATGAATATGCAAATCACCCTTGGATTGAATAGACATGCTGGTGTCGATTGTAACGAATAGTTGGGGTGATATCTTAGGTTAGATAGACATAAGAATTGAGAGGAGCGTGGCCTTTTTAAATTCTCCTTTGATCGTCTATGAAATAATTATTAAGTTGCATTACATTACAGGAATGAGTATGCATATCTCCCGTGTGTTGAAAATGTATGCTAGTGTCGAATGCAACAAATGGGCGGGTGAATTCGTGGGTCAGATGGAAATAAGAGTTGAGCGGAGCGTGATTTTTTTTAATTGAATAGAAATGAAATTCCATATTGATAGTCTGAAAAATTCCTAACTACTGGAAACAGCCTAAAGGATATCACCCCTGGATTGAATATTTATGTTAGTCTGGAATGTAACGGATGGGTGGGTTGATTTTTTGGGTCAGATAGAAAGGAGAATGAAGGGGAGCGTGATATTTTGTAACAATGATTGATAAAGTTACGAATGTGTGGTTGATCTTGTGGGTCATATGAACTGAGAGGAATGTAATTTTTTTTTAAATTTAATTGTAAACGGAATTCTATTTTGATGCTCTGAAATATTCCAAACCACTGGAAACAGCCTGACAATTTTCATCGCTGGGTTGAATGTTGGTCTCGAATGTGGATCTGTTGAACAGCTTTCGAGACGCGCTCTCCTTAGAAGCTTATATTTTCCGTTTAAAGCTTAACTGAAAAGCCACTAAATAAAAATTTAGCGGAGTGTGACTCTTGTGATTTAAATTTAATTCTGTTTTTAATCGAGGGGTTGGACACTCTCTATTTTGGTGTAAAGCAAGTGCAGCGATGCCCGGCCAGTGGTGGCACCGGCACTGGCTGGCACCAGCCGACACCCTTCGCCAGGTGTTATAACATTAAAATAAGGAGAAGCGTTTGAAAGATGAATCCTCGCATCTATTGACGGCACGGTGCCGGCACCGCTGATTTCGGTTGGTGCCGAGAAAGGGTGTACAGCAGGTACGGGGAGTGGGTAAACCCTCGATTTGTATTGTCTCTCCAAGAAGAGTAACTATAGAAATGCATGATGTCATCCTTGGATTAAAAATGTACGGTGGTAAGGGAGGAGAGTTGATTAGAATTGAGCATAAGCCTGGTTTTTTTCTCGGTTTTTGTTGTAAAGTAAACAGACAGGAAATTCTACTTCGATCGTCTATGAAGCATTGTTAATTTGGGTTATATTACTTAAATATTATATTCTTAACTAAGCTTACTAGAAACGTCCGATTCATAACACCCCTGGATTGGATATGCATGCCCGTCCTCGCTCGCCTTAATGTAACGAATGGAATGTGTAGGGTGATTTCTTGGGTCAGATAGAAATAAGAATTGAGCGGAGCGTGATTTTTTTACTATATCAAAAGGAATTCTGATTGGTGTCGATTTCCGTCGCTGACGAGTTTGTGCTCGGTTTCATCTAGATGATTGGTGGATGGGCAAAAACCGGGAAGTTATTCTTCAAATAGGTTGAAAAGAGTAGTGGAGCTAATGTAGTCAAGGTCTATTTGTATTAGGTCTGCTAAAGAGAGACAGAGTTTATTAAATAAAACTAAGCGAGAAACTTTCATATCGCTACCCCAGAAAGAACCCGCCTGTCGTTGGGGTGACGGGGACAACACTAACACATATTTTCCGTTTGTTTGGGCTTGTTATTTTTTTGTCTTTACTGCTTTGTTTTTCAAAACCCAATTTCGTATAGTAGCCTACAAAGTAATCACACAACAAATATTTTGGCTTCAGGGCCGTTGACAGGAGTGGGGCTAGGGGGTTCGACCCCCCCCCCCCCAAAAAAAATACAAAAATAACAGTTTTTATAAGCTTTCACCTCTGATCTATGTATTTTTTTACTTATTGGTCCGGCGCGCCACCCCCCCCCCCCCCCGCAACAAATAAATTCCTGGATACGGACCTACTTGGCTTTCAGACTCCGGTTAAGTCCCTATCCAAACCTAGATATTTTAATCCTAATCCCATCTGCAGCTTTTACTTCATACAACCCATCCAGCCTACCTTCCTGTTCTACATATCAGCACTTTTCAAGCAAGAAACATAATAGAAAATAAAGGAGACATTGAAAATAATCTTAAAAATGTACTATTTACAAGTTAGTTTCCAGAACTCCCAAAACCTCACGGCTAATTTCTCACTGATGATTCACTATGCTCATGGAGGAAATTTAGAAACATCAGCATTGCGGAACTAACACAGAGTACGAGGTTCTTGGTACGAGTTAGGGGGTTAGAGACTCTGTAAATTCGAACAAGAAGGAAGTAAACGTTTTTGTACTCTCGTCACTGTCTACATCGTTATGGAAGGAAAAACTCAACGATATCACAAAATAGCGAAGGGTCCTGGCTTCAAATCCCGGCTGAGGAGCATTTTTGTCTTTCAATTCACTTCTTATAAAACAAAATGGAGAGTTGAGTTGTTTTAGACAGAAACACCTTTTGTGGTTTCGTCACTGTTTACTATACGTCTGTGGAAGGGAAAGTTTGAGGGTGTCACAAAATAACAAGACCAAAGGTTTCGAAGGGATCCCAAAAATTCAATTATTGATTCAGACAATTGGGTCTTGTCTTCGCCAGATCCAGTCTTCACCGAACTCCTTGAACATTTTTACTATCAAAATTCAGAAACAGATTAAGGCCAAATAGCTAATCATCTGAGAAAACCAAGATCAGATATGGATTCAGCATGTGTGTTTGCCCCTACAAGTCATATCTATTTTGACGAAAACTTCCTACCGTTACTTCTGCCAATTTCTCGGTTTCAGCCGAATTCCGCAACTACTTGTCCGGCGGAAACAGAAAGCTAAAAATCGAACTCAGCGTATCTTCGTTCCCCTATATCGAACACCTAGTCAACTTCAAATAAAAATTTAAGTTATAACAAATGTTCCTGTTCCAGCTGGATTCCGTGCGAACATATGTCTGGGTAAAAATGATTGTAATACGCGGACTCAGCTTCTCTTCTTACCCCTAAATCGGATATCTAATCAACTACAAATAAAAGTAACTTTTAAAAATTTTACGGTTTTGGCCGGATTTCGGGCGAACTACTTGTGCAGGTAGAAAATGGTTTTCACATGAGTGCAGCATGTCTTCTTACCCTTAAATCGAACATCTAATCAACTTCAGTTAAAACTTTTACTTTTAACAAACTTTCCGGTTTTGGCCAGGTTCTTGGTGAACTACTTATCCGGCGAGAAAATGGTTTTCATATTCGTGTTAAGAATTTCTTCTTACTTCTTAATCGACTATCTCATTATTTGTTTAAAAATATGTCGTTTGTCCCTTAATTTGAACCTCCCTCACCCCTAAATCTAGGGCTACAAAGCCCATCTACGAACTTGACTGGTCCGACGACCCAACGAACCCTCACACCAAGTTTCATCAAAATATCTCATTCCCTTCGAGAGTTATCGTGCTTACAGACGGACGGACGGACGGACGGACAGACGGACAACTTTTGCGATGTCATAGATATCCCTCCACTTACGTTTTGGGATCCCAAAAACCAGGCTTCTGCTCAATTCTAATCAACTCTCCTCCCTGACCACCGTACATTTTTAATCCAAGGATGACATCATGCATTTCTATAGTTACTCTTCTTCGAGAGACGATACAAATCGAGGGGTTACCCACTCCCCGTACCTGCTGTACACCCTCGATCTTTCGCTTGCCCCAAAGGATCCTCCCACCAAGTTTCATCAAAAAATCTCATTCCCTTCGAGAGTTATCGTGCTCACAGACAGACAGACAGACGGACAGGCCGTCTTTAAACGTTGGTCACAACTTCATACCGAGGCACTGGTCCACGACACTTGCTGTACACCTTTTCCCGGCACCGACCCAAATCGGCTATGCCGGCCATAAATTAGGCGATTTATCTTTCAAACGCTTCTGAAAATGCTTTGATGTTTTAACACGTGGCTACCGGTGGCGGCTGATGTCAGCCAACGGCGGCACCGACTGGGCACCGCGGTACCAGGCACTTGTTGTACACTAAAATTGAGAGTGGGACCCCTTGCTGGTCCAGTACGAAATCCTTCTACTGGACTGCCCTTGGTTGCTGTATTATTAAACCACACGGCTCTTCAGTGTCCCTTAGTAGTCGAAGGGATGATGATGCATCATTGTCGATAATCCATTACCTCACCATTTGTGAAGCTATCTTTACTGACCAGGAGCATTCCAGGCCCCTAATGGGGATCGCCAGATTCCGCCTTGATTGCCAAGTACTAATCAATTTATTATTTCCAGTTTGGGCACCGTTGCCAAAATCTTACTTTCGGTAGATGACCAGAATTCGATTATGAGATTAACCCTTTTAGGATGACTCGGAATCCTGACTTATCTCCCAGGTTTCGATGAGACAAAACTGACAAGGGGATATGAGCGATGACCTCTGGCGGACAATGCGTGACCCATTGAGGCGATCGCCGTAATGGGTCATCGTTGCTGATTGTGATAACCAAGTCGAAAATGATGGATGGGCCCGGTTCTGTGCCATCGTAGCGAGAAAATTTGCTCGGCGATGAAGAAACGGACACGGCTAATTAGTTCGACATGTTGCTGACCGCTTCCCAGATACAGGCGGCCTTTTATCCTTTCACTCGTGTGAAAATATGCCTTTTGGTCCTCCGACGCGTTTTATTTTCTGGTACGATTTCGTTGCTAAGCTTGCATTTTCTAGCCAATTATAATAGACTTACGGGAATCTTTCTGAAATAATCTTTCTGAAATCCAAGAGTTTAAAACACAAGAGGAAGTCCGTCGGTCTCAGGGTGATCTGCCTAAGCCTTTCTGGATCCACAAGACGCGAAATATTTCGTCAACAAAACGATCACATTATTAAGGGCACATCTTGAGGTTTCGACACTCAGTTTGGTGTTCCCATGAGATTGGTCGTATTTTTCTTGAAACAAATTGATTATTTTGTTGGAGTCATGGATAGCTGAGTGGATAAGACGTTTGACTTTGAACTAAGTCGGATAGTGTATCCGAGTTCAGCTCTTCGCAGAGTCGCGTGAGAGTCGACGGAACCAGTGCTGCGGATCTGTAAGGAAGGTTATAGACGACCTAGCTACCTAGACAATAAGTTCTATATCTGCTCTACTACTATACTATATTTCTCGGAAGTGCTAAGATTTGAGTGGAATTTGATGAGTGGTACGATTGAGGCCTGGCCTTGGGGTTCTTGGGGAGGGCTTGGGGAGCCTTTGGGGTATAATTGGCTAGAAAAGGCAAGAGAGGCCTTAGAAGTCCCATTTTTAGTTCCGAACAGAATTTGGCGACCGTTGGGGAGTTAGAAGCGGGGGAATTGTCTGTCGTCATGATTTACTTTCTTATATTACCTGCTCGTAACAAGTCCCAGATGAGCTTGTAGCTCTTGTTTTAGTCTGGAACGTTTTTTCAATGGACGTTTTACATGGGAAAGTTTTGTTTGGGACGTTTCTCAGGACAACCTCGCCGAGAACCTCGCACGTTATCTATGGGTGGAACACCTTCAGAACTTTACGATACGAATATAGGGACTAAGTCTCATTGGAAGAACAGGTGGATGTTTAACACGTGTTGAGGAAGTGAACCATTTTTCCCAGAATCATAGTTCCGCCTGTCTTACATATTTATTGTGACATAAAAAAAAAGAGTTAAGTAGTACCGAAGTCCTTTCCTTATTACTTTGGGAATAATAATATTTAATAATATCAATTAGATCTAACAAAAATGAACAAATTAAATATAGCAGAACCTATTTGCTTTGTCAAGAAAAGGCAAATAATGGAATGCCTTGTTTGAGGAAAAGACTGGTTTCCGAAAAGAGGCTTTTCTTGTACCGTACTTTAGTTTTTTGTCAATTCCGTTTTATTTAATAGCGCTAAAATGATTGTCAAGTGAGATTTATTCCCATCATATTTTGGACCTCCTTGGCAAGTTCTACGTACAGACTGAAGAGGACCCTTGCCGAGAAGGGCCGAAGTGTCACGGGAAATGTAGTCACCTTGGGCTGAAGGAGTACTTGTGAATTCTGTTTTGGCCGAGGTTGTTTTGGGTTATGGAGGTTATTGCGTAGGGATATTTTTGGTCGTGAATCTTTTTGGAGGACGTTATTCTAGGGGACGCTCTAGGAGTAGACATTCTACAGTCAACCCGTGGAGCCATAATCACGTGGCATGCTTTCTGCTGAACAGCTGTCGAGACCCGTTCTCCCTAGAAGCTTATATTTCCTGCTTAAGTTAGAAAGCTTAAAGGACATGTCTTACCTCCCGATGAAAAATTTGTAGCCTGCGTAGTAGTATGGCAGTAGTACGAAAACGTTACACGTAATACTATGTAATAGCAAAGAATACTATCATTTAATGTGCCTCAGACTGGTCCAATCTTATCTAGTAGTATCCAGTAGCATCCTGCCTTGCCGTAATAGCATCCGGTCTCGCTAATAGTAGCATAGAACACGGTAGCCTTGAAGTAGAAGCATGTAGTAGCATCGTTAGTACTGCATGCTACTTTTTCGTACTAATTCATAGTACTGTTTTGAGATAAATTTTTCATCGGGCTATAATACTGATGCAACCTATTTCCATAGTCACTCCATATATTTCTAAACCCGGAGACCCCCATTGCGTACGGTACATTCTAACCCCTCTAACATAACCATGCTGATTTTCTCACTTGCCGTGTTTTGCTACCTTCGATGTGAATCACGCTGTCAACAGTTGTGTGCGAGTAGTTTTTCCATCAGAAAAAAACAGTTATTTAAATTGTTTCCCTGTTTTCGCTACAAGTCAACTGGTCTCGGAAAAGGCTTAAAACAGCCAAAACCGAGGGTTATTTGTTGAAAGCACGGCATGGTTTTAAAGTATTCAAATATTTTAAAATATTGTAAGGTCGAAGAGTAAATACTGCGAGGGGTCCTTTAAAGTGAAAACAGAACGCCTTACTCCTATTTGCGTGTTATTTACGGTTAGAATTTAAATCTAATTATACAGGCAAACGCTAACGATTATAGGATCAACAGTAAGATGAAGGTCACGTTTGGAATCACGAAGCCTGCTGTGGGGAGTCAATCTGTCCATTAATCACACCATAAGACTAAATCCACCGTCTAGCCTCATTAAAATTTCGAGTATTATGCACTCAGCAGGACGGGAAATCACTCCTCATCGCGAGAGCCCATTCCGCAATGCAAATGTTTTCCTTTTCTAATGGCATTCCCGAACATTATGAATACATTCTTATTCCCAGTTATATTTCTGTTGTATCGTAAGCAAGCGCCCGAATAATTACACCCGCTGACCACTCGCTCTTGGGGGTCTGCTCAAAAAACGGTTTGACTTACGTGAGAATGACTTACCGCATGCGGGGTTGAGTTTGTGCCCCGTCGGGGCATTTTAAGTATCATCTATCAATAACAGCTGCATTGTCGTACAGTCATACTTATTGCTAATTACTTGACGAGGCAGGACGGCTAAAAGGGGCTCCGTATGCAAAATAGACAGGAATGCGACTAACTCGCTCGCAGTTTGAATCATCGTAATGAGTCAGAGAGCAGAGGGTATCTTTTATTTCCTATTTAGATTGTGTGTACAATGTGACCTGTAGTTTACTTTATTTTTTTTTCTTTAATTTGTAGCTATGAAATGCCGCAATGTTTAATCTCGAAGTAGTTTCATTCTGCGCTTCGCTAATAGGAGTTTCATATTATTCCCCGAGTTTGGAGGCTTTGAGGTTGAATTATGTTTCTCAAGCTCCCACAACAAGCATCAGTTTTTGTGTGATTCCAAAACGTTAGTAACGGGATACCTGTGACTTCGAAAAGTTTATCCGTCTATTCGTCTGTCTGTCCGTCTGTTAGCACGATAACTCTCGAAGTGGCTGAGGTTTTTGTTTTTTCCTGCTCAAAGTCGTAGATGGGCCCGTAGCCCTTTATTAGAGATGGGAGAGTTGGTTCGAATTAAGGGTAAATCAGATATTTTGTTCAAACTCATTAGATAGTCGATTTAAATGGAAGGAAGCATGGTGCATAGATGTCAGTATTTTATTTTCTTTCCGGACAAGTAAGGCAGGAATTCGGCCAAAACCGAAATTTCGTTAAAAGTAAAAGTTTTTTTTCTCAGGTGACGATTAATGACTATCGTATAACATACGTGCTGAACCTATATCTGGAACAAATTTTCTCCTGGACAAGCAATTCGTTCGGAATCCGGCAAAAACAGGATTTGGCTGAAGTGAAGTTTAATTCTCAAGTCGATTCGAGTTTTGTTTCATGGTAAGAATGCATGCAGAATCTATAGTTGTGTTTTTTTGGATTCACTTCTGTTTCGTCAAAGTTTGTAGTTTGGCTCTTGCTTTGTCTTACGTGCGTTTTATTGAGTTCTTGTTTCCGAAAAGTCAAACTACACCAAACTAGACGCCTGCGAGGTAGTCTGTAGTTTGAGTTCCCTGTTGTGTTGCGAGAGCAACACTTTGGTTTTGTCCTCGTTTTTTTGTTTTTTGTTTTGTTTTTTCCTATGCCGCCGATTTCATTTTATTCCTGGTAACTGGGAAGGGTCTAACCTGTGCGGTTTTTACGGAAAGTGTGGACCTTAGGCCGGATTGATGAATATGACATTACATTTTGGAAAGCTCCGTAGAACTGTTGCCTGGGGCTAAAAAGGATGGTTTCTGCTTGTCCTCGAGCCAGAGCCTACGGTTTGCGAAGTGAAGTGGAGTTGTATAGCCTATGTCAGAGAAGACTATCTGAAGTTGTGTAGCGAACCTTTCGTTTCATCAAACCATGTTTCTGCTTTCGAGTGGAAAGCTCCGTTCTAGCACGCAAGCAGGCAGGCACCAGTTTCAAATTGAAGATGGACTACAATCTGTAAGTGTTAAACATATGCGGCAGTTACCCGGCCCCACTGCCAACATATCTTCTCTGAGTGATAAATAGAAAAATCTACAAAGACAAAAAAGTGGTTTTTTCCCACGGGTCCGAAAGTGCTGCCATCAATTGTTTCTGTCCATGTCTGCGACGATTTCAGCTGAGTTTATTAAATTTTTTTTTTGCACTTGGGTTTGCGGTAGAGTAACGGTATAAGATGTGCCTCTTAAACTTTAAAAGTTCTCTCATTGCTAAAGAAACTAGAGCTTATCCTTTGCTCCTTTCTAAATCGTGAGGTTAGAAAGTTGGCCTACGGCAAAAAAGTCAACTTTTGAACTAAGACAGGTAGAATTTTTTTTTCGACGGCAATCGATAGCCATTGATAAGATGATCAAAGTATATGTCATCCATTTTTTGGTACAAAAATTCCTTTATGAGATACACCAGTTTGAAAATTTCAAAGGGGTTGACAACTTCAGTAGTAAGGTACACTGAAACCAAAAATAGGCGATACCAGTTATGAGACATGTAGGGGACTTGTACGCGACAGTCGACTTTTAGTTGATAATCAACTTCGGCAATGAGGGGTTTGCAGCTTTCGCTAGTTGGCGTACCTGTCATTTGGTGGTAAGAACAATTTGGTTCCCAATTGTAAGGGACTTGTAAGTAATAATCGGCTGTTATGCTACAAAAATCTTCAGCGATGAGGGGTTTGCCACTTTTGCTAGCCGGTGTACCCATTATTTTTATCCGGTGCACTTGATGTCTATCACGGGAAAGGGACTTGTCAGTAGAATCGGTGCCCGAGGGGCTAGAAATTTGTGCAAATTGTTGCACATTGTATTCGATTTATATAAATCTGACGGTAAGAAAGTTTGTATCGATGGTGTATCGCTGTAACCTAGGATTTACGTAGGTTTACGCAACGGGTACAAACGATAATGTAAAACAAGGTAGTTTCGTAATAATTAATAGTGGCATCTATGGTATTTTAATCCTGAAAAGTTACGGATAGCTTTATAGTACCAACCAGATTATATAGGATATTGTTCTAAGTTTTCAGCCGTCACGATGTCTACGATTGAAAAGGATAAAGTTCAACTGACTGCAAAGTCAATTTAGTCCCTTTTTCCGATATTCTTTTGTTGTGGTTAGGGCAATCGATAGCCCTTGATGAGCTGATCAAAGTATATGTCATTGAACAAAAATCCTTCATGAGATAAACCATTTTGGAAGTTTCAAGGGGTTGACAACTTCAGGAGTAAGGTACACACTGAAACCAAAAATAGGCGATACCAGTTGTGAGACATGTAAGGGACTTGTAAGCAACAGTCGACTGTAAGCAACAGTCAACTGTTAGCTCATAATCATCTTCGGCAATGAGGAGTTTGCAGCTTTTGCTAGTGGGTATACCTGTTATTTGTTTCAGGTGTATTCGATGGTAAGAACAATATTTTTCCCAATTGTAGGACAGGCATGGGACTTGAAGTAATAATCGGCTTTTATACTATAATCATCTTCAGCGATGAGGGGTTTGCAACTTTTGCTAGCTGGTGTATCCATTATTTGTTTCCGGTGAATTTGATGTCTATCACGTGAGAGGGACTTGTAAGTAAGAATCGGTTCACGAGGGGCTAGAAATTTTTGAAAATTGGCGCACATTGTATTCGATTTCTGTAAATATGACGGTAAGAAAGCTTGTATCGATGGTCTAAGCTATAACCTAGGATTAACTGTTTACGCAACGGGTACAAACGATACGGTAGTGTAAAACAATAAGGTAGTTTTGTAATAATTAATAGTGTCATCCGTGGTATTTTAATCCTGAAACGTTACGGATAGCTTTATAATACCAACTAGATTATATAAGATATTGTTCCAAGTTTTCATCCGTCACGATATCTACGATTGAAAAGGATAAAGTTCAACTGACCGCAAAGTTAATTTAGTCCCTTCCTCCGATATTGTTTTGTTACAACGCTAAAGAACAGCTTTTGATCATGTGATTATTCTTTTTAGAACATACCGTTTTAAAAGCTTTGATAAGTTGACAACTTCAGCATTTAACCGCGAAGCTGGACAAAGGTTGCCGCAACACTTCACGTTGCCCGGGCAACGTAGGTCTAGTTTCAGGTTCAAAACTACAGCAAACGGAATGGAGAAATAAAAGGACTTTTAAGCGAAACTACGCTGAAACTAGATGCACAAAAACACAACTTAAGTCTGTTCATCGTTTTCTCAGAGCATTAGTTGTTTTGGGTATTCGGGGAGAAGTGGGAGCTTAAAAATATACGGACATGAAAAGTTCTCCTGTAAAAGTTGTTGGAAGGCTGGTGTAATGGAAAAAGACTGGATGAGTCGAAGATTACTAGTTGTTCTCGCCTTGGGTGAGAGTCTGGCCTGGATCTGGCCAAAACACGGAAGTTTACGAATTAATCTAACTATTTGATATTGACGTCAGTTAAAATTTTTACCTATGGATCTCGCTGACGGGTTTATAAGGACTGTATGGGAAGTTTACGGATTCTGGAAATCTGTTAGCCACGACTGTCTGTATCAGGAAGCCCTACAAGTATTCCGATTTTTTGATCCCAGCGATCAGTGGGTAAGAACAGGACAGCTACGAGGGTGTTGACAGCCTGAAGAGGACCCTTGCCTAGAAGGGCCCAAACATCGCTGCCAAAACATCGCAGCTGACGTTTCCGTTTTTATCCATTGTATGAATATATGTTTTCAACTCAGCTTGTGCTGAAGGATTATTTATCCCATCGACATCTTTTGTCTTATTTTACTCCAGAGTTACCAAACAGCTGAGAGAGAGCTTTGACCGTAGAAGTACTAGATAAGACTTAGGAGTGAGTTTGATTGGGCGGTATTCCCCGAAGTAGCCCCCGTGCATTCTACGCATAATTTGCCAGTACCATCTCCATTGTCGTACCTTCATACTTTTTACTAGAGGCGTTTTTCCGCAAAACAATTGTGGGCCACACACCTCTGAGTGTTTGTCGCGGAAACACGATTGTGTGCCACAAAGTCGAGCCCGAGGTCGAGCCGCTAGTTAAAACTCGCGGAAACACCGTTTTGTCTATTTTTTTGGCGGTAATCTCAAATATCTGAAAATTCATGTAAAATCTCAATAAATAGAACTCCAGACTTATTTCCTTACCATTCTGTATAAAAAGTATCCTCAGTTTTAAGTCTATATGCTTGAAAAAGTAGTTAGCTTTGCTGTTTCGACAATATTTTGCTGCATAATTTAAATATTCCTCCAGAATCGAGCCACAAAATCAATGATCACCTCGCCATTTGTTTGTCGAACTTGAGCCACAAAGCGAGCCACGAAAATCTTATTAGTCGCGGAAAGACACTTGTGGGCCGCAGGAAAGACCGCGGAAACACTCTTTTCGACCCACGAACTGTTTGTGAAAGCACGGAAAAACGCCTTAGGTGACTCGATGAGACAGGACGGATAAGCTTCGATTTCTACAGTTCGATTTCACATACGAAGATTCGCGTCACTGTCGAAAAAACTGCGTGCTATGCGTAAGATTTCGGAGCGAAGGAGGAAATTCGCGTCGATTCGCATCCGACTTCGAAAATCGAACCGTTTGTTCGCATATGCTAAAAGGGGCTTCTTATGCAAATTCAACAGGCAAACAAAAACAGGAATGCCACTAAATCTCTCGCATTTTCAATGATAGAGAGTTTCCTCATATGCATATACTAAGAGGATTCATCTTGTCATTAGAAGCTGTTTTTTTAACCTTTTATCTGCAAATTCATTTATATTGATTTAGTTTAATTGGATTTGCAAATTGGATCTTTACAGGAATGATTATTAGAAATTGGTTAATAAAAGTTGAAGGCGCTAATGGTAAATTGTCAGTCGAGGACAATGGCTCGTGAACAACTACGCTCTCACCCTCACTGCAATGAGTCAGATATCAGAAGAAGAGGCTCGATTAAGATAGTATATTATTGCCCTAGTTAAGGGCGCTAGTGGTAAACCATCAGATAAGGGCAAGGGGTACGGACAACTATGTTATCGCCCCACCTCTAGTGAGGGTGTGAACGTGGTAAATCGTGCAGAAAATGTAATGTTAAACGGCAGTACATTAACATCGAGCGTAAACCGGCAACCATGCAGGAGTTCTTTTTTTTCCACATACATTTATTCAAACAATGTTCACAACGGATACGTCAGCTGCGATTCTTCATCAGCGATATTTTGGCCGTTCTTGGCAAGGTTCCTCGTCAGGCTGTCAATCCTCTTGGTCGACTTCGGGGAAGGAAACAAACCTGTAAAACCTGTTTGATTACAAGTGTGTTTCCTTCCCCGGCGTTGACCAAGAGGATTCGTTGTAAACATTGTTTGAATAAATGTTTCAAAGTCAGCTTGGTCTCAAAGAATATTTTTCCACATACAGCTAGTTCCATGGGTATAGGGACCAGTCTTAGCTCCGAGGCAAGCCCCTGTCGCAAAACACTGCACATTTAGAGACAATAAATGAGCTCCAGGTTAGTACCGATTTCCGACCATACCTTAAAGTTTAACTGAAAAGCCTTATTTTTGAAAACTTTTTGCATTATTTAACTGAAAAGCTGCATTATTTGGATTGTGTCAAGGGACTTTTTTTCCGCTATTTGTTCAGAATATCTATGGCTGTTCACACAACGCAAAATTGTACTATGACACCGAAAATGTTATTCTCAATACAAACGCGGCTTTTCATTGGCCGGGGATCAGCTTGCTGAAGGTAGCCTGCGTGAACATTTATTTTTCGTAAACCATTTTCGTCAAACATGCAGCACAGGTACAAGCGCGTAGAGGTACACAAATCCGACAGGTAAACTTCACTGTATGAAAATTGACTATTCGTGAATAGTGGAGCAACGAAGTACACTGTCAGAAGTTTCATAACAGATAGCGTATAACACTTTCAAGAATAACACCTTTTCACTTAGAAATAAAGTGTTATGGCCAATTAAGTTTACACTATTTCGTGCCTAGATCTCCAAAAACACCTTCAATCGTAAAAATACTAACGGGAACGAAAGAAACATAACAGATAACATCCCAAAGTGTTATCTGTTGAAACCGCGCATCCTTCTGCTGTCGATATGTAACTTCTGACAGTGCAGTATTTTTACCTATTTTTAGCCAGTCTCTAAAACAATCTCCTCGGTTGTCAGTTATATTAGCAGTATAATGCTAGAGCGACCCTATTTAAACGGAAGAATTTTAATAATCATTTTGTCTCTGAAGTAGATGTTTTTTTATGCGCTCTTGCGTTGGGTGTTTGAGTTTTCCAGTTTGCTTTTTTCCAGTTCTAAACCAAAGTGAAGGTGTTGTTGGAGATCTAGGCACGAAATAGTGTAAACTTAATTGGTCATAACACTTTATTTCCAAGTGAAAAGGTGTTATTCTTGAAAGTGTTATGCGCAATCTGTTATGACAGACAACTTCTGACAGTGTAAGCCTAACGCATTTTCATCGGGTCTTCAAGCCTATTTAAGTGAATAAGTAATGCGTAACTAGATTGTCCTATCTCATCCCTTTTCGGTTAAGCCTTAAACGCAACATTTCACTTTTTGTCCAGTCTAGAAACGCCGAAGTGTCTATGTGTCGTGAAGAGCCGTTTATTGCTCCACTGTTACATAGTCGGGAATCGGTAATGATGGGGAGTAAATTTGTTCTTTGCCCAAGACGGTAGCACACATGCTCGTTGGTGAAATTGTAGTGACGGTATTCCGGCAACTTTCGGATCCCGCTTTTTGGCGATGTTTCGGCTCTTCCTGATGGCAACGCTTGTTATCCATTAACATTTTCAAACAAAACCGACAACATCCGAAGTGTTGTCACGCATTTTTTTGTTATTTTTTTATTGTTACGCTTGTTTTGTCGAAACTGCGCATCATTCTTAACATAACAGTTTCTGTTATGAAACTTCTGACAGTGTAGCAGGAAAGGTAAAAGATGGCTAGTTTATGGCCTATGTGAATAATTAAATTATGTATCGTATAATATTATAAGTATTCCTATCAGACTATTTTTACTAAATTAGCCATAGACCCATAATAAAGCAAAAATAAGAAAGATATCAAACTTTCTAAGAAAGGGCATGGTTGGGCAACGTGGATATCCTTTGGCCCTGCCATCTGTCATGAATTTGGCATAGGGGATGGGCGTCCATTTGTTAGGTTCTATCGAAACTTCTGACATATCTACGAAAAACTTCCCCATGAGAAAATGTTTAGCTTTCTCCAGAAAATGAATCCGCTTTGAAAGCGTGTGGTGTCTCATGAAAACGTTGAAATCCTAAAACAAGAAATTGTCATATGTTTTTTTTTTGTCGGGGAAAAAGGCTATACCAAGGATTATCAAGTTATTTTTTTTTCAAGGTATGACCAGTTAGCTAATTGCACAATTTTGTTCCTTGACTGTAGTAACAATCTTAAGGCGAGGGTTTCATACCCTACTTCTGCTCGAAGAAACTGACCGCAGAAAATTTGATGACGAAGAGTAATCAAGTCGAAGCGTATCCATGCGACGAATGAAGTCAATTTGCATATTAATCATTCCGGGTAGACATCAGCATTCGTTTGAAACTCGTACTTCTTGTCTGATGGCGGTCAAATAGCCAGTTATCTGTCGGACGATCTCGATATTAGGAATTAAATTCTTGCGTTCTCTCTTGTCACTCCATACCCACTATGGCTTATCTGAAAATCGCTTTGAGCTTTAACGAGGACAATGGTTTGCATTTGATCTGTAAGCTTGTTACCATAGGCCTTTGCGAGACAGCGAGCCTCTTGATTTCAGTCTTTTCAATCTTATTCAATCAAGCGAAAGATGTACGGGGACGCGTCGATTCCTTCATTTGAACCGAGGATGTCGAGATCAAAGTATGATTGACGCGAAGTCTGACGAATTCAAGAAGTAATGAAAGAATTGTTATCCCAGAATGTTCGCTTTCTGGTCTTGTCTGTGGGAGATTAAAGGCGTCCTGAGGTGGTTGGCAGTTTACTGGAGGAACAGACTAACCGTGTTTTCGCGGCAAGCTTAGTAACTACTAACGCTCTTTTTGCGGTTGCTTTTTGCTTTTCAGCTAGAAGCGCTCAATTAGAAAATCGCGAATTTGACTGCCAACACTACCTATTTGGCCGATTGATAGTGCTTTTTTGGTTCAAAACATCCTTCTGCACATAAACAGAAACCGAATAGGTCATAGGCCACAA
This sequence comes from Branchinecta lynchi, assembly GCA_023053575.1. NCBI lineage: Eukaryota > Metazoa > Arthropoda > Branchiopoda > Anostraca > Branchinectidae > Branchinecta > Branchinecta lynchi. The sequence goes on from JAKZAP010000001.1 coordinate 8,346,260, forward strand.
AAGGTCAAACAAGTTGAACTTCCATAATCTTCACTGCAAATTGGGTGTGCGGAAATTACCGCCATTGACGACAGAGCATGTAAAGCAACTACGTGATTCTCTAGCTATGACCGGCTCTGATAAATGTAATGTTTCACCACTTTTGATGTCACTTTTATGTTGTTTAATTGCAAGCGGGAAGATAAATACTTGAAAAGAACTGTATGATTTTTAAAGTTTGAAATTAAATTAATTTAGTTTGCACCAATCTTACTTTCCTTTTGTGTGTCGAAAAAGTATATAAAATGAAACTGAAAAAGCAAACGCATGACGTTTTAAGAAATCCCCTCGGTCTTGTGACGCCATTTCCTTCCAGATTGACACTCTCGGGAGAAGAGATCGAGGGTTCAATCCTGATCTGGCAAACATAATTTACTTATTCACGTGCTTGGTGAAAGACTTACTACAAGCGTGTTCCACCGTACTTACCGTAGTTACTACGCATGACGTCACGGATTCTGGCTCCTTGACATCAGGGCTGGAACACATTTTTCTGTGTTTCGACAAAGTATCGTGCCACGGGCTGATCGGGCCAGTCACATCACAGAGATTCGTAGCTACCACGCTTACTACACTCCCAAGCGTGTTAAGCAAATAATCATTATTAGTTACTATTTGGAGACGGTTGGAACGGTCAGCGTAGTAACGTTTCATGAGGTTGGAACGGAAATAGTAATTAATAGTTAGTATTGTTAGAAGGGTGGAACAGGCTCTGCGATTTCTGGTAGAAAATAACTTTTTTAAGAATCAGTATTTGGTGACTGATAATATACGATGGAAGTTGCAAAAAAGAATGAAGAAGCATAGTTACTAGAACGGGTGCTTTAATCTTCGGATTTGCGCTTCTCGATCGTAGAAGATGAAAATACTAATCTTGCTCTTAGAAGTCTTGGTTCCTAATCATTCACATAAGGTTCGCTGATGGTAGTCAGTTTGAATCCAAATCGAACCGCATCCGAATCGGTAGAGAACTCCGAGGACCCAGATGTGCAAGAAGCTCGATTCTTTGCACTACTAATACTAATATCTTCCTTAAAGTGTTTAAACGTTTCTCATCCCCGTTTAAGTCCATCGTGGTCATTTCCGACATCTTTCATGTAAAAGTCAACCCTTCGACATAAAAATCTCCGTCCCCTGTCCCTTCGGTGGCTGAATGGAAACTTCGTCCACAATAGCATCCTTGTCTTCCCACATTCCCATACGACTCGTGAAACATTACTGGGCAGAATCGTTCGAATTTTTGAATAGATTCGAGTAATAAGAAAGGACCCTTTTGCTTCCCTAGGAATCACACCACGTCATTAATCTCACAATTAATGTCATCCGCTTTGCTTTCAACTAAATGGGCCATTACTCAAGAATCCTACCCAGTCCTATCACCTGGCTAACGTTGTTTGGCATGGATAATGGCAGGGGTAGCTTGTGAGTTTTCCTAATTCACAGGATCGTGATTTGTCGGCAATGAGCGAATACTTCGATTGTGCCGAATTAGCAGCGGCCGTTACGTTTTCCGCTTCGAGCTGAGATGTCGCTTAGGTCGGAGTGGCTTGCCCTTGTGTTTGTTCTTCCGGTTCTTCTTTGCCGACGTCAGTTGCCCCTGTCGTCTGTACCTGTCCTCGCATTTTGGTACGAACATTAGTATTTCGTATTGGGACACGAGGAGGATGTTATTATTATTAACAGCAGAAAAGGATCAAGCCTCTACAAAACTGTACGAAAATCATCAATACAATATTTACCGGTTCCAACATGTTCTTCCAGTGAATTTTCGGAAGCGTCGACTGATGGGCTGGCGTAACGTGGGACGGAAGTTGGTTCCAAGCTTCCACGAGGCGATTTCCAAACTTCCACCTGCCAACGTCTTTCTTGAATCATAGTGTTCGCAGTTTGTTACACAACACTGTTTAGCAACGGACCTTTCTTCGGGACTGCCGGCCAGGCCCCAGCTCTCAAAGGGCTCTCCTCTTCGTCACATTAGCACTATTGTAAACTTGATCTCACCAGGGTACAAGACGGTAAAGGGCATTGGCACGTTGTTTGCTGGTTGAATCAATAGGAAACTGTGCTCCGCCACTGATTTAAGTTCTCCGCCACCGATTGAGGTTCTCGACTGTAATGAGGGTAAAATTGTAAATGTTAACAAAACTTGCACAAGCGTGCCACAGAACGACAAACCAGAGCTTTGGCATTCCAGCTCGAGCTTGATGTTTAACGACTGTGACCCCCCCCCCCCCTGTAGCTCAGTTGCAAAGCAGCGGCCTTATAAGCCAAATGTCTTGGGCAGGGGCGTCCCGATACCTTCCTGATAAGGGGGGGGGTGCAGTTCAGAATTTTACCAGAATTTTTTCAGGTTTTACCGGAAATGTCTCCGTAATGACCATCTCTCCAAAAACTCTAGAATAGGCTTACTATTGTGTTCTGACTTCTATTACGTGTTACAAACAACACAAAATAGGCTCAGTAAAGTTTTACTGAAAAGGCAGCTTATTTTTCATTCTGAAATTTGAATACTAGAATATTTTGAACACATCCAGGGATTTGTAGTTTTCGTAATAACGTTCAGAGCATGGTCTGCTTGCATGGCAAACCATAATTCATCGAGACGCGAAGAATTTGAATTCAAACAAAAGTCTGCCTTTCCAGGGCTGAAGATGCGGCATCGGAGAAATTACGCCTGTAGAAAAGTTGGAAAATTGTTTTAGATATTCCGTCAGCCCAAGCTGATTGCGAATCATATTGATAGTGCGAAACGGATACGTCAGAGCCGCTCAAGTTGGAAAAAGAAAGTTGGAAAGTTGTGGGAAAACAAACTTTTTGGTTTTCCCACAAGTTCGTTTTTCAACTTGAGTGGATTTGAGCCAGAAGAGGACCCTTGCCAAGAAGGGCCGAAATATAGCTCCAATAAAATTCAGCTGACGCATCCGTTTTGTACTATCAAATAAGACAATGATTTTATGATATGTCTTGCAATGAATCTGATATTTTTATTTCATTTTTCGGCAATGGCTTACGTTTCTGGTTCGGGAATATTTCAAGCGTCGAGGGACAAGCAAATCGAGGTATCACAAATCTGAAAGAATAATTTCATTCTATGAAATCGACAATCCCTGGATAAAGGAGAAACGAAGTAACGTATTTTTATCAGGTGTGTACTGATATGTTACTAGACCTGTTGGACCTTCAACCCACCCTAAAAAAAAATTTAATCACGTTTTCCATTTGTTCACGTTTTCCATTTGTTCACAACACATCCAATTTCACATTCATCAACTAGATCGGTTTCAAATGCGATTAGTAACAGATGCTGGTCAGCCAATGTTGAACAGCCAATGTTGGCCGTAACGCCCCGTTCACAAGCATGCCTAGCCAAGCATCGATGCCTAGGCACGTGCCTAGCATCACCGTTCACATCCATGCCTAGGCACAGATTTTGGGCTAGGCACCGAGTTCCGGGCCCTGGAACAGTGCTTCCACTCCTCCCGATTTCTCGGGAGATCTCCCGGCTTTTTTTTAGAAATCTCCCGGCAACTATGAGGGATTAAATGAGTAATTTTTAAATGCTAACAAGTTGAATGCACGAACTCAAAGCCTTTTTTGTAACAAAGCTGACTCTAAAATTGCTTTGTCAGACACAATCACTGTTTTATAACTCCCGGTTTTCCACCCGATTTCTTAAAATAATCTCCCGACAATCTCCCGATGTTTTTGAAACAGTTCCTGATTTTCAAAAATAGAGAGTGGAAGCACTGCTCTGGAACTCTGGCTAGGCTTAGGCACCTGCCTAGCCGTCTGTGCTTGGCTAGGCATGCTTGTGAACGGGGCTTAACCAACAATCATCCTTCTAAAATGTATTTCCCTTTTGCTGAGGTAACAGGGATTGTCTTGGCCAGCTTGAAAGCTTTCCATACTTGTGAAGACATCTTTCAATTCAAGAAAAATTTCGAATATTTTCTTTTTGTTTGTTTCGAGGCTCTCCTGGCGACTTTTGAGACCATGTCGGAACAAGGCTAACTCGTCTTTGAACTCTTCTCGGCCTATCACCGGTGAGGAGTCGAGAAAGCTGTCGAACTGGAGTAGACGGTACTGTAAACCTATTCCTGGAACAGTATTTGTAGCTGGAAATGATGACTTTCAGTAGGTTGTCTAATTCTTGAAATATACGGAAACTTAGGAGATTATATATACGCTATTTTGTCTGTCTGCAAGAATCACTCTGGTAAGTTGTGTCCCGGGGTCATCCTGGTAAGCTGTGAGTCTATACTTATCCGGTAAACAACAAAATTCCGGTAGATTCCCTGAGCCAAATTCTTGTTGATTCCGTGGAGCAAAGTCCGGTAGATTCCCTGATCCATCCTCTAGTAGATTCCACGAGACAAGTTCCGATAGATTCCTTGAGAAAGACTTCGGTAGACTCCCTGAGCAAAATTCCGGTAGATTCCCTGAGCAAAATTCCGGTAGATTCCCTGAGCGAAATTCCGCTAGATTCTCTGAGCGAAATTCTGGTAGATTTTGTGAGCAAAATTCCGATATATTCCAAAGTTCTAGTGGATTCCGTGGGGCAAAGTCCGGTAGATCCCCTGACAAATTCCGGTAGATTCTTTGAGCAATATTTCGGTTGGTGCCCTGAGCAAAATTCCGGTAGGTTCCCTGAGCAAAATTCCGGTAGATTCCTTGAGCAAGATTTCGATAGATCCCCTGAGCAAACTTCCAGTAGGTTCCCTGAGCAGAATTCCGGTAGATTCGCCGAGCAAAATTCCAGTAAATTCCCTGAGCAAAATTCCGCTAGGTTTCCTGAGCAAAACCGGTAGATTCTCTGACAAAATTCCAGTAGATTCCTTGAGCAAGATTTCAGTAGATGCCCTGAGCAAAATTCCGTTAGGTTCCTGAGCAAAATTCCGGTAGATGCCCTGAGCAAAATTCCGGTAGATTCCCTGGGCGAAATTCCAGTAGATCCTCTGAGCAAAACTCTGGTAGATTCCTTGAGCAAAATTCCGATAGATTCCAAAATTCTAGTAGATTCCGTGGAGCAAAGTTCGGTAGATCCCCTGATCCAGCCTCCAGTAAATTCCCTAAGAAAAGTTCCGGTAGATTCCTTGAGCAAGATTTCGGTAGGTGCCCTTAGCAAAATTCCGGTAGATTTCAAAATTCTAGTAGATTCCGTGGGGAAAGTCCTGTAGATACCCTGATCCATCCTACAGTAATTCCCTGAGACAAGTTCCGGTAGATTCCTTGAGCAAAATTTTGGTAGATGCCTTGAGCAAAATTCCGGTAGGTTTCCCTGAGCAATAATCCGGTAGACTCCATAAAAATCATCAAGTTCATCTGAATTGGCGAATTTTTACTGGCACGGCTTTCGCGCGACCCCCGGAGACTTCTTCCGGAAGATTTCTTCAAGTAAGAGTCTAGTCAGAAATTGGTTAGCGTGTCAAAATACGGTAAGAAAACACACTGGATCAGGATACTTGACTTGCTTTTCCTGTTGGACCCATATTCTGCAGGAGTCTAGCAAAATCCGATTTTTTTTTATAGTTCTTATAATTGTTTGGTCGACATTTTCAATCGATCTCTATTCTTTTTTCCTGCTTGGTTGATAGTACCGACGGAGTCTGATGAAAACCGAAGATTCGCGAGCGACTGTGTTATGTCGATGTTCCTGGTTCATTTTCCTTGACCTTTATCGAAACATCGTTATCCAACTCTTTGTTATGGCAGAGAGTTAAGAAGGCTGCTTTGTAATATTGTAATATGAGTAATATTTGCTGGGGGTGGGTTGGTATCGCTTCCCCGTATGCTGAAATCTACGGACCCCTAATGTATCGTAGATGTTTGTAAATATGTGACCAAAGGATTTAGTCTCAGAAATGAAAGTTTAGCTTAGTTTACTTAGCATAGTATTTCTAGAGGTGTAATAGTTTATTTGTGAAGTGTAACGTGTATTAAATCTTTATGGTCTTTTGGCTCAATAAGCAAGCGTTATTATTATTATTACCTTGATATTAGCCTGTTTACTGGTACGATCGAGATCTGATATTAGCGCGCAATTTTGGAAAGAACCTATTCCTCTGACGAAACTTTTTAAAGGAGACATCGCAATACGTATTATTTGTTCTCAAATATCCTGAAATAGTTGACCACTTTGCAACTAAGCTATGCTAAGGCCTACAGAAAATACACACAGGTTCGACTGTTTTTACCCTCTCTCCAAGTGGGCGACAACCTTAGCAAAATTTGCATATCCGGTATCCTGACGAATAAGCTCCTCGGAAACAATGATCGGGCGCTTGATACGTTACGTAAAGAAAATAAACGTGGCAAGCGTGATAATTAGTGTATTGCTAAAAGAAGAGATAGGATACACTTATGAAGTGAAGGTTCTGGGGAACGAGAATGGATGGAAATAGTACAATGAAAATTATTATACAATGAATTACTATCATAAGCACCACCATCCATCCAAGTTTTCGACTAGTACTGGGGTTTCCGTCGTAATCTAGGCTAGACCGAAAATTAAAGATAGAAAGGAATAACCAAATGGATTTGATTAAGTGGCTGATCAGGGATAAATTAAATGACTATAGGATCCAGCGAAGCTGGAAATATCTGTGACTCGTTAGTCTGGATGAACAAGTCCGACAAATGTTCCCGTTTGAGATCCCATCGAAACCTTTGGTCTTGTTTTGTTAGAACAGCTGTGCGTCGGTAAGTAAGAAGACCAAAGGTGTCGATGGGATCCCAAAAATCTAATATTTGATTCAGACAATTGGGTCTTGTCTTCGCCAGACCAGTCTCCGCCAGGCTAATCATCAGAGAAAACCAAGTTCAGATATACCTCTATAAGCCATATCTGTTTTGACGATACAGACCAAGACTTCCTGATTTACTTCTGCCAAGTTTCTGGTTTCACCGGAATTCGTGAGCGAACTGCTAGTCCAGCAAAAAAAGAAAATTCAGAAACGAATCCAGCGTATCTCCTTATCCCCCGAGTAAAAAATGATTGTCATATACAGTTTCAGCCTCTCTTCTTACTCCTTAATCTGTCATCTAATCAAACTTTTGCTTTTAACAAATTTTACGGTTTTGGCCGGATCCCGGGCGAACTCGTTGTTCGGCGAGAAAATGGTTTTCACCATCGTGTTCAGCTTGTCCTTTTACCCCTAAATCGAACATTTAATCAACTTCAAATAAAACTTCTACTTTTAAAGGACACCTGAATGAAGAGCACCAAGTATCATCCCTATCTGTATGACCTCCGTTAACATTACCTGCAGAAAACCCAATCCAAATACGAAATACCGTTTCCAAGTTATGATTTTTGCTCCATTTTGCATCTGTCCTTAGTTCAGTACCTAGCAATTTTAGAAATGAACAAATGTCTCCAATCAACCCTTCTTCTGGAATATTTTTTAACCAGATAAGCCCAAACATGTATCTAGAAGAAATTCCAATACGATCCGGCCAGCGTTGTACAAGATTTGAATGAATTGCGCTTTTTGTCTTGGAGTCTGCATTATGCAAACCTCCGGAAACAATCATCCCTATTTTGAAAACGTAACGCTCAGGAGAAGAATGCTCTCCGTGTCCATGTCTGTAAATGCATTCTCATGGTGTGTTTAAGTTTGGTTCATTGTTCAGGTGTCCTTTAACCAACTTTCCGGTTTTTGCAGGATTCCGGACGAACTACTTGTCCGGCGAGAAATGGTTTTCACTATCGTGCTCAGAATGCTTTCTTACCTCATAATCGACTATCACATTAGCTGCTTAAAAATATTTTGTTTGTCCCTTAATTTGAACCCCCCTCCCCCACTCCTAAATGTTGGGCTACAGAGCCCATCTACGAACCTTACCCTTGACCCAATGAATCCTCACACCAAGTTTCGTCAAAATATGTCATTTCCTTCGAGAGTTATCGTGCTTACAGACAGACGGACAGACGGGCATTTTTGCGATTTCATAGTTATCCCTCCACTTACGTTTTGAGATCCCAAAAATGCCTATATTGGTATCAAATGAAAATTTGTTCAGTTTAACTTATATGGGGTCATTACTGCTTGTGCTCTTGGCAGAAAATTAGGTTTAAGTAAGCGTTAATACCGAATCAGGTTTACTGCTTGGATGGCTATCAGATATGCTAAAATTTGCGCTCATTTCCATTGTTTCGACATTACTGTTTTTGCTAGCTATTGCGATATGCTTGTGCCAACTTAGCTGCATGCTCTGTGATAAAATGTGAACAAATATAACAGCGTAAACCAGCTTCTAACGATGATGGACGGGGACCACACCAAAAATTTGGAATACTCTTGATGGTTAGGTTAGGTTATTCTTTATTTTACTCAAAATCACATTAAACAACTTGTAACAAAAAAAACATAAGAACTAAACGATACATCTTCAGATAAACCAGTCACCCGAGAACCTGGGCGTCCAGGTTGTCCTGGGGGGAATGACTAACTCTTCGTGCCAATGATAAATCGCCTTGTGTCTAGCGAAGAGCCAGAACTGTCACCACACCGGTCCTCGACGACCGTTGTTGATTGGTTGACATGTAATTTGAGCCATCGTTCGGGCGACGTTTCTCGTTCTTCCCGAGGCTCACTGGCGTGTTTTGGATATCTGTCGTCCGCAGATTTACGCGGTCACTTTCTATTTCGGTCACTACCGAACTCGGACAATCCTGAAATTTTCACATGACGGATGTTAGTTCGTAAAGAGGGTTACAAAACAGCCTACGTTTCTTTTTTTAACCGGATACTCTAAATATACAGTGATACCAGCATTTTGTCCCTTACATGGAAGTGTCTTGAAGTTTAACTGAAAAGCCAACTTGTTTTTGTGTCATTTCATCGAATACACTGAATTGTTTGGATTCTGCTTAAGTGATTTTTTGATTTTCCACTATCTACTGTAGTAGTGGCGTTCAGAATGTCTACGGCCGTCCCAACAAGGCAAATTCTGCTATGACGCGAGAATTTTGAATCTCAATAGCCTACAAGCGCGGATTTGTAGTGGCCAATGACCAGCTCGCGAAAGGGGGCTCACTGCTTTTTCGTAAATAGGTTTTGTGAAGCATTCAACAAAGGTTCGAGCGCATAGAGGTACAACAAATCGGATAAAAAAAAGTCCACTATATGACAATCGTTTATTCGTAAATAGCTGAGCAACGAAGAAATGCATTTTCATAGGGTCTTCAAGCCTCTATAATTTCATTTAATTTATTCAACACTAAAAATGTGATTTTTTTTTTCAACATAACACATATTAACATATTCAGAAAAAACAAACGAATACAAGAAAATGCTGAGGCCGCGAAAGCTAAGCGTGTACCGGCTTAAACACTATGGCAAAGATTGAGACTCGCGCTGTCAACGCAGCGCGAGTTTTCTTTATTTTCTTCATTTACTCCGCCTTTTCAAAATGGCGGGTCATAAATAAATTACTTACTTACTTACTTACAATCGGACAAGTGCATATAAATATGTCAGCGGAAAATAAATAACCAAAACAAAAGAAAAAGGGAAATTATATTTATTATGTAAGTTAAGAAGTAATGGGGAACTAGGTTGTCCTGTCGTAGCACTTTTCGGCTTTTCCGAATAAACCACCTATACGTTCACTTCCTTGATATCGCTTTTGCTCATCACCCGTATACGTTTCGGTGATGTGCGGATTAATAATTGTCTTCCATGAGCACAATATATTATCACTATAAGCAATAAGCAATATGACATATCAGGCTTTTAATATCAGCGTGTAAAAGTTTTACTTGCGTGTATTCTTTCGTTTTTATGGAACTTGCAGCTCCGCTCAAGTGCCATATACCAATAACTTTTCGGTCGGTCTGTCGGTCCACTGTTCTCGAGTTAGGGTACTTCCAGAAGGGCTAGGACGATGAAACTTGGCAGGCGTATTAGGGAACCGACCAAACCAACTTGGAACTAGTCACTTGCCCGGTCCGACCATCGTGGAGGAAGGGGAGTTGGCGGAATCCGGAAAATAGGGGCATGCATAACTTTTGAATCGGTGATTGGATCTTAATGAAACTTGATATCTGGAAAGACCTCGTGTTTCAGATGTCTCGGTTCAAGTCAGGACTGGATCCGATGAATCTGGGGGGAGTAGGAGGGGGTGTAAACCTTGATAGTAGGCCAGGTATCTAGGTAGTGGATTTTATGGTGACAAGTTGGACCATAGCTATTCAATTGAAGTAAGATTTTTAAGAAATGAAGCGATCGGAAACGACTTGTGAGTCTTCCGACGAAGGATCCGACTAACCACAGAGTTCTCCTGTTATCTGTTTGTCGTGAATCGAGCATGATCAGAAGTACAACAGTGATGTAAGACTAACCGCAAAACTGGAATTTTATGGATACCAGTTGATAAAAAATACTAAAATACTGAAAGGTCAAGGTTCTTTTCAAGAAATCGCAGTAGTTTCGGTTTTGTTTTTCAAAAGTTCATAGAAAATCAGATATAATTATGTACACAAATGAGGAGACAAGCTTGACCAGAGGGCACCCCCTCCCAACTTTTTGGGATTCGGAAAAATTTTGGGCGGCTGGCCCAAAATTTACTAAAGTTGTTCAGTATTAAGGGAGCTAGAAATTCATTTCTAAGCAAAACCGTTTAGGTAAAAACGATAAGGGGCTCATCGCGATGACGAAAATGTAAATTGTGCTTATAAGTATTTTTTTTTTATGTTTTCCGGTTAAAATCAGTACTTTAAGGAATGGTCGGATCTTGGAAGTGACAGTTTCTAAGCCAACCTTGTCATGTCTGTACAGCCAAGTTTCATCGTCCCAGCACTTCTAGAAGTACATGAACTTCGATTACCGAAATTTCCCTCCAACTTCCCCCGGTGCTCGAATCCGGTCCGGTTCTGTCACTGATGTATCTAGTGCTTGTGCTTATTCTTCCCACCAAGTTTCACACCGATTGCTCCTACTCTGAGTATGTCACACGATTTCCAATTCTCCCCTCCAGCCCCCCCCCCCCACGTTCATTGGACATGAGGTCTTTCGAATTATTAAGTTTCATCAAGATCCGATCACCGGTTCGAAAGTTATATACACTTCTAGATTCAGGATTCCCCCTCCCTCCACTCCCCCCACGATGGTCAGATGACGGAACTGACTATTTTCGAGTCAATCTGGTTGGGTCCCTAATATGCCTGCCAAGTTTCATCGTCCTAGCCCACCTGGAAATATCTTAACCTGAATCACCGAAACAATCACAGAAATTCCGGACCCCCCCCCCCTCCAACTCCCCCCACAGTGCCCAAATCCGGTGCAGTTCTGTTAATGATGTACTTACGTCTTGTGCTTCTTCCTCCCACCGAGTTTCATCCCGATCGTTCCTCTCTAAACGTATCACATGATTTCCGGTTCCCCCCTCGAACTCCCCCCACATTCACCGGAACCGATCTGGACTAGAAATATCAAGTTTCATTAAGGACCTAGCATTTTTTCGAAAGTTATGCATGCCACTAAATTCCAGATTCTGCCCCCCCCCCCCCGCGATGGTCGGATCGGGCAAATGACTATTTACAAGTTAGTTTGGCCGAGACCCTAATATGTCTGCCAAGTTGCATCGCCCTAGCCCATCTGGAAGTACTGTAACTCGCAAACGCCGGACTGACCGACCGACAGACCAACGGAAAAGTGATCGATATATGGCGCTTGACCGGAAGCCAAGTGCCATAAAACTGGATTTCGAAAATTATCGCCTGCAGTGCTCGATTTCATTTTCTCTCGGGTATAATAGATAGAAGCTGTTACTGCAATCGTGCCCGGCAATATATTCTCCAAGTCGGCTTCGCCCAAACGCCGCCTCATAGTTCGGCTATCGTCGTTCATGCTGCCCTTTAATGTTACTCTTCCCACGTAATCCCTTTCTGTTCCATAATTTAAAGCTCGAATTCTCAATTTCTAGGGTTCGGTAAAACTTTTGAGAGATTCGGTAACAATTTTGGCTCTCCCCCCCCCCCCAACAAAAATGCACTTGCGACGCCACTGAGCTTGACTAATGGTCAATGGTGCAAAATATAATCTGGTCATCGTGCAAAACAAACATACAGAAAGAAAAAAACTATCCTTCAGTAAATTGCACAAGTAGATCCAACAGAAATAAAAAATTTCTCATATCGCTGTACCATTGTGGTCATAGTTGCATACTGTATGTTGTGTTGTTTCGGCCACCCTCAGGACAGAAAAGAGTGTTTGTGGGGTGGTCCCATGTGAAGTACTTATGTCTATTCTTTCAGTAAACTCTCTCTACAAAAAATTCTTCTACGAGCGGTGTAGAATATAAACTAGACCTACGTTGCCCGGGCAACGTGAAGTGTTGCGGCAACCTTTGTCCGGCTTCGCCAGCTAAAGTGTTGCGAGAGCAACACTTTGGTTTTGTTTCTTCGCTGTCGGTTAAATGCTGAAATTGTCAACTTATCGAAGCTTTTAAAACGGTATGTTCTAAAAAGAATAATCACATAATCAAAAGCTGTTCTTTAGCGTTGTAAAACCAACAACAAAACAATTTCGGAAGAAGGCTATCCGTAACGTTTCAGGATTGAAATACCATAGATGACACTATTAATTATTACAAAACTACCTTATTGTTTTACATTACCGTATCGTTTGTACCCGTTGCGTAAACAGTTAATCCTAGGTTATAGCGATAGACCATCGATACAAACTTTCTTACTGTCATATTTACAGAAATCGAATACAATACGCACCAATTTTCAAAAATTTCTAGCCCCTCGTGAACCAATCTTACTTACAAGTCCGTCTCCCGTGATTGACATCAAATTCACCGGAAACAAATAATGGATACACCAGCTATCAAAAGTTGCAAACCCCTCATCGCTGAAGATGATTATAGCATAAAAGCCGATTATTACTTACAAGTCCCATGCATGTCTTACAATTGGGAACAAAATTGTTCTTACCATCGAATACACCTGAGACAAATAACAGGTATACCAACTAGCAAAAGCTGCAAACTCCTCGTTGCCGAAGATGATTATGAGCTAACAGTCGACTGTTGCTTACAGTCGACTGTTGCTTACAAGTCCCTTACATGTCTCACAACTGGTATCGCCTATTTTTGGTTTCAGTGTGTACCTTACTCCTGAAGTTGTCAACCCCTTGAAACTTTCAAACTAGTTTATCTCATGAAGGATTTTTGTTCAAAAAAATGGATGGCATATATTTTGATCAGCTCTTCAAGGGCTATCGATTGCCCTAACCACAACAAAAGAATATCGGAAAAAGGGACTAAATTGACTTTGCAGTCAGTTGAACTTTATCCTTTTCAATCGTAGACATCGTGACGGATGAAAACTTGGAATAATATCCTATATAATCTAGTTGGTATTATAAAGCTATCCGTAACTTTTTAGGATTAAAATACCATAGATGACACTATTAATTATTACGAAACTACCTTGTTTTACATTACAGTATCGTTTGTACCCGTTGCGTTAACAGTAAATCCTAGGTTACAGCGATAGACCAACGATACAAACTTTCTTACCGTCAGATTTATATAAATCGAATACAATGTGCAACAATTTGCACAAATTTCTAGCCCCTCGTGCACCGATTCTACTGACAAGTCCCTCTCCCGTGATAGACATCAAGTTCACCGGATGAAAATAATGGGTACACCGACTAGCAAAAGTTGCAAACCCCTCATCGCTGAAGATTTGTGTAGTATAACAGCCGAGTATTACTTACAAGTCCCTTGCATGTTCTACATTTGGGAACCAAATTGTTCATCAAATGACAGGTACGCCAACTAGTGAGAGCTGCAAACCCCTCATTGCCGAAGATGATTATGAGCTAACAGTCGCCTGTCGCGTACAAGTCCCCTAAATGTCTCACAACTGGTATCGCCTATTTTTGGTTTCAGTGTGTACCTTACTACTGAAGTTGTCAACCCCTTGAAACTTTCAAACTGGTGTATCTCCTAAAGGAATTTTTTTACCAAAAAATGGATGTCGCTGATCAGCTCATCAGCGGCTATCGATTGCCGTCGAAGTTGAACTTTATCCTTTTCAATCGTAGATATCGTGACGGATGAAAACTTGGAACAATATCTTATAACATACAATATATTATAAAGCTATCCGTAACTTTTCAGGATTAAAATACTATACATGACACTATTAATTATTACAAAACTACCTTATTGTTTTACATTACGTATCGTTTGTACCCGTTGCGTAAACAGTTAATCCTAGGTTATAGCGATAGACCATCGATACAAATTTTCTTACTGTCATATTTACAGAAATCGAATACAATGTGCACCAATTTTCAAAAATTTCTAGCCCCTCGTGAACCGATTCTTACTTACAAGTCCGTCTCCCGTGATTGACATCAAATTCACCGGAAACAAATAATGGATATACCAGCTATCAAAAGTTGCAAGCCCCTCATCGCTGAAGATGATTATAGCATAAGCTTTTTAAACGGGATGTTCTAAAAAAAATTAATCATACGATCAAAAGGTATTCTTCAGCGTTGTAAAAACAACAACAAAATAATATAGGAAGAAGGGACTAAATTAACTTTGCAGTCAGTTGTACTTTATCCTTTTCAATCGTAGACATCGTGACGGATGAAAACTTGGAACAATATCTTATATAATCTAGCTGGTAATAGAAAGCTATCCGTAACTTTTCAGGATTAAAATACCATAGATGACACTATTAATTATTATGAAACTACCTCATTGCTTTACATTTTCGTTTGTATCCGTTGTGTAAACAGTTAATCCTCGGTTACATTGATAGACCATCGACACAAACTTTCTTACCGTCAGATTTATAGAAATCGAATACAATGTGCACCCATTTGCAAAAATTCCTAGCCCCTCGTGAACCGATTCTTACTTACAAGTCCGTCTCCCGTGATTGACATCAAATTCACCGGAAACATATAATGGATATACCAGCTATCAAAAGTTGCAAGCCCCTCATCGCTGAAGATGATTATAGCATAAGCTTTTTAAACGGGATGTTCTAAAAAAAATTAATCATACGATCAAAAGGTATTCTTCAGCGTTGTAAAAACAACAACAAAATAATATAGGAAGAAGGGACTAAATTAACTTTGCAGTCAGTTGTACTTTATCCTTTTCAATCGTAGACATCGTGACGGATGAAAACTTGGAACAATATCTTATATGATCTAGTTGGTAATAGAAAGCTATCCGTAACTTTTCAGGATTAAAATACCATAGATGACACTATTAATTATGATGACACTACCTCATTGCTTTACATTTTCGTTTGTATCCGTTGTGTAAACAGTTAATCCTCGGTTACATTGATAGACCATCGACACAAACTTTCTTACCGTCAGATTTATAGAAATAGAATACAATGTGCACCCATTTGCAAAAATTCCTAGCCCCTCGTGAACCGATTCCTACTTACAAGTCCCTCTCCCGTGATATACATTAAGTTAACCGGAAACAAATAATGGGTACACCAGCTAGCAAAAGCTGCAAACCCATCATCGCAGAAGATGATTGTAGCATAACAGCCGATTATTACTTACAAGTCCCTTGCATATCTTACCATTGGGAACCAAATTGTTCTTACCATCGAATGCACCGGAAACAAATAACAGGTATACCAACTAGCAAAAGCTGCAAACCCCTCATTACCGAAGATGATTATGGGCTAACAGTCGACTGTTGCTTAAAAGTCCCCTATATGTATCATAACTGGTATGGCCTATTTTTGGTTTCAATGTACCCACTATGAAGTTGTCAACCCCTTTGAAATTTTCAAACTGGTGTATCTCATGAAGGAATTTTTGTACCAAAAAATGGATGACATATACTTTGATCAGCTCATCAATGGCTATCGATTGCCGTCGAAAAAAAAATTCTACCTGTCTTAGTTCAAAAGTTGACTTTTTTGCCGTAGGCCAACTTTCTAACGTCACAACTTAGAAAGGAGCAAAGGATAAGCTCTAGTTTCTTTAGCAATGAGAGAACTTTTAAAGTTTAAGAGGCACATCTGATACCGTTACTCTACCACAAACCAAAGTGCAAAAAAAATAAATTATAAACTCAGCTGAAATCGTCGCAGACATGGATAGAAACAATAGATGGCAGCACTTTCGGACCCGTGGGAAAAAGCCACTTTTTTGTCTCTGTAGATTTTTCTATTTATCACTCAAAGAAGATATGTTGGCTGTGGGGCCGGGTAACTGCCGCATATATTTAACACTTATAGGTTTTAGTCCATCTTCAATTTGAAACTGGTGCCTGCCTGCTTGCGTGCTAGAACGGAGCTTTCCACTTGAAAGCAGAAACATCTTTTGATGAAACGAAAGGTTCGCTACACAACTTCAGATAGTCCTCTCTGACATAGGCTATATAACTCCACTTCATTTCGCAAACCGTAGGCTCTGGCTCGAGGACAAGCAAAAACCATCCTTATTGGCCCCAGGCAAGAGTTCTATGGAGCTTTCCAAAATGTAATGTCATATTCATCAATCCGGCCTAAGGTCCACACTTTCCGTAAAAACCGCACAGGTTAGACCCTTCTCAGTTACTAGGAATAAAATTAAATCGGAGTCATAGGAAAAAAAAAAAAAACAAAAAAAAAACGAGGACAAAACCAAAGTGTTGCTCTCGCAACACAATTTGTACGCCACTTGCAGCTTCGCTTAAGTGCCATATACCGATCATTTTTCGGTCGGTTTGTCAGGCCACTGTTCTCGGGTTAAAGTACTTCCGGAAGTGCTGGGACGATGGAACTTGGCAGAAAAATTAGGGACCCGACCAAACTAACTTGGAATTGGTCACTTCCCCGATCCGACCACCATGAGGGGAGCGGAGGGGGGGGGGATCCTGAATAACGGGGAATCGGATCTTGATGAAACTTGTTATTTTGAAAGACCTCGTGTCTCAGATGTCACACTTCATGCCCGGAACGGATTCGGTGACTTTGCCGCGAGTTGGGGGGGGGGGGACTTGTATGACATATTCAGACGGGACGGATCGGGACGAAACTTGGTGGAAAGAACAAGCACCCCTAGATACATAACTGACAATATCGGACCCGATCCGAGCACTGTGGGGGGAGTTAGAGGGAAGGTTCCGAAATTCCGGTGACCCCTGGTTAAGATGCTTACACATGTGCTAGGACGATGAAACTTGTCAGGCGTATCAGAAACTCAACGGTTTGAACGAAAGAACCGTCGTATCTCCGATTTGACCAGCGTGGGGGAGTGGAGGAGGGGGAATCCAACTTTTGAACGGATTATCGGATCTTAATGAAACTTGAAATTCGGAAAGGTGTCCCGTTTCAAGTGCGGACTGGATCCGATCAATGTGGGGGAGTCGGGCGGAACTGGAAATTTTATGACACGCTTAGAGTGTAACGATTGGGAGGACATTTGGTGGGAAGAACAAGCATAAGCCCTTGATACGTCAGTGACAGAACCGGACCAGATTCTGGCACTTTGGGAGGAATTGGAGGGGGGTACGGAATTCTGGTGATCGTGATTTAAGGTACTTACAGCTGTGCTAGAACGATGAACTTGGCTTGAACATTGAGACTGGACAAGATTGGCTTAGAAAATGTGACTTCCCAGATCCGACCATTGTACTCATTTTAACACGCGAAGTACAAACAAATTTTTTAAGCAAAATCTGCATTTTCATGATCCCCATGAGCATGACCATTTTTTCCTCAAAGGTTTTGCTTAGAAAATAATTTCTAGCATCCTTAAAGTGCGCATCTTAACCGAAAAGTAAAAAAAAATATTTTTGACCAAAAAAATGTATATTCATGATCCTAAAAGGCCCAGGATAATTTTTGCCTCAAGGGTTTTGATCACAGATTATTTTCTAGCGCACTTAAAGTCCGCATCATCACAGCCAAGTGCAAAAGTAAAATACTTTTTACCAACCGATTCATTCTCGTGATTTCCAAGGGCCCATCATCATTCTTATCCCAAGGGATAAGAATGATGAATGATAAGCTTAAAGAATGATAAGCTTAAAGAATGATAAGCTTAAAAATGATCACAACAAACCCACAAATTGGCAAATTCCTACATTCATCCTCAGACCCAGCCTTACAAGTGCCATATGAGCCTTACAAGTGCCATATGATCTTCTAGCTCTTTTTTGTGTTGCCTCTGAATAAAATATTGTGACATATATACAACTTGATGTAAAGAATACTCATCAGTTACCAGTGGGATCATATATTGGATAGTTAATACTTATGAGTAACAAATGATGTTCGATCAGAATTTTTGTTGCTTAAAAGAGAAATCGCTTGCCTTCTGATCTTAATAAACCACCTAAATAGCAGACCGCGAACCTTCCAACAGATTTCTAGTAGTTAGCTGAACTTACTATAAAATAAATATAATAAATTCAGCTGACGTATCTGTTTAGCGCAGTCAACTATGATTCGCAGTCATTTTCGGATGAAGGAATATTAATTGCAATTTGTAACTAACGGCGAGTTGATCGTTGGTCGGTTCCAATTTTTTGTCGGTATAAAGCAGACCGAAAGTGCATACTGTCAGAGGAGTTAGTAGCCAAAATGAATGAGGGGGGGGGGGGGGCAACATATTTACCGACTGCCTGGTGATTTGCTGCGAGTGTTTTCAGAAAAAATACTGTTTTTAAGAAAAAAACGTGACTGGTCTGAAGAAAAATCGGCTGTTTTTTAGAAATAGGCAAATCGACTATTTCTACTAAAATTCGACTGTTTTTAAGAAAATTAACGGAAGGCCAACAAAATTGTTGTCCCCCTGCCCCATACGTGGGGCGGAGTCCCCCCCGGCCTATACGTGACGCCGCTGCATACAGCGGTGCCTCCCTTTCCACCCTTCCCTAATTTCATGGGTCTTGGTTTTCTTGTCGGTGCTGGTGGGGTGCTTGAAGTTCGTGAGAAACCACATCCCTGTCGTTCACGTATGCGTGGCACGCATTAACATGCATAGTAGATACTTGAGTAGAAATTCTTGACCAAACTGTCGAGCAACTTTTTGCTGCTGCTGTGAGAGTACTTAGTCTTTATTTTTTATCTTCTGTGGGGCATTGGCTCACTGTGATTTCATAATGACGTTCTTTGACATGTAAATTCATATCTGGATTTTTGAAATTCTCAGATCGTGCAGTGAATTCAAGAAATGGGGAGGAAAAAGACTGGACAGGGTGGGGAGGATTAGACTGTTGGCCAGAAGCTTCGTAGTCAGGAGCGTATGCTGTTTTGAGGTTCTTGATTACGTCACATTGATTCGAAAGAAACATATAGTTGCTAGTTTTTCGTGACGGCAAGTACCAAAGAAATATCAATTTGAATTTTTAAGGTGTAGCAAATTGACTGTTTATTCCCCAGATTAATAGCTGACAAATGGTACTTTGATCATGCGTCGGAGATGACTCGTTTTCTTTTTTACAGCGGCAGAAGCTGGCATTAAGTTAAAGCACAAAGGACACTGGAATGTGTTATAAGATTTATTTAACAAGGTCTTTCGGCAGGGGTGTCCCGAGCCCTTTCTTCATTGAGGGGGGGGGGGGTGCACCTGGTAAAATCGAACAAATCAGTACCTGATTTTTACTCAACATTAAAAAAAAGTTTGTAAAAACACAGCGAGTTACAACATAATAAGTTACAGAGTATATATGAACAATCTAAAGAGAAAAATTGGCGCATTTTCACGCTTTTCCGCTTCTGTTTTTTTTTTTTTTTTTATGGCACTAGACTTTTACCCTTGGACGACCTTTGCAGTTTTGCCAACAGGACTTGAAATAATCGCCAAAAACGGTGTTACTGCATAGCGACAACTTCGCTAATAGCTGTGCCCATGATTAATTGAGGCGCCGAATGCGAAATTTTTTGAATCCGCCTTTTTTTTGCAACATTTAACTACTTCCCATGCATATTCTAGCATAGTTCAAGACCCCCAAAATTCAAACGCTAAAATCAAAATCAAACGCCAACTAAATGAGGCAACCTTTCTCTAATTAGTGAAGACGCGAAATACGACTCAGGCGAAATTTTGTGGAAACAATGATGATAAAAGTGCCTTTCTACGATCTCAAGACTACCTATTCAACCCAGAGGTGTCTGGCAACGAAAGGAGCGATCCAGGGTAATGTGGATACAAAGTATATTTGTTCGGAATTTACAGCAAACAAAAGTAGGCTAGTTTCCAAGTCAAGAGGCATGCTTATTCCTCAAGTACTGCAATCCTAAGAAGTAACAAGAGCTACGAGCTCATATGGCACTTGTACGAGTAGGCTGTACAAGAAAGTAGATGAAAACGTCACAAAATACACCCGCCATCCAAAAAGGCGGTTCGGAAATAGAAATAGGATATTTAGTTTCACTCATTTCTGAGCAGTTCCGGCATCGTCTCGATTGCAAATGCACATGACTGTTCAAACTTTCATCCCAATAAATCCATTTGTTTGATCCCTAGACGTGCTGCACGATTTCCGGTACTCACTCTATTTCCACCTACCGTGGCCGAATCTGGTTCGGAATAAAAAAAAATCGACCACCTAAAGCATCTTCGTTTATACCATCTACCAAGTTTCACTCGAATCTGAGCATTTTTGGAAAGTTCCGGTACCCCCCCCCCCCTTCCCACCAACGTTGTCGGAGCCGGTTCGGGCCCAATCTCTTAATTCCCTCATCAAGTTTGACTGAAATTGGAGCATAGCCTATCTGCAAGTTTCCAGTACCCCCCCCCCCCCCCTACCTTGGCCGAATCCGGCCCAGACGCCAAATAACAAATCTAGGCCGCATAAACTCGGCACTGTCGAATTGCATCTCATTCGGTCCATCCGTTTGGTTTTTGTGCATGTCAAAAGTCCCCCCACCCCCAATTCCCCTAATCGTGGTCGCATATGGTTCGAACGCATGTTTTACATGTCGAGGCCATCGATTCGTATCACCCATGAAGTTTCACTCGAATCAGACCACTCGTTCGCAATTTATAGAAGTCCATATTTCTCTTCTCTTGCTCCCCCAAGAATGCTCGGGTCTAGGAACGGAAGTTTCCGGGGGTATGTTGTGTCAGGTTTTTAAGTCAAGATAATTCGGGTCGCTAATATGCCTGCAAAGTTTCGTTGTCGTTTTACATCTGGAACTATTCTAACTCACGACTACCGGAATTCCAGGAAACCCCCTCCAACTCCCCCCACAGAGCCCCGAAACCATCTGGCTCCGTCAATTTCATCTAGGCCTAATGCTTGTTCCATCCATTAAGTTTCGTCCCAATCCCTCTACTTTTAGAGTTTCTTGAGTTTTCCCCCCCCCCCATCCCCACAGGTATCGGACCCGACTCGGACGTGACACTGAACGTCCGAGGCGATAGCTCATCAGACAAGTTTCATTCAAATCCGATCACCCGTTCAAAAGTTATGCACGCCACTAGATTCCGGACTCCCCATCCACCCACTCCCCCCACGATGGTCGGGTCGGGGAAACGGCTGTTCTCAAGTCAATCTGTTCGGATCCCTGACATACCTGCCAAGTTTCATCGCCCTAGGACATCCGGAAGTATGCCGAACTCGCGGGATCGCTAGAAATCCGGACCCCCACCCCAACTCCCCCACAGTGCCCTGATCCGGTCCGGTTATGTCAATGACGTGTCGAGGACCTGTGCTTGTTTTTCCCACCAAGTTTCATCCCGATCCCTCCACTTTAAGCGTTTTCTCAAAATTACCGGTTCCCTCCTCCAACTCCTCCCAGTGTCATCGGATCCGGTCCGGTTATGTCAATGACGTGTCTAGGACCTGTGCTTGTTTTTCCCACCAAGTTTCATCCCGATCCCTCCACTTTAAGCGTTTCTCAAAATTTCCGGTTACCTCCTCCAACTCCCCCCAGTGTCATCGGATCCGGCCCGGATTTCAAGTGAGGTGTCTGAGACACAAGGTCATCCTAAATATAAATTTTCATCAAGATCCGATCACCCGTTCAAAAGTTATGCACGCCACTAGATTCCGGACTCCCCATCCACCCACTCCCCCCACGATGGTCGGGTCGGGGAAACGGCTGTTCTCAAGTCAATCTGTTCGGATCCTTGACATACCTGCCAAGTTTCATCGCCCTAGGACACCAGGAAGTATGCCGAACTCGCGGGATGGCTAGAAATCCGGACCCCCATCCCAACTCCCCCACAGTGCCCTGATCCGGTCCGGTTATGTCAATGACGTGTCTAGGACCTGTGCTTGTTTTTCCCACCAAGTTTCATCCCGATCCCTCCACTTTAAGCGTTTCTCAAAATTTCCGGTTCCCCACCCCAACTCCCCCACAGTGCCCTGATCCGGTCCGGTTATGTCAATGACGTTTCTAGGACCTGTGGTTGTTTTTCCCACCAAGTTTCATCCCGATCCCTCCACTTTAAGCGTTTCTCAAAATTTCCGGTTCCCTCCTCCAACTCCCCCCAGTGTCATCGGATCCGGCCCGGATTTAAAGTGAGGTGTCTGAGACACGAGGTCATCCTAAATATCAATTTTCATCAAGATCCGATCACCCGTTCGCAAGCTAAAAATACCTCAAATTTTGGCTTCACCCTCCCTCCACTCCCCCCCCCCAGATGGTCGAATCGGGGAATTGATGATTTCCTATTTAAGCTGGTCGGGTCCCAGACATGCCTGTCAATTTCCATCGTCCCAGCACATCAGGAAGCACGGAACTCACGGGATCACTACAAATTCGGACTTCTCCCCCCCCCCAACTCCCCCAAAGTGAGCGGATCCGTTCCGGTTATATCAGTCACGTATCTAGGACTTTTGCTTGTACTTTCCACCAAGTTTCATTCGGATCCCTCCACTCTAAGTGTTTTCCAAGATTTCCGGTTTCCCCCTCTAACTCCCCCCAGTGTCACCGGATCCGGTCTGGATTTAAAATGGAGGGTCTGAGACACGAAGTCCTTCCATGTATTAAGTTTCATTAAGATCCGATCACCCGTTCGTAAGCTAAAAATATCTCATTTTTCCTATTTTTTCCGGATTCCCCCTCCCTCCACTCCCCTCCAGATGGTCGGATCGAGGAAGCGACAATTTCTAATTTAATCTGGTCCAGTTCCTGATATGCTTGCCAAGTTTCATCGTCCTAGCTTTTCTGGAAGTGCCCGAACTAGCAAAACCGGGACCGACAGACCGACAGACCGACAGACCGACAGACCGACAGACCGACTGACGGACAGAAATAACAATCGCTATATGGCACTTGAGTAAGCTCAAGTGCCATAAAAAATGAACAGCAACCAGCTAAAGCTACCGCAAATAGTAAAGAAAGAGAGCTAAATAAATGCCACTTAAGTAACCGAACTCAGTAACTGGGTTGAAGCAAATAATGAACTCGTAGTATACCGAAAAACTAACAAAAGAAATAAGGAACAGATCCAGAGCGGTATTACAACCTAATTTCGTAATGAAATAAAACTCTTGTTAGAACCACCTAAAACAACCGAATTCGGCAAGTCTAGTAATAGAAACGGATTAAAGAAAAATGAGGTGAATTACCGTATTCGGATGAATCAGAACCAAATGAATCTCACCGAATTTAATTATGAAATGGACTGACCGAATTACCGAATTCGGTAGAGAATGCGACCAAATAAACAGGTTAAAGTTTAACTGAAAAGGGCAGAGACTGGACAGTCTTGTTACGCCTCACCTATTCACTTAAGGAGGCTTGAAGACCCGATGAAAATGTGTTACTTTTTTGCTCCGCTATTCACGAATAATCAATTTTGAAATAGTGGAATTTCCCTGTCAGATTTTCGGTACTACCTGTGCCGTATGCTTGACGAAAAAGGTTTATGACATTTTTTTGTTCAGGCACTAAGCAGTCTTCACCAAGCTTATCACCGCCCACTGAAAAGCCGCGTTTGTGTTCAGATTCAAATATTCCGCGTCATAGTAGAATTTGCGCTGTGGGGACAGCCGTACACATTCTGAAGCTCACTACCAGAGCAGATAGTGGAAAATAAAAAAATCTCTTAGCAGAATCTAAATAACTTTGTGTATTCAACTAAATGATACAAAAATAAGTTTGCTTTTCAGTTAAACTTTAAATCACCGAATTTACGCAGGGACGGACCGAATGCGACGCAATCGATGCGGACTGAACAAAAATTGGATGAATTATTGTATTCGGTCACGAATCAGAACCAAATGAATCTGATTAATAACCGAATTATGAAATGGACTGACCAAATTACCGAATTCGGTAAAGAATGAGACCAAATAAACAGGTTAAATCACCGAATTACGCTAGGACGGACCGAATGCGTCGAAACTGATGTGGACTGAACAAAAGTTGGATGAATTAACGAATTGGGTCCCGAATCAGAACCAAATGAATCTGTTTAATGACCGGATTATGAAATGGACTGACCAAATGCGATAGAACAGATACGGACTTGAGAAAAGTCCGGTGAATTACCGAATTCGCTAACGAATGAGACCAAATAAATAAGTTAAATCACCGAATTTACGAAGGGACAGACCGAATGCGGTGAAATCGATGCGGAGTGAACAAAAGTTGGATGAATTAGCAAATTCGATAACGAAAGGGGAACCCACGTTAAATCACCGAATTTAGAAATGCGGGGACCCGTTTTGACTGAAATTTTCATATTGTCCGGTAATTTGCAAGTCCATTGGGCGGATTCTACCTCGCACCGATACGTCACACATTCTGCGTGAAAAAAGCATGAATGTGCTTGACCAAACCTGTTTTTCGGGTTGCGAAAACTGCTTCTCGTAAAAAAAAAAAAAAATGTCGTACCATCGATGCTGGAAATGCTTCATACAGTGTTTCACACTCTGCTGTAGGTTTTGGGTCACCGTTCAAATCAGAAAATATTTCTTGCAGCAAGCTTTCCAGATCCTAGAAAGCAACAAGTCTCGAGCCATAAACAAAATATAAACGAAGGATCCATTTATCATATTCGTAAGGGTATATATTACAAGTGGACGCCCAAGACTCACAAATGTGCCATTTCAAATTATTTACCGATGATTTGAAGAAGAACAGTGACGGAAGGGGTTAGTAGCTTAGTAACAGACACTGGAGAACACAGGGTCGGATTTCTCAAAGTACTAACCTATATCATGGCCTAAGGTGCAGCATTCAAGATTCAGGTGGGCGTAGAGTACCGGGCATACATAGCCTACAGAAGAAAACACAACCAAATATTTGTTTCAGTATTATTGTCACTCCCAGAAGGAGGAGACAACTCTCCCTTATGGAATTAATGCAAATCGTAAACGATCTGGTTTTTTTTTCAATTGTATTATGGGACATTTTTGCAATTGTAAATAATAGGAAACGATCGTTAACAATTGTTTTTTTTTGCGATTGTAAACAGTTGTTTACGATTATAAACAGTTGTTTTCAATCGTTTGCGATTGTAAACAGTTGTTACTAATCGATTGAGTTTGTAAACAGTTGTTAACGATCGTATTTTTACGATCAAAACCAGTTGTTTCCACTCGTATTTTTACGATCGGAAACAGTTCGGAAACAATCGAAACCGATTGTTTCCAATCGTTATTTTACGATTGAAAACAACGTTTCCAATTGTAATTTTACGATCGAAAACACTTGTTTACGATTGAAACCGATTGTTTCCAATTTTTATTTTACGATGGAAACAACTGTTTCCAGTTGTATTTTTATGATAGAAAACAGTTGTTTCCGATCGTATTTTTTCGATCAGGATTCCCGACTGCATATTCTTTTTCAACACACCCTCCATCTCCACCCCTTTGCCCTAAACTGTAGCTTGTCGATCAGTGGAAGGACTTCGACTTATCTAAAGTTCTCTCCAACTTGACCTAATGCTTAATTTTCTGTGATTCAGTTCAGTCAGCGATAATAAAGAGCAATATTTACAATGTGGTATTTTTTTATATTTTCTTTATATTTAATAATATTTATAAATATTTTTTCAAATATTTTTTCTTCAGAATTATCGATTAAACGGCAGCACTCTAAAACAAGAGCTACGAGCTCATATGGCACTTGTTACGAGTAGGCACTGCTCGGTTATCGCAATGATATATCTAGTGTTTGCTAGGTGTCTTCCCACCAAGTTTCATCTCGATCCCTCCACTCATAGCGTTTTCCAATATTTCCGGTTCTCCCCTCCAGCTCCCCCCAAAAGTCACCGGATCCGGTCCGGATTTTAAGTGGGTCGTCTGAGGCATGAGGTCTTTCCAAATATCAAGTTTCATCGAGATCCGGTCACCCGTTCAAAAGTTATAAATACCTCAAGATTCCGGATTCCCCCTCCCTCCACTCCCCCGACAGTGCCCGAATCGGCTCGGTTATGTCAATGATGTATCTAGTGTTTGCTAGGTGTCTTCCCACCAAGTTTCATCTCGATCCCTCCACTCATAGCGTTTCCAAAGATTTCCGGTTGCCCCCTCCAGCTCCCCCCAAAAGTCACCGGATCCGGTCCAGATTTTAAGTGGGTCGTCTGAGGGATGAGGTCTTTCCAAATATCAAGTTCCATCGAGATCCGACCACCCGTTCAAAAGTTATAAATACCTCAAGATTCCGGATTCCCCCTCCCTCTACTCCCCCACAGTACCCGAATCGGCTCGGTTATGTCAATGATGTATCTAGTGTTTGCTAGGTGTCTTCCCACCAAGTTTCATCTCGATCCCTCCACTCATAGCGTTTCCCAAGATTTCCAGTTGCCCCCTCCAGCTCCCCCCAAAAGTCACCGGATCCGGTCCAGATTTTAAGTGGGTCGCCTGAGGGATGAGGTCTTTCCAAATATCAAGTTCCATCGAGATCCGATCCCCCGTTCAAAAGTTGTAAATACCTCAAGATTCCGGATTCCCCCTCCCTCTACTCCCCCCACAGTGCCCGAATCGGCTCGATTATCTCAACGATGTATCTAGTGTTTGCTAGGTGTCTTCCCACCAAGTTTCATCTCGATCCCTCCACTCATAGCGTTTCCCAAGATTTCCGGTTGCCCCCTCCAGCTCCCCCCAAAAGTCACCGGATCCGGTCCAGATTTTAAGTGGGTCGTCTGAGGGATGAGGTCTTTCCAAATATCAAGTTCCATCGAGATCCGATCACCCGTTCAAAAGTTAAAAATACCTCAAGATTCCGGATTCCCCCTCCCTCTACTCCCCCCACAGTACCCGAATCGGCTCGGTTATGTCAATGATGTATCTAGTGTTTGCTAGCTGTCTTCCCACCAAGTTTCATCTCGATCCCTCCACTCATAGCGTTTCCCAAGATTTCCGGTTGCCCCCTCCAGCTCCCCCCAAAAGTCACCGGATCCGGTCCGGATTTTAAGTAGGTCGTCTGAGGCATGAGGTCTTTCCAAATATCAAGTTCCATCGAGATCCGATCACCCGTTCAAAAGTTATAAATACCTCAAGATTCCGGATTCACCCTCCCTCTACTCCCCCCACAGTACCCGAATCGGCTCGGTTATGCTAATGATGTATCTAGTGTTTGCTAGGTGTCTTCCCACCAAGTTTCATCTCGATCCCTCCACTCATAGCGTTTCCCAAGATTTCCGGTTGCCCCCTCCAGCTCCCCCCAAAAGTCACCGGATCCGGTCCGGATTTTAAGTAGGTCGTCTGAGGCATGAGGTCTTTCCAAATATCAAGTTCCATCGAGATCCGATCACCCGTTCAAAAGTTATAAATACCTCAAGATTCCGGATTCCCCCTCCCTCCACTCCCCCCCACAGTGCCCGAATCGGCTCGGTTATGTCAACGATGTATCTAGTGTTTGCTAGGTGTCTTCCCACCAAGTTTCATCTCGATCCCTCCACTCATAGCGTTTCCCAAGATTTCCGGTTGCCCCCTCCAGCTCCCCCCAAAAGTCACCGGATCCGGTCCGGATTTTAAGTGGGTCGTCTGAGGCATGAGGTCGTTCCAAATATCAAGTTTCATCGAGATCCGATCACCCGTTCAAAAGTTAAAAATACCTCAAGATTCCGGATTCCCCCTCCCTCCACTCCCCCCACGGTGCTCGGATCAGGGAAGTGACTATTTCCAACTTAATCATTTGGGGTCCCTGATATGCCTGCCAAGTTTTATCATCCTAGCTTATGTGGAAGTGCCCGAACTAGCAAAACCTGGACAGACCGACAGACCGACAGACCGACAGACCGACGGACGGACAGAAATTGCGATCGCTATATGGCACTTGGCCGAAGGGCAAGTGCCATAAAAATTACCAGATGACGCTTTAGCAGCATAGAGGGTGTTTTGACTTCGAAAGCTGTTTAGTATTTTGCGCTTCAAAGAAAAGTGAAAATAGCAAAAATACGGATGAGAGCTCTCAACTTCAAGCATTTCCACGTCTTTTACAAATAAAAAAAAAAAAAATCGTAAACAGTTGTAAAATTTGATCGGGATTTCAGATTCAGCGTTTCAGTTAAACTATTTTGATCGTTTACAATTTAAAAAAAATCAACTTCCCTATAACCTTTGCTAAAGCTGAGGTCTGTGTTTCACGACTTGAAAACGAAAGAATGGTTTTGAATAGATACGAAAAAACGATCGGAAAATTACGATCGGAAACAACTGTTTCCAATTGTTGACAATTATTTACAGTTGTTAACAAGTGGTTGCAGTTGTCAACAATAGTTGCGTTTTTGCTGATACCATGGTATCTGTTACAAAGGTCTAAAGTTGTTTTTGCAGTTATCGTGGTATCTGATACTACGGTCAAAAGGTGTTTTTGCAGTTATCGTGGTATCTGGCCAGTTATCGTGGTATCCAATATTCAGATACTACAGTCCGACCGTGGTAACTGGTCGTGGTATCTGAAAAGTCATCTCACTTTCATCAAATTTTGTCAGAAATAAGCATCGAAAATAAGTTGTTGAGGAATCTGCTGATTTCTGATGTTACATTGTATTCTAGGGGGTGGTAATGTGGCATCATGATTGTTTGATCCGCCCATTGAACTTTAAAGGTCAATGGGCACACCAAACTACCCCAATCCCACTCTGTAACAACCTAGGAACAATGCTTACCCCCTAGTTCAGCAGCTTTTTCAACAGTTTCCTCTCTGTAATATTTCAAAGCGTAATCCTCTCTGTGATATTTCAAAGCGCCAGTACATGCTCAATTTACTAGCTTGGACAAAGATAAAAGTGATGTTTCTTATAATACTTAGTAGATCTTTATTTTATGCATAAATCAGCTTGTATAATCCAGATTTGAAAAGGTTATTTGTTTTTAAATGATTTTTGTAGCTATGTTATTTTTTATAAGCTTATTGCATATCCTGGTACATTTTATAAAGCAAGCTAATTAAGCTTGCAGCAAGTAAAACTTTTAACAGGCACTTTAAGCCATGGAACTTCTGCTGAAACACTAGAGCAATCAGGTAAACTGCATCTGCGGCTTGACTTTGGTGACATCTCAAATATAACCTTTTCTATCAAGCATTGCTGGGAGTTTTTGAGTTTCCTGCCACGATATCCCAGCTCCAAAGATTTGGATCGCCGAAATGCCGGAGAGGTAAAGACAAGGGATAACAAGAAAACGGCCGACTTTCGTGGCGCCTTCTAAAGGAAGTCGGAAATGTTTCTTTGTGAAGCATTTTATACAAAGTAAAGCATTAGAAGTGTCCATTGTGCTTTAAGTTTCACTCGAATCAGACCACTCGTTCGCAATTTGCAGAAGTCAATTTCCATATTTCCCTTCCCTCGCTCCACCAAAAACGCTCGGATCTAGGAACGGAAGTTTCGGGGGTATGTTGTGTCAGGTTCTTCAGTCAATTAAATCAGGTCACTAATATGCCTTTCGTTGTCTTAGTACATCTGGAACTATTCTAACCAGCGACTACCAGAATTCCAGGAAACCTCCTCCAACTTCCCCCACAGAGCCCCGAAACCACTGATTCCGTCAATTTCGTATCTAGGCCTAATGCTTGTTCTCTCTATTAAGTTCCGTCCCAATCCCTCTGCTTTAAGCGTTTCTTGAGTTTTCTGACCCCCCCCCATCCCCCACAAGTATCGGACCCGGCCCGGACTTGACACTGAACATCTGAGGCGATAGCTCTTTCCACCCTACAAGTTTTATTCAAATCCCATCACCCGTTCAAAAGTTATGCATGCCACTAGATTCCAGACTCCCCATCCTTCCACTCCCTCCATGATGGTCGGATCGGGGAAACGACTATTCTCAAATCAATCTGTTCGGATCCCTGACATTTCGGCCAAGTTTCATAGTCCTAGCACACCAGGAAGTATGCCGAACTCGCGGGATCGCTAGAAATTCGCCCCCCCCCCCCCCAAATTCCCTCCAAGTGAGCGGATCCGTTCCGGTTTTGTCAGTCACGTATCTAGGACTTGTGCTTGTTCTTTCCACCAAGTTTCATCCGGATCTCTGCTCTCTAAGCGTTTTCCAAGATTTCCGGTTTCCCCCTCCAACCCCCCCCCCATGTCACCGGGTCCGGTCTGGATTTAAAATGGAACGTCTGAGACACGAGGTCCTTCCATATACCAAGTTTCATTAAGATCCAAATACCCGTTCGTAAGCTAATCTAGTTTTTCCGGACTCCCCCTCCCTCCACTCCCCTGCAGATGGTCGGTCGGATCGGGAAAGCGACTATTTCTAATTTAATCTGCTCCGGTCCCTGATACGCCTGCCAAGTTTGATGGTCCTAGCTTATCTGGAAGTGCCCAAACTAGGAAAACCCGGACCGACAGACCGACTGAAGGACAGAAATTACAATCGCTATATGGCACTTGGCCGAAGGGCAAGTGCCATAAAAACGATCGGAAACCTGTTCTATGACCACTCGCCCCTCCGCTAAGCCTGGAGCAGCTATGATGAACGCTTGTTTCGGCAAGTTGCTCTTGAGTAAACATGGTTCGAATCGTTGGCCCATTTTAGGGAAAAGGAAAATACTCGAAAAAAGGAATTCAAAACTGTTTTTAAGTTCCTGACACATTAACCCCCTTGCTTCGTAGATAAATATTCTTTGAGCCCAAGCTGACTTTGAAACATTTATTCAAACAATGTTTAAACATTGTTTGAATAAATACCCCTTGGTTATCTAACAGTATGCCCAACTACAGTAGACCCGACCCGACTACCGCAATAGATAAACGAATATAAAAATCTACAGGGGGTATCCTGTAGGCTGTAGAGAATATCGTACGTTATTTTTACTTATATTTGTTTACACTGCATCGTTGATGTCTTACGTTATTGATGATGGTAGATAAAAATTGTAATAATAATAATTCGGGCAAAGTCCTTGTAGAGGTCTTTGTACTGTTCTTCGTTTCGAGAGGTTAACTACTCCCTGGCATGGTGTGTACATCCTTTCCCGGTACCAGCTTCTTGGCTTCCAGCTTCACCTGGCTGCTTAGTACACACCAAAATCGAGAGTAGGCAACCCATGCCATTGGGATTCCTCTTTCTTATCAAAAATATTTTTTATTTTATGACCCACTTGTCCTTACCAGCCAGGAATCCCTGAAAATCCTTTGGTTACTGATTGGTTAATTCGTGCAATGAGCGAATTTTCGCCTCTATGCATCTGCAGCAGCTGCAGGATGAACCACCCAAGACTTCGTACACGCCTTCTTAAGTTTGAGACATTTGACACAAGGGAATCCGGTTTGAGCCCAATCCGCAAGACAAAACACTAGAGAACCTTTTGTGCTCTATGATCTCACATGAAACTGATGTCCCAGGGATACATGGATCCTAAACAAGATATACCAGTTGCCGTAATTTGTATGTGATCATTGGAGGTGTAGTAGCGTAGATATTCCTTAAACCTAAGCCTACTGGCACCTACTGCGAATCGTATTTTACGGCGCTAAACAGATGAGACAACTGAGACTTATTCGAGCGATATTTTGGCCCTACTTGACAAGGGTCATCTTCAGGCTGTAGCTAGAAGAGTCTGGACAAAATCCAGAGTTTCCAACAAGAAAATCGCTAATATTGAATGGCAAGTATTGATTTGTTTGAAAACGATATTTCTGAACCATTTTATCATGAAAAGATATATCTAATAAGACTTATGCTTTAAGGTTTCTTTTAGTTGTAAAAATGCGTTGAGGCTGGCTTGCGACGAAGCATTGCGGTTTTGGAAGCTTGACGTCTTCGCAAGGGTTGCATATCTTACGGTCAAATGCTGAAATAACTTCGCCCGTGTAATTTAATTATTTAAAAACGAAGATTTGTATGGCACTTGCCTTCCGGCCAAGTGCCAAATACTGATCACTTTTCCGTCGGTCGGTTGTTCGATAGGTCAGTCCGATGATCGCGAGTTAGGGTACTTCCAGATGTGCTAGGACGATGAAACTTGGCAGGCGTATTAGGGACCCTACCAAACTAACTTCCCCGATCCGACTATCGTGGGGGGGGGGGGGGGTAGTGGAGGGAGGGATAATCCGGAATCTTCAGTTATGTATGACTTTTGAACGGGAGGTCGGACCTTAATGAAACTTGATATTTTGAAAGATCTCATGTCACAGTTGAAGACCGGACCTGATCCGGTGACTTCGGGGGGAGTTGGAGGGGAGAAATCGGAAATCGTTTGACACGCTCAGAGCTGATCGATCGGGATACTTGGTAGGAAGAACAAACACAAGCCCTAGATAGCCTACATAGCTGGAGTTGGATGGGAGGGGATTTGGTTATCCTGAGTTAAGGTATTTCCAGATGGGCTAAGACGATGAAACTTGGCAGGCATAGCAGGGACTCGACCTTTTTACTTAAAGGACCTGTCTTACCTATAACACTAACGCAATCTACTTCCACAATCACACCATATATTTCTAACCCCGGAGACCCCAATTTCGTACGGTGCATTCTAACCGAACAAAACCGCGCTGATTTTCTCAAGTGCCGTGTTTTGCTACCATCGATGTGTATCACGCTGTCGACGGTTGTCTGCGAGAAGTTTTTCCATCAGAAAAACCGGTTATGCAAATTGTCTCCCTGTTTCTGGGATCCCAAAACGTAAGTGGAGGGTTATCTATGACATCGCAAAAGTTGTCCGTCTGTGCACGCTATAACTCTCGAAGAGAATGAGATATTTTGATGAAACTTGGTGTGAATGTTATTTGGGTCAAGAGTAAGGTCAAGTTCGTAGATGGGCTCTGTAGCCCTACATTTAAGGGTGGGGTTCAAATTAAGGGACAAACAAAATATTTTTAATCAGCAAATGATTATGGTGTAAGAAGGCATGCTGAGCACGATACTGAAAATCATTTTCTCGCCGGACAAGTTGTTCGTCCGGAATCCGGCAAAAACCCGAAAGTTAGTTAAAAGCAAAAGTTTTATATGAAGTTGATTAAATGGTAGATTTAGGGGTAAAAAAAACCCAGCTAATGTGATAGTCGATTATGGTGTAAGAAGGCATGCTGAACACGAAAGTGAAAATCATTTTCTCGCCGAACAAGTAGTTCGTCCGGAATCCGGCAAAGACTGGAAAGTTGGTTAAAAGTAAAAGTTTCATTTGAAGTTCAATAGATGTTCGAATAGAGGTACAAAAAATATGCTGAAGACGATGGTGAAAACCATTTTCTTGCCGGACAACTAGTTCGCCCGGAATCCGGCCAAAACCGGAAAATTTGTTAAGAACAAAAGTTTGATTAGATGACAGATTAAGGGGTTAGAAGAGAGGCTGATTCGAGTCTGTATATGACAATCATTTTTTACCCGGACATATAATTAGTCCGGACTCCGGTTGTAACCGGATTTTTTTTTTTAAGTCAAACTTTAATTCAAAGTTGATTCGATATTCTTTATAGGGATTCGACGCTGGATTTGTTTCTGAATTTGCTTTTATTGCTGGACTAGTAGTTTGCTCGGAATTCGGGCGAAACCGGAAACTTGGCAGGAGTAAAGCAGGAAGTCTCGGCCAGTATCGTCAAAATAGATATGGCCTATAGAGGTCTATCTGAACTTGGTTTTCTCTGATGATTAGCCTGGCGAAGACTGGATCTGGCGAAGACAAGACCCTATTGTCTGAATCAAATATTCGATTTTTGGGGTCCCATCGACACCTTTGGTCTTGTTGCTATAAGTCAACGGGTCTCGGAAAAGGCTTAAAACAACCAAAACGTTGGTTATTTGTTGGAAGCACAGCCTAGTTTTAAAGTATTCAAATATTTTAAAGTATTGTAAGTCGAAGAGTAAATAGTGCGAGGGGTCCTTTAAGATTAGTTGTTTTTCCGATCCGAAAATTGTGGGGGGCGGTGGAGGGAGGGGAAATCCGGAATCTTGACGTGTGTAACTATAGAAAAGGAAATCGGATCCTTATGAAACTTGATATTTGGGAAGACCTGGTGTCTCAGAAGTCTTACTTCAAGTTCGGGCCGGATACGGTGCCTTTGGAGGAGTCTTGGAAATCTTGTGACACGCTCAGAGTGGAGAGGTCGTGATGAAACCTGGTTGAAGGACAAGCACGAGCCATAGATACAGCTCGGACAGAAGTGGACCGAATTCACTGTCTGGGAGTTGGAGGGAGGGGGATCCGGAATTCTAACGGTCGCTAGTAAAGTACGTTCCAGAGGTGCTAGGACGATAGAATTTTGTGGCTCATTATAGACCCGGAAAGATTGACTTGGGGTGCTGGGAGGGGAATGAATTGAAGTTGATTTTCCAGCTCAAGCGGCTTGAGCCTGAAGAGGACCCTTGCCAAGAAGGGCCGAAATATAGCTCTAATAAAATGTAGTATCGTAGCTGACGTGTCTGTTTTATGAATTGTTTGAATATAATTAAACCTAAATAAAAGCTTAAAAATAAAACTTCTAACTCTAGTACCGAAAATGTTTCCGGGTGGATAGACCGGTGCGCGTCCGAACACAGCTGTATTTCACACTCACAGCTCGGATCACACGACAACAATGACGATTCTTTCAAGACGGCTGCCCTCTGTCTTCCCTGAAAATGTCGCCACAGTTATTTGTCTTTTTGTCCTTAACGAGCTCCCCAACTATTTTCTTTACAAAGTTCGTAACAAAGAACCCGGTACTGTTGCATTGAAGCTTCCATTAAGCAAGTCCAATTAAGCTCTTTACGACAAAAACTGAGCCTGTTGGGGTGAATACTGAATTTAACGTATTGTTCCAGGTCTCAGCTGGCATTAGAAATCTTTCAAAACATTAAAGGATGAATTTTGGTGCATTGGTATTGATGTCGTTTCTTGCAGAAAGGTTGTGAACTTAAGAGGAACTTACAAGGCCAAAGGTTTAGATGGGGTCCCAAAGGTGGTATTTGTTTCCGGTCTTCGCCAAATCCCATAGGCATGTCATTCATCCTAATCAACCGCTTAGCCAGATCCATCAGGTAATTCCTTTCTGTCTTTGTTTCAGTATTGTCCATTTTACGACTAGAGTACTATATCTATTGAAAACTCGTAGAATATTCACTACCAATAATATTATTTTTTGTTCGTCGTCTACATAAAAAACACCTTGCACGTTTTGTCGGGTGATTTCGTTTTTTCCAAATTTCAGGTTTACATCAAAAGGCATTCGTACCATTTACCCAGTAGGAATACAAAATAGATAGATGAATTCAGTCTTCTTATCACTCCCTATACCGATACGAACAGCTGCCATGTCAGAATACATCACTATCGACACTATAAACCACTTGATCAAGATATTATAAGCACTATCGAAATTCCGGGTTTTGCCGGATTCCGGTAGCGTATCGGCCTTTCAGGAAAAGGAATTAAATTACACTGATACAGTAGATCGATCCAATATGCTGCTAAGTGGAAAGTTCGCCTACGGCAAAAAAGTCAACTTTTGAACTAAGACAGCTAGAATTTTATTTTCGACGGCAATCGATAGCCGTTGATTAGCTGATCAAAGTATATGTCAGCCATTTTTTGGTACAAAAATTCCTTCATGAGATACACCAGTTTGAAAGTTTCAAGGGGTTGACAACTTCAGTAGTAATGTATGCACTGAAACCAAAAATAGGCGATACCAGCTCATAATCATCTTCGGCAATGAGGGGCTTGCAGCTTTTGCTAGTTGGTGTACCTGTTATTTGTTTCCGGTGTATTCGATGGTAAGAACAATTTGACTACCAATTGTAGGACATGCGAGGGACTTGTCACGATTAATCGGCTGTTATGCTACAATCATCTTCAGTGATGAGGGGTTTGCAACTTTTGCTAGCTAGTGTACCGATTATTTTTGTTCGGTGAACATGATGTCTATCACGGGACAGGGACTTGTAAGTAATAATCGGTTCACGAGGGACTAGAAATTTGTGCAAATTGGTGCACATTGTATCCGATTTTTGGGATCCCAAAACGTAAGTGGAGGGATACCTATGAAATCGTAAAAGTTGTCAGTCTGTCCGTCCGTCCGTCTGTCCGTCTGTTAGCATGGGGTAAGAAGATATGCATGAACACGAATATGCAAAAATTTTATCGTCCGACAAGTCATTCGCCCGGAATCCGGCAAACACCGGAAATTTGGTTTAAAGTAAAAGTTTCATGTGAAGTTGGTTAAATGTTCGATTAAAGGGTAAGAAGACATGCCGAACACGACGGTGAAAACCATTTTCTCGTCGGACGAGTAGTTTGTCCGGAATCCGGAAAAAAACGGAAAGTTGGTTAAAAGTAAAAGTTTGATTTGAAGTTGATTAAATGTTCAATACAGGGGTAAGCAGACATGCTGAACACTTATGTGAAAAGTATTTTCTACTCGGACAACCAATTAGCCCGGAATCCGGCCAAAACCGGAAAATTTGTTAAAAGTAATAAGTTTTATTTGAAGTTGATTAGATGACAGATTTAGGGGTACGAAGAGACGCTGAGTCTGTACATGACAATCATTTTTAAAATACTTCGTCCGGAATCAGGTTGTAACCGTTATTTTTTTTTAGAAGCTAAAGTTTTATTTGAAATTGGTTAGATGTTTTGATAAGGAGATACCGTAAGATGAATTCGATTCTGAATTTTCTTTTTTTGCTGGACAAGTAGTTCGCTCGGAATTCGGCCGAAACCGGAAATTTGGCAGAAGTAAAGCAGGAAGTTTCGGTCAGTATCGTCAAAATAGATATGGCTTATAGAGGTATATCTGAACTTGATTTCTCTAATGATTAGCCTGGCTAAGACTGGATCTTGCGAAGACAATACCAAGTTGTCTGGATCAAATATTGAATTTTTGGGATCCCATCGAAACCTTTGGTCTTGTTATAAATCTGACAGTAAGAAAGTTTGTATCGACGGTCTAACGCTGTGACCTAGGATTAACTGTTTACGCAACGGGTGCAAACGATAATGTAAAACAATGAGCTAGTTTCGTAATAATTAATAGTGTCATCTATGGTATTTTAATCCTGAAAAGTTACGGATAGCTTTATAATACCAAGTAGATTATATAAGATATTGTTCCAAGTTTTCATCCGTTACGATGGAGGATAAAGTTCGACTGACTGCAAAGTCAATTTAGTCCCTTTCTCCGGTATTCTTTTGTTGTTGTTAGGGCAATCGATAGCCCTTGATGAGCTGATCAAAGTATATGTCATCAATTTTTGTAGCAAAAATTCTTCATGAGATAAACCAGTTTGTAAGTTTCAAGGGGTTGACAACCTCAGTAGTAAGGTATACACTGACACCAAAAATAGGCGATACCAGTTGTGAGACATGTAGGGGACTTGTAAGCAATAGTCGACTGTTAGCCTGCTGTTTGCTTATAATCATCTTCGGCAATGAGGGGTTTGCAGCTTTTGCTAGTTGGTGTACCTGTTATTTGTTTCCTGTGTATTCGATGGTAAGAACAATTTGGTTCCCAATGGACATGCATGGGACTTGTAAGTACTAATCGGTTGTTATGCTGCAATCATCTTTAGCGATGAGGCGTTGGCAACTTGTGCTAGCTGGTGTACCCATTATCTGTTTCCGGTGAACTTGATGTCTATCACGGGAGAGGGACTTGTAAGTAGGAATCGGTTCACGAGGGGCTAGAAATTTTTGCAAATTGGTGCACATTCTATTCGATTTCTATAAATCTGACGGTAAGAAAATTTGTATCGATGCTCTATCGCTGTAACCTAGGACTAAGTGTTTTTCCTACGGGTACAAACGAAAATTTAAAACCATGAGGTAGTTTAGTAGTAATTAATAGTGCGATCTACAGTATTTTAATCCTGAAAAGTTACAGATAGCTTTATAATACCAACTAGATTATGTAAGATACTGTTCCAAGTTTTCATCCGTCACGATGTCTACGATTGAAAAGGATAAAGTTCAACTGACTACAAAGTCAATTTAGTCCCTTCCTCCGATATTCTTTTGTTGTTGTTTTTTCAACGCTGAAGAATAGCTTTTAACATACCGTTTTAAAACTTTCGATAAGTTGACAACTTCAGCATTTAACCGACAGCGAAGAAACAAAACCAAAGTGTTGCTCTCGCAACACTTTAGTCGGCGAAGCGGACAAAGGTTTTCCGCAACATTTCACGTCACCCAGGCAACGTAGGTCTAGTTAGATCTACGTTGGGACAGCCTGAAGTGTTGCGAGACTTTTTCGTTAAATGCTGAAGTTGTCGACCCATCGAAGCTTTCAAAATGGTATGTTCCAAGAAGATCTTTTTTCTTCAAGAAAACTGGTGACACAATCCGTAATCACATGTTTAAAGAGTATCCCTCAGCGTTGTAAAGACAACAACAACAACAGGATATCGGAAGAAGCTACTAAATTGACTTAGCAGCCAGTTGGACTTTATTCTTTTCAGTCGTAGACATCTTGAAGGATGACAACTTGGAACATTATCTTATATATCCTGGTTGGTATTATAAAGCTCTCCGTTACTTTTCAGGATCAGAATACCATAGACGCCACTCTACTAATTATTGTGAAACTACGTCATTGTTTTACATTATTATATGTATTCGTTGCGTAAAAATTAATTCTACAGTTACAAACCATGGAGACGAATTTTCTTACCCTCAGATTTATACTGATCAAAATAAAATGTGCACTAATGTTCACAAGTTTCTAGCCCCTCATGAAGATGACAGTGTTCTTTCAGCCGATTTTTACTTATAAGTCCCTTTACTTCTTACACCGTAGTATATGGCTCGAGGATAAGCGAAAACCATCCTTTTTGGGATTGAGCAAGAGTTTTACGGGGCTTTCCAAATGTAATGTGACATTCAGTATTTCCGGCCTAAGGTCCACACCTTCCGTAATACCGCTGAGGTTAGACCCTTACCACTTTCTAGTAATAAGGTGAAATCAGGGTACTAAAATAAAAAAAAAGGGACAAAACCAAAGTGTTGCTCTCGCAACACCATTATACTGATCCAGCGTGATTGCTTACCCGTATCCCGGCACTAACCGACCTCAGATACAGCTTTTTAGATTATGGATACAGCTATTCCCGGTTTTCACCGCATTGCGGACAAGTTGATTGACGGGCGCAAAAAAATAGACATGGGTTCGGCCTAACCATTCAGCCTGAAAAATGTATTTGTTTCAACCCTTGATAATAAATCCCCCCCCCCCTTGAACGTTGGGCCATGGTGCCCATATCCGACTTGACCTGTACTTTAACCCAAAAGACCCTCACGTCCTGATAGTATTTTTGATTATATTTGAGATAAGCCAGATCTCGAATGAGCTGCTCCCTCCTGTTCATTTTCCACATCCGAAACCAACTGAATACTGTAAAAGTAAGCTTTGCTTTTTAACAAATTATCCATGGTTTAAGCTGTTTTTAGCCTTTTCCCAGACCCATTGACTTCTAGCATGACTTGGCAAAATTCAGATAATAGGTTTACGCACCAATAGCATGATCCGCGAACACTCGTCGGGAGTATAATGTACAGGGACGATGGTGGATCGTAGCAAGTGAAAAGATTAGTAAGATAGTCCTTCAGCCCAAGCTGACTGCGAGTCATATTTGACGGTGCAAAAAGGTAAGTCAGCTACATTTTATTAGAGCTATATTTCGGCCCTTCTTGGCAAGGGTCCTCTTCAGGCTCAAGCTGGAAAATGATCTTGTGGAAAAAGAATTAAAGATTCTTCCTTAAATATCTGATTTTACGAACTTCTTCTCTGAAAATTGATTGGAGATGAAGCGGTGCTGTGATTTCGTCCTGGACGGCAGCTATTTTTGCTGTTTGAATGGGTCGTCGAAAGGGTAGAGATTCTTCTGCATTTTGATTTTGGAGTCAAGTGTGTCTTCTTAATCTTTCCAGCTAAGATGGATACTTATTGGCGGCATGTCTGGGCGATTTTAATATATAGAGAAAAAAATATATCGTTAATAAAATGTAGCTGACTTATCCGTTTTGCACCGTCAAATAAGATTAGTAAGGTGTCTTTATCGGGTTCAGAATGTCACATGTACGACGAGTGTCCAGTAGCGCTTAAAGGAGGGGCTCAAAATACGCTTTTCTGCTTAAAATAAACCTTAGTGTTTTGTTTCCTGATACCTCTAAGTTCCTCCAAAGTATCATGTATACACTATAGCAAAAGTGCAAATGCATGCACTTTCGTCGAGTGTCAAAAGCAGAGCCTCTAACACACTTGCTCATCATCTGTCGCTTGCTCATCGTTGCTCTGTTCCGCGATAGAGTGAATATAGTTTTCTCGAACAATCCGGACAAAACCGGAAATTTGGAATTTGTGTATGAAATAGGTTAGTGGGCCGGAATAAACGCAGGAAAACACGCTGAATCGCTATCTTCCTTTTTTGTTTCCTGCCGGACCGATATTCGACCGAATTCGTCGGAATCTGGCGAAAATATAACATTTTTTACTTCTAACAATGTCTTTGTCTAGTTGTTAGTGACGGCAGACGTTGCTATCCGTCTGTCTGTTTCGCTTTCCGATCGGATAAATGATACGAGCGGAATCTGAATTTCGGGAAGAACGGCATCATCTCATAAAACGTGGAAGGTAGTGTTTTTCTAAATAAAGAGCCTTCTGAAGCAGGGAGCTCGATGAGTGTTCAAAATTTCAAATAGCACCGATATTCCGGTCGTAATCTGGGCTTGACGGAGTATTAAAGGCGAAACCTAACGGATTGAGGATACATATCATGTTGATGAAATTGCTTTACATGAGGACACGATTGCCTGGATGAGGAAGTTCAATAAATGTTGCGCTTTTGGGATCCCATCGGGTCCTTTGGTCTTGTTATTCTCTGTCTTAGTCGAAATGTGTTGCTCTGTCTGTCTGTATGACAGAAAACTTTGATGTCCGAAATCTTGTCTTGTGACAGCAAATTTTGATGCCTGAAATCTTGTCTTGTCTTGTCTTGGGGAACCACAACAGAGGATGGATTTATGGAGTTTATCCCTTGAAGTAAAAGCCGAAGACTGATTAGGATTTAACGTCAGGGTTGTTCAGTTTGTTAAGGGGATTGCATTGTGAATATTGGCAAGGCGCTGATCTCAGATGCGGAAAAAGGCTGATCACCATGAGAAAGTCCTTTTGACTTCATAAAGTCATGAATTTTGAGCTAGATTTTTGTTTGCATTTCGTAAATTGTTTTCCCTTTCATTTATTCTTTTTCCATATCTACTCCTTTGTCGTGCCTTGTGCTTATTTTGACGGGTAACAAATGAAATCATCATCATCAACCCGCGGTATAAATACGTATGAGTAGATTTATCAGGGAATGCGGATCTACTTAAATTACTCCACGGTATTTCAAACTAGCTGTTCACATTTTAACTGAATTGCAGTTGAAAAGAAGAAAGTGTTCTTTTCAAAGAAAAAATTTTTGTTTTTGCTAGTAAATGCTACGTTTTCTTGAAAGTGCTATTTTTAGAAAGAAGTGTTAAAAGTAGCACTTTCGTGCTACTCGTGGCAACCTTGCAAAGAATTAGTAAAAAAAAAATACAAGAGCGTTTTAACTGTCTATAATAATTTGTGAACGTAACATAAACGTTGGCAAAGACAAAATGCCATAATGTGGATAGTTCATTGGCTTACAAGTCGAGGAAGACCGCCCCTCCAAGATGAAATCCGTGTATGCAAATTAGTGATGAGTGATTCAAAAGAGAAATAATTACTCAAAGGGGTGAAAG
Organism: Branchinecta lynchi; assembly: GCA_023053575.1. NCBI lineage: Eukaryota > Metazoa > Arthropoda > Branchiopoda > Anostraca > Branchinectidae > Branchinecta > Branchinecta lynchi. The sequence continues at coordinate 8,388,333 of JAKZAP010000001.1, forward strand.
GGATTGGTGGCAAGTAATTAAAACCGCCATTTCATGCCGGGAATCGCGCAAGCTTTCAGGCTTCAGCGCTCTCGGGAAAGAACTCATTAGGTGACGGCCTAGACTAGCCTCTCCAACCTTTTATTAGAAGGATCAGGGAAAGGATAAGCAGTCTTACGGAGACGGTCATCCTTGATGCAAATAATGAGAAACGTAGTTTTTAGTGTGTATTTCAAGGAGATTTTGGAGTGCAGTTACCAGTCTAATACGGTATGGTTGACTCTGTATTTAATTAATACTTGGCTCATTGAGTGCGGTCTTTGTCGATATTTGTTTTCCATATTTGCGATTTGACTTTATCTTGAATGGGAATTGCCGAAACTATCGGTACCTCAGGTGAGTGTTTCAGTCCTGTGTTAAGAAAGTTTAGCGTGCTTTATCGAGCTCTGGATTATGCTCGATGTATCTGTGATTAAGGTGAGTGGTAGTGGAGTATCCTATCGACATGTGATCTCATGAACTGTTTGAACCTCACGCATGAGCCTTACGCAAGAGGACTCCCATCCTCTCTTCGATTTGTTTAGTTTACATATCAGCCTTTACATATTAGCCTTACTAATCAAGGGGCCGGACCAGGGAAACACAAAAAGAAAAAGGCACTTTACATTATGTAACTAAAAAAACAATTTGCAGATAAACGTGAGTCGTTTTAACAGGGAAACGTGTGTTCATGTGACTCAGATGTAGGTTTGGAGCTCAGAGATCTTGATTCACTTTTGCAGATGGTGTTTGATACTCCTGCAATTGTAACACTTCACTGAGTTTTAAGTACACGAGCTTTCACTTATGGACCGGTGGCCCCCATTACGCTTAGAGCATTTTGCTTTGTTCTTGCTTAGTTTCTTGAGTCAGAGGCCAGGTGACCGAAATCCTGGCACTTGTATCACCGCTTTGGGTCGAACACGGGCAACTGTAAGGTTGCCTTGAGTTGTCTAAAATATTTCTCTACCGAGTTCCGAGTTAGCAGGTGTAAATTTCCCCTCAAAGTCATATTTAAATCGTCCAATTTCAAAGGATCAGCGTCTATTCCTTCTTTATCAACTTGTCTGCCCCCCTCCCCCGCCCGTTTCTCATTTCATACGCTTTAAAAAGTCTAATCAATCCTCGCCTCATCTACTCTTTCCCATATCTTCCACAGACACACGGAACGTGGTATTTAGACGGCTTAATATGAGGCATCGATTTTTCTAATGCGCCAGCATTTTAAATTCTTTGCTATCGTACTTTAGTGACGTTGGTTCAGACAATATCACTCTAATTGATTTTCTTTCTTTTTTCAGCTCTCATAATGAGAGTTTAGCATGGATTTTGAAATGATAGGCAGTTTTTGGTTTCGTTTTTCGTGGGCAATGGCAATTATGAAGTTTGAAGCAGGTCATAAAAACGGTAAACGCCTGGAGGGGAAAAAACAGAAACAGATCATATTTATTTATTTTTTTGTTCCTTCGGGATATCAACTCTGCAAATGTCTCGTTAGCTAGATTACATCATATCTGGCCAAAACTTTAGTTCTTATCTAATTTGCGACTTTAATCCGCAGAGGTAATGAGAATGGCTGGAAAGGTTATGGTTATAAAGTAGATTAGTAATACAGGTAACAACGACTCCTTGAACTTTCAACAGTTTCAATATAAGCGCTTCCAAATAAAACGTATCTACCAACCCACGCTTAAAGGATCAGTCATACCTCTTGGAATAACCGATTGAACCGTTGTTATTCCTGAAATTCCGGCATTTCGTAGGTGTATTCTACACAACCTATTGGCAGAATTCTAATTTTTACGCTTGCCATGTTCTTTTTGGGATCCCAAAACGTAAGTGGCGGGATACCTATGACATCGCAAAAGTTGTCCGTCTGTGCGCACCATAACTATCGAAGGGAATGAGATATTTTGATGAAACTTGGTGTGAGGATTCTTTGGGTCAAGAGTAAGGTCAAATTCATTGATGGGCTCTGTAGCTCTACATTTAGGGATGGGGTTTAAATTAAGGGGCAAATGGAATATTTTTAAACAGATAATGTGATAGTCGATTAAGGGGTAAGATGACATGCTGAACACGATGGTGAAAACCATTTCGTCATCAGACAAGTAGTTCGCCCGGAATCTGGCCAAAACCGGAAAGTTTGTAAAAAGTAAACGTTGTATTTGTAGTTGATTAGATATCCGATTTAGGGGTAAGAAGAGATGCTGAATCCGTGTATGAAAACCATTTTTTACCCGGACATATAGTTCGACCGGAATCCGGTTGGAGCCTGAAAATTTATTAGAAGTTAAATTTTTGAAGTGGATTAGATGTTCAGTATTGGAGAGAAAAGATACGCTGAGTTGGTTTTTGAGCTTATTTTTTTCGCCGGACAAGTAGTTTCGGAACTCGGCCGAAACCGGGAAATTGGCAGAAGTGGCAGGAAGTTTTCGTCAAAACAGATATGAATTGTAGGGGTAAACAGACATGCTGAATCCATATCTGAACTTTGTTTTCTCAGATGATTAGCTATTTTGCCTTAATCTGTTTCTGAATTTTAATAGTAAAAATGTTCAAGGAGTCTGGCGAAGAGAAGACCCAATTGTCTGGACCAAATATTGAATTTTTGGGATCCCATCGAAACCTTTGGTCTTGTTTCTTTGCGAGATATAACAAGCTCCGAGGCGCCAATTGGTCAAGAGACCGGTCATGCCAATTTTGCCCTGATTTGTTATCCAAGGCAAGGGACATGGAGAAGGTCTCGAAGCAGCCGAAGCTTTGTGTAATTTGCTGTAAAAGTAGTCAAAGTTGTCAAATGTACAAGCTTAATGTAAAGTAGTCAATTGAGAGAGGGAGTTTATTGAAGGCCTAATGATACATACTACATATGGGCCATCCCACAAACATATGGCCTGTCCTAGGGGGTGGAGGGGTCAGCTTATCAAAACAAGACCAAAGGTTTCGATGGGATCCCAAAAATTCAATATCTGATCCAGACAACTGGGTCTTGTCTTAGCCAGATCCAGTCTTCGCCAGACTCCTTGAACATTTTTACAATTAAAATTCAGAAACGGATTAAGGCCAAATAGCTAATCACCTGAGAAAACCAAGTTCAGATTTGGATTCAGCATGTGTGTTTACCCCTATAAGTCATATCTGTTTTGACGAAAACTTCCTGCCACTTCTGCCAATTTCCCGGTTCCGGCCGAACTCCAGAACTACTTGTCCGGCGAAAAAAGAAAGCTCAAAGACGAAATCAGGGTATCTTCTTTCCCCAGTAATGAACATCTAATCAACTTCAAATAGAAATTTAGCTTATAACAAAGGTTCCAGCCGGATTCCGGTCGAACTATATGTCCGGGTAAAATACGATTGTCACACAGGGACTCAGCATCTCTTCTTACCCCTAAATCGCTTATCTAATCAACTAGAAATAAAACATTGACTTCCAACAGTTTTCCGGTTTTGGCCGGATTCCGGACGAACTACATGTCCGGGTAGAAACTTGTTTTCACATAAGTGTTCAGCATGTCTTCTTGCCCTAAATCGAACATCTAATCAACTCCAAATAAAACTTTTAATTTTGACAAACTTTCCGGTTTGGGCCGGATTCCGGTCGAAATACTTGTCCGTCGAGAAAATAGTTTTCACCATCGTCTTCAGCATGTCTCCCTACCTCTAAATCGAACATCTAATCAATTTCAAATAAAACTTTTACTTTCAACAAACTTTCCGGTTTTGGCCGGATTCCGGGCGAACTACTTCTAACCTCTAAATCGAACATTTAATCAACTTCAAATAAAACTTTTACTTTCAACAAACTTTCCGGTTTGGGCCGGATTCCGGGCGAAATACTTGTCCATCGAGAAATAGTTTTCACCATCGTCTTCAGCATGTCTTCCTACCCCTAAATCGAACATCTAATCAATTTCAAATAAAACTTTTACTTTCAACAAACTTTCCGGTTTGGGCCGGATTCCGGGCGAAATACTTGTCCTTCGAGAAAATAATTTTCACCATCGTCTTCAGCATGTCTTCCTACCCCTAAATCGAACATCTAATCAACTTCAAATAAAACTTTTACTTTCAACAAACTTTCCGGTTTTGGCCGGATTCCGGGCGAACTACTTGTCCGATGACAAAATGGTTTTCACCATCGTGTTCAGCATGTCTTCTTACCCCATAATCGACTATCACATTAGCTGTTTCAAAATATTTTGTTTGTCCCTTAATTTCAATCCCCTCCCCCACCCCTAAATGTAGAGCTACAAAGCCCATCTACGAACTTGACTGGTCCGACGACCCAACGAACCTTCTCACCAAGTTTCATCAAAATATCTCATTCCCTTCGAGAGTTATCGTGCTTACAGACGGACGGACGGACGGACGGACGGACGGACGGACAGACGGACAACTTTTGCGATGTCATAGGTATCCCTCCACAACATATTAGGTGTCCTTTAAACATCCTACTTAAAGGATGTGTCGTACTTATGGTAGCAATTCGTTGTATTTCCGTATTATTCGTTCTCGTTCCCGAAATTCTTGACTGTATAAGTGTATCCTATCTCCTATCAGCAATACACTGATTATCACTTTTGCCAATTTGTTCTCTTTACGTGACGTATCATGCGCCTGATCATTGTTTTCGATTAGCTTATTCCTCTAGACACCTGTTATGCAAATTTGGCAAGGGACATGTAAAGAGGCTAAAAATATGTTTAATTTGCTGTAAGCATAGCTTAGTTGTCAACTATAGCTTCGAGCGGGACTGTTCCTTTATTCTTTCCTTGATTTTTCATCCTGTTAGAGATGGAGTCTCGCCGCCGCCTGGGACTGTTCTATTTCTGTCCCCGGCAAAAAAGGCAATTGAATACTTTTTAATTATTCATCAAGCGGGCTTATTGAAGGCCACAGCGCATTCACTCTGCTAATTAAGCGTTCCTTCTCTGTGTAAATGACTCGTCGCCGGAAAGCCTTCCGATGTTTTCTAGTCGCTAACGTGTGGTTTCCAGAGAATGCCAGGAGAAACTTTGTGGAAATTGTATGGATAAACAAGGGAATTTAAGGTACGCTAGAAAATTCCGACATGGGCCGAACCAGAATGTTTTTTTTTTCTTTTAATAGCGGCGTCCGTTTCAGTCCTAGCAATTTCTTTCAGGAAGCGCTTTGATTGCTTTTTAACGATGAACTGCCATTGTCAATGGAAGTTTTTGGTATTGTCAGTAGGTCTGTGTAAGTTTTGTGGATAAACAAGGGAATTTTAGGTTTGCTAGAAAACTCCACTCCTAGAAGTTTTTTGAACAAGCACTTTGATTGGTTGTTTACGATGAACTGACATCAACAGAAGTTTGTTGTCTATTGTAGGTGGTTGGTCTATTGTAGGTGTCATGGATAAACAAGGGAATTTGAGGTACGCTAGAAAATCTTGTTGTGTGCCGAAACAGAATGTTGATTTCTTATAACAGGCGTATTCGTTGCGGTGATATTAGTTTCTGGTTTGTACTCACCAGTGTCTGGTGTTTCCTTCGTAAGCGGTTTGTTGGTCTCGCCATCTCCTGGTGTGTCTGAGTACTGTTGTAATACTTTTGACAATGCAAAACGGATACGTCAGCTGAATTTTATTAGAGCTATGTTGCGACCCTTCTAGGCAAAAGTCATCTTCAGGCTGAAGCCGCTTTAGCTGGGAAATTACCTTTCCAAAAAAGGAAAGTTCATTTTCCAGCTTGAGCCTAAACAGGCTCAAGAAGGACCGAAATGTAGATCTAAAAAAATTCAGTCGATATAACGATTTTGCACTGTCAAAACTGATCCATAGTCACCTTTAACTGAAGGACGATTTAGGTTATAACGAAGGAGCAGCAACCAGCTCGGTCACCAGTGAATCAACCTATTAAAAAAAAAAAAAAAAACTGTGTTAAGCGCGGAAGTCAGACTTGACTTAACACATACTCGTTTAGAGCTCCCGACAAGTAATTGCATACTTTCGTTATGACGCATATTCTATGTCACCAGTCAGTATACGAGTCAGGGGTGGGTGGGTCCTTTTCTCTAAAGCTGCTTGATTTTAGGCTAGATGTCAGTAGAGTTCACACATGTGCCCCTGGATCATCTCTGGAATGTGAAGTTGTTGGCAATGTCTCTGCAGCTGGACTTCACGCTCTGCTTTACACAAAACCTGCACTAATATCAACGTGATTATCATCAGAATAATATTTGTTAATGTATATGTAGGCCTAAATTCATCAGGGTATAAATTTGCTCGTTCGTCATGATTGTACAAGAACGTTTCTTAGATAGGAGAACAGGACACCTCGAAGTTTTACGATTTACTATGGTATCGATCTATGGCACGCCTGTGTAGATTTTAATAATATTTTCCGATACAGATGATAGCCATACTGTCAAGAACCTCACTTGGGAGGTCAAGAAAGCATGGTTGCGATGATTCTTGTTTGAGTATGAGAAACATATGATGCCTTAATCCCTTTGGCTGCCCTCTATCCCTGTTCATTATCCAGAGCGATAAGAATCCTCAGAGACATGATCCTTTAAACCTAAAGAAGCGGAGGGCCCTATGCAATATGGATTAGAGTCGACAGTTTCAGTTTCAGTTTCATTGGAATATATTTAAAGAAAACAAAATACACAATTTACATTCCTGCCAGGAAAGCACAAATGTAGTGCTTGGCTAGGGCAGGATATCCGATATTAATTTAAACATCAAACAGAATCAACTAACTGAACATTCTATTTAAAGAAAAAAAAGAGGAGAGGAAAAAAATAACCTATGGTTTCAACTTTAAATAAAAGGAGAGAGAAAATAAGGGAAAGAAGGAACGAGAAAGAAAGAAAACAAAAGAAAATAAAATTTTCAGCTTAGCACCAATCCCAGTGGGTGACAGGCTACCATATTTTTCTAGATTTGGAGTCTAAATTTTCCTACTAATTTTCTCTACGCAGGAATTAAATCTAAAGAAACAATGAGTGAAGTAAATCTGTGACTAACAGTAAGCTCCGTCGATTGGGTTCATTTTCGAGCAATGCTAAGCACTAAATAACCGTACCGTTCCGCGAGTTTAGCCACACTTAAAATTAGGTTCCCTAATTAAATTGTTATTGAGGATAAGATCGTACCTAAATAAGGAAAAATGTCTATCAAAGGTGGCACAAAGTCTATAATCTGTCGAGCAATTTAGTGTCATAATTAACAGGTGTATGCCATCTGTCGTCTTTCCGCTTTAAGAATATCATTCAAAACATGAAATTTTACTCACAGTTAAATGTAATCAGTCTTGATCCCTTGTCTGATTGTGCCGATAACTGCTAATTTGCTTCGAGTTTCTACCTCTGACGGAAATAGACAGAAGAGGTGAATCTATATGAAGCAAAATCGAAAAAAGTTTGCCATCCCACGAGATGCACATAGACTAGAGTTCACTAGAGTTATTTTGCTCTGACATAGACAGACAACCCTGGGGCTATTGTGAGTAGGGAACTGAGTAAAAATTCTCCCCACGGGCGTTTTGCTCAGTTTGCTGCCATCTTGTATGTCGAGGAACTTGTGAACATGGTTCGGCAACCACTGCAATCGCCATATAGACACGGACAGTGATCAGTGATCAAGCTGCAGTTAGGTTAATATAAACAGTTCATTTCATGTCACGGAATTTATTACCCATTTATGGGTCCTGCTATGTGTGGGCCCAGCAAATACGTTTTTATGACACTTGCCCTTCGGCCAGTGCATTATAGCGACCGTAATTTCTGTCCGTCCATCGGTCCTGGTTCTGCTAGTTCGGGCACTTCCACAGGAGCTAGGACGATGAAACTTGGCAGGCATATCAGGGACCCCACAAATATTAAGTTGGAAATAGTCACTTCCCCGGTCCGAGCGTCGTGGGGGAGTGTAGGGTAGTTGATACCACGTAAAATCCGGACCGGATCCAGTGAATTCGGGGGGAGTTGGAGGGGGAACCGGAAATCAATGGAAATGCTTAGAGTGGAGGGATCGAGATGAAACTTTGTGGAAAGAGCAAGCACAAGGCCTAGATCCATCATTGACATAACCGGACCGGATCCGGGCACTGTGTGGGGAGTTGGGGGGGGGAGGGGAGGGGGGGGGTCGGAATTCTGATGATCCGGCGAGTTTGGACTTGAGAATAGTCGTTTGCATGATCCGACCATCGTGGGGGAGTGAAGGGCAGGGGCGTCATGGTTTTTTTGCATTCTTTGCATATGATCCGACCATCGTGGGGGATTGAAGGGCAGGGGCGTCATGGAGTTTGGACTTAGAATAGTCCTTTGCATGATCCGACCACCGTGGGGGAGTCAAGGGCAGGGGCATCATGACTAGGGTGGAGGGGGGGACGCCCCCCCCCCCGAAAATTGTCGGCCAGTGTGTAAAAATAGCCGAGTCGGCGCGAAAAGCCGGGATTTTTCGTAAAAACAGTCGATTTTTTTTTCTTGGAAACAAAAACAGTCAATTTCTCGTAAAAATAGTGGATGTTTTTTCTGAATAATAGTCGTTTTTATCTGCAAACAGTCGGTAAAAATGGCCAACCGGTCGGTAAATACCGGTAAATATACATGTCCCATGTCTAGTTCGGACAGGATCCAATACTTGTAGTGGGAGACTTGAAGGTGGGTTGGTGGGAAGAACCAGCATAAGCCCTGGATGTGTTCTTGACAGAACCAGATCATGTCGGGTTTCTTTGGGGGTTGTCGGAAGGGTTTCCCGGAATTCCGGTGATCGCGAGTTAGAATACTCCCAGATGTGCTAAGGACGATAAAACCTGACAGACATATTAGTGAACCAACCAAATACGCTTAAGGACCTGACACAATGCCCTAGGGATACTTCCGTTCCTGGATCCGACCCTTTTTGGGGGGTGTTAAGGGAAGAGGCATCCGAAAATTACTGACTTTTGTAGTTTGCGAATGGGTGGTCCGATTCGAGTGAAACTTTGTGGGTGATAAGAACTAATGACCCAGATACGGAAATTAAGTCTCCGAACCAAATGCGGCAATGGCTTGGGGAGTTGTGTGTGTGGGGGGGGGGGGGAACTTTGTGACACGCCCAAAACTCAAACGCTCAATGGGATGCAAGTTGGACGGTACCGAGTATGCAGCATTGTTTGTTATTTGGCGTCCGGACCGGATCCGACCACGGTAGGAGGACAGGAAATTGGCAGATATGCTCCAATTCGAGTCAAACTTGAAGGACGAGAAGAGAAGATACCCGATATCCGAAGTTTATGTGTCCATAGCCGTATCCGGCCACAGTGGGGGGAGTTGGAGGGGGAGTCGCGGAAATTTTGTGGCTCGCATAGGGGTCAAACGAGTGGAGAGATTGAAAAAGAAACTTGGAAAGTAGGGACACCATGTGCCCTAGGTGACATATTTTAGGGTCCAGATCGGATATGAGCACGGTGGGGAGACGTAGCTGACGTATCCGTTGAAAACATTGTTGGAATAAATGTTTCAAAGCAGCTTGGGCTCAAAGAATATGTACCAGAGTTTTCTGAAAATAGCTTAGACTCGAGTGAAACTTGATTGCCGGTATTATAAGATGTTATAGACAATCTGTTCATGTGGTTGAAGGGGGAATTGAGGGGGACGGGTACTCGAATTAGTATGGGCACTCCTAGGGATCAAACTGGTGTGATCAAACATTTGCACTAGATGATCCGAGGTCATGCCGGAAATGCTCAGACAACTACATATCCTATTTCTAGGTCCAATCCTAGGGGGGTTGAAGGGGGTATGACGTTCTTATCTAATTTCTTGTACCACCTACTAGGAACAAGCGCCATATGAGCTCGTAGCTCTAGGTTGGTCATGTTGTGCGATCAGATCCGTGGACTTGTTAGTGAGATTTGAAGGCCTGGACATCTCTCTTTTGTCCCTAGTGACGCAGATGGGACACGAGAGCTGCAGCTTCCTTCCCCTCTCCTAAAACACCTAAGGTTTCGTTGGGATCCCAAAAATCTAATATTTGATCCAGACAATTCGGTCTTGTCTTCGCCAGATCCAGTATTCGCCACGCTAATCATCTGACAAAACCAAGTTCAGATATACCTCTATAAGCCATATCTATTTTGACGATACTGACCGAAACTTCCTGTTTACTTCTGCCAATTTTCCGGTTTTGGCCGAATTCCGAGCGAACTACTTGTCCAGCAAAAAAAGAACAATTCAGAAACGAATTCAGCATATCTCCCTATCCCTATAAGAACATCTAATAACTTAGAATAAAACTGTAGCTTATAAAATTTCCGGTTTCAACCGGATTCCGGACGAATTATATGTCCGGGTAAAAATGATTGTCATATACAGACTGAGCATCTTTTCTCAGCCCCAAAATCTGTCCTCTAATCAATTTCAAATAAAACTTTCGCTTTTAACAAATTTTCCAGTTTAGCCGGATTCCGGGCGAACTAGTTGTCCGACGATAGAATCGTTTTCATCACTGTGCTCAATATATCTTCTAACCCCATAATCGAACATCTAATCAGCTTCAAATAAAACTTTTAATTCTAACCAACTTTCCGGTTTTTGCCGGATTCCGGACGAAGTACTTATCCGACAAGAAAATGCAATCGTGTTAAACATGGCTTCTTACCCCATAATCGACTATCACATTAGCTGTTTAAAAATATTTTGTTTGCCCATTAATTTAAACCCCCTCCCCCACCTCTAAATGTAGGGCTACAGAGCCCATCTGCGAACTTGACCTTACCCTTGACCCAAAGAATCCTCACAAAAAGTTTCATCAAAATATCTCATTCCGTTCGAGAGTTATCGTTCTGACAGACGGACGGACAGACAGACGGAAAACTTTTGCGACGTCATGGGTATCCCTCCCTCCACTTACGTTTTGGGATCCCAAAAAAACACGAAAAAGCCCTCAAACTATCCCGGACTGGAGACAGACTCATACTTTTCGAACTAAAAAGAGGGAAACATACAAAAGTAATTAGTAATTCATATTCACTTCTAATACGTGTTGGCTATGTATTGCTTATTTTTTTTTCTGCTGCATTCAAAATAAAGTGAGGCCGAATCATTAGCATGCGACAAGCTGTTAATTGCTTTCCTTACAGCTTTATCTTGGTATCATAAGGAGAGTGAAAATTACTATAATCAGCTGACCAAGACATATTTGGGCATGATTCATTGGTCCAAATCAAGTGAAAATCCTTTTAAGCAGCCTTGATTCTGTCATAAAGTGATGGGACGTGTTACCACGCGAGTTGTATTAATAGCTTAATAATTATAATCATGTTTAAAATTATTACTGATTAGTTGCCATGACGTGAAAATTCTTTAACGCTTTTAAGACTACTCATACCCTGGGATAATGAGATGAATGAAGCAGGGTGATTTATTCTTTAATGAATCAGGCATGAAGAATTTTTCCAGCGGATGGTACCGAACCCTTAGCTTTATTGTTAAACAATCACTAGGCCTACCAACAAGACCATTTGAGTTCGAGGAAATCCTATTCATATTCTCAACTTTGCCCGAGCTTCTGCTGGCGTACGTAAGAGACGCGTGACAGAAACTGGCGGATGTGTTTCCAAACTGTGTTTCGTTAAAGCAGAACTGAAACCTTAACACAATTTTATTTGCATTCATATTTTTATCTCATTATGAGCTCTCTTACTACGTGTATCCCTTTGGCAGTAGGTAAGAGAGCCTACTCAACTTAGCTTTAGTTATGTTATTACGTTCTATAGTCTCGAGTAGTTAACCTGCGCGTTGCCTCTGGGACTCGTGAGCCATACCACCCGGTTTCCGAGCAATCAGAGGCAATAGCCGACGTTCTTGCTCGGCTTTTGCCTGTCCCTTTTCTGCTTTAGCTTTTAGCCATTTTCAGGCGTATTTGAACATTTTCGCGTTTTTGTAAGCTGCGGCGTTACTACTAAGGACTTTCAGCTTTTCTTGGATACAAACGCTATTGTGACCAATTCGATTTTAGTTACTTGTACTGTTAATTTTTTATCTTCAAAATCCCGTACAGTCTCCAAATACCAAGTATCACTTGACCCGAATCCATCTCTTACTGGATTTAGGGGTAAATTGACAAAAGCACCGTAAGGAATGTTTTTCGAATAATAAAGATTGATTGATTGATTGATTGAAAAGTCGCGAGGCAAAAAGCCAAAAGGAGAGCGCAACTTGGTCTGCCAAGTTTCCCTTTTGGGATCCCAAAACATAAGTGAAAGGATACTCGTTACTAAGTAAAAGTGTCCGTCCTTCTGTCAGCACGATAACACTCGAACGGAATGAAATATTTTGATGAAACTTGGTGTAAGGATTCTTTGTGTCAAGGGGTAAGTCGAGTTCAAAGATAGGCTATGTACCCGTACATTTAGAGGTCGTGGTTCAAATTAAGGGGCGAGCAAAATATTTCTTAACAGCTAATGAGATAGTTCATTTAGGGGTAAGAAGACATGCTGAACACCGTATATGAAAATCATCTTCTCGCCTGACAAGTTGTTAGTCCGTAATCCGGCCATAACCGGAAGATTTGTTAAAAGTGAATGTTTTGTTTGAAGTTGATTAGATGTTCGATGTAAGAAGACATGCTAAATCCGTACATGACAATCATTTTCTACCCAGACATATAGTTCGCACGGAATCCGGCTGAAACCGGAAAATCTCAGACGAATAGCCATTGGCCTTAATCTGTTTCTAAATTTAATAGTACAAATGTTCAAGGAGTCTGGCGAAGACCGGATATCTATCCAAATTGTCAGGATTAATATTAAATTTTTGGAATCCCATCGAAACCTTTGGTTTTGTTGCAAATAGGCGAGGGAAAAGGCAAAGTCGGTGTTTGTCTTTTTGACAAAAAACGGGAAATTGTCAAACAGTGCTTAGTACAATTTTACCAAAATGCAAAACAAGTAAAAAGCCATCGAAACGGTGAGTGAAAAGGCGAATAAAAACGCGACTAATATAGAGCCACGTGGTAGTATCTAAAGTCGAGATTCGGTGTGACATATTGCCTATTTGGCTTGTCTCGCAATAGGTGAAAAGCGCATAGCTGATCGTGAAGGAAAAAAGTTGATAGTTTCTTCTAGGGTTTTAGTTGGAAATGCAGTGACAGCAAGCCAGCGACATTGTGCCCATCAATGCGACCCCTCCAGTTGAAATTTCAGTTTGTCAGAAGATTTGTAAATTGCAAACGGCAATTGGGTAATATTTGACGGTGCAAAACGGATACGTCAGCTACATTTTATTAGAGCTATGTTTCGGCCCTTCTTGGCAAGGGTCCTCTTCAGGCTCAAGCTGGAAAATGGGTGGCGCACTTGAATATCCGAAAACTCCCCCTGAGCGGAAGTCGATTGTTAAGGCCCGGTGTCTTGAACCTTTATTATAAAATCTTGAAATATATATAAGTATCAGCGCTTTACGGAAGCTTTAGCACCTGTACTTACCTTCACCGTTCCGCAGGGTTGCCAAATCTCCTTTCTGCGTTCAACCCCGTGCTACTTCGTGTATACCGTGAACGAGCGAGTTACATTTCTACATCACTGTGTGGTCCCGGGTCTCCTGATAAACCTGCAACTACTCAACACTTTTTAAAATGTCCATCCTGAAAACATAACGATTTCTGTACATCAAGTCAAACAGTTAGCAACACCTTTATTTATCCGAGGGGTTACCCACTCCCCGGAATTTGGTGTACACCCTTTCCCGGTAACAGGTGAAACCAACGGTGCCGGCCACAAATTAGGCTATTCATCTGTGAACGCTTTTAAAGTTTAACTGAAAAGCCAACTTGTTTTTGTATCATTTAACTAAATACACTGCATTATTTGGACCTTTTTAAGCGATTTTTATTTATTCATCACTAATTTGCTCTAGTCTGACGTTCAGAACATATACGGCAGTCCTCACAACGCAAAATTCTACTATTACGTGGAAAATTTGAATCTCATGACAACGCGGCTTTTCAGTGGCCAATGATCATCTTACAGAAGGAAGCTCACTTTGTGAACTCGTAAATCGTTTTCGTCAAGCATACAACACAGGCACGAGGGCACAGAGGTGCCACAAATCCGACAGGGAAGTCCCACTATATGAAAATCGATTATTCGTGAATAGCGGATCAATGAAGGAACACATTTTCACCGAGTCTTCGAGCCTCTTTAAAGTTTAACTGAACAGGCAACTTATTTTTACATCTTAGATTCAAATACATTGAATTATTACAACACCTATTGGGGATTTTCATTCTGTCCACAGTAGTCTTCAGTAGGGACGTTGGGAATGTGGACGCTTTCCCATGGTGAATCCGTCCACAATTCGCCCGCGAAAATCCCTGCACTATCACTATCACTAGCTAGCACTAGTTTTTGGCACTGCAGATTGCAGACACTTCTTTGTTTATTTGATACACAATTTATTTACTCGTTTGCTGCTGGTATTGTTGCCAAATGTTCCAGGCACCATAGAGATATCACAAAAACGGGAAGAGCGGCAAGCACAATGGGATAATCGATTATTTGGAAATATCAGAAAAACAAACTGACGCTTTTTCATCGGGTTTTCAAGATTATTTAAGCGAACAAGTGATGGGTAACTAGACTGTCGTATCCTAGCCCTTTTCGGTTAAACTTTAACTTAATAAGTGATGGGCAACCAGATTGTCCTATCTCAGCCCTTTTCGGTTAAACTTTAAATAAGCTGATTTTAATATTCTAACACATGGCAACCGGCGCCAGGACTGAGCACTTGCTGGCCAAAATGGGCAGTGGGCAGTCCCCGCATTACTAATAGAATTTGGGATGGCCATTGGAGTCCCGGCTCCCCCGCCAAGTTTGAATCCCCTCAACATGGTTTAAAATTGAATTTATTAAATAAGGATAGTTTTAGTAGACCGAGCCGGCCAGTGAGCAACCCTTCTGAACGACAAGCTAAAAGCTTAACGCCAAATGTAATAATAAATAGATAAATTACTTCTAGAGGATGGAAAGAGGTAACTTTAGGCTAGTAGGTAAACCTTATATTTCAGTTTATACAAAGTTTTAGACTGCTATTTGCTAAATTGTATACATTTTATCTTATTATTATATATATCTTTCGAACTTGTTACCGACGGTATTAATTACTATGTTGCCAATGGGGCCCAGTCCTCCCGACAAGCTTTCAACGCCTTAACACAGTTCAAAATCGCGTTTTATATTTCAGTCTAGAAAAAAAAATTGATTGTCATTCCTTGAATTTCATTGTGTTTTGATTAAATATTTCTACTTCGAATTTTCTACAGAAGATATAAATTATAAAGGTTCCATAGTTCTCCTGGCAAGCTTGCAACGCCTCAATACAGTTCAAAATCGCCTTTATAAAAAGAGAGCAATTTGCGAAAATAATGACTTTCCGCGTAAAATGGAATTACTAATGCATTCATTTCTTCAGCTGTGGCAGGCTGTCATATTAACTAAGAACTAAAAACATCGTCGGTTATTTGAAGGCCGCTTTCCTGTCATTAAAAATCGAATATTTGCGTCACTTGAATCTACTTCGCCACCGAGCTGCGGTTTAATCAAGAACATTCAGCTACGATAATCGTCAAATTTCATTGCCCCATAAAATGGTATTTTGCTATTTAGTAGACCGTAGAACAGCTAATAATCAGTCTTTCAATAATTCCTCGGCTGTGTGATTGCATGCAGCTTGATGTTTGTGTGGTGGTGAATGTTCTAAATGCGGATTCTTAATGTTATAATGGGGAAATTGAGTTTACTGAACTCGTTGGCACATCGAAACGGGAAGATCCCTAAATAGCCTAGCTGGAGGTACCATTCTGATACAAGGTCTTTACTAAGGTACAATTTGGTTTAAAGATGGTCTCGAAATACGCCATTTCGGCTTAAAACGAACTTTAGTCTCCATGTCCTGAAATCTGTAACTTATTTCTTCCACCAAAGTAGCACACTTTTATGACAAAACTGGGAGTGCATTCACTTTCTTCAGCTACTAAGTTCAGCTACTTACTCAGCGCTTGTCGCTCATTTCGAACATTAAAGTTTTAACTATTTTTTTTTTATTTAACTGAATATACTCCATTATTTGGATTGTGTTAAGCGATTTGTTTCACTATTTGCTTTAGTATGCGTTCAGAATACCTACGGATGCCATCACAACGCAAAATTCTATTATGACGCGGAAAATTTGAATATCAAAACAAACGCGGCTTTTCAGTGGCCAGTGATCATCTTCCGGGAGGCGGAACATTCAATTTTCGTAAGTGATTTTTGGGATCCCAAAACGTAAGTGGAGGGATACCTATGACATCGCAATAGTTGTCCGTCTGTCCGTCCGTCCGTCTGTCCGTCCGTCCGTCTGTAAGCACGATAACTCTCGAAGGGAATGAGATATTTTGATGAAACTTGGTGTGAGGGTTCGTTGGGTCGTCGGACCAGTCAAGTTCGTAGATGGGCTTTGTAGCTCTACATTTAGGGGTGGGGGAGGGGATTCAAGTTAAGGGACAAACAAAATATTTTGAAACAGCTAATGTGATAGTCGATTATGGGGTAAGAAGACATACTGAACACGATGGTGAAAACTATTTTGTCATCCGACAAGTAGTTTGTTGAAAGTTTGTTGAAAATTAAAGTTTTATTTGAAGTTGATTAGATGTTCGATTTAGGGGTAGGAAGACATGCTGAAGACGATGGTGAAAATTATTTTCTCGACGGACAAGTATTTCGCCCGGAATCCGTCCCAAACCGGAAAGTTTGTTGAAAGTAAAAGTTTTATTTGAAATTGATTAGATGTTCGATTTAGGGGTAGGAAGACATGCTGAAGACGATGGTGAAAATTATTTTCTCGACGGAAAAGTATTTCGCCCGGAATCCGGCCCAAACCGGAAAGTTTGTTGAAAGTAAAAGTTTTATTTGGAGTTGATTAGATGTTCGATTTAGGGCAAGAAGACATGATGAACATTTATGTGAAAACAATTTTCTACCCGGACATGTAGTTCGTCCGGAATCCGGCTAAAACCGGAAATCTGTTGGAAGTCAAAGTTTTATTTCTAGTTGATTAGATAAGCGATTTAGGGGTAAGAAGAGATGCTGAGTCCCTGTATGACAATCGTATTTTACCCGGACATATCGTTCGACCGGAATCCGGCTGGAATCGGAAATTTGCTATAAGCTAAATTTCTATTTGAAGTTGATTAGATGTTCATTACTGGGGAAAGAAGATACCCTGATTTCGTCTTTGAGCTTTCTTTTTTCGCCGGACAAGTAGTTTTGGAGTTCGGCCGGAACCGGGAAATTGGCAGAAGTGGCAGGAAATTTTCGTCAAAACAGATATGACTTATAGGGGTAAACACACATGCTGAATCCAGATCTGAACTTGGTTTTCTCAGGTGATTAGCTATTTGGCCTTAATCTGTTTCTGAATTTTAATTGTAAAAATATTCAAGGAGTCTGGCGAAGAATAGATCTGGCTAAGACAAGACCCAGTTGTCTGGATCAGATATTGAATTTTTGGGATCCCATCGAAACCTTTGGTCTTGTTAATAAGGATGCAACACAGGTAAAAGCCGATAGAGGTACCACAAATCCGACAGGGAAATTTTACTACATGCAAATCGATTATTCGTGAATTACGAAGCAACGAAGTAACGCATTTCCATCGGGTCTTCAAGGCTCTTTAACTGAATAAGTTATGGTAACTAGGTTGTCCTATCTCGGACCTTTTCGGTTAAACTTTAAGTGATGTCGAGATTCCTAATTCCCTCTTTGATTAGCCTAGTAAAGACCGTCTGTGAACAATTAGGAAAGGCATATTTATGAACTTCTAAACAGTTAATGCTTGCTGAAATTCTCTTCTTTCATTTTTGTTTCCTGTCTTCATCGAAACGGGTTGCTATACTCTTTATGACTATCTCTCCTTGCCGATGAAAAATCTCCGGCCTCTCCGGGTAGCTAGCGGAAGAAAGGCAGAAGTGGTGTCACAACTGGTCCCAAAGATCGCGGTGATTGATTGACACAGGATTTGAGTCGTTGAGTTTGAGTCGCACGTACACGCTTACTCCTTCTTCCTGAGGATCAGTGGCGTGTTTTGGACTCGGAGTCATATAGAGTAATGAGGACGGGAACGTTTGATAATTGAAAGTTTGTCACGCCTTAATGGCGATCTTACTGAAATCCATATCCGTTGTGAGTATATCTTAATGTTAATGAGTGTAGTTCCAAAACCACTAGTTAACGCTGTTTCCGAACGCTTTGACTAACTTTCTTCGATGAATTGTTTTTTATTCGATGAGCTATTTGGAAGTCGTTGATACGTTCTCTATCATTTGTGGGTCTCATTGTCCAGCGTTCTTTGCTTCCCATACGCCCAAGAACTACCATAGTGTTACCAGAAAATTTCAGAATCACCGGAAAAGGACATGTCAACCTTGTATACTAACCTGCGCTACTTTTGTTACTTTTCAAGTAAAAGTTCTTTTAATTTTGGAATTTTGCGTAAAAATAAATACGCATTGCGCAGTGAGATGAATTATTTCTATTCACTCAAATAGAAATAATGCACTATATACAATGGTGGAACACACATATATTTATAGCGATACAGCTGTATGTTTCCGTCGTCCAGGAGGCTCGGTCTAACTCTAAATATAAACAAGACAATAATTTGTCATATATATCAATAAATTTAGAAGTGACGGAGACAACACACAAAATTATATTTCATTATTAAAATCGAAATTATGGATTCTTAAATATAAAAAGGTATAATAGCACGAGGCTCGATCTGACCAGGGTTGCCAATATCCCGACTAAAAAAAGTGTCAAAATTCCTGGCAAAAGAGTGCTTTTTGACACCTCGA
Source organism: Branchinecta lynchi (assembly GCA_023053575.1). Lineage (NCBI taxonomy): Eukaryota > Metazoa > Arthropoda > Branchiopoda > Anostraca > Branchinectidae > Branchinecta > Branchinecta lynchi. The sequence continues at coordinate 8,407,195 of JAKZAP010000001.1, forward strand.
AATTTGTTTGCGCAATGCGCAAAATGCGAACAATTGGTAATTATTCTGAATATGTAATAACATTTTTCAAAACATTTATTAATTTTTTATCACAGTTTTGTAACAAACTTAATCGGAAATGTGTTATATATAATACTTCAAACTGTTTCTGTGTACCAAAAGCAAAGTAAACTATATGTTATTTGGGGCGATAATCCGTAACTTTGGTAAGGCAAATGAAATGGTGCTTTTTCTGACATAGTAAGTGTCATTCTCAGTGATACAGTGTCATGGTGTCACCCAGAGGCAAAATGTGTCAAAAAGCACCAACAGCGTCACATTTGGCAACACTGGACCTAACAACTCACTGACTTCAACCCTAGCGCACATGGTGGTGCATAAGGCGGCACCACTAGACCTCCGTTTGACCGATATTGGGCCATCCTCCATAGCTCCCCAAGTGTTAAATTTGCGGCTGGAGCCTCTTCTCAAATGAGACTCCAAACATTAGAGTAGACACCTGTCGACGGACCCCGCTGCCCCCGCCCCTGCTAGGGTCCTACGACGACGGACCAATATTACTGGTTTGATCTTGGAAAGATAATTACAATCGAGCTTTCGTAAAGTATTTCGATGAAAAAATATATGTAATTTATAGCACTGACTGTCATCGCTACCTAGCGGCCGACATACATACTACAAGCAGAGTAGTCATAAGGGGGGCTTCGAAATTCTACTAGTTTTAATCCGGCACTGGTTGTTCTCTTGTACGTTGACCTGGGGGGGGGGGGGCAGCACCGTACATCAAAGGGTAGTCTGCCTTATTACATGCGAGTAAAAGCAATGAATTGCAAAAAGCTCGTAAGCAATTATTGTCAAACCGAGCAGTCTTTTTTTCTCAGCACATCTCGATCTGAGTCAGCTCCAGGACACCCTACAGCCGTTCTTGTTCCACATCCCAGATTTCGAATTCCGTTTACTTTTAAGCACAGGCCAGTTGCTACCGAGGCTGCTGCGCTGTGGTTCCAACCCACCAACTACAGCAAATAAATTTTTGGCCTTGCTAGGTCAGTTTCGCAGAGTCTCTTTCGCAGCGAATCGTGCCCCGATTGTTTTTTCGAAAAATTCATCCGTCAGGAAGTTCGGATGTGTAAAGTCTGTCGTATTTTCTAAGACGTGTTTCCTACAGAGAGGCTGAAAACAGTCGAGCCGTGTGTCAACTCCCAAGCATAGCAGAGTTTTAGTGTAGTCAGTTATTACAGAATTTGGTACAGGAATAATGTTGCAATTGAATGTATCTTTTAAAGTTTAACTGAAAAGCCAACTTATTTTTATGTCATTTAATAACACCTAATTATTTGGATTCTGCAAAGGGATTCTTTTATTTTCCGCTGTATCTGAGGCCGTCCCCACTACGAAAATTCTAATATTACGCGGGAAATTACTCAAACGCGGCATTTTAGTGGAGTGGTGATACTAGTGAAGATTGCTGAGTGCCTGAACAAAAAAAAAATCATAAATCTTTGTCATAAGGCAAAAAACAAATATACAAACGCAAAGAGGTACCACAAATCGCTCGAAAATTCCACTATTTGGAAATCTATAGTTCGTCAATAGTGGAACAACGAAGTAACGCACTTTGCGGGTCTTCAAGTCAACTTTAGTCAATAAGTGATGGATAACCAGATTGTCCTATCCCATCCCTTTTCGGTTAAACATTAAGAAGCAGGCGATCTCATTTTACCCCCCCCCCCCGGACTAGGCAAATCATATTTTCGCCTGCATTTGGGGAGCATCAAAGTAATCCAGCCTTTTTTCCTCTCAAAGAGGCAGCCCTTCTCTCGTTTGTCTAGTTCGGGAGAATCATAGGCCAGTTTATGGGTTAACTTCTGTTTCTTCTCTGTCACGAACGAGGCAATTAGCCGCCAGTTAATTCTCTTAGATCCGATCCTTAGAGCGCCAGTTCCCTTAATTAATGCTCGTTTGCCGGTATTCAGAATATCCTGTTTAGAACCTTTGATTCTGGACCAATTAGTCAGTTTAATCTCCGCTTTGTTGGGAGGAAAAAATAACTATTTTCGCCATCCACGCGCTATCTGTAAACACTGGACAGGCTAGTATAGTCGGGTTTGTCGAACTGTTCTAGTACTAACTTTATTACCAGCTTCGTTAATTAATGTTCACTCCACGTAGCACATGAGATAATATTTGCTGCAGAAAATGCCCGAGGACCTGGGAAACACAGATATTCCAGCCTCCTACCAAGAATTGTAGCGTAGTAATTATTAGGCTATGGTGCACTAGTAATTATATAATAGTTAATTATATATTTAGTATATTCATTCCAATCTGTATGGCTTTAAACTAGTTGTAACAGAGTTGGTAGCGGTTTACACTTTTTTTTGTTTGCAAACCTGCGTAGCATCTTTTCGTTTTGTCCTTCTATATAAGACAATTACTCAACACGGGTAAGTTGACTAGGCTTTTCTTCAGCGATATTTGGCCTTTCTTCGCAAGGATCATCGTCAGGTTGTATTTGGAAGAAACAAACCTTTAATCTCTCAAATATCTTTCCTTCTGGAATTGGCTACCTCTTCACTTAGCGACGTTAATAATTGCCCTTATCATTCTCTTTACTTGTAATAGATCATTTATTATGATATGTACTTTAAACATCATCCTATTGATGGAGAAACGAAGATATTCCTGCATCTCCCCCCTCTCAACTATTACAAACTTGCTAAATGAAGGAAGATGAGATAGCATTTAGCAAGCTATCCGTGTGTGGTTTGAACGGCAAGTCAATACCCCTCCTTATCTTGTGCTGGACGCCCGGTGCTTTTTATTATAATATGTATTTTATTATTTTGTGTTTTATATTTCAGTTTAGAAAAAAAATTGTTTTTATTCCCTAATTTTTTTTTCATTTGTTTTTAAAATTAAAACAAGTCTGCTTAAAATTTGCTGTCGAAGATATTAATTACTACGTTGCTGCCTTTGTTTTTCCCAAACGTTCCGTCGACTCCCCGACTTGCTGGTGTTTTCAATTTGTTTTCCGGGAGTTCATACGCGGTTTCCAAGCAGGGTTGTAACATCCAAAAAATTTGAGAGTGACTTCTGGTCGAAAAGAGAGAGTGAAATTTAATTTCATGAAAAGATATGAAATAGTCACTGTTCATCAGAATCAATGCTGCAAACAATGACAGATCTTAATTTTGTTTCAACACTTACAGAATTCTCAACTCGGTAGATAATTTGGACAAAAAACAGTTTTTTGAGTTTAGTTCATATCAGTCAACCCGTCAGCATTCTTTGAGGTTATACCCACCAAAAATAAACCGGAAAATTGGTCAACGTTCATTTTGTTACCGTGCATGCCAGGCATGGAATGGTTTATCGGAGGAGACCGTTTCCCAACAAAATTTACTTTCATTCAAACAACATCTTTCTGGTACAACGTTCTGCAATAGCGCGTATGTGAACCCTTTTTAGTTTATATTTGTTATATGTTAAGCGTGTAGTGCAGTGTTGAAAAATGTAGTAAACATCTGTGTGCTTGTAGAGAGAGAAGCTTCGGCTTAACGTCTTTTTCTACTAATAAATAAAAAAAAAAAAAAAAAACGTGAAATACTCACTTTTGGTTGGAATAACTACTGGAAAATGGCACATCTGGACGTTTTCAGAAATAGAGTGAATAGTATGTCCTACATAAAAAGAGTGAACAAACAAAATAGCGTGACAATTCACGCGACATGGGGCAACCCTGTTTCCAAGTTCCAACTAGTTTTGACGCGGTTTCCGACAAGTTTCTAGTGTGCGTGAACCGTAACGTAGAAAATGCAACTGATTTCTGCTTCTTGCGCGGATTCCGGCAGTTTTAATTTAGGAACACCAAAGCGGTTCCGTGGAAGCAAGAATAAATAAATATTATAAATAAATATAATAAATACAAATAATAAATATTTATTCTTGGTGGAAGTTAGGTTTGTACGAATCTGATGCATAAGAACAAATAATGCCCTCGATGTTGCGATTTTCCCAAGAACAGTCTAAGATTAGGAAAATCAACTGGATTTCCCTACTTTGCTTCTTGCAGGAAGTCGCGCGGCAAGTCGGTTTCGCCTACTGAGATAATGCTCCACGGCCAAAACTCAAATTTCTGAAAATTAGAACTTGATTTTAAATGCCTTAGTGTTTGCAGTAGCACGCTATTTAACAAACTCGGCATATGTGTGGATTACCGCCATAAATCATTCATTCGCCGTAAACAGTAGTAAGAACAAATAAGTTTACTTCGCACTAATTGCGAGGATTATCCTTCGTCCTAATTATACAATAACTGATAATGTACTTAACTGTAATCAATACGCCAGTCCCACCAGTCATTTCGAGGTTATATTATGCATACAAGAAAATAGCGTTGTTTCTTATGCAAAAAAATAAATAAAAAATACGAGTATGCCAGTCATTTAAGCGAATCAGAACGGTTAAAATATATTTTTTTTTTACCAAGGTCTCCTGGGAAAAGATCGATCTCTGCGGCAGACGACTTTAATAATTGTTATTTGAGGTCAACTGAAATCCACACCTGATCCACACACCTCTTATCATGGATGCCTCTGTGAGGACAAACTTGGTAGTTGGCTATTTTTTCAAAGATACACACCGAAACACAAGAACTGGTCATGCCTTTGTTTCAAGTCAAAAATTGTGTAATAACGTTTTTTTTCTGACGTATATTTGCGCTGTTCAAACCAACGCTAAAAAGCAGACCTCTGTTTTATGACAATTGAATTTCAACAGACAAACAAAACACAGTTTCCGACAAAACTCTTGTTCGCGGTCTTGTACGGCGGGGAGGTTCCCATAATCACTAGCCTTTTCACATTTTCTTTACTTAAATATAAAGCTATTATTCATGTACATGCGATTGTAAATTGGTGAACAGTTCTGCTCTCGGCTCCTTCCTGTTAGTTCATAGCACTTCTCACACTTCAAATAACCTAATGTGTAATTAGTAATTAGTAACTTCCTGAATGAAGCCTGCCTAATCGTGACTTGGTAGGCAATTACACAAGCAAAACAAATCAGCAATTGCCTCTACCTCCGGCAACGACTGTGTTTTTCTTTAGCTTGGCTTAATTTATAATAATGTTTTTTTTTTCATCCCGGGTTTCAACGGGCCAGAACGTGGGACATGAGTCATATCTGTTAATAAATTTTCTAGAGAAGGAACAAATAAAATAAGTAAATTTTATTTTTCACCCGTCTCGGTAACAAGAAAGAAAGAAAAACTACTGCCACAAACAAAACCATATTGTTTTTTCATTCTGGGTTTCAGCGGGCATAGAACGTGCGCAGGAGTCAAGCCTATCAATAAATTTTCTAAAAAAGGAAGACAAAAAATAATTGAATTTTATTTGTCATCCGTTTCGGAATAATGAAAGAAAATAAGAAAGGAAACAGAAACTGTACTGCGGCCGCAAACAAAACATGTAAACATCGTTAAACCATCAGGGACCTCCAGGGGTGGGAATGAGGCAAATATTTGGAAATCAGAAAGAAACTGGGACGGGTTTGACGAAGGTATGGGTTATTGAAGATAGTCCAGAATGAAAAAAGTCTGTTTCGCCACATATTCTTATATTGTATTTGTCGAGCTATTTTAACTTATCCGAGTTTGTTTAACGATATGAACTTCTGTACATGTGTACTGTAGACTGCAGCACCTGTCTGAAACAGATCATTCCCAGTTGTTGATAAAACTTGGATAAATCCAGACATGAGCATTAAAATACATCTGAATGGTCAGACTAATTGTACCGCTTCAGTTGATGTTTCGTTATAAAACAAATTTTTGCGTTCTGCTACGTTTAACGGTTCGTTGGAAGGGGTACAAGCAAACCCAGAATCCATTAGATTGGTGGAGAATTCGACAGGGTAGAAAAATTACACAAAACATTTTGGACTTGATTAACGATTCTGCTTGCAGTTCTTTCCGCTTTTAAAGCTGCTTTTCTTGTTTTGATATAATTTGCTCGGAACAAGCTTCCTTAAAGAAAACTTTGGCCGCCAGTTAGAAACGCCAAGTAAAATTGCTTATTTTTGCCGCTGGAGTTTTTCATTACTTTCTAGCTGCATATTTCAGTCTTCAGCTTACCGACTGCACGATAGCCAAGGTGGCGGTAGGGAAACCTCTGTGCTGACTACCTAATACCGAACAGTGACCCCTAATTTCTTTTTTCTTCTTCCTTAAGAGTTGATAGAGAGGAAACAGAGCGTTTTTTTAAATTAACATTCGGCTGTGAAAATCGGACAGTGTGTACATGTAGCTTTTATCCCACTTGTCTTGCCAGTATTTCTCTGTGCACGCTAGCGTTATAGCATAATATACTTCGGTGTTCGGTCTCTAAATTTTGTTCACCTTATTTTGTCATCGTTTTATCGCGACTGCGAAAACCTCTAAATTTGGTCAACCTTGTTCGATTGTCATTTTTTCGTGACTGCGAAAACCAACTTAGTTCGGACAAACCGATCGATAAATGACAAAGATGTTTTTCCTGCGCAAGCAGTTGTCGATATTGCCACCCCCACTTCTTTACCGCTACTCACCGCCGACCCGCGCTATCTATCAAGTTCACAGACTGACCTGCTCTCTTTTGAACTGTGCCCTACCAGTGAACTCTTTCGCCAGACGAACTCGTCCGGTAGCGGTAGGTGGCAGCCGTAGGTAGCTGCTTCATTTCATCTCCTCTCCGCTTCCTCCCTCACCCGCGGTTCATGTCGGGTGATGGCTCGCCCGGTGGCTTGCGCATCGGAGACCTGCGCGCAAACCAATAGCAGAGCGGAATATCTTTCAGTTGTCGCGCGACCACCACTTAGGTTTTCGTGGTGGAAGTGAGAGGAATTTGCTTTTGTTTCAGTTTATTTGATTTGAATAGCAGTTTATGATTTGGTTATTATGGATACGTAATGAACACGAAGCAACTTAAAAGGTGGGTGAGTTGATGTGAAGTTTAGGTAAAAAAGAGGAACTGCATTTTCGGAAAGGGGAATTGTCATCAGCGTAGGACTTTATACACACTAACTTGCCAAATAAATCTTGTATCTGTTTCTGGAGAGGACGTAGTATCACCTAATAGCACATATCAATGAATCCTGTACATTGATAATCATTCTAAAACCATCCGCTCTAAGCTTAATCCACTTTCTCCCGTCGCAAATCTGTAGGATAGGCTATCGGTGCTTACCTAGACTAAAGAAACTGTTCAAATTCGTGGGTAGATTTGGTACTTTCATGATTTTTGAAGAGTGGGGAGTAGAAGGTAGGCCATTGTAGAGTTACGCTTCTTAACGCTGTTGTTTAAATAATGTCGGGTCAAAGTAGCATAGCTCCTTAAGTATAAAGGTATTCCTTCAGCCCAGGCTCATATTTGATGCGCTAAAACAATAAGTCAGCTGATATTTGTTCAGCAATGTTGCGTCCCTTCTTGGCAGCGGTTCTCTTCAGGCTCAAGCGAGAAAACGAACCTGCCGTCAAATAGCCCCTGAGGTCTCCTAAGAACATCTGAGTTAATTTAGGTTTTCATATTACATGTTAACCAAAAGTTAAATAATCGGAGAAAAACAAAACTAGATTAATTTGCTCTGGTCGGAACGTACCACTACTCGAACTCGATAGTAACAGTTCCCTCCTTTTCATTCCTTGCCCGCTTTTCACGGAATAGCCAAATTGAAGTATAAATCGGGGTCGTTTCATTTTTGCCTTGTCCTCAGTGCATGTTCTTCTCGGTTTGAAGTACTTTAGTTACATTAAGTCTTCTGTCTGGGTAGGATTTTCTGATAATAATAATAATATATTTGCAAATTGAATGGCAGGCCGTTAAGCCTCTACAAAAATGTTGCTTCGTTGGTTGGAATACGTTGATGTCTTTATAGTTTCAAATCAGAATCTTTTACGCATTTTCGGATGTCTAAATGCCGAAAGCCGACGGCAGGTAAAATTGTTCACTGCGATTTTCGGGCAAGAAATCTGGATGGAGGAGGGAGTTTTTTCTGTGTTTTTTTTAGTGATATCGTCAGTGTCCCTTGTGTGGCCACAAACACTGATTTTAGCATAACACATTTTTGGGCCCTGACAGAGAGGAACCGTATGGTGGAAAGGATCTTTGATGAGATTTTCAATTCTTTTAATTTATCGTTCGTCATGAAAAGGTTGGAAATAAATAAGGATGAAAAGTAGTAGTGCTATATTTTATAGTACAAAACGGATAGGTCAGCTGTATTTTGCTAGAGCTATATTTTGGCCCTTCTTGGCATGTGTCCTCTTCAGGCTGAAAGCCGCAAAAACGGATAGGTCAGCTGTATTTTGCTAGAGCTATATTTTGGCCCTTCTTGGCATGTGTCCTCTTCAGGCTCAAAGCCGCTCAAGTCGGTAAAATGAACTTGTGGAAAAAGTGTTTCCACAAGTTCGTTTTTCCCACTTGAGTGGCTTTGAGCCTGAAGACGACCCTTGCTAAGATTGGCCGAAAAATAGCTCTGATAAAGGTCATTCTGACGTATCCGTTTTGCTTGCACTATCAAATATGATTCGTAGTCCGCTTGGACTGAAGTTTTAAATTATAAAAAAAATCATATAGTGCGGTTACGAACAATCACAGCACGACAGTATTTCTTATCAGTATTAGTCTCCACATGTGCTGCAGTTTTCATTTTAAGCAACTTGATTGTAGCCCATACTCAGTGCGAGTTTGTGGAATTACGTTTTGTGTTCAACCATTCCTTCATATTTTAATAACTTTCTCATCGGAATGACAATCCTCCAAAAGAACCTCTACGGCACAAACAAGGTCGTAAACCCGGCAGGACATTAGGCCAGAATTCCTGCGAACAATAACGGCTGCGACAATGGGTTAATTACGCCGTATCCGTTGACTAAGACCGTTCAAGTTTATGGGTAGTGCCCTGACAAAGATAGACATGGACGGGAATCCGTTTATCATACATTTGAATTCAAATTACTGTGTGACCGGGACAGCTGAAAATACACTGGAAAATATCAGATATTTGTAGTTCTGCTTCTTCTTTTGAAAGGTCCTATGGCTCTAGAGAACAAAAATCGATGATGCTTTACCCGAGGCTTTAGTTACCATAACTAACAAGTATTTTCGATGGAATGCTATATATTGTGCACTGTGTATAATATATATTGCTACATATTTATTCAAATAACGTATACAACGGATACGTCAGCTACGATTCTTCATCAACGATATTTCGGCCCTTCTTGGCAAGGGTCCTCGTCAGGCTGGCCAAGAAGGGCCGAAATATCGCTGATAAAGAATAGTAGCTGATGTATCCGTTGTATACATTATTTGAATATATGTTTCAAAGTCAGCTTGGGCTCAGAGAATATTTATTGCTATATATTGTTTATTTCACAATATCAAAAATGCGTCTCTTCTTTGCGATCGCTGGTTAAAGAAATATCGAGCTCCTTCTGTTTGGATTTTCAAATTTCGGATAGTGATCGCCTCAGTTTTCAGTTGATGTTCCAGTCGGTTGCTGTCAAGATAGGCGTGCTGCAAGATAGCAACGTTTTTTGGAAGTGGTTTATCGTTATCAAATCAGTCAAATATAGTTAAGATGGGTCGGATTTATCGTAAAGCTACGGCGGAACCGATCAATGAAGGAAGAAGGTTAAATCAGACTAATGCCTTTTGTTTAGTGTCCTCGTAATTTCTGCATCAGGTTGGCTGAAGGGCCATAAAGGCACATTCCAGTTTACGATCTAGGACAACCCTTAACCGACTGGGTAGCCGCTGTTGCGGGTAATATTGCAATTTGTACATAGCCTACACAGTAGGTTAATTATTGCATTAGGCTTTCTTCGGTTGGCATTTATTAATTTATCTGTTTATTTTTAACTGGTCAAATCTAAAGGATTCTAATCGATGATCGACGAGAAAACATGTCGTGAAGTTTCGAAGTAACGTCAGGAGTTCAGTAAAGATTCAAATAGTTGACGGTATCTTGTCCACGGGGAAAGGAAAATTGCATGTTTCTTCAAAGCCTCATGATTTGTTGTTCAAATTTATTGACACAAGTCTTCTACTGGGGGGCTTTCTCGGCAATCTTCTCCCCATTGAAAGTTTATTTGATTTCCGCTAGATGTCACACAGTTGCGGCACCAAGTGCATGGTTTCTGCACGGTTTGCCAATGGCATACAGACAAGGCCGTATCCGAGGGTAGGGGGTTGAACCCCCCCCCCCCCACCCCGAAACATACAAAAATAATCATTTTTATAGGCTTTTCCCTCTGATCTATGTCTTTTTTGTGCTTTTTGTCCGACCAGCAGGCAATAACCCCCCCCCCCCCCCCGCAAAGGCAAACTCAAAAGGACTGCTATGGTTGTAATGCTTATTTCTGTACAGTCGGGCGTCTTTCAACGCTATTTCAGGCAGTTGACAATAGTGACACTGAATGAAGGGGGCTTTGTCGACCGGTAAGCAGTGGAATGCGCTTGCGGATAACTAACAGTATAAATAATGTGGTAATAATAAGAATAATAATACTAACTTGTTTCTAACCCGTTTATTTGATACAATGGAGTAACAGATTATTTTGAAAAAGGCGCGAACGAAAACATAAAAAGAACAAAATATGTTAACATGTACGATTCGTTAGAAATATTATTAACACGATAACTCGAAGTTCATATTAAAAACTGGTTCAGGAAGTCATAGGCTGGCAGGGCAAAATGAAATTATGAACAACTTGTTATTGGCCCTTAGTCTCACATAGGTCTTATGTCCGTGTCTATTCAATAGCGTTTAGATCTACTCAGCTTAATACTTTGCATGTCTGAGCTGTAATTTCTTTCCGCTTCTTTGTCCCAAAACGTCCGAGTTCTAGGAATAGCCTTTACATCGATCGTTAGCTGTAAATTCATTTGCAGAGGAGGAAACCTTTCAAAATTGCATCATTTTTCACGCCAAATTGGAATATTAGTTGGCCTTAAGTTGTCGAATAGATCATAACTAACCTTTTGATAATTGCTATGAATGTAACGAGTCAACCGCGAAAAACTCTCACGATTTGCATCGTTTCTCGTCAGCTTGCAACAGTTAGTTTCCACATACTTCATCTTGAGAGTGATAATTACTGAAAAATCATACTTGAGCATTAATTACACTATCTAGAGTGTCTTGCCCGCAAACGCCTGAGAACGAATTTCGTCATTAATCAGATACCGTACGTTCATCAACGCTAATTATTAGTAAACTAGTTTTAGATCTATATATATAAAAAAATACGGAAGTAGAAGCCAAGGGTGTAACGCCCGCCTATGGAGCCGAAGGCGAGCCCGTAAAAATATGCCTGTTACGCGAACTGTTACTGTTACGTGAACCGTCTCCTGTTAAGGCTTTAATAAGACCAAAAACAAATAAAATAGACGGAATCATTTGTTCTTGATAAGAAGTAGTGTATACGCCAGGGACGTACTGCTTTCGGAGAATTGTCGCACAAGACTGCGAATTTTTCACTCTTTGAACAGCCCTTTGGAATGGCAAGGGTGAAACCCGCCAAGTAAACGCTGAGCCGGTGAAACACGCCATGTGAAGGATCATTCAGATTGTAATAGCGACACGTCTTTGATCGGGAAAAATACCTGTCGCCTATGTGGATTTCTAATATTTACGTAATTTTTTTTATATTAATAATGAGGAATTTTATGATGGATTTTCACTTCTTTGGACAACTCTTTAAGCTTTGCTTGTTGATTACTGATGTACCCTAGGCTAGGTCACACACTCATTGAAAAGCGATAGATAATATATGCACATGATTCATTGACTGCAGCCCACTGAATTAAAAAGCTGAGAATCTGCATTAACAAGTACGGTGCGCATTGTCCCTACTGGTGTAGATTTTGCGCCCCCACCCCACTGTAAACCGTCGTACGCACGAATGTGACATCCCGTGAAGTAACAAACAGAACTAACAGCTTACTATTTATCCCTTCATTTTGTCTTCATCATATCTATCAACTCCTTTGTGTCTCTTCTTTCTTACTGCCTGAGTTCTGTAATTCCACTTTGACATAGTTTTTGCTTTTCAGGCTTAATTTCTGCATGTGATGCGACTTAACCCTTTAGAAGAATGGAAGTCAGCGTTGCCACACCTACATGCCACGGGGAGTCGCCTGCGACATTCGTGACCTCCGTCGCTCTCAGCTCGGAGCGGGCGACGATGAATGGTGTCATCGACACTGGTCAGTATTGCTCACCTCAGAAAGAGGTGTCGCTTACCGTCAGTGCTCAGAGTAACGACAAGACACTTTTCCCATTTACCGTCGACGATTTCAACGTCGGCCGATTCCCATGGAATCGCAAAGAAGCCGAAAAACTAGAAGAGATCAGTGACGTCGAACCATTTGGTGGAAAGATTGTTTACAATCCCGACGGGACTGCTTATATTATTGAAGAGAGCTCTGATGGAGGCGACACAGACGCCATACCGCACTTTGAGGGTGCAATAGTCGATGGAAGGAAAAGTGCAAACGACCCTCTCCAGGCGCCGTTCATTCCCCAGATTGCTAATGCTTTTTACGTCTCGAGAAGCGGGCGTAATGTGACTGAAAGAGCAGACCCTGTAGTCCATAGTTTCCGCGTTTATTCCGTTCGTGACAAACGAGGAACGCTGGCCGACTATCGTGATAGATTAAGTGATCCTAGTGTTTTACCTTCGGAAGACTCCTCATCGATGCCGGTAAAACCTATTTTGATGTGCTTTATATGTAGACTGTCTTTTGGACTTGCCAAATCGTTTGAAACACATTCCTCGTGCGATCACGGACTTGCGCTCACGGAAGAAGAACGGCAGCTTCTTCAAAAGAATATGTCAGCGATTATCCAGCTAGTCGGTTTAGAGAAGGAGTCGGTAGTCTCTTTCCTACAATCCGTCAAACCGTCTGCAGCGCCCTCTGGCAGGAAATCAGAAGACCCGGCACAGTCTTTTCACAGTTCTGGAGGTTTGGACCTCTCCCTCCTGTCTCAGAGGAGTCCAAATACCACTGGAGAATCTTCAAAGGTCCAGAGTGACCTCTCCTCATCTCCGGGGAGGTATTCCCCGATGCAACAGGCCGGCATTCAAGCCATTCCTAGCCTCGTTTGCCCCGACCACCCAACTGGCCGGCCCCCTAGCACTGAATGTCCGCGGTGCGACTTGGCAATGGCCAACAGCCGAGGCCCCCTTGCCTTGATGGCGTCCAGAAACTCCTGCAAGACCCTGAAATGCCCGAAATGTAATTGGCATTACAAGTATCAGGAAACATTAGAGATCCACATGAAAGAAAAACATCCTGAGAATGAAACATCGTGTGTGTATTGCTTAACTAATCAGGCTCACCCAAGGCTCGCAAGGGGCGAGACGTACACATGCGGCTATAAGCCGTATAGATGCGAAGTCTGCAATTATTCAACCACCACGAAAGGTAATTTGAGCATCCACATGCAGTCCGACAAGCATTTAAATAATGCACAAGAGCTGCAAAACGGCGGAATGCCTACGCATCATGCTGCTGATTCAGGTAAAGCGCCATTAAACTTAAATGTCGAGAGCTCACCTTCCGTTCCGATGGGTGGAGCAGTTGCTAGCACCTCCTCCCAGTCGCGGACAAGCCCGAAATTAAAACCAACTTGGCGATGTGACGTCTGCAATTACGAAACAAACGTAGCTCGGAACTTGCGAATTCACATGACCAGCGAGAAGCATACTCATAACATGATGATACTCCAACAGAATGTTAAACACATGCAACAGTTCACAGTCTTACAGCAGGCGCAGTCTAGTCTGGGGTTAGATACCGCGTCCCTGCCCTTCCCTCCTGGGTTCCCAAACCCGCCGTCTGTTGATAAACCGCCGCAGATGCCAGAAGCGGCGCTAGCCGATCTCGCCTATAGTCAAGCTCTTCTTTTCCAAATGATGACAGGAAACCAGCTTCCTAACCAGCAGCAAGCGATGATGTCATCCGAGTTCAACCCGATGATGCCACATTTCCAGGGCGATACTGGACTAAATCCGGAAACAATGGAACCGCCACCAGAGGCACTAGATCCCAACGCCACCCAGGCTTTCCAGTGCTTGGTATGCGGCGTGTATGGGTGCGATCAAGCCGATAGTCTCACCACGCACGTGACTGCTGACAGAAGCCGACTGCGGGAACACGAGGCTGTTATGTTCATCGGCGGTCATTACGTATGCAGACTCTGCGCCTACAAGACCACATTAAAAGCTAATTTCCAGTTGCACTGCAAGACGGACAAACACCTCCAACGCCTGCAACATGCTACTCACATTCAAGAAGGCGGGCCGAGGAATGACTGGAAGCTTCAATACATCACCACGTCCAGTAATCCCGTCCAGATACGCTGTAATGTTTGCGAGTACTATACAAACAGCACGCATAAATTGCAGCTTCACGCCGGGACACCGCGGCATGAGACCCTTACGACGATCTTCCGGTACCTCTGCACGCTGGCCTCAGGCAAGAGTGGAAACTTGGCTTACACTTGTCGACTGTGCCAGTTCGAAGCCCCAAACCGGCTTGGAATGCTTCAGCATGTTAGGTCAATCAGGCACACGCAAATGGAGCATATAGCTGAGATTCAACGGGCCTCGGGGAACCAGGACATCCCGGAATCAACTCCTCAGAACATGTTTGGAGTCGTCAAAGCTGAGGGAGAAAGGCAACCTGCGCCAAGTGGTGAGTTGAAGATCTGTTCTGTCCGAGTTTGTTTCTCACTCTACTAACTGCTTGTTGTAACCTTAAAGCACACCTACTAGGAATGATTTTTGCACTATGAAGTGGGTCAGAAAAAAACTTTCTCGAAAATACCATTATCGTACTTTCCATCTGAATTTAGCGATTTTGTTTTAAGCGCTTGACGACTCTGCACAGCCTTCCTGCTCTCCGACGCGGCGGCTGGGCGCAAAGACATTTGAAAACTGAACGCGCCGTGAATAGAAAGTACGAAAACTAAGCAAATAAAATTAGTCAAAAACAGAAGATTCTCATATCCTTGTGTGTGAAAGAGTTGTCAGTGGACGTTGAAGATTCTGACAAACTTTGCATTGTGAAACGGGCAAAACTCGGCACGGGCGAAAAGGCACTAAAAACTCGTAGGGACAAAACGAAATAATGGAGAAAGGTGGGGATTTCAGAAGCTTATAATTTGACGAGGGAGCTAGGTAGATTATAAAAGGCATGAGGGGCCTAAATCTACCGACTTTTCTGCGAGGTAGTGCTATGGGACCCACAATAGATAGATAGATATATAGATTAGTGTATTTCAAAAGCCCACGGGCCATATAGACAAACAAACAAAAACAAAAATATAACTTAAACAATCAGACTCCTTCTTAGCTGTAAAGATTTATCTATGTACACGCCCACTCGAGTAATAACGGTAGGGTTACTATTGCTCAAAATCACACCCTCTAGATAAATTTTCCTTAAATCAGAAAGTTTCGGGCATCTACGGAGAAAATGTCTATCGATAATACAGAAGTGCTTATGAAGCAGACTTCAAGTCAACCGATCTTATCTGTAGACCGGTGGATTATAAGCGCAGTTTCTTACCAAGTTCCTTACGGTTTCACCAGACCTTATACACAAAGTTTGTTCTACTCACTACGGAAGGAGAACGATCGGGAGCCTCCGTTGTATTTCAATGTATGCTATTTAGCTTCAGTGTTCACAAAGAATTCAAACTTCTTTCCTTCTTATTTTCTTATGTGCTTAGACCATGTGTGGTACCTGTAATGACCTTTGCCTCCCATATCCTCAGTTACCCTTTACCTACTTGCACAGAAAAACGAAATCAAGGAATTCTCTGGGTACTCGACTGGATTTTAGTCGGTGCAATTATCTTCACTGTCCACAAGAATTGAGTTTTTTTTTTCATTACTGTATTCTATGTTCTTTAAACGTACTACAGTGCCTGTTCTAACAGAACTCGCATCCCGTAACTTATCTACCTCTTCTTACCTCTAACATAATGTTCGTTCCCTACATCGTAGACAATCAAAGAGCAATTGCTGTTGACCTTACCCTACGTCGGGGTGACGTATTGTTGCCTCGCAGTTTGTCAGCGTGGCTGACTTCCCGATCCCAGACGAGGAAAACAAAACGATGTTTCCCCATGGGAACTCTTACGGTCGTTTCCCTCCCTCAGAATTATCTCCCTTGATCAGCGATTAATTTCTATGCTTAGCTTAATTACTCGGAGAGAGGCAGTGGAGAATGATGTTCCATCTCATTGATTAGTCTTGTCCTCCAAACAAGGAGCCAAGCTTGATAGCTCTGCCGATTGTCCGGAAATATGAACAGATACTATCCGTTTCTGCTGGTCGTCGTTGGTCCTAGTCTGCTATTGAATTGTTTTCTTACATAAGGGATGGGATGTCTGGCGGTATATATTACGGTTGGTAGGTGCTCTGATTTACCTTCTTCTTCCTTATAGCGAAACTCTTAATGGGAACTACTATAGCAGTCCCGTTAGCAAATTTACCAAAGTAGTGAAACTTCAACGAAAAAGTATAGACAAATCTGCAAGATTTTCTTCAGTTGCCTCCGCCTCTCAATCAATCAAATAATCTTGCTACCGATTTTTGTTAATTTGTATTAAATTATTATTTTATTACTCTTTTTATTCTTTTTTTTACCCATATAAAAATGGCAGAAAGCGTGCCCATATGGGGTGATATTAAAAAATAACAAAACAGGAAAAAAAAACATCAAACTAAAAAGCCTAATAAAGGTAGTTTAATAAGTAGGGCTATTGTCTAAAGCAGAGATAATGCTCTGCGCTAATCCACGGCCACAAATGGATCAGTAACACCGTACAGTGGCGTAACTTAGTGGTTGCGAGCGTAATTGCAGCCTAATAGGTACTCTGCATACTTATAAAATGTCGTTCGAATTGTTCTTAAATCGGTCATACTGAATAGCTCCCGGAAAGGAGCTGGAATATGACGTATAGGTTAAGCGTTATGAAGCTTAGCCAAAATATCCTACTACAAAGTGTTTTATTGCTAACTAATAGAATAGGTAACTCTTTGATTTGATGGTTCTGAAGAACGTTGCCAGTAGAAGCTTTTTCGCCAACCTGTTTTACAAATTAAGAACTCATGACTAAGGTTTTGTTCGTTTTTTTTTCCTAGTACCCCGATCTCAGCTTATTACTAGAAAATGGTAAGGGTCTAACCTGTGCGGTTTTTAGGGAAAGTGTGGACCTTAGGCCGGATTGATGAATATGACCTCACATTTTGGAAAGCTCCGTAGAGCTCCTGCCTTGGGCCGAAAGGGATGGTTTTTGCTTGTCCTCGAGCCAGAGCCTACTGTATGTGAAGTGAAGCGGAGTTGTGTAGCCTATGTCAGAGAGGACCAAATGAAGTTCTGCAACCAAGCTTTCGTTTCATCAAACCATGTTTCTGCTTTCGAGTGGAAAAGCTTCGTTCTAGCAGGCAGACAGGCAGGCAGGCAGTTACATATTGAAGATGGACTAAAAATTTAAAAGTGCTAAATACGTGAGGCAGTTGCCAGGCCCCACAGCCAATATATCTTCTTTGAGCGATAAATGGAACAGTTAAGAGAGAAAAAAAAGTGTCATTTTCCCACGTGTCCGAAAGTACTGCCATCTATTTTTTCTACCCATTTCTGTTCGTGATTTCAGCTAAGTTCACCTTTCCTTTTTTTTTGCACTTGGGATTGTGGTAGAGAAATTATACCAGATGTCATTTTCATGAGATGCTAGTATAGTCTATGTTGATAGTCTGTGACTGTTACCTAGAATTAAATATTAATGCAACGGAAAGAAATGATAAATTTGAAACAACGATATAATTTTGCATATACCTGCGCAAATGCCTTATACTAGGCTTCATGTAATAACTTCATTCTTTCATACATTCAATAATTAGTCGAGTTTCAGCTGTGGTATTTTGACCAACTAGGTTATATAAGATAATGTTCCAAGTTTTCACCAGTCACGATGTCTACGATTGAAAAGGACAATGTTCAACTGGCTGCAAAGTCAATTTAGTCTCTACTTCCGATAATCTGTTTTTAGTGGAGTGTTCCTTGGAACAGTCAGCTATTGCGAGCGCTGCAGCAGGTTTTCACCGTATTTTGTGGAGCTCATAACTCGTGAACAAGTGCAAGTATCAAGTTCAAACTTGGTACACTAGTGCAGTGGTTCCCAACCTTTTCGGTACCCCGTACCCCTAACCATGGTTCGAAAAGATTGCGTACCCCCTTTTTCAGAACGCCAAAAAACGATAGTTATTATCATACATGATAAGACATACATTTGTAAAAATATATACAAAAAAAATGAGGCGATCACTAGAGGCTGCTTTGTAGCGAAAATTTTGTTAAATCTCGGCTCGACGTCGTTAGCAGCATATTTTTTTTACAGTCAGCCTGTTTCTGTGATTGGTCTTAATGTTCTCCGTGCTTTCATCAAGCTGCATTGCAAACTCTTTCGTTAGCTTAATTCCGAACCTGAATGACAGTATCACTTTCAATGTCTTTGATTCTTTCTGAAACACTATTGGTTGTCACAGGAACAGATTTTAGAGCACTAGGCTAGCTGTTTTGAATCAACACTATTTCACTTACTTTCACTAGGGCTTATAATCAGAGGCGTCACGCACGGGTTTACAACACCCATCCCCCCAAAAAGGTCGGCCAGACGATCGGCGCGAAGCGCCGTGATTTTTCGCAAAATCATTTACTTAAAAACCAAAAAATACAGTCGGTAAACATGACCTATTGGTCAGTAAAAATACCTTGCCCCTTAAGATACATTTTGGCTGGTGATGCCTCTGCTGGTAATATTAGGCTTTCAGCAGACAAAAACGAGCGAGGCGAGATTTTGAAGCTACAGACTAAATCAATTTTGGTTCCTTCGTGTACCCCTTGCAAGGGCCTCAAGTACGCCTTGGGGTACGCGTATACCATTTGGGAACCACTGCACTAGTGGGTATTGGGGTCTAGTTATTCCTTTTGGGGATACCAACCCGGTTCAGGGGCAAATGGGCTCAGATTGCCCAGTGAATGATATTCTTAACTTGACAGAACTGGACATAGGACGATGAAATTCCTTGTACATGTAGGTCCTAGGGTTGTGAAATTGCTTTTGCGTTAATGGGAAACTGGGCCCAGATTACCCAGGAGTAAAGTTCGTTACCCGTGACAGGAATCAACAGGTATCAAGTTAAAACTTGATAGGTTTGTGAGTATTGGGGTCTCTTTTTACTTATTACAGGTCCCAAACCCACCCCCACTTGGTTCAGGGGCAATTCGGTCCAGATTGTCCATTTATTAATGTTTTTAACTTGACAGTAACTGGAGGGAAGGTGATGTTCAAGTTCAATGGGTTTGGTTTATCAACAAATAAGAAGATAAATCACAAATAATCAGAGCACTCAGTCCATTCCTGGAATTTCTTTGTGCTTTTCGGGATCTATAGGTGGAGTTGACCCCCCCCCCCCACCCTCCTCGGTCATGGGCAAGTGGGACCAAATTGCCTATAAAAAAAAGTTTTTGACTCGTGACTGGAATGAAACTAAGTTTGGATACTTGAAGGAAAAGAGGTGTAAATACGCATAGTGATGGGTCCCGACCCCCCCCCCCTCCCGATCATGGGCAACTGGGCCCAGATTTCCCATGAGTTAAGACCTTTTAAGTCCTCTTGTACATTTGGGGGGATATATCTATGGATGAGGATTAAACAGCAACAAGTAATACGACGCCACGTACATCTTTAATGAACAGTTGGAAAATGGAATGTTTTGTCATATGATTGATGATATGCCGCTCTTAATGAATTGTGACAGAGGAAGTATTAAAGTTTCAGGATTACCTAGCTAATGGAAAAGAGGTTTAAAGGGTCTTACTGGCTGGCAGACCATAGTTGGAACTCGCGCTATTCATGCAAGATTTTCAGCATTACTTTGGAGTTATACTTACGGTTTGTTCACATTTAAATCTTTTAAAGTGGGATGATTACAAATTGGGTTATTTCAATAGTTGTTTGGTTATTTGGTACGTGAAACGTCTTGTTTCTAAAGCTGTTCGCTCCACGTCTGAGCGCTTTCGCACTTGTTTTCGACGCTGAGGGATAGCCATGTCATTACAGACTTTGTGGTCAGTTCGTTTTGAAAACCTGGATGGGTTGACAAATTTAGCATTCAACCTTTAGCGAAGAAACAAAACCAAAGTGTTGATGCAACGCTTCACGTTTTCTAGGCAACGTAGGTCTAGTATTATTCTGCTTTCTTGTAACGCGCACGACTCTCGTTGTCCCATTTTCACTTGGAATGAATAATCCTTGATTTCCTGCCTTTCATTGCTGCATGAAATCGCTCCTGTAATTTTTGTAGCCAACTGAACTTGTTCCCAGGTTGACAACCTTACGTTCACCCACCAGTTTTGTGGTAGGTTTATGCCCTCATCTTTTACTGCTTTCTTGCACTTGTAGTGAAACTGACCGTCCCTGTTGACTGAAAGTAAATTAATGGAAGATTTCCTCCCCCGTTTTCAAGGCATGAAATCGCAGGAGTTTTCGAGAACAACTAGCATTCATCCAGATTAATATCCTCATCTTCACCCACCTGTTGTTCCCCTATTTTAGACGATTTGTGCAATATTGTTTGTTCAGCAAATTTCGACAGGCTCACCAACTTTCCCCGTACTCTCATCGCCGGTCACCCCTCTTCACATTTGCGGACAATTTTGTACCATGACTATTTGTGCAACAAAACTCAACAGGTATTTTGTGGCAAATTGTGGCAGGTTTATTTACCCCCTAAGGACTTGGCTGTAGGGCAGCGCGTGCTGTACCCAGAGTTATGGTTTATCGTTCTGCTACCACAGCCGAGACCAGAGGCGTTGGGTGTTACGTCATTTTGCCATGCAGAGATTTGCATTATGACTCAAGTAAAACAATCGCGTACAGGAGTTTCAAGTTAATCGCCAACAAGAAAAGTGAGTCCGGTCCGAGTCATGCCCAATCGCAGTCGCGTTCTTTACATCTAGCCTTGTTGTTGATGGATGGAGGCAATCGAAGGAGAGGCAACTTTGGCAATTAGCAGTTTGTCCAGGCATCTTATTAGGGAGGAAATCAAATCATAGCTAAAAGAAACTTTTAATTACTCTCGAGGAGGCCACGTAATTAATTACGGGAGCCCTCGTCGAGCTGGGACCTTGTTTTCCGAGACCGTACAAGAAGTTGAGTGGACACTAATTAGAAAAATCTGGTGATGTGGAGGAATTCGTTAATCGAGTAATCGAATGGAAATATTTATTTGTATGGGAGTTGAACTTATGGGAGATCGAGCCGATCAATAATTAGTGAACTGGTAATTAGTTTACCTCTCTGCTGATGATAATTTGCTGTTTTACACAGAATGATGTCATGACTTTAACCTGTCTTAATCAAGAACTCGTCGTGTTATCCGTTTTCGGCAGAGAGTCAGCTACTGCTCGTTTCTTTTATACAAATTATAGCATCGCTTAACCCCTATATCCTTTTTTGCCCCTATAGCAACCCAAGCAACCCCCATCCAGGTTAAGCAAGCAATTATGTCACCCCCTGGTTTCCTGTTTTACCTAGATTTTGGCAAACTTGTCAAACCGAAACCAACAGCCTTTCCTGTTTCACCAGTTATAATGTATGTGCAACTTAAACAAGACCAAAGGTTTCGATGGGATCCCAAAAGTTCAATATCTGATCCAGACAACTGGGTCTTGTATTAGCCAGATCCAGTCTTCGCCAGACTCCTTGAACATTTTCACAGTTAAAATTCAGAAACAGAATTAAGGCCAAATAGCTAACCACCTGAGAAAACCAAGTTCAGATTTGGATTCAGCATGTGTGTTTACCCCTATAAGTCATATCTGTTTTGACGAAAACTTCCTGCCACTTCTGCCAATTTCCCGGTACCGGCCGAAATCAGGGTATCTTCTTTCCCCAGTAATGAACATCTAATCAACTTCAAATAGAAATTTAGCTTATAACAAATTTTCCGATTCCAGCCGGATTCCGGTCGAACTATATGTCCGGGTAAAATATGATTGTCATACAGGGACTCAGCATCTCTTCTTACCCCTAAATCGCTTATCTAATCAACTAGAAATAAAACTTTAACTTCCAACAGATTTCCGGTTTTGGCCGGATTCCGGACGAACTACATGTCCGGGTAGAAAATTGTTTTCACATAAGTGTTCAGCATGTCTTCTTGCCCTAAATCGAACATCTAATCAACTCCAAATAAAACTTTTAATTTTGACAAACTTTCCGGTTTGGGCCGGATTCCGGTCGAAATACTTGTCGGTCGAGAAAATAGTTTTCACCATCGTCTTCAGCATGTCTTCCTACCTCTAAATCAAACATCTAATCAATTTCAAATAAAACTTTTACTTTCAACAAACTTTCCGGTTTGGGACGGATTCCGGGCGAAATACTTGTCCGTCGAGAAAATAATTTTCACCATCGTCTTCAGCATGTCTTCCTACCTCTAAATCGAACATCTAATCAACTTAAAATAAAACTTTTACTTTCCACAAACTTTCCGGTTTTGGCCGGATTCCGGGCGAACTACTTGTCCGATGACAAAATAGCTTTCACCGTCGTGTTCAGCATGTCTTCTTACCCCATAATCGACTATCACATTAGCTGTTTCAAAATATTTTGTTTGTCCCTTAATTTGAATCCCCTCCCCCACCCCTAAACGTAGAGCTACAAAGCCCATCTACGAACTTGACTGGTCCGACGACCCAACGAACCCTCACACCAAGTTTCATCAAAATATCTCGTTCCCTACGAGAGTTATCGTGCTTACAGACGGACAACTTTTGCGATGTCATAGGTATCCCTCCACTTACGTTTTGGGATCCCAAAAATCCGATAGATTTGGGTATTTTCTAGCGTTAGTAAATTTTGTATTTTCACCGGATTGCACCAGTTCCTTTTGATCAGTTCCTGAGTGCCGCCTTCTAAAAATCTCTGTTTACTCCGGATTCCGGCCGACCCATCCGCCTGAGCCGAAAACTACCAGCATGTTTTTCCTGTACTTAATCGTGGTCAGGGCAGTTCATGGCGACAGTGTTGACGACTTAAACGTTTTGATTTGTTTGCCCATTTTTGTTTTGAGTTCGTGCATGACAGAAGTTATTAAATCAATCAATCATTATATTTATTCCTTGATACCAGTTGTACAACATGATAGCATAGGACTGTCAACATTATATGTTAAACACAAAGATTTTGTACTGATTTCACTTCCTATTCAGTATCGCATATCTGATCTTATACAGGATTTACAGAATATTATTATTAGTAGTAGAATAGTTTTATTAACAAGACAATCGAGGATCCATAAATAGAACAGCAAAGGCAATGCTTCCGAGGATGTGCTATTAAACAACACAAAAACAATTAATTTAGAACTCTAATATGCATAAAATACAAGAGGCTCGGCGTGCAGCACAGTTGTGGTGATGACTGGTTGAACTGGTAGTTATTTTTGCTGTCTTAGTTTCAAGTCTCACTTCTGTTGACTACTCTTGATTCCGGCTCTTTTGGTGATTCGCCGACCCATCCTTTTCAGGCTGTTTTAGCTGTGATCTCATGTAAATCCGTTGTGATAATTGACGCTGTTTAGAGGTGCAAATTAGTTCTTTTTGTGAGGATCTCTGGGGGCTTTGCAGTCTATTTGGCGTAAACAGACAGCCCTTTCTCATTAAGCAAGCATATTATAGATCCTTATCAGAGGCCCTGTCGCAATGTCATCCTTTAACTCCCAATCTGTTTGGACCATAACCCCAAGGTAATGAACCGGTTTGGCTGTGTCATACAATAAGACCCGAAGCCTGTATCTGATAAACATTAACTATTCACTTAAGGAGGAGTGTCATTTGATCCGATCTTCAAGGCTTCAGTCTAATCGCGGCTCGATACGGCATTCCATCAAAACTAAATTGCTGTTATGGCGCGTCGGCTGCACTTCATACCCGACCGTCACTAGCCGTTAATGAACGATGTCTCAACCCGTTTCATTTTGGGCATCCTGCAATTAATACCGAATAGGTCTTTGCTTGCTTTAACTTACCATTAAAATGTCTGGGACTGTCCGCAGAAACAGAAACATAGCCTACCGGAAACTTCTTCCTGTTTTGTATTTTCTTGTTGTGGTAGTCTATACATGAAACTTTGTTTCTATGTTCAGTCCTAATTGACAACCAATCGTACGGGTGGCCATATATTACAGATATTGTTGACTAAACTAATTGTGATTGCTCTACTTGGGTTAACTTTCCGCTTAATAACAGAAAGCTGCTACTTCAAAATCGTCATGCTGCTGAATGTGATTTACCTGCCCCCTTCGAAAAGTATACAACTCAAAACTGGGAACTGGGGACCTTCTATGGTTTTAGTGGGAGATCTCAGATGTATGAACTCACCGAAGTTTGCGACTAAACTATTTGACCAATTCCTAGAAAGACTGCCTACCATAAAGCTAGAGATTCGGTATGTTTCCGCCTCTGGGCTGTTTTCGAAATGAAAGAATTGGAATTGGAACTAAGAATTGGTTCAGAAGTGAACAGACGATAATGCTCCTTTAAAGCCTCTCTTCCGTTCAGGGCTTAAACACACTTGGAAGAGACATTGCTGCCTCATAATAATTCAGTAAAATAAAAATAACAAACAGCGGATACTATATTCTGTGATATCACATCTTTACATCCCTCACTCCTTGGACGCATGTATCTTTGTTGACATCCACAAGTGGGAGTTGTCGTCCATAAGCTGCTTTTACCGATGGTTTTTGCGAGTCATCATCCCATCCTTAGTAGACTAATTAAAATGCTCGTAAAAACGACCTCTTTGTCCCGTGCAGTATGCTGTCCTGGCAAAAAGCAGAGACATGGTCTTATATGAAACGAACGCTAGAACTATTTGGTCATAAAAGGGAGTGCCGCGTCCAAGAGTAATTAAAGCGGTGAAATCTCCCTTCATTTATCTGCGTTTTAGCTATTCAGATATCGCTCTCGAGGTTTCTTGCTTGAACATATTTGCAGTAATTCTCATAAATAGACGGAATTGTTCAGCTGTATTGTAATTCAGGAAGACGTAGCGTTTCGCTGGTTGTGTTTTGCCTACCCGTTTTCAGACCACCCGGGTACGCCCCTATTCTTCGTTCAATCCATCTTTTAATTAGTAATGTCTGATGTCCCATATACAGTTGGTCAATCTGAAGAGTGAACGCAAATTACAAGGTTTGCCATCGCCTTTCTTCTCGGGGTGATGACATTAAAGAATCTCTTTCTTTTGCAGAAGAAGAGGATTCAGCTAAAACAGCGAGCGAATCTCCGAAGAAACATGGAGACAAAAGTATGCATTGTCCTCTCTGTCAGCAGTCGGGCTTTCCCGCGAAGGCGGATCTAGAGCAGCATGCAATCCAAGTTCATAGTGTCAATGCCGAAGGGTTGCAGAAGATGCTCATGTTAGTTGAGCAGACGCAGTGGCTTCAGGCTGCGATTCAGATCTCGCAACAGAAGTCTAGTCTTGGTCAGGAGCGCCCTGGTAGTGCTGCATCGTCGAACTCGGAAGAGCGGAGGCCGGTTGAGGAAACAGACGATGCCGAGCAAGATGAACAGAATATCAACACTGAGGTAACATGCAATAGGTGTAACTCGACATTCCGGTCTCTTGATGATCTCTACTGCCACCAGACTGAGCTTGACCATTTCGAGCCGCAGGAGTCCGCGTCGGGTCCTTGTTACCCTTGCTGGCGGAGCGGCTGCTCTAACTCATTCACGAATCTCCAGTCCCTACAGAACCACTTCCGTGAAGTCCACGCTCGGACGCCCCTCACTCCTACCGTGTCCGAGCGGCACGCGTACAAATTCAGATGCCCGCAGTGTAGCCTTGCTTTCAAAACGCTGGACAAACTTCAGCTCCATTCCCAGTACCATGTTATCCGCGAGGCCACGAAGTGTCCCATGTGTGGCCGAAGTTTCCGGAGTTTAGTCTCACTGCAGAAGCACCTAGAAACAAGCCATCCTGACGTGAGCGAAGACGAAATTCGTCAAATGCGGTCCACTCTTCTTAGCCATCCATTGCTCATCGGCATTTCCGCGATGAATGGTGATTCGTCAAAGGAGAAACCTGAGGGCGAACTGACGGAAGACAGAGGCGATGATGCGGAAGAGTCGGAAGGGGAAGAGTTCGGAATGAGCGAAAATCCCTCCGTTGAGGACTACCTTAACAGCCAGAGCATAGCGGAGGAAAGCTACGCGGACCCCAACCGGCGTTTTAAGTGCCACCGATGCAAGGTGGCCTTCACTCGACAGGAGTATCTCACCAATCACAACAAAACACTTCTTCACAGGAAAGGCGAGAAATTTACATATCCCATGGAGAAATACATGGACCCCAATCGGCCCTTCAAGTGTGAGGTCTGCAAAGAATCATTCACCCAGAAAAATATTCTTTTAGTCCATTATAATTCAGTTAGTCATTTGCATAAGCTAAAGCGATCCTTGCAAGAACAGCAGGGGGGACAGAATTTATCGGCTCAGCAAATGCTGGCTTTGCAGGAAAGCCAGAAAACTGAAGATGGGACTGCGAGTGAGTGCGGCACGAATTCGCCAGAAGACGATGATAAAAAGCCGTGGAAGTGCAACATCTGCCGAGTTTCCTACAGTCAAAGTACGACTCTTGATATTCACATGAGATCAGTTCTGCATCAGACTCGGGCAGCGAAGCTTAATGAGTTGATTGTAGCCGGTCAGATCGACTTGTCCAAGCCGCTTGTGGAGCAGCCAGACCTGAAGTCGGGTGAGTTTTTTATTCGTACTCTTGTTTGGTTGGCTTTTGCAAGTGCGGTGGTTCTTTTAGTGAGCTGCTTACTTTGCTGATAGTGTTGGTTGGAAATCTTTTCGGCTCATCTGAGATACTCAGCTAGATTTATTCAATGCGAAATTTTGTCCAGCTTTTTTCCCTGCTCGAGCTAACTTTTTTTCAACTTTCGTACCAAGTCTAGGAAGATTTTATGCATGGAGCCTACTGGGATGCATGTGTGGGAGGATACCCTATTTGAAACTAGAAATGATTTAAGCAACGGGAACGGATAGAAATCTTTAAGGATGCTGCAGCAGCAGGTTTGGTTCCGTTCACCTTTCTTTCGGCTCACATGGACTTTTTCGGATAAGTTACTTTAGTTGTGTTGTTGACGCAGAAGTTATATTTTATAACGCAAAACTATAGCATCAAGACGCAACAAATTAAAAAAAGAAATCTATCATCTCCTCATCCCACAAGGCTTTCTGTGCGAATCGGGAATTATATCCATGTCTCCAGCTTTGTTGTATGCATTTTTGGTGATAGTGATCTAAAGGCCAGTTTTCGTAGCGGCTTTCATTTTTGTCATCCTGTATCAAATGACTTCATGCCTCTTTCTCTTTTTGTCTTTTTTCTGTAATTCTTTGCCAAGGCTGACTCGGAGTTATCTCTTTTAGAAACTCCGACGGCTGAACCTCAGAATGAAATGATCCCCACCCCTGAAAAAGATGACGAAGCGCGTTCTCAACCTAAACAGGATCCAGAGCTATCAGCCGTGCCCCCTCCCCGGGCCACCTCCTCCACACCGGGTTCAAGTGCCGAGTCTGTCGCTGGGCAGCAGAACGCTTCCCAGCAGCTTTCTGAAGTCCAAGTGGCACTAGCAGCTATGGGAGCACAGTTCCCCTTCAATCCAATGATGATGATGATGGGGATGGGTATGGGCATGCCGATGGGTATGGGACTCCCTCCCGCCGCTCTTGCTGCCATGAACCCTGCCCTCATGCAGTTCATGATGGCACCTCAGATGGACCAGTTTCAGGCTAGTTTTGCTGCACAAGCTCAGGCTGCTGCTTTCATGCAGACAGGGATGGATCCAAATACAGTTGCAAAGCAGCAGCTCATGCAACAGCAACAGGGCGCTGCTGCCATGGCTGCCGCTGCTCAACAAAAGCGTGCGCGCACTCGCATCACTGACGATCAGTTAAAAATATTGCGAGCCCACTTTGACATCAATAATTCTCCGTCCGAGGATCAAATTATGAGCATGGCACAGCAGAGTGGACTTCCTCCAAAAGTAATTAAGCATTGGTTTCGGAATACACTGTTTAAAGAACGGCAAAGAAACAAAGACTCTCCGTATAACTTCAACAATCCTCCGTCAACGACGTTGAATTTGGATGAGTTTGACAAGGAAAAACCGTCAACTTCAAAAGATTTCTCAAGTGTACCAAATGAAGCCAAATTAGAAGTTCGTCACGAACTTAGACCTGAGGTGAAAGAGAATTTGAAGTACGAAGCTCCTCCACAAATGGCTGATGTCAAACAAGAGGAGCCACCATCAGACGACGAAAGGAGACACAACATGAGTTACGAAGCTCACCACTACAAAAGCTCTAGTCCTGTCTTGGCATCAAATTTGTGCACAAAGAATCTTCAGCTACCGCTTCCGCCCTCAGGCATGGGGCAGAGAGTGTCCATGTCAAGCCTAAGTCCCATCAAGTCGGAGCATCAGATTTTCCCTTTCTCAAATCTACCTGTTACCCCCGGTCCTCCTTTGACACCCCCCGGGTCGCATAGCGGGGGATCAAGTAAGCGAGCAAATCGAACGCGATTCACTGACTACCAAATAAAAGTATTGCAGGAGTTCTTTGAGAACAATGCGTACCCGAAAGACGACGATCTTGAGTATTTGTCCAAGCTTCTCAATTTGAGTCCTCGTGTCATCGTTGTCTGGTTTCAAAACGCGCGGCAAAAAGCAAGGAAAGTTTATGAAAATCAGCCCCCGGTGGATCCCACAGACGAAGCGGGAAGGTTCCAAAGAACACCTGGCCTCAATTACCAATGTAAAAAGTGTCTATTGGTATTCCAACGGTACTACGAGCTAATACGCCATCAGAAGACGCATTGCTTCAAAGAAGAAGACGCGAAGCGATCAGCGGTTGCTCAAGCGGCTGCGGCACAGGCGGCTGCAAGCTTTAGCAGCGATGGTGATGAAAACAGCAATTCTAGCTCAGTCGATCATTGTTCCTCGTCAAACCTTATGTACGGCGAATGTAGTAAGCCTCCATCGCACACCTCACCGATTGCGCCAAACCAATCAATGCAGCCGAGCGTACAAGAATTCGTCCAAGACCCTGTTGCTTCACAGTCTCAACATTCTTTAAATGGTAATGAGCACGTCCAGTCCGTTACCCAGGGATCATTATCGGACACGTTCAAATGCGACAACTGTTCCCTCTCCTTCGCTAGGTTTGACCTGTGGCGTGAACACCAGATTGTTCACCTGATGAACCCTGACCTCTTCGCGGGTGATGCACACCAAGGACAGCTTAACCCCATGTTCCAGACACTTTCGAAGAGAAAGCAAGAGGAGAGCGAGGATGAACGCTCCGATCAGCCACGCGATAAGCGGCTGAGAACGACAATTCTCCCGGAGCAGCTCGACTATTTGTATCAACAGTATCAGATTGAAAGTAATCCCAGTCGGAAAATGTTGGAGACAATATCACGCGATGTCGGCCTGAAAAAACGCGTCGTCCAAGTGTGGTTTCAAAACACCCGTGCTCGCGAAAGAAAAGGACAGTTCAGAGTTCATTCACAGGCAATCAATAAAAGATGTCCATTTTGCCCGGCGCTTTTCAAGGTCAAATCGGCTCTCGAATCTCACCTGCTTACGAAACACCACGAGCAGTATAGTAAAGGGGATATTAACATCGATATTCTTCCTGATGAAGAGCCAACGCTCGAATCAACGTCCAGCAATGAAACATCGCCGCAGTCAAAGCAGAATGAGAACAACCTTAACCCTTTATCTATTCTGTCAAATTTGTACAGCTCTATGTATAACACGGGAAGCTCATCCCTGCCAAATGACGGAAAACCAAGAGGAAAAGATGAAACTCCCTTGGATTTGAGCAAGATCCGACCGACCAGCGCTATGAGTGACCAGCTGATGGGGGAGGATCGCATGAATTACTACTTGTCAACAGATGATGGACGATCCGACATTACCTACGAATATCTTGACAACATCGATGACGAGAGCAACCCTCCCTCTCCAGGAAGGAAGAACGGCATGTATGGAACACAGGGGAGGAGGTACCGCACCCACATGAGTACCTTGCAGGTTGGCGTAATGAAAGTGCTGTTCCAGGACTATAAAACTCCAACCATGATGGAATGCGAAACCCTTGGGGGAGAGCTGGGGCTTCCCAAGAGAGTTATTCAGGTGTGGTTCCAGAATGCGCGAGCAAAAGAGAAGAAAATTAAGGGGGTGGAGCAGTCAACTGAGCCCCCTAGTCCAGAGGGGTGCACCTTGTGTAATGTGAAGTACTCATACAATTGTGCGCTTCAGGACCATATTTTCACACGCGAGCATCTTGAAAGTGCGAAGAAGTATGTTTCGAAAAACATTGGATCCGGTGATTCATTCAGCCAGATGGGAGGAGGCAACGCGGATGAAAAGAAGATGGTGTCGAACGGTGGGCAGGACTATCCAGCAGCGATGCAACAGATGTATCAGACTGGATATCAGAACTACCACCAACCACATCAGGGTAAGTCCATTTCTCTCCATATTCAGCTCCTGTTGCAATTTTTTTGTTGTTGTCTTTTATTTCAACATTTGCGCGTTTTTTGATCTTTTTCAGGTTCCCGTTGTTAAATTGTCTAATTCAGAATCGCTGTCACGACGAACGTTCTTCAAAGTTATTCAGTTGAGGCTCAGCCTTTTCTTTTCCATGTATTCTGTGTAATTCGTTCTTAGGTGTCCATGTTGCTTTGTTTTCAGTTTTCATCGCTTTCGTTGATGCGCGAATCTATTGGGTAAACTCAAGCAAATCTGTTGAATTTAATTTCTTCTCAAGCTAAACTGACTTTAACTCAAAATTTACGCAGAGTTTTACGTTACGGAGTACTACAGTACATTTGTACTTAGTAAAGTTGGTAGTAAATTTATACTGAACGTCCCCTAACGTCGGACGGTCGCGGAAGTAAACACTAAAACCCATACCAGGCGACTTTTACTGCCGAAATCGTTTATTTTATGTTCGATTTATCATATGTCAGCTGGATTTTTTTAAATTTGGTTTTAATTTCCTACTGTTTCTTCTTTCAAATTTGCATCTGTTACCGGGCAGCGCGTAATGTCACCAGGAAAATGGCGTTCAAACTAAGTAGCATACCCCAATGGAAGAATAGGCATGTTTAAAGGGGAACACGGAATAAAATCGAATTTGAGCTTTCTGTTTGTGCCAGAAGAAAGCTGAAACAGTTGACTATTAG
Source organism: Branchinecta lynchi (assembly GCA_023053575.1). Classification (NCBI taxonomy): domain Eukaryota; kingdom Metazoa; phylum Arthropoda; class Branchiopoda; order Anostraca; family Branchinectidae; genus Branchinecta; species Branchinecta lynchi. Next base: position 8,438,593 of record JAKZAP010000001.1, read on the forward strand.
TTGATATCAAGTTTGTTGTTTTCCTTTCCGGTAGACTATTTTGTAATCAAGAAACAAAACTAAGGCAAACACTTCGCGAGTCTTCAAAATGGGCCCCGGTAGGGTGAAGTCGTGAACACTGATGGTCGCGGAATCTGCCCCCATTTTAGTCAGACTTTATAATATATGTTGATATTGCGTTTTCCAACCTTGTTATTAGTCTCCTTCATCCAGCTTTTTGGGACATGCTCGCGTCTGTCTTTTTTCACGATTTTAATTTCAGAAATAGAAATTGCTGGAAATAGGGACAATTTTGAAATCGATTTTCCAAATGAAGGTGCACAGATTGATGAAAATGTGAAACCCTACCCACATGTAACCAAGTAGCAAATGAAAATGCTAATATCGATAGGTAAATGTAGGAGCAAAAACCTGATAATTTTTCGTAGTGGATTATTATAGTTAATCGAGAAACGAAATCAGAAATTGAGATTCGGTTTCTTGCACGGAGGAGTTGAACTCATCAGACGCGTCTCACCGTGTTCTCTTTTTATGAAACGGGGAATATCGGATTCCAGGCAATTAAATCCTTGGCTTCTACCATCCTGACCGTATTAAAGTGATCGTTTCAACGGAATTGTTTTTGGAATAGTCACGCACTGCCAGGCGTTGTCAGCATAAAGCTCTCATTACTGACTTAGAAATGTCCGCTTATTGTCCGAAATGACGGATTGGTGGGATTCGTGTTAAAAACCAAAACCGCCGAGTCAGAGATTTGAAATGGAAGTAAATGCTATTTGGGATTACGTGAAACCGTTCCTTGATTGTTTCATGAGGACGAATAGGTGAAGAGATATGTCTTGACGTAGATCTGTTGTTTCGATTCGCAATAATTATATAATAATAATAATCTATTTATGACCCATCATACACTCATAAAGAGGAAGACGGAGTATAGATACAAAAAAGAGGAAAAGTAATATACGGAAAAACATAACACCATACAAAAAACAACACGAAACTAACTTCTAACCAATGAACTAATAATGAAGCAAACACTAAAAATGAAGTACAACAACAGAAACAGAACTAAAAAAAAAAAAAAAAAACCTTCCAAGGGTGGTTTGAAGGATTTTCGGGCATCTTGGTTTCATGTCGGGTTATATTGAGGGTCTAGGCTGAACCTAAAGAAGAAGAACTTCGCTAATAAGTATCGTTCATCCCAGCCTGGCTGCCTCTTTAGGTTCAAGTAGGTTCGTTCTTCTAGTTTGAGCCTGAAGAGGACTGTTGCCAAGAAGGGTGAAAGTATCGCTAACATCAGATGACTTCTCTGTTTAGCGCAATCATGTGTATTCCTTCAGCCCAAGCCTACTGTTTTCCGTGTTTGGCTCTTTTGAGGAGGACCAATCTCACGCTTGTTGTGGGCAGCTAATTGGTCAGAAATACCGGTTATGCCATTGTTTCTCGTCAAAACCAAGGGGCCGAGCAAAGCTGAAACGAGCCAGGACGGGTGTTTACTCTTTGAGAAACCCAGCAGAGTTTCTTAGAAGTCACATACCTTTGCCAATGAATATTGGATCAGAAACTGCATCTGCTGCGACTTGTGGTTTCAAAGTGTTGTAGATCGTGGGCACGGTTTGGCAAATCTATTGCCCATCTTTGGCTTCAGGAACTTGTTGGTGCCAACACCATTATAGCCGAAATGTCGTCTCGAGACACCCTCAAGCGGTCCGGTATCAATGTTTTATTGCAACTTTATGGATGTCTTGCCTTATGCTTAATTACCAGCGTAACCCGGTGTTGCTTGACGTCCATTCGAAATCAAGAATGTGGAATTCGCAGTTTTTCATATAATGTGAAGGTCGGCGTCGAAAGATCTGGTTACTGAAGCAGTGAACTATTTGGTGGGGTTCTCCCTCTCTACCCCGTACAGTCTGCAGTCGGACATTTATCTGTCAGCCACTTGGGCTCTCTGTTCGTATTTCATTCCAGTTGTCTTTCTATGAAAACAAATAAATCAGAATTTTCCTCAACTTTATTTTGACGCATGGCTCATATAGTTCTTATCCTATGGTGCCTGCGCAGGGGCCGGTAGGGGGTTGCCCCCCCCCCCGAAACATACAAAATAATCATTTTTATAGGCTTTTCCCTCTGATCTGTGTTTTGGTTGTACTTTTTGTCCGACCCGCAGGCAATCCCCCCCCCCCGAAAGGCACCCCTAAAAAAAAAAAAAATCCTGGATACGGGCATGTAGCTGCGATATTAAACTAAGATCTTCTGAAGCAGATCTGGGCACTTTAGTTGATTTTTCATTTCGGCTAAAGAAATCCGATTTGTATGCAATTTTGTTGAACAAATTATTCTATAGGCCGTTCTTCACTGTATTAAACTGAGATTTTCTGACGTATGGCTGGGTCCTTCTGTAGGGATCAATATTCTCATCTGTGTGTTCTCGTGAAGAAAAAATCGGTTTCCGTCGACTTCATTTCAAAATGTATGGTTTATATTTATCCGATCGGCCGTGTTCTAAGCTAAGATCTTCTGAAGTATGTCTGGGTCCCTCTGCCGAAGTTTCGTTCCAGTTTATCTTTTAGCGAAGAAAATCTCCACTCCGCTTTTCAGAATGACGGTTCATTAATAGGTGACTTACTTACTCTTTCAGCTATTATGTTATTCTATGTGCTGGTGTATCTGGTATTAAACTAAGATCTTCTGAATAGGTGTGGGCCCTTATGTCGTTGGTTGCTCCGTTCGCATTTAATAATACTAATTTTAGTTTTCACCCATCAAAAGGCACATGTGTTAGACGGAGTAGGAATAAAGAAAGAAAAGAAGAAGGAAATACGATAACAAGAGGAGACCAGACAAACATAGAGACTACGACAACATTATTTTATCCATAAAACTATACTGTCGTAGAAGAATGCTCTCCCATTGATGCTTAGTGTTACTGCTGTAATTCTGTATAAGTTGTCCAACAAGTGGGAATTTGTTTTTCTCGTAAAACTCAGCTTTGGTTAGTTTTATTTAAGAATGTATTGTTCTGTTAGTGTTGATCTGATCGCCCGGTTCTGAAGCTTAACATCATGTGAAGTAGGTCCGGGATATTTTTCGATTCGCTATTCCAGCTCAGTTGTAGCTTTGCGACTCGGCTTGTCAAAGTTTACAAAAACAATTGTTTTCAACCTCCCTTTCTGGCTTTGTAATTAGGCTCGCTCTAGGTGAGCTGTAATTAAAATTGTTGCGAACAAAGACTAAGGATTATAGGTCCTTGGTTAGAGCGGTTAGGTGTCCCTGCTGATCATTTGTACTCATGTATCCGTTATGGCCGCGACAATCCTTTTTGGACACAGTAAGAAATATTCGTGTTGTGTGGCAAGTCTTTTTAAAGTCAATATCAAAACTAGAGATCCTAGTCCTAGTTGAATCTTAAGCTTCTTCTTGACACTTGCTATATTTTGGGTCACTATCAATACCAGCCAGACAATGCCTACACACCCAACTTCCAATAAGAAGAGAAATAAAAAGGAAAGTGTCCGACATACAGAGAAGGATTGATTATAAGCAGAAACAGCGTATTTTGAGGCACTCTTTAACTCCTGTAAACGTTTTATTCGGATGGGTTGCCCACTTCAGTTGAACTTCTTCGTCCTGTTTTGATCTGGACAAGGACTGTTTGTGCAGGCTACATGATGTGTTTATTCTGTCCCCAAATGGCTTCCATGAAGGAATGAAGGAAAATGTTTTACCAATGACATCCTACCTACTCAATCTACTTTCACTACGACTACATCCATTCGTTTCCCCCACATTTCAAACCTAAGACGATATCTAGAATAGAGCTGCCTGCACCTTTGACATTCGTCGTTGTCCATTTTATAAAACAAAATATTGCGTCTTTGATGAAATTCAAATTACGCTGGCTAATCTGTGAGTTTGAACTTGTCGGGGAGCCTCCGTCAGTGTGAGAGGCTCATGGTGAAAATCAATAGTCCACCAACACGGTCAAACTATTCAGGTGACGGTACAAAAACGTCGGCTTTTCAGGTCAGTTGTAAGACAAATTCACTGTGCTTTTCACATGTTCGTGTTCTCCGTATGGTACTTGGGAACGCGCGATTTTTGGGTAATGTTTTCTATTTATTATTTTGTGTTATTATTTACTACATTGCGGGTCCGTTATGAAAGCCGCTTTAGCCATTTGATAAAATGTGAAGTCTTCTTGTTCTTGTCGGCTGTTTGCTCTGCAGCTCTGTCCCGTGCTCTTCGTTGTACCGTCGTGTGCTCGGTCAATGGTGCTAGCTCGTTCGATCATCCCGACTGACACTTATGAATTTCCTTTTTAACCAACGAAGTAATGAATCGCATAAATCAACATCGAAATTCCTAATGCATCAAATGAACAAAATCACAATCAGACATGCAAATTTATCCATATCAAATGTGGCTGGCACACCTAGGTGCCGTAAGTCGCTCTCGGGACACGCGCCGAGTCGTAATGAACTTGCACAAGAATATGGATGAGAACACAGCAGGGTATAAATGAATGTAACCACTGATCGATGCGAGCAAGCGCCCGTAACTCATCTGAAGGTATCTTGGGATGGTCATCGTTCTTGTATAGACACTTCAGGCGCTTCGTTTTCTTAATGTTTGACCACTTTGTCGCCTAATACGGACTAGAGTAGGGGAGTCCGGGAAAGATCCCTGCCGGAACTGGTAGCGAAAAAATTAGCGTTTTTTCTCGGCAAATTAGATTAAAAGATTTTGATAAAAGACAAACGATTCAAAGCGACGTGCGTTTTTTGCTCAAATACTCTAATACCGTTCTTAGAGGTATTGATTCGTTACATTGAGTTATTTTTCATGTTTTATTTTTTTTTGTGCGCGCTTGAGCTGTGCTCTCACCAGCGGATTTTATTAAGGATATACCTAAATTTGTTAATAAAAATGAATTTGAACGGAATAAATGTCTACAAATAAAATTGTATATAAATGATATGTAGCCTATTATATATTATGGAATACAGTTATAATATAAAGAATAGGGGAAGCGAGTCTTCTCGGTAATTTACCATAGATGCCGTAAAAGATAAGCGATCCTTCGATGTGTTTCTACTAATACCATCCAGTTGGGAAAGGGAGGTGGTACGTGGCCTTGAGTTGCTTGACTTGCTGCCTTGGTTTCTGGGGAACTCACTTTTGGTCGATTTCCCATTTAGTTTGTTTCAAGTTAATTCGTGTTTTGTAAGCACCTTATATGACAAAGTGAGCCATACCCATTCGCAAGTGCACAAGAAGTTCCTTGATCTTTATACATTGTTAAGGCTCACATTTGTTATAAAACAAATGCTTAAGTAAAATACAATAATTTTAAGAATTAGGCGAGCGTGACATGCGACAGATGTTTTAAAGGGCATTTAACTAGTTATGCTCCGGCAGCGAACCTCGCCAGAATCATGAACATAAAACATATCAGGGCTTGTTATTTTAACTATTACTTTTTTTTTAGGGCACTAATTTCCCTTCAGCCAAGTGTCATATAGCGATCGTAGTTTCTGTCCGTCCGTCGATCTGTTGGTTGGTCCGGGTTTTGCTAGTTGGGGCACTTCCACATAAGCTAGGACGATGAAACTTGGCAGACACCGACCGTCGTGGGGGGAGTGGAGAGAGAGAGAATCCGGAAATTACTTACTTCCGTAGGTTGTGAACAAATGGTTGGATTCAAGTGAAACTTTATGAGTGATAAGAACTTATGACTTAGATATGCCAAGCGTGTGTCCGAACCCCATGCGGCCATGGTTAGGGGAGGGGGGGGGGTCCTGAAACTTTGTGATATGCACAAAAACCAGACGGATGGGCCGAATGGGATGCAAGTCGGACAGTACCAAGTTTGTGCGCCTAGATTTGTCATTTGGCGTCCGAACCGGATCCTACCAAGGTAGAGGATGATAAAGTCGGAACCGGAAATTTGCAGACATGCTCCGATTCGAGTAAAACTTGATGGACGGGAAGAGGAGATATTAGAGATGCGAAGTTTATGTGTGCGAGTCGCATTCGGCCGCAGTGGGGGAGTACCGGAAATCTTGTGGCTCGTGGGGTTAAACGAGTGGAGTGATTTGAATGAAACTTTGAAAGCAGAGAAATTCTATGCCTTAGATGACATATTTTTTTGGGTCCGGACTGGATCCGAGCACGGTGGGGAGGGGTACCGGAATTTCCGGTAAATGCTCGGATTTACTTTTTCGTTTCCCACACCATCTACTCGTGACAAGTGCCTTATGAGCTCGTAGCTCTGGTTTATTCAAAATTTGTCTGATGTTTGTATTTATGTTTTAATTTATTCGTGTACTCCCTGATTACACTTGTTGTTCGCGGGCTTTAAAGTTAAATCAGATAATAGATAAAATATGCCTGCTTTAGATCAATCAAATCATTAATTTATACTGCAAGACCCAAGTGTTACTGCTAGATCTGTTTGTTGTAAAACTCATAATGGACTAAAAGCATGCAACCACAGACATCCAAGATAAAGGCAGTAATTGTCAGTAATTAGTACGAGGAAGATTTGCACGGACACGACGAAATGTCGGTTGGTGATCATAGGGAAAATGGGAATTGTAAAATCATGATGGCTCGCACCGTGCGATTATAAGCCTTCAGAAAAGTATAGGCTGTCGTTGAGCTGAGCGCTCGCGTTTGATGAGCAAATTTCAATTTCCTTTATTACTTCGTGCAACACTATTCTGGCTAATTACAGGTCTACCAGTCCAGCGGTCTAGACAGCTCATAAAAATGACGGGGCTAAAAACAAGATGCTAAACCGTAAGTGGGGCTATTTGAATACCATTTGAGGAGAGAGGATTGCAATTAAATGTATTCACCGCACGCTTTGATCAGTCCCGGTAGACGAGATATTTCGGAAATTGCCCTCACTATCGCGATTCGGCTGATAGGGAAAAAAGAGCCAATCTCCTTCCTCATTTAAGTTATTTCAAACATGTTGGTCCACAGTTAATGTGTTGAAGAAGTTGATTCTTGTATGGAGAATAGAAATCTTTACCAGTCGATAAGGAATTGATATCCTGAACACTACCGTACATTTTATTTATTCAAAAAAGACAAAATAATGCGCATACAAACTATAACCTGGACTACGTAAACAAACATTTTAAAACGCTCTTATTATCCTCTACACTATCATAGGTAGTCGGTTCCTCTGACTGCATGAAAGCCCGAATGGGCTGTGGCAGTTAGAACAAATCCTCAGTTTCAGTTAGTTCGGAAAATGTTTTTGCATAAAAAAGAAAGAACATAGAAAGAGAAAAAGAGGAAGCATAAACAGAAGACAAAAACTGAGAAACCATGTAGTCGTTTCATCATCCGAACAAGAAAAAAAAAAAAAAATCTATCTCAAGAGTCATATTTGACACCGCAAAACGGTTACTTCAGCTAAATATTATCAGAGAAAAAAATTATAAAAAGTGCGTTTTGCAGTGTCAAATATGATTTGCAGTCAGCTTGGGCTGAAGGTAGATTTATCAACGGTGGTATAGCAATGCATGGTTCTTCAACCGCGACTTGAACCGGTAGACTTACCGCATTCTGAATTATACCAGGAATGGAGCGCCAATTCGTAGATCCCCATTGAAACCTTTAATGCCGGTTTTGCAGTTATCAGTGGGCCCCATAGCATTCGGGTCGTGGACGCACTTTTTTCTTCTTCAAAATATTGTGGATTCTCAACTTGAATTGATATAATAACCCAGTCATATACAAATCCTCAAATTTTGGGCATGGTGCCCCAAGCCTGGGCGTGATGCTCATAGAGAGAATCTGAGGTGGAAATTTGCTTTTCAAACAAGATTTTTAAGAGGGTAAGGCGTTACTAGTCAAAATGTTGTGGGGGGGGGGGGGCAAGGTATTTGCCGACTGCCTGGTCACTTTTACCGACGGTTTTTGTAGAAAAAACATAATTTTTTTAGGAGATATTTAGAATCTCCTTGCTAGTTTTCTTTTGTTGTAAAGGAAGGAGATTTTAAATCGGGAGTTTGGTTGTTGGTTTTTGGTTGTTTTTTTGTAGGTGAGTGAAGCAATAAGTTTTAAGGTTTTTTGTTGTTTTTTCATTGAAGTAACTTTTTGCCACTGTAGGAGAGATTCTCTAAGGACGGTAGAGCATCTTAAAACAGGTAGTGGGTGAGTTTAAAATTTTCATTTTTTTTTGGTGGTTTATTCCTGATCGAACCTATAAAATTTGACTGCTTGATTCGAAGTGGAAAAATTGTACATATTTTGGGGTTTTGCCAGGTTTTAAAAATATGAGTAGATTAATAGTAAAGAAGAAAAGATATTTAATGGTTGTAAAATATAGTAGATAAAACTTAATAATTGTTAGAAAAATTAAAAAAAGGGTAGATTTGGGTTGTAGGTTTAGATTTTATGGAGGAAGGGTTTTTGAATGAGAGAGTGAGTTTTGAGGAGAATATTTAACATAAAAATTAAAATTTGAAAAGAGAAGTTAAATTTAGAGTTGATAAATTACAAAGATAATAGGTTGAAGACGAAAGTGTAAGTGACGTTAAAGTAGGGTAAATTTTGCAGTAACGTCACTGAGTTAGAGGTGGAGACGTAGCCACTTGTTTTGGTTCAATCCAAAGCAAGAACAAATGAAAAAGAAGCTACGCCGGATTAAAATAAAAAAAACAAAAAAAAACGATAGTTTTGACGAAAAATCGACTGTTTTTAAGAACAAAAAAACACTGTTGAAACCCCCCCTAACGTATGAGTACCATGCCCAAACGTTGGGGTATGCCCAGACATTGGAGAACCATGCCGGAAATTGAGGATTTGTGTATGACAGTAATAGCCCAATAATTATAGGAAGAAATCACACTGGAGGGATACTTGTGACATCGCAAAAGTTGTCCGTCTGTCCGCACGATAACTCTCGAGGGGATAGAGATATTTTGATGAAACTTGGTGGGAGGAACCTTTCGGTTGAAGTGCAGGTCAAGTTCGAAGATGGGTTTTGTAGCCCCGTATTTGAGGGTGAGGGAGGGGTTTCAAATTAAGGGGCAAAAATATATTTTTTGAAAGCTATTTAGATAGTTGATTTAGGTGTAAGGAGACATACTGAATTCGAATATGAAATTTATTTTCTCGCCAGACAAATAGTTCACCCGGAATCCGGCAAAAAATGTTTAATATGAAGTTGATTAGAGGTTCGATTTAGGGGGAAGGGGATGTGCTGAGTCCGCCCGAATATGAAAATTATTTTCTCGCCGGGCAATTAGTTCGGCCGGAATCCGGCCAAAACCGGAGAATTTGTTAAAAGTAAAAGTTTTATTGAAATTTGGTAAGCTGTTCAATTTGCGGGTAAGAAGACATGCTGAATTCGTGTATGACAATCATTTTCTGACCGTACGTATAGATCGCTCGGAATCCGGCTGAAACCGGAAAATCTGTTAGAAGTAAAAGTTTAATCTGAAGTTGATTAGCGGTTGGATGTAGGGGTAAGGAGACATACTGAATTCGTTTTTGAGCTTTATTTTTTTTTGTCAGACAAGTAGTTTGTCTGGAATCAGGTCGAAACCGGAAATTGGGCAGAAGTAAGGAAGGAAGGCGATACGACGTAGGCTATAGGGTAAACCTTCTATTTAGTGTCTATTTTTAAGTCTATTTAGTGTTTTATTAAACTATATGAAAATAATGTAGTCATGTTTATGTAAATTGTTCTTTTAGTGTTTTAATATGTGTATTTTGTTCATACTCCGCTGTTATACAAAAAGGGACCAGCTGAGTGTCGGACCGAAGACGAACACGTTTTTTAGGTAGTGATTACTTGGTATAAAATTATATAAACAATTCAGCTCATTTTGAGTTATTGCGGTTGAATCCGACCTCCTTTTCTGGTTAATTTGTTTGGATCATTTAGATGTAGTCCATCTTGCTGGCATAAACTTATTTCTCTGTTTTGCGGTTCCGGTCGGTCGCTTCAGCTTTTCATTTTTGAAGCACAATGGTCCATTAATGATGGTGCTTCTGTGAACTGGAGGAGCATCTGTCGCTAGATTCTCAATCAGGAAAATAAATATTGCAGACAATGCCGACTAGTTGATGCAAACAACTTGTTATAAAATGCATGATTTCGTGTACCTCAGTTTTCAGACCAGAGTACGCCCTCTGCGGGGGCTGACACGCATCTTTAGGGATGCTTCCTTAACATTTGTAACACAAAAGGAGTTAATTGTAATGGTGGGAAATGGGAGAGAAACGTCACCAGATTATTGTCAACAATTCTGCACCTTTTCTATCTGAAAATCCGAACACTAGCCAACTTTATTCGTAACTAACAGAAAGATATAACCAAACCCTTATCAACGGGTACGTCAATTCCGTTCTCTGATGAATTAATTATGGGATCAAGCAGTGCACTATAGCCTAGCGGATACCACGTTTCAGTATCCCGAAACATAAGTGACGGGATACCTATGACTTCGTAGCCTCGTCCGTCCGTCCCTCTGTCTGTTAGCACGATTACTCTCGAAGACATTGAGGTATTCTGTCCAAACTTGGTGTGAGGATCCTTTGGGCCAAGTTCGTAGATGGGCCCATATATTTAGGGGTTTGAGGGGTTTCAGATTAAGGGGCAAATGAAAATATTTTTTAAAAGCTAATGTACTAGTCGATTTCGGGTAAGGAGACATGCTTAATCCGAATGTATTTTCTCGCCGGACAAGTAGTTCACCCAGAATCCGGCAAAAACCGGAAAATGTGTGAAAAGTAAAAGCTGAAGTTGATTAGAGGTTTGATTTAGGGGTAAGGAGACATGCCGAATCTGAATATGAAAATTACTTTCTCTCCGGACGAATAATTCGCCTGGAATCCGGCCAAACCCGCAAAATTTGTTAAAAGCGAGTTTTTTTCTGAATTTGATTAGATATTCGATTTACGGGTAAGAATACATGCCGAATCCGGATATGACAAATATTTTTTCACCGGACGTATAGTTCGCTCGGAATCCGGCTGAAACCGGAACATTTTTAAAAAGTAAAAGTTTTATCTGAAATTGATTTGAGGTTCGGTGTAGGGGTAAAGCTGAATTTGTTTTTTAACTTTAGTTTTTCTTTGCCAGACAAGCAGTTTAGTTCGCCCGGAATCTGGTCGAAACCGGAAATTGGGCAGAAGTATGGAAGGAAGCAAGGCCGTATCCAGGGGGGGGGGGGTAGGGGGTTGAAACACCCCCTGAAACATATATAAATAACGATTTTTATAGGCTTTTCCCTCTGATCTATATGTTTTTTGTGCTTTTTTGTCTGACCAGCAGGCAACTCCCCCCCCCCCGAAACGCACCCCCCCCCGCTGAAATAAATGCGTGTAATCCGTGTCCGCTTTCCTACGATGTTGCCAATGAGTAACTCAAACAATGTTTACCACGGATACGTCAGCTACGATTCTATAAACCTGTAATACAGGTTTATTTCCTTCCCCGAAGTTGAACCAGAGGATTGACAGCCTGACGAGGACCCTTGCCAAGAAGAGCCGAAATATCGCTGATGAAGAATCGTAGCTGACGTAGCAGTTGTAAACATTGTTTGAATAGAGGTTTCAAAGTTAGCTTGGGCTCAAAGAATATTCAATGAGTAACGTTTATGAATCGCACACATTCTTGAACTGTCGTGAACAAACGCCATGTGACGAAGTTACGGTCAGATGGAATTTCCACGTATTCTCACAGTTCTTTGTCTGAGAGCTGCACAGTAGCAGAGCCATTATTTTACCGTCTGTTACTGGCACTTCTTCATCGGATGCTGAAATCTCTTCTTGTCATCCATACTGACTTGAAACTTTTCCTCATCTTAAATAACCATCGCCTGAATGCTCGGGAACAAAAGATTTGTCGTCCAGTTGGTTCTGAGAAGAGCGTCACAGTCCCAAGAATACTCATACTAATGAAGTTCTCAATGATCTTGTCAACACTTTAAAGGCATAAGATGATGTGGCGGAGTTGAAGTTGCAGACCGTGGACGTTTACGTACAATAAGCTGACCCAAAATTTAGCCAACCACTGGACCCAAACATGGAAACTAAATGGACCAAGTCGGGGAGTGGAAGGCGTGGGGGTGTGGAAAAAGCATAGTAACTTCGTAAAAAGATATATTAACTGCTCACGAGATTAGCCGGTTCATGTCGCGAGGTTAACTTGCCTCCCTAAAACATAGATTATGTTTAAACACGCGCCGCTGTTAATTGCAAATTATAAATTGTGTGTTTTAAGTCTGGTAACATTTAGCTTCTTGTCTGTTTTACCATACTGGGAGGGTCCTACGAGAGGAAACGCAGGAGAAAGACGTGTTGTTAAAATATCTCTTGAAATTAATAATAGTGGTAATAATAATGGTGAAATTCCCGTAGAATATCATAGGCCTAATGGTTCGTATCGACATTACCGCATCTTCGGGGCTTTCGGAGAGTGGCCGAAGCCTGTTGATGGTTAATAGAAAAAATATCTTCGGCATGGTTACTGAGATACCTATAATTTTTTTTTAGAATTATTACACTCAAGTTTTGGCCACGTTACTACTGACTGTAACTAAATAATTTCCGGATGGTTATTATGCGTTTGTTTAAACTCGGGCAATACTGCCTGCTGTCCTACCTGCTTTAGCGGAAACACCGTCTTCGAACACCGCGTATCAACTTTCAGCTTGGCGTCTTTGCAGATCTCCTCTTACATGTTGCTCGTCTATTGTTCTTGTATTCTCTAGAGTACATCTTCTGTAACATCTTCCGCTTCCCTTCGTGTTCTTTTATTATCCCGGGTTCATGGTGGGGTTCCTCAGACTGTGGTTCCCTTGTTTCATTGTTCCCGCCAAATCCCCCCCGAAGTATGATCCAATTGGCCTCCAAGTCGCCGATATGAACCGTGCATAAATTATAGGACGAAAACACTTTACTTGCCAGTATAAAGCTTGACTAACACTCCCAGGACAGGTATTGTTAATGTCTTGATGAATCTAAACGAAAATATCAGTAAAGCCGGTTCGATATTGGGGAGACATCTCTTGTATGGCATTCTTTCTCGGCCCAGTGACAATTAAGAGGGTCGAAATGGTCGCTAGCGATCACACCTGGGCCCATTAACATGCCAAACAGGTTACCCTTCTTTTGAAAATCTTAGATTGATAGATGGGTTGAACGAGACCGCCGTGTTTTGTCGCTCACGCAGAGAATTAGAGCCGATCGTAATTGTCGTGGTTACAAATGCGTACGATTTGGTTCTTCCGATTGCGACGTTTCTTTGTCTCTATCTCTCCATTCCCACCGAATTTCCGGTGATCTAGGTTGGTTGGATGTTATAAGTTCTTGTGAAGTCTTCCTCGGGGGTGGGGGTGTAAGCCTACTATTTATCCGCAGTGTAATTGGCCGAACGTGATTACCATTCGGACAATTCTTAACATTCTATAATGAGGTCGCAATTTCGGTTGTCCCTTCTGTTTTTATCAAGAACACACGGAGGAGTGACAGTGACGAACAGCAAGGCATGAGTTGTGTGTTGGTTGATGACTTGAGGCTGAAGAGGACCCTTGCCAAGAAGTGCCGAAATATCGTCAAATAAAAGTCAGCTGTCTAATTCACAGTCAGCTTGGGCTGAAGGAATGCGCATGGTTTCAGCGGCATCCACTATGGATTCATTTTGCAGTTCAAGTTTCTTTGGTTGTGCCAGTTCCCCCTAACAAAATCAATGTGGTCGATTTGGGAATACGACCTGGTCCAGCTGTAGGTGTTCTTCGCACTTCTTAGGTTGTGAACTCCCCAGTTATTCATCAACATTGTGTCTATGCTAGGGAATGTCGGCTAAGCCTTAGCTCTCCAAGGACCCCTTTGTCGCATTAGCAGGGTAGCGAAATCGGTCTGCTAGGATTCGTATCGACCTTGCCAATTACCACGGGTAGAGGTAGCCTAAGATATTACGCCGTGCAGGTTTCAAGATACTGTGCTCCGCCACTGCTTTCCTAACTTTCGAAGTGGTTTTCTTGACAGTTTTGGTTGAAGAACGTTCGAGGGTTTTGACTGCTTGTTCCTAAAAAACTCCAGCAATAGTGTAGCAAGATTTTCTCAAAGTCTGCACAGCATCTCCAATGCGTGCTTTCGAGTTTCTTTGCTTGTTTTGTCTGATCGGCTCGCTCAAATTCTTCGGCGAGGTAATCGTACCTGACTTCTTTACTAGTAAATTCTAATTCTGTCATGTCAGGCTTGCTCGGCTGTCTGACTCGCGAAAACTGATCACCCGCGCGAGCTTCCCCATATGGAAAGGAGTCAAAGAAAAAGTTAAGAAGTAAGATTGATCATGGTTGTCATATTAATGTCGTTGTTGGCTATTGAGTAAGCAGTGGTAATGCTTGAGAGCTGACGCATTTCTCGACGACCTTTTGACCAGTGATCACAATCCATTCGGCAAAGGAGGAGTGACTTGGATCACGATCAGCGGACAAGACAATGCTAAGAATGCAAGCTCAACGCAGAGGGGGAGCTTCAGCTCTGATCTTTTTTAATTGGTGTGGCATTTTACCCTGCATTTCTTTGACCCTGTTGCTTATCAGATGGATGTATATTATTTCTTGCTCACAGTCTCGACCCAGGATTTCTTAAGGTTTCTGAATTCTGAATTAGCATAGCAATAACGAATTCGGTAGGTCACAGATATTTTAACCCGTACGCTGATTGTGCACACACGCTTTGAGAATAGAGCAAGTGGGTGATAACATATGACTTTAATATGTCAGCAACACGCCTGAAATGTCGATGAGAACTTCTGGGTTTTTCCTTACCTACCAAGATGTGTTAGTTCCATTACTCAACGTCATTAAAGAGCCCGGATTAGGCTAAATACAAAAAAAGGTTTCTTGTGCCATATCTGCTTTAAGTATTTTATTGCATTTTTTCTGTCAGATCAAAATGTCTGTGGCCTGTGTCACCTAACACTCTCGTGACGGATTTATCCATCCGTTGCAAATTTATAACAGCGGGTCGTCGCATTTTAAAGAAAATCCGAGATTTTATTCATCTTTATGCAACGGTTCGTTTACTGGAATATGCTCATCTAGTGACGGCGGCTCCCCTCAAATCGTCATTTCGTTTTTTGCTCGAGATTAGCAATCTGAACCGTATACCATTTTGGAAACAAACGTTTGATAGCTGCAGCTGGCACTTGATGGAACACCCCTCATTTTTATGCAGTTTTATGGCGTTTTTTGTTATTCATTTATTGATCGCACTTTCCAAATCGCGGTATCGCGTAATTGAATGAATGCATAGACTTTCTGAATTCATTTGGACCGCTTGGAAGAAACTTTTTGGTTGGAATTTGGAAAAAAACTGAGGTTAACTTCGCCGTCGAGGCTAGAGATTATGTAAGTGTTAGTATGCGCGGCAATTCTGCTGGCAAAGTAGTTGGGGGAGATGGTAACAGTATGATGGTATGGGGGTCGTTAACAGTATTAATCAGGTTTTACTAGTCGGGGCCTTGTTGCTCAATGAGTTCATCAAAGCAGGGCTCCTGCCTGGAAGAAGAAAACCTATATTTGACAATGCAAAACAGATCCGTCAGCTACATTTTATTAGAACTATATTTCGGCCCGTCTTGGCAAGGGTCCTCGTCAGGCTCAGACCATTGCCAAGAAGGGCCGAAATATAGCGCTAATAAAATGCATCTGACGCATCTGTTTTGCATTGTCAAATATGATTTGCAGCCAGGTTCCACTATCTAGAAGAAAACCATCAGAACAGGGATCCTATACGTTCCTCGTTTTTTGGGGCGGCGAAAAAAAAATTCAGCTGACGTATATCCTTTTAGCATTGTCAATTGTGGCACGTCTGTCGAATATGTTTGTTATAGGCTATTTTATGGTCCGTATCATAGCCTTGACATATTAGTCCTGATCCGATCTCCAGCTTCTGCTTGACATAAGCCTACCGTCGCTTGTGGGTTGTAGGCCACCGTGAATACCTGTTCCCCTTTCATGGTCAATCAAAACAGGGCCTTCTCTTAATCGAAACAGGGCTCCTGCCTGGAAGAAAAAGAAGAAAACCATTAGAATAGGGATCTGGACCGACAAAGACAGCCCCAAAAACGTCTCCGTTTCCGTCGCATTTGCAAATGATTAGATTTGTTATGAATCAGATTTGAAAGAAATTCCCGTTCTCGTCTATGTGTAGCCTGTTCAGTTCATGGTTAATAGCATTAGCTCTACTGGTCTTCTAACGTCTAGCTGGATCCATCCCAACTTTCTTAATTTTAATTGTGAGATAATTTTCTTCTATTTTTTGTGCATTCTCGTCTTACCTGGGGCAGATATTAAATAATAATGTCGTTTCACCCCAAGCTGACTGCGAATCACAGTTGATAGTGAAATCACAGTTGATAGTGAAAGATATTTATTTAGATTGAGTAATGCAGTTCTCATAATTCAAGATTCCAAAGGGTTAGACCCAGATCAGAAGTAAATAGTTTAGTTTTGTAGACCAAGTTCGGTATCGCTCAGCGTATCCCTTATCACTTTTATTACCTCCCATACTTATTGGCGTTTTTCTTTTTGAATATAACTAATGGGACAACTTCAGGAATATTAAATGACGTTCAGAATTAGCTTTCTTTCCGTGCGTGATGTCCGTCATTTTCCGCCCTTACTGTTTTTCCCCAGAGACTTGGCCGGGAGAATCGTAAATGGATTATTTTTTAGTTCATCCCCCCGTCGATTTGAAACTTAGTTAAAACTGAAATTCTCAGTAGAATCCAGTTATCTTGATTGGTTCCAGTTGTTAGCTGAATATTTTCGTTATTTTTCATTTTTAACACTAACTGTCTTTTCGTGAGGGTGGTTTTATTGTGTGGCGTTGGGGTTGTGGCAAGGGGTATGTTCTGTTGGCTTACCGACGAAACTTCCCCATGACAAACGTCCCCACGGCGAAACGTCCCTAAGCATAGATTTCCAAGTTCGCGTCGATCGTCAAGTGCATAATCGAGGTAAAACAACTTCAGAGTGTGCATTACAGATGTGGTAACATTCCTTACAAGCAGGAAAGATCGAAATAGGAACCGGTTGCTTCATAAATGTATTTTTCCACTTAAAATAAATAGTGTAGCAGGCCCGTATCCAGGATTTTTTTTTTTTTTTGGGGGGGGGGGGGTTGCCTACGGGTCGCACAAAAAAGACATATATCGGAGGGAAAAGCCTAGAAAAATTAGTATTTTTGTATTTTCCGGGGGGGGTCAACGAGATGAACGGGCAAAAGAAGAAAAAAAAGATAGGAAAATGGACTGATCGGGCCGATAAAATCTTCTCCCTAAATGGCAAGTGGAACAAGAGTCAAGAGCAGGGACACGAAGGTTCATGGCAATAGATAATAACTTCGCGCAAGGAAAAGTTCTCATAACATTGAGGAAGATATAAAAATAAAAAATTTTAGTATTTCACATAATACCTGTGATACGTTTTTGCAGTCGGGTTCCTTCAAATCATTCAGAGACTGGGTGTACCGCCCAAACCTATGGTTTTGTTAATGGTGCTGATCCAGATTCGGACGCGACCCACGGAAGAAAACTTGTGTGAGTGACAGCGGAATAATTATTCTTTTATAATTGAAATATCGACACAAATTAACAGTCGAGTTCCTTGATAGGATATTTGTGGCCAACCGAGCTATATTTCGTGTGCATTACCCGCACGAAATGCATCGATAATTATATACCTTGCTGGTTTTTATCAGCCTGGAGCGTGCATTTCCGGCCTATAGGAGTTGCAGTAGTTATTAAAAGTAATTTGTGGTTTAATTCGACGTTCCTTTCTCTCGCTTTTGAAAGAACAGTTTGTTTGTTCGCAGCTAATGATCCTAGTCTTCATTTACCTATTCACCTTTAATCCCCAAATCAGGAAGTTCAAGTAACTGATCATTTCTCATGCTCTGTTGTAATTACTGCCTCTGGTTCCATCGGATTGAATTGAAGTTTCTTTTGAATCTTTATGTGCATGATGAAACCTTAATTACGCTTCAAATCCCTGTTTTCATTGGGTCCCTGTTATTAGTCAAGTATTGTGTTTTCCATCGCATGTTGGGTATATTGTTCGATTAGTTCTTAGCTGGCCTTATCCGCTTGTCATGGAACATTTCGCGGAAGTGTCTAATTAACTACTGTTTGCTTTTGTTCGAGTTTGTTTCTTTGGTTCTCTACAAATCAGCTGGCAATCCTGGTCCGATGAGCTGCAAACTCTTCTGGAGATATGTAGCCCTTGCAGTTTTAGGACCGTATTCAAACCTGGGCTTGGAAGTTTTGGTTCACACAAACCCGCCCTCTGTTGTGAATCACCTTCTAGGCGAGACAAGGTGTCTGGCATGAAGTATTCTGGTCTTACATAGCAACCGATGACGAGCAAGAACAGAGATAAAAATGAAAGGATACAATGACAGTATTCACAAGGATGAGCTAGGTGCTAATATTTAGAAATCGATGACACTAAGTTCAATAAATATTCAACATGCTCGTCGAGGGGTTAGCCACTTAGTACCGTGAAGAAAGGGAATATATGTGCTTTTCTTTCCAGTGTGCGCGGCATGTCCGTGCAAAGAAAAATTCCTTGCAAGGGTTCGTTCCATTCAAACACTAGTATTTTCTAGAAAATATCATAAAGCAAATAAGAAGATCTCGGAATAGTCGATTGTTACAGGCATCTGTGCTACTTGTGGCGTCTCTAGTCTTCGGTGCTGGCGATATCCCCAGTTTGTTGTATTACTGAGACAACACTTGCAAAGCCGTTATCGAGGCTTCCAATGCGACCTCGAATTGCTGCGTAAAATGCTGCATGAGATCAGACACATTGTTTGGGCCTCGTTAGCAACCTCTTTTGCTTGGCTTCGCTTGGCTTCTTCGCATGAAAGATTGTCGTATCACGTTTTTGGTCCGCAGGAATTAGAGGAATTAGTGGATTTCGAAATAAACTTGATCAGGTTTCCTCATTGTGCACTGATTCGTGTCTGGTTTTTATTTAAAGTTTAACCGAATAGGGCTAAAAAAGGACAGTCTAGTTACCCACCACTTATAGCTTGAAGACCCAATGAAAATGTGTTACTTGTTTGTTGTTTGGTACGGTATTAACATAATCGATTTTCATCGAATGAACGTTTTCTTTAACATTTGTGGTACCTCTATGTGCATGTACCTGTGTGTTTGATGCACAGTAAATGATTGCCGAAAAGTAGATCTTTTGGGGGCACATGCTATAGCAGGCTTTCTTCAAAAGTGACCTTACAATCTAGCAGAGATGGGCGAATCCGAATCCGGATTCGATTCATATCCAGGATTCGTCCTTTTGGCTGGGTTCGAATCTTCTGCTTGTCAGACTGGATTCGGATTCGGCGGATTCCAAATCCTCAATTTTACGAACCCGCTCAGATTCCTAGACTTCATCCTTCCAGTTTCCGTTTTCCCAGTTTTTACACAGTTTGCCTAGGCAATCGAACTTTTGGTCTCCACCTCCAACCATCCTCAGTAATCTATCACGTTATCTGATACCTTAGATATTACCTTAGACATCAGTGCCTTTTGTCACCTCTGATTTTTAAACCATAACCTATGTACATGATTAGATTTTTGTTAAGGTCGGAATCGATTCCGGATTTGAATCCTCAGCATGAAATGGTGGATTCGGATTCAGAATCGGATTCGTACCTAGCCCTGGATTCGGATTCGAATCCTTTCGTGATCGGATTCGCCCATCTCTGCAATCTAGACCTAGGACCCCGCACGGGTGTAGCAGTTCATATTGAAATTCTGGATTTGGTGGTTCAGTCTAAGTCATGTGATGAAGCTCTTTCTTGTATCCACATGAAACCACGCCCATCTTTATTGAAACTGGCTAAGACAATACAAGCGGGTTACAAGGTTTAATAAGCTGAATAGCGCTATACTGTCTTTATATAAAAAATAGGAATTGAAAACGTTCTTATCAATGCAGTGTCCGGTGTTGCCACGCGAGTAAAATTTTTCCAGCTTCCAAAGGTCAGAAAAAGTATTCTTAGTACTTGAAGTACACGAGTACAATTTGACGCCCATTATATTGTAAAAAGCTAGTAAATTAACGGATTGACAGGAATTGTCCTTGAACTGACACTAAGCAGTCGTAATAGAACAAAATGTGGTCTTTTGAAGAACAATTTTTTCTGCAGTTTCCAACACAGTAGAACTTTAGTGCTTCCCGTGGCAACACTGACGACTCTGCTCCTTTCCTCGTCCCGCTGCCGGAACCAAACAAGTGATCTGATTGGCTCTGCATAAGCGAAGATAGAACCTGGGTCTATTATCCTTATTCGCCTTATTGCAGTGCCCCGAGGAAAATAGGAATCTATAATGCGTCGCAATACACCTTATTACACTTATTTGAGTCGCTATTTTCTTTGGACCAGATCTATTTATTTAGCTGATGCATTTTTATCAAGCGGGATAGACAGATAGTGAAGATGTGTTATATTTATTTATTCATCATAAGACCAAACCGGTGAGATGAAGTACAAAATAGACTTGAAAAACACTAACATTTCTGGTATAACAAATACATATAAACCAAAAACAGAATACAAAATAAATACTGAACGAAACTTCCTCTTCGGACTGTAAAAGTACTGGGTATAGATCAGGTAAGTACAACTGTGAGTGGGATCTAGCAACTATTAAATATGTTGCTACGTTTTTCAGTGAACTAAATAACTTAGAAGTAATGTTGTAAGCATTTGAAAAGCTTCCAGCTTCCTGAACCTGGTAGCTCCTCTGGTGATATATGGGCAGGTGGTGGGTATAGGTTGACTGGTAATTAATGACCGAGCAAGAAGGTCCATTCTGTCGAATGTTGGCTTCGGAGAAATATCTGGGAAACCAGCGAATAGACCCTTTGACACAGCGGGACACATCGGGGTAGACACTATCTAATTGTTAGGAGGAAAATATTTTCTTCTAATCCCCCCGTCAAATCTCTGGCTTTAATCTTAATGAATGCGAAACCTTTCCTTTCATGGAGGGGTCACAGTCTTTGCATGGTGACAAAAACTTAATCGAAGGTCTGAGGTTGGTCGTGAGGGGTCGGGAGACATGTCAGGGCCCTGTCAGCTAGCAGGGTGGTTGCTAAGCTTAGTTGAATTTGTGGAGGTTGGTCGTTAAGGGTTTGAAGGAATAGTACTGAGCAGTTCTTGTTCATCTAGGATGGTTGACAGGGTCCATGAACTTAATCGAACGTTTGGGGCTGGTCTTTAGGGTTGGAAGACGTAGTAAACATGTCTGGAACTGTTCGGCTATAGGATTATTACTAGGGTTGCCAGCAGTTTCGCTTGTTTCTTTGACTGTGGAGTGTGAAAGTTCTTTGCAAGGGTCCTCTTCAGGCTCGAGTTTTGTGGATCACTGGTTTTGTTTTGAAGAGGATCCTTGCCAAGTAAGGGTCGAAATATCCAGGGTTCGACACGGGTTTTTAAGCACCGCTTTTAAGTAAGTTCTGTGCCAGGTCATGGATGGTGAATAGATTTGAGTGTGTTGCCTTTGACAACTTTGGTGGTTCCATGGAATCTTTTGGCAGTGGAGCGGGGGACCTCCTGTTAAGCGAGACAGACGCATCCATAGCGGTACATAATGCCTTGATAATGCAGACCATTTGCCTGGCTTGCATGACACCAATTGCAGTGGACTAAACTGTTCGACATGGCAGCAAGCGACAATAAACTTCTAATTAATTACAGCTCTCACTTGCTTTTACGGGTACTTATATGGTATGTTGTCTGTAGCTTGCATCTAAGAGGCCATCAAAGCTCCCTCCGTTTATTGGCATTTTAATGGTTTACAGCTCTGTGACAGTTCTGGCATCACTAATTACTTGCAATATGCAAATTGCACATTCAGATATGGCGTCGTCCTTATCCTGTTTTGAGTTTAATGCCTTTTGGACAATATAACACGAATGGGTGAGACACTTTACTGGACTTGTAAGTCCGTACAGGGTGGGATTTATGTATGTGCTCGAATGTCGTTGCTGTTGCCAAAGGCATATTCGGTTGCTCTGTTTTTATGTTGGGTGGATTAAAGGAATGTAGTTCGGTAGCTTCTCTTAACACTTAATTTGTCGTGCGATTGACATATTCCTAACCAAGGCCGTATCCAGGTGGGGTTGAATCCCCTCCCCCCAGAAACACACAAAAATAGTCATTTTTACAGGCTTTTCCCTCTGATCTATGTCTTTTTTTTTACTTTTTTGTCCAACCCGCAGACAAAAACACCCCCCGAAAGTCACCCCCCCCCCCCCGAAAAAAAATCCTGGATACGGGTCTGTTCCTAACCTTGCCCTAGCCGGATGGTTAGTGTCGCAGTAGAATCCGCGACATTTTCAAAGGATAGGAATGGTCAAGCTATGTCGGCATCCACTTACCGAAATTATGTCATAACCATACATTGACGAAGAAAAATTCAAGTTGCAAGTATTATCCTTTTGGATGTTTCGTCGTCGCTCTCCAAAATCATTGGCAACAAAGCCCAACCAGCGCACGACCTTCTCCGAAGATTGAAAATTAAGTGTCTTTTGATGTGTGTTTAAGTGTTTTATTTATTTTCTTCAATTACTCTGCTTTTCCAAAATGGCGGGTTACAAATCAATGAATTAATTAAAAATTAGATTAGTGGAGATTGTTCATCCATACTGCTTCCTTCTTTTCTTTTTCTTGTTCACCACACTTGACCAGCACAACTATAAAATAGGATTCCATATCATTGCTCTTGGACCAACGACTACCCGTCTGGCTTTACATACAGGCCAAAGCGAGAGATAACCTAGATAGTGTCACTCAGAAAATAGACTGCAAGAAGTCTGGATAAGAAAAGGCGGTTAACATAAATTTTAAGTAATTAATTTCCGGGCCGTATGCAAGTAATTTTCGGAGACCAGGGGTATTTTGTTAAAGGGTATTAACTAAAGGTCCCTCATATTCTTGAGACTGTGAGAAATGCAGCAAACAAAATTGACAGGGATCAATTTGTAAAATGGTCTTCAACCCCTAAAACGTAATAAATGTAACGAGTTGTAAAGTGTAACCTTTCCTTTGTTTGTGTATTTTGTATGGCATATTGGCTGTTTAACTTTGCCAAGTAATACATAAATCAGCAGTATTTAGTGACATAGCTATCATAATTGTTGCCTGTACATGAAACCTACGAAAATCTGGAAACTTCTGAAATGTTCAATACTGAATTTATTCGGTGCGTATTAGCGGGAATTTTTTGCACGTGTATTCCCATCTAGAATAGTGGTGGCCATTTCAGTCACGTATAGCAGATTCGACCATTCCTGGAGTGCTTTCTTACCCTTCGTGTGAATTTCCCCTCAACTTGGCCAGAGGCATCGTCGTTGTTGTCGGAACTGTGTCAGCGTTGCAATGCCTCTTGGAAAGAAAGGCTTTGATGATCCCGTCCCGGCAACCTGCTAATTTGAAACGCAAAGCCTCGGCATTAATATTCGCCCCTTTGAAGAGCTCTGGGGGGGAAAGAATGGTAATTGAGTTTCTGAAAGCAGAAAAATGAGATCTTTTCTGCGACGCATTAAAATGAAAGTCTTATAGGATTAGAAAAGCTGCTTTTTACGGGCGTTGAATATATTACTCGGCTTTTGAAGAGGGGAAACCACGTTCGGATTTGGGATAATGCGTCGGCATATTTCTGAAATTTTGGAAAACAGTCCTGTCGTTTCTCAAAGGGACTACGTGGGAAAATCCACAGCCTCTTCTAGTTCGGTGGAGTGGCATTTTGGATGTGATAAGAAATTGGAATTTCTTTTATGAATATGAAATTCCTGAAGGGATCTAAGTCGCTGAAACTGAAAGAAGATGCGGGGTGGTTTTCCTTGTTCGCTGCTGTATATGAGAAGCTGTTCGATGAGATTGATACCATTTTAGACAACTCGATTTAAAGCTAAAAGTCTGAAGAAAGGACGATCGTCTTTGCGAGAAGGGCACTGTGACACAGGGCTGAAACCACCCCTGAGGTATATATACCCAAGAGGATATATACCTTACTTGCTTATAATAATAGTGTGTATTCAGAAAAACCCGAAGGCCATATACACAAGCACATTACATATATATACGTACACAAACTTAAACAAATCAATGAATCTCCTAACAAAATTCAAGTTTTAATCCACTATCAATGTATCGCCCTACTTTACAAATTACCTGCGCAGAAGTACTTAGTAAGATACCAGGGAGGGCAACACTAATTCCCCGAAACGTATCCTCCCTCAAACCTGAAAGCTTATGGCACCTAGTAAGGAAATGGTCTAAACCATCATCTTCAATCTCGCAAAAAGGGCAAGGTCGCCTGCTTCCTGGGTTCTTCCATTTGTCAAACATATTTTTTCTTCCCCGAAGTGGTAGACAATTTGCCCTCAACTGTATCCAGTATGTAAGATAATGTGATGGGAGGTTTAACTTAAAATAAAACTCTGACTCGTACGTATATACCTTAGCTTTATACTTACTGTTCTTCTTCTGTAATTGTTTTCCTCTTAGCGTGTTTGCCATCTTGCCTCTTCTATGAAATCCCTCTCGAGTCCGAGAATCAATAATTTTACTGAATTCTTTGAAGCAGTGCTTTCTTCGGGATCTGTCCATGTCAACCTAAATGTGATGGTACGGGATCGAAGCATGGGGAATACAAGGCTTTTCCATCCCCAAGCTAATATCCTAAAGGATTTTCAAGAAGAGAAGGGATAGGCTTCAAACTTTGATTGGAATTGAATAGAAAACCAGGTGGAAAGTGGAAGAAAAGTTCGTCTTTTTATAAGGAAGACTCATCGTTTTTCTTGGTCAAACCGCCGAGCTTCTGTGGTTGCGTTGCATTGGATCTTCGAACAGCAGTTTACCGAAGACAAAATACCGTATTCTAGGGAAGGTTAAAAGACTATGTTGATTGTGTCTTTCATGTATGTTGACGTGTAAATGGCCTAACAGCTTTTAATAATAGCTGTGCCCCTGCGCAGCGTTTTTTTTCGTGTCATCGACAGAAACCGTGATTGAGTTTCAGTAGGGACGTCCTCTATCGCTAGTGATGCTAGTCTCGCTGCTATTTGGTGTGTCACTTTTCTGTCGTCTTGGTGCTAGTCTCTAGTGTTATTTTGCTCTGTTTAGGTCGCTGGCCTCGAGGTCCTCTGTCTGTACATATATGAAAATGGTATGTTTAAATCGAACAGTCAATTTGTTTACACAAATAGCTTAAAGCTATATGTTCGTCATTCAAAATATTTACGATGGACATTGATACAGGGGATATCAAATATAATAATATGATTTAGGAATAACGTCCTGAAGTAAGTGCGGGTAAGAAATACCTAAAAACTGACTAGACCAATCGAGAGACGAATGCGAAGCACTTTGCTGCCTTACGAGTTTGTTCGTCTCCTCTCCATAAAGTAAAATGTTTCTTATAATCTTTCTGGTATTAGACATAAGGTTAGAGAAATGGCAGAGCGAGTAATTCTTTTGTATTAGGGGCGGTTCAAGTTGCAGCTGAATGAATTACCAATAACTGCTCTTTATAGTCAGCATTCTATTTTTTTTTTTGTCTGAGACCCTAATGGGACAAAGACCGCTTACAGTTTCCCAAATTCGAAGATGGCCCACGAAATGACAAGAAACAGTATAAAAAACAAACAATTACACCTTACGTTGTTTTTCCAGTTGCTCATCCTATTCATACAGTCTTGTTTATTTCGCTTTAGATGCGTGAATGGTTCGAAAAACCGCTTTTGTTCGAAAATAGTCTTTAGTTATGTGAGAACCTTGTTTCAGTCCTACCGCTTGCTCTCGAGTGTGTCCGAGCGACACATGATCGCTTTGTATACCGCCGACACTAATGAATTGGCCTAATTGGGTTTTTATGCTTTCAAAGCGGGATAACTATCTTGATAATAACAAAGTAAATATACTTAAGAAAGGTAATGTTGCTTCCGTTTATAGTAGAGCCATGCTTCTATCAATAACTCTAAAAATTTTGGACTACCTTGGTTTTGTGTCAGTCAAATAGGTATAATAAACAAGAGCTTAGTAGACTATCGGCTAAGAGCCAAGTGCTTCAGCTTTTTTTTAAGAAAAAAGATCAGATTTTGATTCGATTCTGTTCGTTTCGTTTCTGTTCGTCCTTTTTATGGCACTTGAGCTTACTCAAGTGCCATATAGCGATTGTTATTTCTGTCCGTCAGTCGGTCTGTCGGTCCCGGTTTTGCTAGTTCGGGCACTTCCAGATAAGCTAGGACGATGAAACTTGACAAGCACATCAGGAACTGGACCAGATTAAATTAGAAATTGTCGCTTCCTCGATCCGACCATCTGGAGGGGAGTGGAGGGAGGGGGAATCCGGAAAAAATAGGAAAAATGAAATATTTTTAGCTTACGAACGGGTGATCGGATCTTAATGAAACTTAATACATGGAAGGACTTCGTGTCTCAGACCCTCCATTTTAAATCCAGACCGGATCCGGTGACACTGGGGGGAGTTAGAGGGGGAAACCGGAAATCTTGGAAAACACTTAGAGTGGAGGGATCCGAATGAAACTTGGTGGAAAGTACAAGCAAAAGTCCTAGATACGTGACTGATATAACCGGAACGGATCCGCTCACTTTGGGGGAGTTGGGGGGGGGGAGAAGTCCGAATTTGTAGTGATCCCGCGAGTTCCGTGCTTCCTGATGTGCTGGGACGATGGAAATTGACAGGCATGTCTGGGACCCGACCAGCTTAAATAGGAAATCATCAATTCCCCGATTCGACCATCTGGGGGGGGGGGAGTGGAGGGAGGGTGAAGCCAAAATTTGAGGTATTTTTAGCTTGCGAACGGGTGATCGGATCTTGATGAAAATTGATATTTAGGATGACCTCGTGTCTCAGACACCTCACTTTAAATCCGGGCCGGATCCGATGACACTGGGGAGAGTTGGAGGAGGGAACCGGAAATTTTGAGAAACGCTTAAAGTGGAGGGATCGGGATGAAACTTGGTGGGAAAAACAACCACAGGTCCTAGAAACGTCATTGACATAACCGGACCGGATCAGGGCACTGTGGGGGAGTTGGGGTGGGGAACCGGAAATTTTGAGAAACGCTTAAAGTGGAGGGATCGGGATGAAACTTGGTGGGAAAAACAAGCACAGGTCCTAGACACGTCATTGACATAACCGGACCGGATCAAGGCACTGTGGGGGAGTTGGGATGGGGGTCCGGATTTCTAGCGATCCCGCGAGTTCGGCATACTTCCTGGTGTCCTAGGGCGATGAAACTTGGCAGGTATGTCAAGGATCCGAACAGATTGACT
This sequence comes from Branchinecta lynchi, assembly GCA_023053575.1. Lineage (NCBI taxonomy): Eukaryota > Metazoa > Arthropoda > Branchiopoda > Anostraca > Branchinectidae > Branchinecta > Branchinecta lynchi. The sequence continues at coordinate 8,465,956 of JAKZAP010000001.1, forward strand.
TGAGAACAGCCGTTTCCCCGACCCGACCATCGTGGGGGGAGTGGGTGGATGGGGAGTCCGGAATCTAGTGGCGTGCATAACTTTTGAACGGGTGATCGGATCTTGATGAAAATTGATATTTAGGATGACCTCGTGTCTCAGACACCTCACTTTAAATCCGGGCCGGATCCGATGACACTGGGGGGAGTTGGAGGAGGTAACCGGAAATTTTGAGAAACGCTTAAAGTGGAGGGATCGGGATGAAACTTGGTGGGAAAAACAAGCACAGGTCCTAGACACGTCATTGACATAACCGGACCGGATCCGATGACACTGGGAGGAGTTGGAGGAGGGATCCGGAAATTTTGAGAAACGCTTAAAGTGGAGGGATCGGGATGAAACTTGGTGGGAAAAACAAGCACAGGTCCTCGACACGTCATTGACATAACCGGACCGGATCAGGGCACTGTGGGGGAGTTGGGGTGGGGGTCCGGATTTCTAGCGATCCCGCGAGTTCGGCATACTTCCTGATGTCCTAGGACGATGAAACTTGGCAGGTATGTCAGGGATCCGAACAGATTGACTTGAGAACAGCCGTTTCCCCGACCCGACCATCGTGGGGGGAGTGGGTGGATGGGGAGTCCGGAATCTAGTGGCGTGCATAACTTTTGAACGGGTGATCGGATTTGAATGAAACTTGTCTAGTGAGCTATCGCCTCGGACGTTCAGTGTCACGTCCGAGTCGGGTCCGATACCTGTGGGGATGGGGGGGGGTGTGGAAAACTCAAGAAACTCTAAAAGTAGAGGGATTGGGACGAAACTTAATGGATGGAACAAGCATTAGGCCTAGATGAAATTGACGGAGCCAGATGGTTTCGGGGCTCTGTGGGGGGAGTTGGAGAGGGTTTCCTGGAATTCCGGTAGTCGTGAGTTAGAATAGTTCCAGATGTAAAACGACAACGAAACTTTGCAGGCATATTAGCGACCCGAATTATCTTGACTTAAAAACCTGACACAACATACCCCCGGAAACTTCCGTTCCTAGATCCGAGCATTTTTGGGGGAGCAAGAGAAGAGAAATATGGACTTCTATAAATTGCGAACGAGTGGTCTGATTCGAGTGAAACTTCATGGGTGATACGAATCGATGGCCTCGACATGTAAAACATGCGTTCGAACCATATGCGACCATGATTAGGGGAATTGGGGGTGGGGGGACTTTTGACATGCACAAAAACCAAACGGATGGACCGAATGAGATGCAATTCGACAGTGCCGAGTTTATGCGGCCTAGATTTGTTATTTGGCGTCTGGGCCGGATTCGGCCAAGGTAGGGGGGGATACTGGAAACTTGCAGATAGGCTATGCTCCAATTCCAATCAAACTTGATGAGGGAATTAAGAGATTGGGCCCGAACCGGCTCCGACAACGTTGGTGGGAAGGGGGGGGGGGTACCGGAACTTTCCAAAAATGCTCAGATTCGAGTGAAACTTGGTAGATGGTATAAACGAAGATGCTCTAGGTGGTCGATTTTTTTTTTATTCCGAACCAGATTCGGCCACGGTAGGTGGAAATAGAGTGAGTACCGGAAATCGTGTAGCACGTCTAGGGATCAAACAAATGGATTTATTGGGATGAAAGTTTGAACAGTCATGTGCATTTGCAATCGAGACGATGCCGGAACTGCTCAGAAATGAGTGAAACTAAATATCCTATTTCTATTTCCGAACCGCCTTTTTGGATTGCGGGTGTATTTTGTGACGTTTTCATCTACTTTCTTGTACAGCCTACTCGTACAAGTGCCATATGAGCTCGTAGCTCTTGTTGAATGTTCTTTTTCTTCCGATGGGACACGACGGTTATAAAAATGAAGTTGCTGTAAGACAGTTTTTGTGTATATGGACTTTTGTTTTTTAAATATCGAGGGAGGGCCTGACACTACCTCTTTTTATGGCACTTGCAGCCTCTGGCTCAAGTGGTATGTACCGATCGCTAGTCCGTCTGTCGGTCGGGCGGTATGCCCCACGATTGCTAGTAAGGGTACTTCCAAATGTGTTGGGACGATGAAACTTGGCAGGCATATTAGGGACCTGACCAAACTAATTTGGAAATAATCAGTTTCCTGATCCGACCATCTGGGGGGAGTGGAGGGAGGGGGAATCCGGAAAATTGAATTGTGCGTAACTTTCGAACGGGTGATAGGATTCGAATGGAACTCAATAACTGAATAGAAGACATGTCACTGATATCCTATTTGAAGTCCGGACCGGATTCGACAGCTGTGGGGGATTTTGGGGGGGGGGCGGAAACATCGAGAAACGATTAAAATGGAGGGATCGGAGTGAAACTTGCTAGGAAGAACAAGCATACATTTACACAATTGGACTGGATCCAGACACTTTGGGGGGGGGGGGGTCCCGCAATTCCGGTGATAGCGGTTTTGGGGATTTTCACGACGAAACTTGGCAGGCATATCAGGGATCCGAGCAAGCTGTCCTGAGAATAAATCATCGTGGGGGAGTGGAGGGAGGGGGGATCCGGAATATTGAGTGATGCGTAACTTTAGAACGGGTGATCGGATTCCAGTGAAATTTAAGAACTGAACGGAGGGCATGTCTATGATGTTCTTTTTATGTCTGAACCGGATCCGACAACTGTTGGGAAGGGGCGGAAAATACGTTACGCGCTTAGATAGATCGGGATGGAACTTGGTGGGAATAACAAACAAATGCTCTAGATAAATCATTTAAGGAACCGGATTAGATCCGGGCACTGTGGAGAAGTTGGAGGGGGCGGAATACCGGTGATCGCGAGTTAAGGTGTGCTAGGACGATGAAACTTGGCTGGAAGCTGCAACATTGGGAATTCGACGAAGAATTGCTTAGAAATCGTTACTTCCCAAATCTGACCATTCCTTAAAGTAATCTTATCCGCAAAGTAAGAAAACAACAACTTTTTAGCAAACTATACATTTTCACGATCCCCATGAGCCCATGATCATTTTTGTCTCAAGGGTTTTGCTTACAAATGAATTTCTAGCTCCCTTAAATGCGCATCTTAGCCGCAAAGTCGAACGATACATTTCGGCACATGCTCATTTGTGCCACAAGGGTTTTGCTTAAAAATTAATGTCTAGCACCCTTAAAGTACGTATCTTAATCGAAAAGTAAAATAAATACTTTTTACCAAACTGTACATTTCGGCGATTTCCAAGGGTCCATGATCATTCTCATCTCAAGGGTATTCTTACAAATGATCAAAACATACCCACGAAAAGGCAAAGTACATATTTCATCCCGAACCAGCCTTGCAAGTGCCATATGAGCTTCTAGCTCTTGTTTGTTTCTATGGGATTTGTTTCCTTGCAAAAATCGATTGAAATTAAGAGTATTTATATTCTCTTGTCTTAAAATTCCTAATCGCAAAGCGGTTGTCTGACCCAGTGAACTGACTGATTAATTGTCTATCAATTTTCCGGACGATTGTCTTTTTCTGTAAGTTGGCAAATGTGCGAAGGTACATTTATTTGCGTTTTTTTTTTTCACATGGAAAACTTTGTGTATGAGTAGCAGGCGTCACCATGATTTAAAGCCTGAGAAATTTTGGTCTGAAGCTGTCATCCTTAAATCAAAAAAATACCTCCAGGCTTACCATAATTCCTCCACAAAACCGTGACAGATTAAACAAAAAAATGATGATGCATGCATCACAGCCCGTATTGTTTAGTAATCAAGCTTCACGTCGCTGGGCTTCCGTTATCCAGGAAAATTACGTTAATGATGTTTGGTAATTTGAGGAAGAGTGCGCTGTCGTTAATTAATCACAAATTACATCCAAATAGCCTCTCTGTCTCCGGCTGATTTGTTTGTTTGTTCTGTCAGACTCGATGATGATTGCGACGAACGTGTGAAATTACGTGCGTTTCTGTATTTGTTGGGAAAAACCTCTGACGAGTTCTTTGACTTCCGGAAATGCTAGGAATTGTAGGTTCCCGCAATGGGTTGTAAGGAACGGTGAAAAGGTGGTTAGTGAGACCTGGAAGGTGGTCGGAATTTATTACATCTGTCAAACCCGAGGAGTAAAATTTATGGACGAATAGTAAACCACAACTCAGTCATCTTATTCCTTCATCCCAAGCTGACTGCGAATCATATTTGATATTGCAAAACGGATACGTCAGTTGAATTTTATTAGAGCTATATTTCGGCCCTTCTTGGCAAGGGTCCTCTTCAGGCTCAAAACCGCTCAAGTTGGAAAAAAGAACTTGTTTAACAACACTGACGATTGATTTAAATTTATCGATTTAGTAAGCGGATAGCTTTATTTTGTCAATATACAGAAGAAAAACTAGAGTAAATACAATAATCAGTGACTGAATAATGCATCTACGGAACTTGCACTAGATTGATTAAGGTCGTTTGCAGCAAGTCTTACCGAATCCGTTGACTATCGAGTTCCATGGTTAGGAGTCGAACTTGTTGGCCCACACTCCTCTCAAATTCAACGTTCAAACCACTATCGATGACTAACGACAAACGTCATTGGGAAAGCCTTTAATTGAAATTCAGCGTTTTGTTGTTCGAAAATAGCTAAATTTGTGTGGCATGAAAACATAACGGTGTCAGAACATTAACTAGCTGAAATTGAGTATATTCGTATCTGGGAAATGACTAAATGTGTGTGGCATGAAACCAAAATAGTCTCAACATTTACTTTTGTTACTGGGTAGACTAATGTGTCCCTATCTTTAATCCAGCGTAATTACCTTTGATGATATCTCTCGCCTCCTATTCTGGACAATCCACTTAGTATTTTTTTGAGACCTTTTGTTTAGTCATGCAATCGTAATTAGCTAATTGTGCTTCATGTAATCTGGCTCTTATCTGTCGACTTTAAGCGCTAATTGCAGCTGATTGTAATTAGAAAAAACGGAGTGCTAACTCGTTTCTCTCGTAATGCCATCTACATAAATGGCGCTCGCAATTTGCGGCCCATTTTCTCTCCTTTAACACCACTGTCTAGTGATCCCTGCTGAATAATTAATGACGGGACTGTAATTAAGAGGTGATATAATGCGTGGTGAATTTTTTGCCTAGGCGGAGAAAGTAAATTAATAAGAATAAAGGAACGCTCAACTGTCGGCGAAATGGCACGTCGATTGATTGGTGGAAAATAAGTTCTGACGGCAGTCCATGTAATGGGATAATTATTCTTGCCAGGCATGGCGGCGATTGAGGTTTCTGTGGCCGTGCAAAGCACGTTAAATTAATAGAACATGTCAGATTGGAACTGCATTTGGCAAAACATTCAAAGCACCAGTGACATCTCTAAGCCATCCATTCTTATCCGAAAATGGCTTCTGCTAATACCTATGCAATTTTCGAGATGGTTTATGCTTTGCCTAGAAAACCTGTCCATTGCTTCACACTTCACTAGCGTTCTCTGATTAGTTGGGATTGATCAAAGAGCTTGGAACCGTAATGAAAGGAAACACGAAATTCCTCGTTTTCTGGTGCGAAATCTTGTCCAGATTGAACAATCCCGGATAGGATTTTTTGTTGATGTACATACATATATGTATAAGAAATTATGTTTTCTTATGAAATAACTGATGATCAGATTTCTCATTTTGGGGCTACGACTCGTCCACTCGGAGACGTTAATCATTTGTTATCCTTTTTAACGGAACCTTCACTTGCCTTACACAAACCTTAGCTATGTATTGAACACATCTACTGTATCAGTATTACCTTAATCAAATACCTTAATTCGCCTTTCGAAAGCGGTGATGAATCTGTTATGCTCCGCTTTAGTTACAAGCCATGTCAGTGTCTGCTCGTTCCGCTACCCAGTTTATCTTCTCTTTCACGTTTCTGTAGCCTGTTCCTTTTCTAACTGGCAAGCGTAGGGATTTGCGAACCCAAGTGGTCACCCAAGATCCCAGGGTTGGTCACCAAAAGTAACTTTGTACACCCTGGAAAGTAACCCAGAAGTATCTCAAAGTAACCAAATGTAACCCAAAGTCTCCTGAAGTAACTCGTACACCCTGGTTCTTGGTGACCAACCCTGGTTGCGAAGCGTTGGTACGTGAAGACGAAGGTTACGGGTTCAAATCCGGCTCGAGGTGCATTTTTGTTGTCAGCAAACTACTACTGTTCTGGACAATCAGATTTGCCACATGAATATACTGTTTCTTTCCCCTACAGCTATTTATGAAAAATTACAGACAGGAATCGCTATATTCATTTCGATTGATTAATTGCGACCTTTGGAGGCTAAGCAGGAAGCAGCCTCAGTATCGCCCTCGTCTAAATGTCCTTAGTGTCGGATTTATGATGTTTGTAATTACTGAAAGATTGGGCGCGCCTCGGTGTGTTGGCCCTAATCCTCTTCGCCGACGGGATTTCCTTGATTATTTACTAATGAATGCAATTAAATCCTCACAGTAGCGACATCCTTCTTTCCTTGAAAAATGAAGGTCTAATGTTTATTCGAGACGGCTGGTCTGTTAATGACCGCTGGCTATCCGTCTGCCGGATGGACTTGATTGGCCTCGTTCCTCCCAGAGATTATTAACACTACAATGAGAGGCAACAAATGTTAGAGAGAGAGAGAGTATTCCTTTCTGACAATTATTTTTTTAGGCTAGCAACTGTGGTCGCATAAAATTTAGAACCTAATATTGCAAGAGGAATGCTTATGTAGATGTTGACTGTGACGGTGAAAAATGGGAAGAAACCGTAACTAGTCGATGGGAATAATTATTGAAAACACAAGTGTAGTTTTTCTTGGAAATCCTGTCTTATTCTCAGATATCAGAATCTGAATTACAAATCTAGCGCAGGCAACTCGTTTCTCTTTCTAATCTTTAAGTTGTAGTTTACCTAGGGCTAGACAAGATTCTTTTCCTTCTAGGCCAATAGACCAAGTTGTTCAGTGTTAATATTTTAGCACGTAAATAAATACTTGAATACTTGAGTACTTTCTCGATGAATCATTACTTATGTAGTGTTTTTAATCATATCCATTGAACTTCGCCGGCACACCTTTTCTTCTTGAAACTATTGCGGATTTTTAAGCACGACATAACAACCCTAGGACAAATTATTCAAAGAAATAAACACTGCCAGAGGTTTTCCTTTTTTACTTTATGTTCATGCACCAACAAAATATTTTTCTTTCCCTTCGATTTGTTTTTGGATCCGAAAACATCCGGAGATAGAGTGTTATTATTAATTATATTTCTGCCCGTACAAGATGGAGTTGCAAAAAGAAAGAAAAGGAAACAACAACAACAAAAAATACAATACTGGCCCAGAAACACTCAATCGCTGAACATTAGGGGTGTTAGCATTTACTGGTTTCTGACAGTTATTTTCTTTTTAGGCAATATGCTGGGTCCGGGAAGCGCCCTCGCGTTACTTCAGCGTAGTCCAACAGCGCTGGCGCAAGTGGCGGCAAAACTGGCCGAGCCAGGACTCTCTGAAGCAAAGCTCACAGTAGATGGCAGTAACTTGACAACATTGTCGGAACACCTTCCTGGAGAGTGCCAGAAGTTTCGTTTGCTGCCATCTGATGCCGGCTCGTTGTGCAAGAACTGCCAGCTTGTTTTCCCCTCCGAAATAGCAGTGAGTAAACACCAAGAAGGTAGCTGTGTCCAGGACGGACCGGTAGGTGGCATTGTGCGCCTAAGTCTCCTGCAGTTTGAATGCCAAGTGTGCATGGAGCGAATTAACAGTTTCCAAGAAGTTGAAGAGCATGTTCGATCCGAAAAACATTGTGCTAACGACAAGCTCTTCCCCACCTTCCCAAATATGACACACCAGTCGCCGGGATTGAGCACTGAGATGGAGGACGTTGTGAAACAGCTTGCCGCACTCGCTGAGGTGACGTCCGTACACGTCCAAGCGCCAACTGATTCGAACGCCAACGTGGCGCATAGAGAGAAAAGTGACATGATTCCGCGAACGGCCACCGCGTATGGCCCCTGTTCGTAACGCATAGACAACAATTTTGCATTCCGATCCTCTATGGTTCCTAATTAGTGATAGTTTCGTAAGGTTCCTGTACTGAACTAACGTTCATGATAATCTGTGCAACACAATCAGATTTGTATGTCTTTTCACTTAGGCTAGGGTGTAAACTTTATTCTCAGCATACTAACCGTTTCCACTATTTCCTCTGTCATATCTAACAATGTTCCTGCCTGTTGGCCCTTATGCCTTTGTAGTACTGTACAATTTTGAGGTTTAAGTGCGAAGTAAAACCTCCGGATTCGGATGCCGGACATTACCTGGTTTCGGTATTATCATCGCTCAGTGCCCGGAAACTATAAAGTTACTGAGACTTCATCTGCGGAATCCCATTATTCGAAGCTCCGCACTCGGTTACTGTATTTCCGGACCACCTCTCGCCTGGCCTAAATCCGGGTTTGTAGGGTGTGATGGACTCTTTTGTAAGTTGTCAGACGTAAACTAAAGACGTCTTTTCGGAAAACTAACCGAGAATCAGAATGTCGAATCCGGTTGCGGGGCTAGTTCCAAACAGTTATTACGCGTTCTCAGTGTTGTGTGTTTTGATACCATCGTGTTTGTGAGGTTGTTGAAAGTTTACGTTTTGTGTCGAGCCTGGCTCTGCGCCACAAAAACACATGTTCCTACAACGCGCCTTACAGTGATCCGACCCCGGATGTACTGTCTGTAATTTACTGCTCCGTTATTTTTCTAACAGCGTGATAACAGCTTCTGTATCTAGGCGATTGGTTCGTTTCTTAGTCAACACTTTCAGTTTCTCTTCCTGTTTTTCCATCTTCGCTGAAGTGCAGCTTTCACTAATCAACATGGGACGTCAAGACTTTACCGCCATTGACGAACTGATCGAGAACCACTACCTTCCTCCGACTGAGGTACAGTGGATTTGAGGTCACTTTCTTTGTAAAAGCGATAAAAGATTTCAGTTCCCCGTCTTCACTGGCACTATAGATATACTCGCCCACCTCCAATTTCGTAGGCACTATCTGGATCGGACACTAAGAATTGTACACTACAGTATATCCGTAGACCAAGCGTCGTACCTAAAGACGTACCCAAGCGTCGTACCTAAAAAAAATTCGGTCCGCGTCCCAAAATCTGTGATATTTCGGGTGTTCAATTTAGGTAGTCCCTGAAAGAGTAGGGGAAGGAATAAATCTGAGACCTAACATTCGCAGAACATTATTCTTGCCGTAACGTGGGGAAATTTGTGTCCCGCTTGTTTTTGGGATCCCGCAGAGGTCCCTCCCCCTCTTAGTTTCAACTTTCTACCAAGTGCCAGTGACGTCACTGCATGCTTTCGCTACTAACACAGTGCAGGACCTTACTACGTGAGCGAAGAGGATTTTTTCCTTATTTTGTTTACAATCAAAATATTATTTGATTGAATGTGATATTCTTGTTGGATGCTTCCAGATTTGATATTAGGTAGCCGTACTCAAGACGAATGTTTATCAAGCGTTAATTTTTATTTTTATTAACTCGTACAAAGCCATACAAGGACTTTAATAAGCCCAGCGATGGAGGCCCGGCCTCACTCAAGCACCTTTCGACACATATTCTGGATACTGCGTCATCTTTGGTCTTTTTCTAGTATTCGATTTTGTTTTGGTACTATTAACATATCTCTTTTTCGTGGGGTGAAGTTGGCATAGACATCATAACGCGATGCGGACAGTAGGCCTATATAGAATAATTGAGCTTACAGTAAGATATACAAGTCGTAAACAGTAGCCGACACAGCCGGACTGTCAGCAAAAACGCGTTCGAAATGAGAGGCCGTGCTTTCAGTTGGGGGTGTGTTAGTCCTTCGTATACCCGTAGTAGTGATATTATTTGTCGTTGTTTTTTGGCGAGGCTCTGTTGTGTTCGTTTTATCCTACCTCACACGGTATACAGAAGTTCCTATTCCAGGGCCTCCCGTTTTTTGTACGCTTTCAGCGTTACCGAATGCTGGAAATAACGCTTAGCCGTTTTAGTTTAGTCACCATAGGTTAATTGTTCAGAGCGAAGATTTGTCAGAGTTAACGACATGTGAAGTTGGTACCCCCTCGAGCTTACTGGCTCAGATAGTTTGGTTTGTTTTGAGCTTACGTTATATTTCTTGTGCGATGATTTAATTTTTTCTGTAAGTTACCGGAATTCGGAAAAAGTCTTTTTTGCAAATTATCGCTTCAAGCGCCCAGTTCTGTAATTTATTGCGTTTTGTATATAATTAAAATGTGTTTCAATATTGGAACAGATGCTTTTCCTGCTTCTTTTTCCAGTAGCATGAAGTCCGTCAGTCAGTCTTTTCGTCGGGTATGTCTTAGAACCGGACCTCCAGTGTTACTTGTAATAGGGCTCTGATTTCGGAATCTGGGAATGGGGAATGTTCGGATTATAACGGACACACGTTTTTGACACAATTTGTTTGCAGAGACTCGCGTCTTTTTTTCTCTTATTAAAGGACACCTGAACAATGAAACCATACTTGGAACACACTATGGAGAATGCATTTACAGACATGGCCACGGATAGCATTCTTCTCCTGAGCGTGACGTTTTCAAGATAGGGATGTTCGTTTCTGGAGGTTTGCACATGCAGACTCCAAGACAAAAAGCGCAATTCATTCAAATCTTGTACAGCGCTGGCGGGATCGTATCGGAATGTCTTCTACATAAACGTTTGGGCTTAAAAAATATTCCAGAAGAAGGATTTTGATTGGAGACATTTGTTCATTTCTAAAATTGTTCGGTACTGAAATAAGGACAGATGCAAAATGGAGCAAAAGTCATAGCTTGAAAACACTATTTCGTATTTGATTGGGTTTTCTGCAGGCAATGTTAACGGAAGTCATACAGGTAGGGATGGTACTTGGTACTCTTCATTCAGGTATCCTTTAATAAAAAAATTCAAAAGGAAATAGAAAAAACAAATTCATAAGAGGTGAAAGCCTTTTTACTGCATATGTATCATTATCATTAAAATAGCCCACTGGCAGATTGGTCTTGCTGCATAACATTCCATCCAATAGGGTCATCCATTCATGTACTACAAGCTTCCTGGTTTCCTTCCTGCCAATGCAGCAACTTGATAAGAAGAGATGTAGCTCAACCGAATCTCTTTCGCCCGAGTCCGGTCATAATCGTCCGACGAGAAAACAATTAAAGATGCAAAATCAGCATGTCTGCTTACACTCGAATCAACTTGATTGAGAGGTTTTGGTTCCATATCCAGTTTCCGGTTTTCTCCGGGTTCCAACTGAGTTATCCACCACCCTATTCGGAAGCTAACGTTGAACTTGGCAGATTCAGTATGTTCATTTACAATTTCTACTCCGTTCGGTCGGATAATTTCTTCGTCGTCAAAATTTAAATCCTCCCACACCCCTAAACGTTGATGTGCAGTTCACATCTCGAACCTGAGTAAAGAGGCATAGACTTCCATCAGACAATCTGTTCGGGATCTGTCACGATCACAGACAGACCGACGGACTTTTGTTTGGACGGACTGAATTGAAATCATTTGAAGATCGTCCCAACCGGGACGGTTCAGTTGGCGATTGACAGAATAGTAATCTAGACTTGACGCATCGCTGACGGAAATCCGTGTTCTCCATCGAGACAGACGAGTTCATTGTAACAAGAACAAGTATTCAGACAGAACCTCTGTCTCCCTATCTCTGTACTATGACTATGCGGAGTCGAATATTTCCCGTACCTTTTCCGCTGTGAACGAGCGGAGGTTAGTAGATGTTGGTGTGAAACCACCTTGAGGAAAAGTAGAAGACAAACCTGATTGGTTCTTTGGACGTGCTCAAGAGTGGGTCAGCGCGCGGGTTACACCTCCTGTATTTTCTTTCTCTGCGATGAGCAACGGCGAAGACGGAAGTAGAGTAGACGGGCAAAAAGCTACAGTAAATACCTCTAGGTCCGCTCAGTTTTGTCGGGGTATTCAAAGTCGCTGCATGGTACCAAAGACAGAAGTTCTATCTGATTATTTGTTCTTGATGGTACCCAGGGTTGAGACCCGTGTGATTACCAGTGTCAGGGTCATGCTCTGCCAGTCGATGGGTTTCCAGCGAATATTCGTGGTAGAAGTTGGCACAAACCACGGCACCATAACTGATAATTATTATTATTATATTTCCGGGACGATGCGGGACTGAACTGGAACAAACATTGACCGGAGCCCAGGCAGTGACTGCATTAGTCCCGGTCGGTACGATTCCTTGCTAGTCCGGGCGGGTCTAGTTCTAATACGCTGTTCCTTTGTGGTAACGGAACTGTGAGACCGGTATCTGCGTTCAGTTTTTTTTCTGTCAGAAACTTGTGATATTGAAATGCTCCCTCTGGATTTGACTCTAAAACTGAGATTATAATGACTGGGGCACGCTCGCACATTGAAGTGATTATAAAACTGTTTAATCAAGTTTTTACTGAGCGTTTGGACTTGTCTCATAATCCAGAGGCAAAATTTGTATAATCTCCAGGTAGTAATACTAGTGGGAGTGTCGAATGATGCTGTTTTTCTTCCAGTGTATCTCCCATTTCAATTCGCAATTAACATATCTGCGAAACGCAAGCCTGCGATTATAGCTTTGAAAAATAAGAAGCAAACGCCTTGTTGGTCATGTTTTTCGCGTCGGGGCTCATTCGGTTAGATTTGGCATTGTAATTATACAAGCTTGTAATTACAGAGATCTTTCAACTGTAATTTAGAGCAATTATAGTCAAGCCCGTGAGCGGTAAGCGTGTGTGAAGGTGCGTTTTCATCAGTGCAGTTCAGCGGATGGGGGAGTCGAGGACACGCCAAGGAAGTGTCGTCCTCTCCAGTGCTTTTCCGTCGATCGGGCGGTGGGCTGTTCACGAGTTAGGATACTTCCAGATGGACAAGGAGGATGAAACTTAAAGCTGCGTTTTTTGTCGATGTAGTTTCGTTGTACTTTCACTGTAGTTTGACATACTTTTGTTTTAGTTACGAAAGTACAGTACGTGTAATGGACAAATAAAACGGTACACATACTGTACTTTCATAACTGAAACAAAAGTACGTCAAACTACAGTGAAACTACATCCAAAACAAGAGGTACGAGCTCATATATGGCACTTGTTACTGGAAGGTGATGCAAGAAAGTAGATATGTCACAAAATACCACCTTCAACCCCTCTAGGTTCGGACTTAGAAATAGGATATCTAGTTTCACTCGAGTCTGAGTATTTCCGGCGTTGTGTTGGATGATCTAGGGCATATTACTTTTCTACTTTTAAGTTTATATCCACTCGTTTGATCCCTAAACGTGCCACACTATTCCGGTACCCCCCCCCCCCTCCAACTCCCTCTGCCACGGCTGAATCTGGTTTCGGACACATAAATTAATCATCTAAAGCATCTTCTCTTACCGCCTATCAAGTTCACTCGAATCTGAGCATTTTTCGGGAAATCGCTCGAGCACCGTGCTCGGATTCTGTCCGGATCCTAAAATATGTCATCTAGAGCAAATGATCTCTCTACTTTCCAAGTTTCATTAAAATCGCTTCACTCGTAACCCCTCGGCGAGCCACAGATTTTCTGAGACTTCTCCTGAGACTATCGTCCCTCTTTGACCGAACAGATTCGGACGCCAAATAGCTACCCTGGGACGCATAATCTCGGTCCTGTCCTACTTGCGTCCCATTCCTTTGGTTTTTGTGCACGTCGGAAAGTTTCTGAACCCCCCTCCAACTGCCCCAACTATGGCTGAATGTGGTTTGGAAACATGTTTTGCATATCTAGGTCATCGGTTCTTATCACCCATAAAGTTTCACTGTAATCGGACCACCTGTTCGCAACCTAGAGAAGTCAGTAATTTCGGATTCCCATTCCCTTGGCTGCCTCAAAAACGGTCGGATCCAGGAACGGAATTTTTCTTAGGGCAGCGTGTCGGGTTCTTAAGTCTATTTGGTCGGGTCAGTAAAATGCCCGCCACGTTTTATCGTCCTTGTCACATCTGGAAGTGTCATAACTCACGATCACTGGAATTCCGAAAACCTCCTCCAACTCCCCCCAAAGAGCCCCGGTTAGATCAGGCTCTGTCAAGAACGTGTCTACAGGGCTTATGCTTGTTTTTCCTACCAAATTCTATCCCGATCCCTCGACTCTCAGCGTTTCACGAGATTTCCGGTGGCCCCCTCCAACTCCCCCCACAAGCATCGGATCCGATCCGGACCAGGGGCGGTTCGAGGGGGGTGACTCACCCCCCCCCCCCCATGTTCCAGAGAATGTACCCTCAGTCGTATGTTTCGAGCTTGTCTGCATGACAGTCGTATGTTTTGAGCTTTTCAGAATGACATACAGGCAGTTACAAAACGTGAATTTCACCCTCAAATCACATTTTCACGAAGAAATTTCTATTCTAGAACACAGTTGTGTGTTGTGTGTTCTGAGTTTTCTAGAATGAAAGTCGTACGTTTGAGCTTGCCAGAATGACATCAACCGCGAATTTCGCCTGAAAAGACTCGTTTCTTTTCGTACTTTACGGAGGGATTTTCTAGTCTTAAATTAGAGACAGTGGTAAATTTTGACCTTGCCAGATAAAGGCGGACAAACCAGTTAGCTAATCGTGAACTTCGCCCTCAAATGAACTGTTTCTGGTCGTAATGTTCCATGGAGACTTTTGTGATATGTTTAAAGCTTGTCAGATTCACAGTATTGTCTTCTCAGTTTGTCAGAATCACAGTCGTATGGAACTTGTCAAAATGACATCAACCGCGACTTTCCCCTAAAAATTACCCGTTTCTTGTCGTATTTTACGAAGAGATTTTCTAGTCGTATATTAGAGACAGTTTTTAGCTTGCCATATGAGGCAGTAAGGTGAATTTCGACAGCAAATGACCAATTTCTGGTCGTATGGTTGTACAGACGTTTTCTGTAAGTCATTACGTTACAAAGTATCGTGTGTTTTCAGCTTGTTAGAATGACAGTCGTATGTTTCAAACTTGTCAGAGTGAAATTATCCTATGGCGATCATTTCATTTTCATTTCATCAATTTTGCCTGCGGCGCTGACTTTAGTTTGTCTTGAGTAGATATGTCAGAACCTGGTATCACGGCTTGTCTTCTCTCCAGGGAAATTTAAAAACGGCATCGTCTATTTCCTCTTACTTATTTGTTTATTATTTTATTACTCCAATGGCATTTTCCGTAACGTTTTAGAACTTATAACGTTAATACTTCTTGAGCCTGCTGATGCTCTGTTTTTAGCCAGTCGTATATTTTGAAGTCCTCACACCCCCATGCCCAAGCCCTTCGAACCGCCCCTGATCCGGACTGGAACACGTGGAACATATGAGACGATAGCTCTTTCCGCTTGTCAAGTTTCATTCAAATCCGTTCAACAGATAAAGAAAGAAATAAGACGTGCTGCTTCTCGTTATGGTAAGAACAAATTAAATAGTTTAAAACAAAGTAAACCTCAGCAGTGGTTCAGGAAAGTGAAAGAAATTACGGGTCTTTCGCCCAAGAACCTAGATTTTCGACTTGATGAACCGCCGCTTCAGACAGCCAATGAGCTTAACAAACATCTTGCCACGATTGTTCAAACATTCCCCCCTCTCGCATTCCAGCAACGCATTCCCGAAACTCCAAAGAAAAAATTCCCGTAATTTCAGCGAAAGAAATAATTACAAAAATACATCGGCTGGAGATTACTAGTATATGTCCGATTGATATCCCAGTGGATATAATAAAAGCATTTCCTGATAAGTTAGCAACACCCCTTGCAGACATTTTCATCTTTTGGATTGGTGTGATATAACCCAGCTTCCAGCACGTCGGGTAATTTCCGGATTTACTGATATCATTGAAAATGATATCCAATGGTCACTTCCCCGATTTGACCATCGTCGGGGAGAGGGGAGGGAGGGGGAATCCGGAATATTGAGGCATGCGTACTTTTGAATGGATCTGAATGAAACTTGATATTTGGAAAGAACACACGCCTCGTATGTCCCATTTTGTGTCCGGGCCGGATCCTACAACTGTTGGGGGAGTTGGAGGGGGGGGGGGGGTACCGAAAATATCGTGACACGCTTAGAGTGGAGGGATCAGGATGAAACTTGGTGGGAAGAACAAGCATATATCTTTGATACATCGTTGACATAACCGGATGGGATCCGGGCACAGTGGGGAGGGGGAGGCTGGGTCCCGGATTTCGGTTACCACGGCTTAAGGTACTTCTAGATGTGCTAGGACGATGAAACTTGGCAGACTAATTAGTGACCCGATCAGATTGACTTTAGAAAAGTCATTTCCCCAATCCGACCATGGGGAGGGGAGGAGGGAGGGGAAATCCGGGATCTTGAAGGGGGTCTCGGACTCAAACGAAACTTGACAGTCGGAAAGGGCTCGTGTCGCAGATGTACCATTTCGTGTCCTGACCGGATCCAATAACTCTGTGTGGGGGGGGGGGGGGAGGCTGGAAGTTTCGGAAAAAGCTTAGTGTGGAGTGACAGTGATGAAGCTTGGTGAGAAGAACAAGGACAATTTGTATACTCATTTTTGACAGAAATGGACCGGATCGGCACACTGTGGGGGTCTTTAAAGGGGTTTTCCGGAGACCCGGTGATCGCGAATTAAGGTACTTACAGATGCACTTGGAAGATGAAATTCGGCAGGGAGACCCGATCAGATTGACTTGGAATCAATCATTTCCCCGACCCGACTATCTTCGGAGAGTGGAGGAAACTGGAATCCGGACCACCAGAATTTCATGAATAACTTTGTACGGTTGGTCGGATCCGAAGGAAACTTGACAGCTGACTAAAGGAAGTGTTCCTGATCTCACGAACGCTATCATAATCCCCCAAGAGTCCATGATCATTTGTAAATCAAGTATATGAAATGAGTTTTTAGCCCCCTAAAGTGCGTATCTAACCACAAAGTGAAACATTACATTTGACCAAAAGATCCACTTTCGTGATTCCCAAGGGCCCGTGATAATTTTTGCCTGAAGGGTTTCGCTTACAAATGACTTTCCAGTATACTTAAAGCTCCGATGTTACCGCAAAGTGGAAAAAATAGTTTTAAGAAACTATAAATTTTTAAGAAACTAAACATTTTTAAGATCCCCAAGGACCCATGACCATCTGTGCACCAAGTATTTTGCTTTCAAATTTAGTTCGAACCCCTTAAAGTGCGCATCTTCGCCACTGAATGCAAAAAAAAAAATAATACTTACGAGCGAATGATATACTTTCATGACCCTAGGGCCTATGATCATTTGTGTACCAGTGCATTTGCTTACAGAATGGATTACGAGCCCCCTTGACATTGCGCGTTGTCACCACAAAGTGCATGGCATATTTTTACTAAAGTTGCGTTTTTTTGATTCACTTTTGTTTTGTCAAAGTTTGTAGTTTGGCTCTTGTTTTGTCTTACTTGCATTTTATTGAGTTCTCATTTCCGAAAAGTCAAACTACTCCAAACTACGTCGGCGATGTAGTTTGTAGTTTCAGCTCTGTAGTTTCAGGTTCGAAACTACAGCAAATGGAATGGACAAATAAAACGGCTTTTAAGCGAAACTACGCCGAAACTACATACAAAAAAACGCGACTTAAGCCGTACATTTTCATGAATCCGAAAGGTCCATAACTGTCTGTGCTTCAACCCAGCACAAATCTTATAGCTTGTTCGCACGGGACCAAAATAAGCGCGTAAACACTGAACAGCGGCTAATCTGTTCAGATGACGGATCAACTGTTTGAGCTTGACGGGAGAATTAAAAAGAAAAATCCAATTCCGAAATATTCTTTTTGTTTGTAACAAAACATATAAAATTAACAGAAAGATCTCGTGAGTTTGTCAAAGTCAAATACAATGCTTGTAGGTTAGAAAAAAGTCACAAATTCAATATTTACAAATTTCAGGCGACTCGGCAATTTTAGTTAAAAAGCAAATAAAATTCATTTAAATATTCCCACCCCCCCATAGGTCTTGAGAAAGTACTTTCGTCGGGCGAAATATCTATCGGGCAAAACACAGAAGAAATCGATTCTCCATGCTTTCGTCGGGCCTCGGTATTGTCGTCGGCACGTCGGGTTCTTTTTATACATAAGGAATACAGAAGAAATAAAATCTTGAATGCTTTTGTTGGGCGTCGGTCGATTCGTTAGCACATTATGTTCGATTTCTACGTAAGAAATAAAATTCTGCAAACTTTGTCGGGCGCACCCGGGAAGTTCAAGTCTCGTCAGCGCAACGGCATATTTTTACACGTCAGAAATCAACTTCTGTAAAGTCGAGTCGGGCAGTCTCAGAAGAAACCAAATGTTGTATGGTTTTATTGGGCATCGGTATTCTCGTCGGCACATCAGGTTCTTTTTACACGCAAGAAAGCAAACTCTGTTAACGTTTATCGGGCGCATCACGAAAGTTTTAAGTTTCGTCTGCACATCGGTAAGAAATACAGATCTTTACAGTCTTGTTTCTTATAATAGTTTAATAAAATTAGATGTTAGTGTTGGCTCTCGATGAATTTGTTTAGTTCTTATTTTGTCTTTATCTTGTTGCGTGGTGATGTAAGGGTCGGTTGTATTCGCGAGAACACCTGGTGAATTATTTGATTTTGTTATAAAGATTGTTTTTTCCCAACCAACGGGCCATTGAGCCCTTGGGATTGTGTTTAATAAATAGATTTTGCTTATTGTATATGTTAGTATTATGTTAGTTTTGTATACTCAAGTTTGCCAATAAAAGAACTTGAACTTGTCGGGCAAAACACAGAAGAAATCGAATTATGAATACTTTTTTCGGGCGTCGGTATTCTTTCAGCACATCTGGTTCTTTATATACGTAAGAAATCAAATTCTCCAAGCATTTATTGGGCGCAAATTTTTACGGGAAAAACACAGATGAAAAAAATTTCGCATACGAATTTTAGAAATTTTTATTGCAACTTATTCTGTGTATAATCGTTGGAAGCTTTGCTTTTTAGCTAAAGTTGAAATGAAAAGGCGAATTTGTGAAATTAAATTTATATTAAAGGAGCAATCTCAACCGATGCATTAAATTAGTTTTACAAAAATCTCGCCTGCGGCGCATTTGTAGTATTCTCTATTTAGAAGATCGGTCTTTCATTTAGCTGGCGTTTTAGGACTGACATTCGTGGGGGTCGAAATACGTTAAAAGCTACAAATTGTATGGTGGGTACAGCAAAACGTTTCCGGAAGAAAGACAGATTAAAGAAAATTCGCCTGCGGTGCATTAAAAAAAATTTGACGGCGGCGCTTACTTTAACTTGTTCTGGGCACAGAGTCGTTCGAAGCTTCACTTTTTAGCGAAATCTGAAATGAAAAGCCGAATATTTACCGCTATGTGGTGGTAATTCGTGGAGTTCTAGGTGTCCGGATGGAGGACGTATTTATCCTCTTTGCCATATTGATGGGGATGGTTTGGATCATTTTCTTTTCAGGTGGCAGGAGCTTTCGCGTTTAAGGGGTTCATTATTTTCTGGAAATGGTGGACAGCTTCTTGGTATTTTACGCTCTACGTCACCAAGAGTGATTGTTTCTTTTAGCAATTTTATGCAAAAAGCGCTTGAGTTGAGAAATGCTGTTTCTTAGTTTGTTATTTTGTTTAGTTTCCTATGAGTTGTTTGTTTACCCTGTATATGGCCTTTGGGTTTTTCAATACAGATATATATATATGTGTGTGAACTTTAATAGACGAAATTACATTAAAGGAATAACCTCAACTGATGCATTACAATTAGTTTTACAAAAAAATTCGCCTGCGGTGCATTTTGTAGTATTCTCTACTTGGAAGATCGGTCATTTAGTTGGCGTTTTAGGATTGAGATTCTTGGGGAAACACGTCAAAAGTTTATTCAAACAATGTTTTCAACGGATACGTCAGCTACGATTCTTCATCAGCGATATTTCGGC
Organism: Branchinecta lynchi; assembly: GCA_023053575.1. Classification (NCBI taxonomy): domain Eukaryota; kingdom Metazoa; phylum Arthropoda; class Branchiopoda; order Anostraca; family Branchinectidae; genus Branchinecta; species Branchinecta lynchi. Next base: position 8,485,867 of record JAKZAP010000001.1, read on the forward strand.
CCTTCTTGGCAAGGGTCCTCGTCAGGCTGTCAATCCTCTGGTTCAACTTCGGGGAAGGAAAAAATCGTAGCTGACGTATCCATTGAAAACATTGTTTAAATAGATGTTTCAAAGTCAGCTTGGGCTCAAAGAATATTTATCTACGTCAAAAGCTAGAGCTTGTATGGTAGGTATAGAAAAATGAATCCGGAAAAAAAGGCAGAATTAAAATTTTTGCCTTCGGCTCTTACTTTAACTTGTTCTAGGGACAATCGCTGGAAGCTTCTCTTTTTAGCGAAAGGTGAAATATTAAAAGCCGAATATGTGAACTGTCTATACCAAATTACATTTGAATAATGTGAACTGATGCGTTACCGTACAGTTAGTTTTACACCGGTTCTATTCTATGCTGGCGAGATTCGCGGCAACGGCGTGTTTTGTCAGCACATTTTTTAGTCCGTCGGCACAAACCTAACGTCCCCCCCCAAAGGTAAAAGGCTAGTGACGCCCCTGACCTTACCTACTACGTATACTTGCAAATGCCATGTGAGCTTACAGCTCTTGTTTGGAAGGGGGAAGAATAAAGAAAAAGAAAAGGTTTGTTGGTTTTTCAGGACTAAGGGGCGCTCTAGCTTTATCCGGATCTTAAAATTATTTCTCTCCAGATAAGTAGTTCGATCAAGATCCAATCAAAACCGGAAATTTGGTAAAAGTAAAAACTCATTTTTAAGTTACTGTGGACTATAGGTTCGCATAGGGGGTAAAAACACACGGTGAATCCATTTCTGAAGTTTATTGTCTTGTCAGACAATGTCATGTATCGGGAAACTTGGAAGACATTATGGTTTTTTTGAAGGAAGTTGCTAATTGTAAGACTTCAATTCTCTCCGACTTGCAGAAACGCGTGACGAATTGGTAAAGCATCGGATGGGTTGCCAGATCGTTCAGAGATTCTCCTTTGTACGCCAGGTCTTTTATTATGCTTGGCATCTTTGTCCGATAGGTGGGGAAATCTGTTGGAAAAGCAACCGACTCCGAACCGACACTCACTGCATAAAATCGGCAGAATGCGTTCAAGACCTAAGTGATAGATCCACCAATATATTCATACATATATTAGCCTATTTTTGGACCGTATAGATTCAGTATCATTATATAATCCGTATTTGAACTTTATTTTCTTGCCGGGCAAGTGGCAGAACTCAGGTAAAACCGTGAAATTGGTAAAGGAACAGATCTTAATGAATAGGGATAAACCCACGTGTTGAATCAATTTCTGAATTTGGTTCTCTCAGCTGGTTAGTGGTTTGCTCGTATTCTGTCAGCACCAACGGTATCTTTTCTTGAATATTTTCTAACGGTTATCAGGGATACATAGTAACATGTTTACGGAGTCTGAAGAGGACCAGAAGTCTAAACACCCTATGTCTGCATCAAGAAGCCCAACAAGTATTCCATTTTCGAGATCCCGTCGAAAACTTTGGTCTTGTGTCATCGGAGAGACAAGACAAGTGGTTTTACGTTGAAGAAGGGATTTGATTGGTCTTGGTAAGGATTTCTTTACCGCAGGTGGAGACGCGCATCGCGCATTCTATGCTGGCAGGAAATTCAAAGTAGGTTTCAAGCATTGGCTTAAGCTTATGAATTCTTAGAAGTTTGAGAATGCCGTAGATCTTGTTTTTCAGAATTAAATACTGTCTTTACTTCATCTAGGACGCTGAAAAATGTCAAGGCCATATCTGAGAGGAAACCTTGCCAGAGCAATGTACAACCGAATCCAGCAGGAAGAATCACTGAAGACTTTCAACAAATCAAATGTAAGTTTACAATTTTGTGAATAGGAAGGTGACAGCTATACCAAACTCTTGATAATAATTAGAAATTGGAATACAGGATCTTTATTCAAACATTGTCCGTTGTAAACATTGTTTGAATAAATGTTTCAAAGTCAGCATGGGCTCAAAGAGTATTTAATACAGGATACCTTTCTATTTGCACCACCCATGGCCATACCGGAGCCTATACTAGCGTATAGGAGTATTGGCATTGTTCCACGCTCTCGCACTGAGTTTGTGGGTAGACTGTGACTTGAAAATAGTGTTTCTGCTGTCTTTTGTGCAGCCCACAAGTTTGTTTCCACGACTAACAAGATTTTTGTATCTCATATTCAACAAACAACTGCCAAGGTGATTGTCGATTTTTTGGCTTGTTTCTGGCGGGTAATTAAAATTTAGCAGCAAAATAATGTCGAAACAATAAAATTAACTGCTTTCTGAAGCGTGAGGACATCAGATTGGGCATCCTTTTTGCACAGAATGGTAAGGAAGAAAGTCTCAAGTTCTGTTTGTTGAGATTTTATCTGAACCAGATCTGACTTTATTTTTATATTCAGAGATTTGAAATTACCTCCCTACAAATAGTCAAAACAGCGTTTCCATGAGTTGCAACTTGTGACTCGACTGTGTGTCACACAATGGTGTTTCCACTACAAACACTCAGAAGTCTGTGGCCCACAATAGTGTCATGGAAAAGCGCCTGCTTTCTGTTGGTCTCTACTTCCGCATGTGCTCTACTGAATTAGTTTTCTAGCTTAGATGTGCCCTTAGATGGATCACAACTTGTCCAAACTAGTTAAACATGTTGAAAGATGTGTGTTTAAAATCATATTCACTGATAAATCTTTCTTAATTCAGAAGTTTTGTCACTGTTGTGATCAGAGGCGTTACTAGCCAAAATGTGTGGGGGGGACGACGAATTTACAGACTGGCTGGTAATTTTTACCGACTTTTTTTGCATAAAAAACGACTGTTTCAACAACAAAATGACATTTTTGAAAAAAATCTGAAAAATCGACCAAATCGACCAGTTTTCAGAAAAACGACTGTTTTCACGGAAAAAATAAACTGTTTTGACGAAAAATCTGTTACTTTTTTACCGACTGCCCGACAGCATTGGGGGGGGGCATCCCCCCTCCCCCCCCAGTCGTGACGCCACTGGTTGTGATGGAAATGAAGTCACAGCCATTATGGTAACAAAGTCACCTACAAATTTTTGGGTCCTCACAGAAATTCATGTACTGGCAATGTAGCTTGTATGCTAGTGTTTCAGAAGAAATCCGACAAGGAAAAAAAGAATAACAGCCTAGCCTAACAGTTCAATTGACTAATTTTCAGAGTTGCTGTTATTATAGCCTGAATATTGTCTTGAGATGGGTGGTCAAAACGTGACATTGGTTTTTCAGCAGAAGAGTAACATCATAAGGAGTATCAATCCAGTGGCATTTAGGACTTCATTAGTAAAAATTTACCAAATCTGTATTTTAAACAATTTTGGGAAAAGGAAAGAATATTACCGAATTTAATAACTTAAATTAAACTCCTTTTTTTTGTTTTACAAAGTGCTATATTAACATCAAGCAGCAAAATGATGATACAAATTGTACTATCATGCAACACCTCACAACGGTGCAGCCAGTCTTGTCCATCAAAAAAGTTTTGAGCTCAGTATATTTTTACAGCTTGTACTTTATAGTGAGTAAGGTAGCTTATAAAAGGTGTAAGCTGTCACAAATGCCTAATTTTAGATAGGCCATGCCAAAGCATGCTATACTAAATGCTGTGAGCATCCTATCGCACTAAAATGATTTTTGTGTTACTCTTTTTTGACTCGAATCATAGGCATTTTATTGGGTGGGTTAGCATGTCCCAGCATTTAGCCAAGCCTAATTGGCGTTGCCCACACTTTTCAACATACTTTCCTGATTTTCAGGATTTTCTGGTGTTAGTGCCTGTAATGTTTATAATTTCTAAAATAGAGTTCCTAATTGCGAGTTAATAATATCAGCAGGCATTCTGCCGTTGGCAGGTTCGACTAATACGTTATCCAGACAATTATTAGAGAAATCCCTTAAGAGTGATAGCATCTCTTATGCTGCGACACAGAGGTTCTCTTTTCGGAGGCTCTTTTGTCGGTAGAAACTTTCTAGCCAATTGCGTCTTCTTGTAGTAAGACGCATCATCTGAAAAAAATTAAGGCACTATCAGGTTAAATTATCCATTGCGAAATTGCTGCGAAAGCGAGAACTTTCGAAATCAGCATTCGCAGGGATAGAATGTAGCCTAAGCCTAAAAATTAGTTCAGATTCTTTAGTCAGCATGCTGCTTAATCAGAACTTTTAATAGTATACTGTTGTAATTGAAAAACGGACCGTACACTGTAGGCTTAGGGTAGCGTAATCGTAGCATGTAAGGTGGCGGGTAAGTAAGGGTGGTAGTAGACTAGGTTATACATGAACATATAAAAAGTTTTTATTTCAGACTTAATCTTTATAATGTAAATCCCAATCCGGGTGTATACTAACACAGTTGATAACAACGAAAGACTTGTCGTGAATGACTGGTAAATAACGAATAATGATTAATCGATGAAAGACCCAGCGCCAAGACTGAAACGAGCTTATATACCGTTCTTGAATCTCAGCTTCAGAAATGCTAGTCGTTAGTTACAAACTGATTTATAACCGGATGGTTCTAAGACTTGGAAAGCTAAAACCACAACTTCACAAGTCAGAAAGGCTAGTTGTCACTTATTAAAAAACTAATTTATGACCGGACGTCAGTAAGACTTGAAAAGCTAAAAGTAAGACTTCTTAAGTCAGAAACGCTAGTTGTCACTCACAAACTAATTTATAACCGGACGTTAGTTAGACTTGAAAAGTTAAAACTACGATTCAAAAGTCAGAAACTCTAGTTGTCACTCACAAACTCAAATCCAACTGGGATGATTTATGCCCTATCTTCAGCAGATTTTTTTTTCTGACTTTGAACTTTAACGATACGGATGCGAAGAGCATTTTTGCCTTTTTCATACTTGTGCAGTTGCATTCTAGGAGCAAAGATTCAAGAGAAGTTCACTTTGGTATTTACAATATTATTTTGACACTTGACAAAGAAACCCGCACAACACTACAGTCTAATTAAATAGATAGATCTTCTTTTCAGTGGTATGCATGTGACCTTACAACAGTACCAGCTGATGTTGCATCTAAATTCATCCAGTTCAGCTTTGACGAAGGTACAGAGAACTTTGTCCAGGAGTCAGAGGAGAAAACGGCGCTTATTTTCTTGCAAATCTATCATATCCTGGCCAGGACGTTGCTTGGAATTTTCTTTACCCAGACGTCTGTAAATGGGTAAGTTAGTTTTGTCCTAACAAAAAGATTTCCAATGAATTCTTGCTAGATACAGGGAGGTTGACGAAGACATAAAAGTAAGCGTTTCCAGTTTGGTAAAAAAGTTAAAGCAGTAGGAAAGTACTTCTTGTTTTTATTTGCCATGTTAGTGAAACTGCTGGTTTTGTTATCAGACTGGTTGCTGTTATCAGTGTTTTTCGTGCATTTGTTACTACTCATATTGGTGTGCTAGGTTACATACAGTAGGCTATGAATAAGGATTTGGTATTTACTCATCACACTATAGCGAAATACAACACATCATACACTGCATATTGTCGATACAAAAAAAAATTCAGCCCTTTTTGACGGCGTCTCAAAGAATTAGGAAATTCGAACGTTTAAGATGTTTTCTGTCCCTATTTCTTTTATTCAAACAATGTTTACAACGGATACGTCAGCTATGATTCTTCATCAGCGATATTTCGGCCCTTCTTGGCAAGGGTCCTCGTATTGTTTGTTTCCTTCCCCGAAGTTGAACCAGAGGATTGACAGCCTGACGAGGACCCTTGCCAAGAAGGGCCGAAATATCGCTGATGAAGAATCATAGCTGACGTATCCGTTGTAAACATTGTTTGAATAAATGTTTCAAAGTCAGCTTGGGCTCAAAGAATACCTATTTCTTTTTCATAAAAGTGGGCAAATAAAATTTTTCATTCACCAAAGACTTTTAATCCGCCAAAATGATGAGACAAATAAAAGAATTGGAAAAAAAAAATTCTGTAACTTGATACATCAAGGAATGCCAGAAGCCAAAGTTGAAAAAAGACGGAACATGAGGCGGGAGAGAAGGGGGTTTAAAGTGACTTTCGGCTATTGCCTCAAATTTCGGTTAATTTTTTTATTCTGTGCCGCCGTCCGAGCTGAGGATAGTGTTTGCATAATACCCTTCATTTTATTGGTCTTGCATTATTTATTGCTTTCCCAGTCTGCATTTGCAAAGGCCAAATATGTCTTGAAGGGAGGACATTATGGAGCGGATTCTTTTCGTGTCAGTTCCCGGACACCCTTCCGCAGTATCTTGCGTCTGGTTGGCCATGTTTGTTGTGACACCCAGTCTTCTAGTTGGATTTACTGCCAAATCCTTTTTGGAAGTCTGGAGGACTTAATGTCCCTTAAGTGATGACCTCCGTTTTCCCCATGTCTCCTCGATTTCAACTATAAATTTTCCAGTTTTACAGATAAGCTCGCCCTCTGTTCGCTCATTGAGGCCGAGACACAAAAGGTAGCTCGGGCCATTTGCTCCATGCTTTTCTTCAGCACGCGCATAGCTTAGGGAGTTGAAGCCTTTTAAAATGGAAGGGCTTGAAGTAGGATGCAGGCCGGAAGTGTCACTACGTCGTATTTGGCCTTAGTTCAGTCTCAGCTCTTGGAAACAGGGGGGAACCTATGGGGGGGGGAGGCGGAGGAGACCTACCCTCTCGGACCTTTTCTTCGGGAGAGGGAAAGAATATCGTAAGGTTGTCCTGCGGTAGGGCAGGGGCGAACTTCTGTGTAGGCAAACTAGGGAGCTGCCTAGGGGCCCCAACCTCGGAAGTGCAATGTCCAAGTTAATGCAATGTCGAATTGGCAATTGCATTTTTATAAGGTAATTATAATAAAAAGTATAGTTGGTACTTGTATATTTCATTTCTAGGTCTGCTTGTCTATTTTCTAAAGTCGAAGTACGGTAACTAAATAAAAAAAAATTAAAGTAAACTTTATGTTTTGCTAAATTGTCAAAAAGGGCAATTCTGTTGTGACCCCGATAGCAGTTGGCTAACACGGGCAGAAATTGGATTCTCACTGGACATTGGACTAACACAACAACTGGATATACATTGACAATTACGCGAGTCAGAGCAAGCCGCCGCGAAAAAGGAGGAGGGTCAGGATCCCTATTCTGATGGTTTTCTTTTTCTAAGACAGGAGCCCTGTTTTGATAGAGAGTGAAAGGACAGGAACCCTGTTTTGATTTGACGAACAAGGCTCCACCTCGTAAGACTTGCTAAATGCTGTTGGGCGATTAACTGCCAAGTGACCCTGGATCTCTATGTCTGGGTCTGGTTGAGGGTGTGTTCTCCTGAACATTCCTTGGCCATGTTCCTTTCTAAGCATGTACAGTGTATTTTGCTTCCTTTGAAATTATTTGTTCCGTGGAGGCCCGTGTAAAATCGGGCAAATTGACTTATGTACATTGTCCAGTGTACATCCATTTGTCGTCCATGTTGTTTAGTGGTTTTTTCCAGTAAAATTAATTAGTTAATTAATTAATTAATTAATCATTGGTTTTTCCCACAAGTTCGTTTTTCCAACTTGAGCGGTTTTGAGCCTGTTGCCAAGAAGGGCCGAAAAATAGCTCTAATAAATTCAGCTGACGTATCCGTTTTGCACTATAAAAAAAAATGTTAGTGCAATGTCAAGTGCACATCCAATTTTTGCCCGTGTTAGTACTTTCTTGTCTCAAGTTTAGTTCAAAATTTTCTTTTTGTGTGAAAAATCGTCTGTTAAAAATAGTTACGAAACTCTCTCCGGAAAAGAATTAGAAATACCAAGCGGCGTGCGAAGGCGATTTTCTCAAATACGCACTACCAGAACCACTGAAAGTGGAAACAGATCAGATTCTTGAAACCCTAGTTTACAGAAGACGCCCTTTATCGAACTTTGAAATTAAACACGAGCCGTGACATTTAACCTGGAAAGGTTAGAGTGTTCGAATTTCACACAAGCAACAATTCATTTGTTCAATCTTGTTTTTTTTCCACCATCGCTCTTTCGGCTGTGTCACATTGGGCTGAACAAAAGACGAAAAACACGTACTTTTTTCAGCCTTCACCGTCCGCCCTGGCCCGGCTTGACAATGTTAATTTACGTCCCCTTCGTGTGCATGAACCGTGAATGAAAACTTTAGAATTATGGAAATTCGAGGGGTGAATTAGCGTTGTGCGATTCTATCAAGTTTTTTGCGTTCTCCGGTCTGATTTTTATGCGTCCCCCGCGACAACGCGACGTTGGACTCATTAAGTAACGGGCGGGCAATGGAATCGAACTTTTTGGAAATCAGTGCTCGATCAGGCTTTGGCGACCAATGTTTTTATGTAAATGGGAAAAAGGGTAAAGTCGCCCATGGGCGTCAGCTGCCCCCCGTCGAACAAGGCGATATGAATACGTGGGGTTCGTTAAAATTTGCTTTTGATGAATGAATTTCTTTATGACATTCAACTCTTTCCGTTTTCGAAAGAAAGGGACTGCATTATTCTTTTGAATAGGGATTTTTTTCAACCTGGTGGTGAATTATGCGTATCAAGATAGAACGGCTCGTGCTGTTCGCGTGCGTTTGGCTATTGAAATGAGTGAGTTGTCGTTATGCAAATTGGCTTTGAGACAAGTTGGGATTTATTGGAAGGTTTGTGGTTGGTCATTGTCTCTGTGCAGGAGTAGTGGGGGGGGGGGCAGGTTTGGATTTTGGAGAAGGCTGTCTCTCGTATGACCATCAGATACCATATTTTGATAGATAGACAAATGCCGTTCTTCAGATCTTAAAATCTCAAATTGAGTCAAGAGGAGAATCCGTTTGACCCCTTCCTGCGGGATAAATGTGACCTGGTATGAGTTTTAAATGCAATCCATATATGGTTCCCGTTGCCAGGAAATTTACATACAGGCAAGCTGCGCCGTTACCTAATAAGGGTGGTATAACAACCGTATTAGCAGATCTGAGAAGGTGAAACAAAAATCGGGACACCATCCGAGCCTTGATTGTTGGTGCTAAGCAGGTACGTCAGCTGAGATTTATTCCATTGACATTGCGGCACTTCTTGGCAAGGGTCCTCTTCAGGCTGTAGCTAGAAGGCAAGCCCAGTTACACACAAATCCTCGAAGGTGGGGCATGGGGCTCCAACTTCAGGGCATGTCCCAACGTATGGGCACCGGTGCTCATACGTTGGGACACCATGCCCTGCAGCAAGGGCATATAAAAGGCCCATACAAATCTGTTGAATCGAGAACCTGAAATGGAAATATGCTTTTCAGACAGATTTCTGTGGGGTACCATGATCTTGCTTCAAGAAATGATTTTACTTTTTGTATTTTACTCATTACTGTATTTTAATATTATGCAAAAGGTGGGTCACAAAAAAAAAAAAATGCTAAAAGAGGAGATAGGATATACTTTGAAGTGTAGAATCTTAGGAGCGGGAATGGATGGAATTACCACTGAAGTGTGCCCCTACGTTGGAGCACCAGTTCCGAAAATTAAGGATTTGTGTATGATTGGACAAGCCTGCTATAAAACACGTGAAGTTTCTGGTAACTTCTTCTTAGTAATTGTTCGAGGTGAAAGCTAGTGCTATGCTGGGATTTCATTTTGGACACGGCTGGTGTTTTGCTGCTCGATTAGGTTGTTGACATAATACAGTTAATTATTCGAATTTCGATTAAAAATTAGTTTGTTTTTTAGTGGGTTGAAAGGGGAGGAAATAAGGGATTTGACTGGTTGTATGGCAAACAGTCTACCGTTTGGGCAGAGAAAACGGTATAACGGGAGGGCCAAGGGTCGGTCTGATCCTTACTGATGTGTGGTAGTAAGGATGGTAACTCGGAACATTTGTTGCATGAACGTGAAAGTTCGAATGATAGTTTTGGAGTGAATGGAAAGGGAGCGAATGGAGCGTGCGCAGCATGATGGGGAATAGTTGTTTTGGAAATATAAAAGATTAGATGAGGTTCAATGGGGTAGCCCTAACCCATAGGGGTAGGTGCTTATAGGTGGGTATTTTCTTTGTTTGTATTAATTTTTCACGTATTTGCCATGGCTGCTGGCTCTAAGGGTAAATAAAATCTTTTATTTGTTTTTAATTTTGAGTAAGGTCTTGCGGTTTGAATTTCCTGTCAATGTCAGCTTGGGCTGAAGGAATACATTCTTTTGTCCTTGTTTGCTCATTTTCTCTATTTGCATGAAAAACACAGGGAGGAAATTTTGTAATTTATTCCGTTTTGATTTGAAACCCATTTTGCCAGGCGAGTGCACACGAATCTTTCGATTCCCACAGAGACGGTGCCGCATAAACAGTAGGAATTAAAATACCATTTTTCTAATGGAAATATCATTCCATTTCATTTTTGGGGCTTAGAGGCCATTCATCCGCGAAGCGCTGTTTCCGGGCTCAACTGGGATAATTCATAAGTTTGTACTTTCAAAATGGGATGAAAACTGATTCGTGTGTTGTTTTTCTCTGGGACAAAATCGATATCGTGTTTTCGCCAGCCAGGACATATTTGTACCCAGACGACGGGTTTAGCAGAGTTTGGGGAAACGTTTTGGAAAAATTGGGCGAGGTAGCCTAATCTTTAGAAATGCTGGAAGCGTCACATGCTTGGAAATTAGTATATGGTAGTTCGGTTTCTCACTCGTTGGCTTGGTGTATATCAAGTGGCAGGGCGCGGGGGGGGGGGGCTATGTTGGTAATGTCTAACACATGGATTCTAGTGCTTTGCTAAACGATATGAGGGGGGCCGAAACTTTAGAATCTTTAATGTGTTGTATCGCGAAAATATATTTTTACGCACTGTTTTTCAGTAAAAACCGAATGTTTTTAAGAAAAACTCGAGCGTTTTAAGACAAAATATACTTTTTCTTTAGAAAAATCGCGGCGGGTCTCCCCCCGCCATACGTGACGCTTCTGGTGTCCAGCATCACATTTGTCATTCCTGTGACACATCTCTGATATCCTAATTAAATGGAAGAAAGATGCCGAAAGCAACAAAAGGATGAGGAAAACACAAACCAGTCATAAAATCGATATAGTGATGTAGTTTTGCAGAATTCGCCACAGCGTTCAAAGCGCCACTTGTTTCAAAACCAGTAGGCTTACCATGTGCTTTAAAGAAATAGAAAAAATGTCTCATAAAAGGTCTGCCTGAGGGTCTGCCACTAGAATGGCTTGTTAGGTTGCCTAATTGTTGCAGGTTGACGAGAGTGAGGGCGAAGACAGTGCCTGGACTGCCATCTATCAAACAACTAATTTGCGCAGTACGATTAGAGAGAACTTTCCACTTCCCTTTACATTCCTACTAACGTATACTGGTCGGTCAAGGACTCCGAAGTGAAGTATCCATGACGAAAGTAGTACAGAGAATAGCGTAAGAAAGATACGGTTTAGGGGACAGGGACAAGGAAGACAAACTCCAAGAAGGTCTTTAGCGCGTCAACCCTACCCAACTTCTTCCAACTAGACACTCGATAAAATCTCTCCTGGCCAGTCAGAAAGCAAGAGAGTAAACGAGACGGGCCAAGATACAGTTTAGGGTACTAGGAAAGAAACCCAAGGAAGCTTGAATCAACGAAATTCTCCAGCACTTGAACCCAAAGCTTCGAACTGATTCCTACTAGAGAAACTTCATGTTGAGACCCTGATCAAGACTCAACCGGTTCTTTTTTTTTAGACTAAATCTTTCACAGATCTTTACATGAATCTTTTACTCTGAACTACTGTATTCCAAATACTGTCCATATTGTCATTTCTTCTTCATGCCTATCCAAGGGATGCTGCAAGCATCCATGCGAAGCGCCAAAAACCCTCGGCAATTGGTCAGTCACAACCCTCAGGCGGATTGGTCAGCTGGGACTTTTAATGCTTGGGACATTGGGAAGGGTCATATCAAGCATTAGCTATAAATATGTATCTTACATATTTAATTTATGACCCGCCAAATGCAGAAGGCGACAGTAGAGTAAAAGAAAAAGGAAAAGACAACACAAGTAAAAAATCAGCATAAAGCACGACAATTCAGACTGATTTACTAACTGGGCCTAAAATATTCATGAACAACATCCTCCAGTGACTGAATAACATCTCGCAGAGCGAGCTTCTTTTGGCAGATACCGGGGTATCTGATACCACGGTCTAAAGTCGTTTTCGCAGATACCTTGGTATCGGATACCACGGCCAAAAGGCGTTTTTGCAGTTATCGTGGTATCTGGGCAGTTACCGTGCTATCTGATATTCAGATACCACGTTCCGACGCTGGTATCTGAATCAATCCGGTTTGGCACTATGCTGTGACAAAAGAGGATACAGATTCCATTGAAAGTGTACAGAAACGTGCTCTCAGAATTATATACAGAGGACCTAAAATGCCTTATTGTTTTCTTTTTTAAATCATTTTAAACTTGAGACCCTCCATCATAGACGGGAGAGGCTGTGCAGAGATTTTGGTATGAAGTCCCTACAGAACCCCTCCTTCCGCTCCCTTCTGCCGCCTCTCTTCCAACCTCAACGTTTGCGTCCGCAAAGACTGTGTGCGGAGCGAATACCCAAGCTAGAACCCCGTTACTACCGTACGGAGCGGTACAGAAATAGTTTATCCCTATATTTGTACATATTTTCAACAAAGAGGTTTAGTCATACTTGTGTGTGTCTCATTTTTATGTTTTTGTGTTAGGCCATATTTAGTGTGAATTATTTATCTTGATATTATGACAGACATTATTGATTTGCCTTCATGTATATTGACGTATTCAACACGCCATTTGGCCCCAAGCCACGATATGTGTTGATATTTGAAATAAACTGAACTGAACTGAACTGAACAATCATCTCACTTTCATCATCACCAACAATAGAGCCTAGGATTTTGTCAAATCGATGGGAAAGAAGGTTAGCACTTAGTGATGTGATTGATGTCAGTGTTTCTCTTGGGACGACTTCGAAAAGCGCAAATTCGGCAATTGTCGTTTTTGCGGAGCAACCGTAGTATCAGATACCATGGTAACTGCAAACACTCAACTAATATTTGTTCTGACCACTTTAAATGTTACTTTTCGCGCAAAGCAACATTCAAAAAGGGCCACTTATTATTTTGGCTCGAAATATAACAAAACATAACAGAAATATCCTCGGCTTCCAACATAACATTTTACACAAGAGTGTGCAGTTATGTGTTATCTATTATCAAAGTTCTGGCAATCCACAAGGGTCCTCCCCCGTTGTGACGGCTGAGATCTTCGAGGGGCTCGCGATCTTCTTTGAGATAGCTCAGCCACGTTTTTTGACTGCTGACGGATTCTCTGTCTTCTCTGTGTCCTTCCTTCGGAACTAGATCCTCGCTTCAGCCCCACCATCAGCTGGCACCGCCATTCCTCTCTGCCAGTGCGAATGCTCTTTTTGCTCGTTACGTATTCCTCTTATAGTAGTGAAGTTGATTAGATACTTTCCAGTGCAGTTCATTGATCTGCATGCAGAGTTTCTCCAACTTCGAGTCAGTAAGTCTAAACGAATTCTTGGAGACAACCTGATTATTTTTTCCGTCACATGGGAAACGTAAAGTATTGATCTCAGAAGCTCGTTTTAACGAGGAAATTTTCTGCTGCAATATTCATCTTGTAAAAGTTTTCCGATGTTGCTCCGTCTTTCCCGGGAATGGGGAAGATAAAAAGAGCGCTTGACTGATGGGCTTATGCATCGCTAACTAGGTTTGTCGAATGAAGTTTGTTAAGTTCGCAGATAGATGTAGCGCAATTCCTATGTGCAAAAAGTTCGTCGACGAGAAGGAAAAGTATAGCTCCTTAGTCTATTTCAATTCGAGGAGGAGGATTGGAATAGCTTCTGTATAATATACAGTTCATTCGCTGTCACCGTAGTCTGAAGGAGTACATATTATGTACTCCTTCAGACTACGGTGACTGCGAATCATCTTTGATGCTTCCGAGCAGGTTAGTAAGCTAAGATATTTTTGTCGGCCCTTTTTGGCAAGGGCCCTCTTCAGTCTGTCGGTAAAAATATGGACTGTAATGCAGTTGTTTATATTGCAATAAGTTTATATTGCAGCAAGTTAGTTCAAAAGTTTGCTGTGCAAGATGTTATTCAGTCACTGGAAAGGACGTTGTTCATGAATGTCTTAGGCCCAGTTAGTAAATCAGTGTGAATTGTCGTGCCTTTAGTTGATTTTAACTTGTGTTGTTTTTTCCTTCTTCTTTACTCTACTGTCGCCTTGTGCATTTGGCGGGTCATACATCAAATATATGATATACATATTTATAGCTACTGCTTGAAAATGACCCTTCCCAAAGTACCGTACCAAGCGTCCCAGCTGACCAATCCGCCCGAGGGTTGTGACTGACCAATTGCCGAGGGTTTTGGCGGTTCGCATGAAAGCTTACACCATCCCTTGGATAGGCATGAAGAAGAAATGACAATATGGACAATATTTGGAAGACAGTAGTTCAGAATAAAAGATTCACGTAAAGATCTGTGAAAGATTTAGTCTCAAAAAAAAAGAACCAGTTGAGTCATGATCAGGGTCTCAACATGAATTTTCTCTAGTAGGAATCAGTTCGAAGCTTTGGGTTGAAGTGCTGGAGAATTTTGTTGATCCAAGCTTCCTTGGGTTTCTTGCCTAGTAGCCTAAACTGATCCTGGCCCGTCTTGCTTACTCTCTTGCTTTCTGACTGGCCAGGAGAGATTTTATCGAGTGTCTAGTTGGAAGCAGATGTGTAGGGTTGACGCGCTAAAGACCTTCTTGGAGTTTGTCTCCCTTGCCCGTCCCCCCTAAACCGTATCTTGCTTACTCTATTCTCTGCACTGCTTTCTTCATACTTCATTTTTGAGTCCTTGACCAACCAGTATAAGTTAGCAGGAATGTAAAGGGGAGTGGACAGTTCTCTCTAATCGTGCTGCGCAAATTAGTTGTTTGAGAGATGGCAGTCCAGGCACTCTCTCTCACTCTCTTCGCCCTCACTCTGGCCAACCTGCAACAGTTAGGCAACCTAACCAGCCATTCTAGTGGCAGACCCTCGGGCAGACCTTTGTATTTTATGAGACATTTTGTCTATTTCTTTAGAGCACATGGTAAGCCTACCGGTTTTGAAACAAGTGGCGCTTTGAACGCTGTGGCCAGTTCTGGCAAAACTACATGACTATATCGATTTTATGACTGGTTTGTGCTTTCCTCACCCTTTTGTTGCTTTCGGCATCTTTCATCCGTTTAATTGAGATATCCGAGATGTTTTAACAATATTGAATACAACCTTCCACGTATTTACTCGTTCGACTTGGTTCATCACTACCTAGATGGGTACTCTTGAAATCATACATAAAAGTTTTAAGTAGTGAACTAGACGACAAAAGTGCTCCTGAGGCGGGATTTGAACCCACGACCTTCGGCTTACAAGTCTTTGACATTGGAGTCATTGGGGTAAAAGTCACTTGCAGAACATTCCATCCTTAGGTAGTATTTATGCACGACAGATTTTGGGGCTTGGGCCTAATGGGGAAGAAGGTATGGGAAAGTGGTCAAGGAATAGGGTCTGTTAGCCAACATTTGTAATGTGAAATTTGCAGTATACGATCTGCGTAGTGCGAGTGCGAGTGCGAACTAGTGAATCTACGACCTCCCGCAAACAAAAATAAACCTAGTATACGGCCTGCGTAGTGCGAGTGCGAACTAATGAATCTACGCCCTCCCGCAAACAAAAACAAACCTAACGCTGGTGATAACGCCAAACGGTAAAGTCGGCTGAGCCAGGTTGTGCCTAGAAGAACAGGATTATTGCAGGTTCGAGCTGCTGCCTGACGAGAGCCCTTGACAAGAAGGGACAACAAACCGCTGGAATAAAGCTCAGCTGACTTATCCGTTTTGTGCCACCTACCACGACCATGACCAAGAAGCTGAACCCGGGATTTATAGGAACGTTCCCTGGTCTCCGACAGTCCTTCTTTTGTTCCATGAAGATTATTTTAGCCTCATCTAGTCTGTGCTTTGTTGAAATTGTCGTCTTTGTCGAAACAAGGAAGTCTGCTCCTCTTTCCTGTTATCTTCCGTTTTCCTGTCCATTAAACGGTTAGAAATTCATGGGAAGAAGTACTTTCCATTAGTAAAACAGGCTATTGAGCTGCTGTGTCGTCCTTTTATGCATTATTCATCTTCCTAAAATACGAATTCCAAGTAAACTGTCAAAAACAAGAAAATTAGTTCGGAACCTTCCGAATTTCGGAATCACATGGCTTCTTATGCTGGCGGCTTCTATCTTATATCAGCGGCTTCAAGCTAATAAGAATACACGTCCTGCATGTCTTTTGCCTTCAGCATTAGCCTAGGCATCTGGTTTGGCATATCAGAAACTCGCGGCAACCGAATTGCTTGTGGGAAAAGCCTCTTGAGGGTTCAGCCTACGTTGCCCATGGATTCTTAGAAGTACCGGAACCGGACGAAATTCGGGTTAACCTACAAAGCTTGGGACAGATGGCTTATGAGCACTAAAAGATTACATACTGTTAAGGTACGTGCACACATCGTCCGATTTTCGCAGTCGGATGCAAATCTCTCCGAGATTTTGACGCATAGCATGCAGGTTTCCGCATAGTGACGCGAATTTCGCATGCGAAATCTTATCTTTGTGTGCTCTTGTTTTGAGAAGAATGCCTGACAGTACTAGGGCTATGCTCCTGTCGGCAGATACAGGTAAGAGAAGGGATCTAGAATGTTTCGGTAATTGTCCGCGATTCGACGGGCATGCAATTATTATGGTGCTTTATTTGGTGGCATATGTACTACCCTACCAATTCCGAGAAGGAATTGATCAGAAGTCAGGACCACATTTCCACCAGAGAGGCAATGCTTTAGACTATCGCACTCTCAGAGAGCCATCAATTGGGACTGAAAGAAGTGTGTTGACGTATGTTAGAAATAATTGCAAATAAATCGTTGCAGTAAGTATATGGAAAAGAATAGTTAGAATAGAATAGTAATTTGTTCGCCCACACTTTCAACCAGAATTGGCGAGTACTGCCTATAGCAGATACATTTAAAAACACGTACACATGGTCAAATGCTATTTAAAGTTTCAACATTCTTTGGCATGAAACTATTTTGGTAACGGCTGTGTTTGACCGCTACTGGTTGGAACATTGGGACCTTCGTAGAGACTGCTCGCTCTTGCCTTTCCCTTACATTGTTGTATGGGGCAGGGAGAAACTCATTGTAGATGGGGTGCGAAATAGTTTTTTTTTTTTTACCGAAATCGAGGCATAGGTTCAGTCTCCGTTTCTCGAATCATTCGGCCGTGGCGATAGTGGTTAATTACGTCTCCAGTGGGATGTTGTTCTGGGTAGCTTGATCTCCTTCTTTAACGTTCAGTGTGTTTTCAAGTTCCACGTACGGTGTGGCAGGTGAAAGTGACCTCGCTTAGAAGGCTATATCCAAGGGTGGTCTTTTCAATCCTAATCCAATATTTGGTTTTAGTGTGTAAGAAAACAACGTATGTTTGCTCGCCACCAGAACCTTCGCGTTTGCTCAATTTATTTATATTTTTGTATCGTCAAATATAAGTCATATATATTTTGACGAAAACTTCCTGCTTTACTTCTGCCAATTTCCCGCTTTCAACCCGAATTCCGGAACTACTTGTCCGGTGAAAAAAGAAAGATAAGAAACGAACTCAGCGTATCTTCTTTCGCCAATACCGAACATCTAATCAACTTCAGATAAAAATTTAACTTATAACAAATTTTCGGTTCCATCCGGATTCCGGGTATAAAATGATTATGATATACGGATTCAGCATCACGTCTTACCCCTGAATCAACTACAAATAAAACTTTTACGTTTAACAAATTTTCCGGTTTTCGCCGGTTTCCGGGCGAACTACTTGTCCGGGTAGAAAATAATTTTCACAGAAATATTCAGCATGTCTTCTACCCCTAAATTGAACATCTAATCAACATCAAATAAAAATTTTAGTTTTAACAAACTTTCCGGTTTTTGCCAGATTTCGGACGAACTATTTGTCCTGCAAGAAAATGGTTTCCATCATCGTCTTCAGCATGTCTTCTTACCCCATAATCGACTATCACATTAGCTGTTTCAAAATATTTCGTTTGCCCCTTAATTCGAACCCCTTCCCCCACCCCTAAATGTTGGTCTATAAAGCCCATCTACGAATTCGACCTGTCCGATGACCCAAAGAATCCTCACAGCAAGTTTCATCAAAATATCCCATTGCCTTCAGAGTAATCGTGCTACAGACGGACGGACAGACCGACAACTTTGCGATGTCATAGGTATCCCTCCACTTATGTTTTGGGATCCCAAAAATGCTTTAGCAACCGATTCTTGAACGATGACATGAAAGAAACTTTTCTTATCATCAAAATCACGGGAAACAAAATAGGTACACAGACTAGGAAAACTCGGAAAGCCCTCACCGCCGAAGATGAGTATGGTGTGACAGCCGATTTTTACTAACAAGTCCCTGACTTGTCTCACAACTGGGTTCCGCCTGTTCTTTTTTTTAGTGTGTAGCCTACCACTAAAGTTATCAACCCCTCACATACTTAATTCTAAGCTACAGTGATAGACCACGCAGACTAAATTTCTTGCCTTCAGATTTAAAATCAGATAAACCGGAAACAAGTAATAGGATTAATAGGTACGCCAACTAGCAAAAGTTGCTAACCCCGCGTCGCCGAAGATGATTATGGTTTAACAGCCGATTCTTTGCTTACAAGTCCCTTATATGTCTCACAATTGGGATCGGCCTATTTTTGGTTTCAGTGTATACCTTACTACTGAAGTTGACAGCCCCTCTAAACTTTCAAACTGTTCTATCTTAGCAAGGAATTTTTGTACCAAAAAACGGGTGGCAGATACCTGTATTAGTTTGCGTCAACTATCAACTATCAAGGCCAACTATCACCACTTAGAAAGGAGCAAAAGTTAAGCTCTAATTTCTTTAGCAATAAGAGAACTTTTAAAGTTTAAGGGTCATATTTGATACCATTTCTCTACCGCAATCCCTAGTGCAAAACATGGAATGATGAACTTAGCTGAAATCAGCAACAGAAATGGGCAGAAACAATAGATGGCAGCAGTTTCGGACCCTTGGGAAAATAACACTTCTTTTCTCTCTAAATTTTTCTGCCGGGCAACTGCCTCACATATTTAGCACTTTAGATTTTAGTCCATATTCAGTTCGAAAATGGTGCCTGCCTGCTTGCCTGCTAGAACGGAGCTTTCCACTCG
Organism: Branchinecta lynchi; assembly: GCA_023053575.1. Lineage (NCBI taxonomy): Eukaryota > Metazoa > Arthropoda > Branchiopoda > Anostraca > Branchinectidae > Branchinecta > Branchinecta lynchi. The sequence continues at coordinate 8,505,074 of JAKZAP010000001.1, forward strand.
AAACCAGAAACATGGTTTGATGAAACGAAAGCATGGCTGCACAACTTCAGATACTCCTCTCTGATATAGGCTATACAACTCCGCTTCACTTCTCACACTTCAGTTCAATTCAATATAATCTAAAAAACAGATAACGGACAAGCCGATGGGTTGTTTTTACGTCAAAACATAACGTCATAACAGAACAATCTACAAATATATACAATTTTGCGACATTTATACCGACGTCTTATGATAAATATGGTCAATAACATGTTAGACTACGATTAACAAAATACAAATAACCTAAAAATTAATGTTCAAAAGCGCTCCGAGTAATATAAACGAACAAACGAGGGGACGAAACTCTGAGCATACCTTTTTTGCAAAGCTACTACCGGTTCTAAACGAGGCACAGGGTTGGCAGCTTGACGAGGAAGACGAATTCGGGAGGGGAGAAAATCAGGGGGGAGTATATCACGGTGAAATGGGTTTTGGACTATAGATGTACCGAACTTCATACAAGGTTGAAGTCGACGGCATGAAAGGGTATCTAAATTAATTTGCTTTAGGAGCTGAATGTATGGGACTTTTGGAGCTTTAGATGTAACGAGCAACGCTCTATACTGTATTCCCTCAAGCAAATCCGACTGTTCCTGGGTGAGACCAAGATGCCAAACCGGACATCCATATTCTAGGTTAGAACGGATAAAAGAAATGTAAACGCGTAGTAAATGGGGAGATGGAACACCGTAACGGGACAAAAGTTTAAGGTAGCTTATAGTCGCGTTAGCTTTTTTAAGCATACTCTCAACCTGTCTTTGTCACCTCAGATCCGAGGTTATTTATACTCCTAGCAGCTTCAGTTTGTTAACCTGACACGCATCTGGGCTTGGAGGGTTGAAAGATAGGGTACCTTGAAGGAAAGAAACTGTTAAAATCACAGACTTATTCATATTAACAACCATTTTGTCAGACTCTGCTTCCTCTCAGATATCTTTCATTATGGTTGCATAGCTACTTTGGATATTTTTATAGCACTTTTCCAGGACAGACAGGTCATCGAAGTATTTCAGCCGGTCTGGTGAACTTCGGGCCAGCTCGTTGACCACCTTAGGCTCTGGCTCGATTACAAGCAAAGAACATCCTTTTTGACCCCAGGCAAGAGTCTGAGAGTCTGCGGAGCTTTCCAAAATGTAAGCTCATATTCATCAATCCGGCCCAAGGGCCAAACTTTCCGTCAAAGCCGCTTACCACTTTCTAGTAATAAGCTGAAATCGGGGGACTAGTAAAACAAGAGCTGTAAGCTCATATGGCACTTGCAAGCATATGTAGTAAGAAATACACCAACAAGAAAAAATTAAGGGGGCTGAAAGTTCAACGTATGGTTTAACTTTAAATATAAAAATAGGAGACAGAAAGCAAAAGGAAACAAGAAGGAAAACAAAAACCGGAAAGGCTGGGTCAGATGGAAGTATTCGGTTAAGATGCGCCAAACTTGCAAGGCTGGGTCAGAGGATGAAAGAAGGGTGCCGAAAATTAATTTCTAAGCAAAACCCTTGAGGCAAAAAGATTCATGTACTCATGGCGACCTCGAAAAAGTAAAGTTTGCTTAAAAGTATTTTTTAAGATGAGTTCTTTAAGGAATGGTTGGATCGGAGAAGTCGCGATGTCTAACCCAATGATGTCAAGTTTCTAAAGCTCCAGCAAAGTTTTATCGTACTAGCACATCTGGGTGTACCTAATCTCACGTAACCGGAATTCCGGACACCCCCCTCTAGACACCCCCCCCCCCCTCGGTACCGGAATCCGGTCTGATTCTGTCACTGATGCACCTGGATCCCACCAAGTTTCATCCTGACCGCTCCACTCTATGCGTATCACAGGATTTCCGGTTCTGGTTATCGGATCGGGCGAATGACTGTTTCCAAGCTAATCTGATCGGGTCTCTGATATGCTTGCCAAGTTTTATCGTCCTAGCCCACCTGGAAGTACATCAACTACGGATCGTCGGAATTCCGGAACCCCCCTCCAACTCCTCACACAGTGCCCGAATCCGGCCCAGTTCTGTCAGTTATTTATCTAGAGCTTGTGCTTGTTCTTCCCACCAAGTTTCATCCCGATCGCTCCACTCCGAGAGTTTCACACGATTTCCGACTTCTCCTCCGACTCCCCCTCAGATTCATCGGATCCGGTCCGGACTTGAGATGAGGCATCTAAAACACGAGGTCTTCCCAGGTATCAAGATTCATTAAGATCCGATCACCCATTCGAAAGTTATGCATGCCCCTATTTTCTAGATTCTGCAACCTCCCCCTCCCCCCATGATGGTCGGATCGGGCAAGTTACTATTTCCAAGTGAGTTTGGTCGGGTCCCTAATATGCCTGCCAAGTTTCGTCGTCCTAGCATGTCTGGAAGTACCCTAACTCGCAAACACCGGACTGACCGACCGACCGACAGACCGACGGAAAAGTGATCGGTATATGGCACTTGGCCGGAAGGCAAGTGCCATAAAAACAAAAAAACACGACAAAACCATGTCGACACATGGTTGTTATAAGGCGACTGGGAATAGTGTTGGGCGATATTCGATATCGATAACGATATATCGTACCGAATACCAATATCGAATATCAAAACGAAAATATCGATATCGAAAACGGTGTTTGTTTTATAATTATTGTAGATAATCTGACGTAACTAAATCTTATATATCCGAAGCTGGAGCTATATGTTTTTCGTAATTCAGGTTTTTTATTATTCGCAGCCTTTACCAGTTAATTTTGAGTGAAACGAGACATATATGAGAGCGAATATGGTCCTGAAAAATCGATATCGAATTTCGGAAGTAGAAATATCGAAAAATCCAAATATCGCCCAACACTAACTGGGAAAACTAATGTTACGAGATTAAGAGCCTGTCAGTTTTTATGGGCAATCTAATAAACAGAGAGACTGCATAGCCTGTAAAGTGTCGGAATCTGATTTTTTTTTTTTTTTTCTTACAAGTAGCTTCATGAAGGCTTTTTCCTTTTCAAAATACACAGTAAAGATTTTTCATTTTCTTCACATAAAATAGACTGAGCATTCGCTCTTGAGCTCCTAGTCACTATAGGCTAGTTACTTTTCAAGCTTTTGTAATCACTGTATCTCTTCTCTTGATGAAACAAGAGCTGGGAACCCACATGGCACTTGCGAGGCTGGGTCACATGGAAGTGATGGTCAATTTTTTTTTCATTTTTCGCTTAAAGCACAATGGACACTTCTAATGCTTTACTTTGTATTAAATGCTTCACAAATAAACATTTCCGACTTCCTTTAGAAGGCGCTAGGAAAATCGGCCGTTTTCTTGTTATCCCTTGTCTTTACCTCTCTGCATTTCGGCGATCCAAATCTTATGAGCTGGGATATCGTGGCAGGAAATTCAAAAACTCCCAGCAATGCTTGATAGAAAAGGAAATATTTTAGATGTCACCAAAGTCAAGCCGCAGGTGCAGTTTACCTGATTGTTCTAGTGTTTCGTCAGAAGTTCCATGGCTTAAAGTGGCTATTAAAAGTTTTTCTTTGTGGAATAGTGTTGTGAAGCTTGATTAACTTGCTTTGTAAAATGTACCAGAATATCCAATAAGCTTATACAAAAATAACATAGCTACAAAAATCATTAAAAAACAAATAATCTATTCAAATCTGAATTATGCAAGCTGATTAATGTATAAAATAACATAGCTACTAAGTATTATAAGAAATATCACTTTTATCTTTGTCCAAGCTAGTAAACTGAGCATGTACTGGCCCAAAAAAGAACGCTTTGAAATATAACAGAGAGTAAGTGTAGAGTAAGTTAAGAGTTAAGAGAGTAAGTTAAGTTCCTAATGCTCCAGCAAATCGTCCTAGCACATCTGGAAGTACCTCAACTCACGATCACTGGTATTCCGGACCCCCCACCCCTTGTGCCCCCCCCCCTCGGTACCGAATTCGGTCCGATTCGGTGATTGATGCACCTAAGACTTGTGCCTGTACTTCCCACCAAGTTTCACCCTGATCGCTCCACTCTATGCGTGTCAAGATTTCCGGTTCTCCCCTCCGACAACCCTCCCCCAAGTTCATCGGATCCGGTCGTGAATTGAAATGGGGCATCCGAGACATGAGGTCTTCCAAGATATCAAGTTTCATTAAGATCCAATAACCCGTTCAAAAGTTATGCATGCCCCTAATTTCCGGATTCCGCCGTCTCCCCTTCGAGCTCACCCTCCCCCCACGATGTTCGGATTGGGCAAGTAACTGTTTCCAAGTTAATCTGGTCGGGTCCCTGATATGCCTGCCAAGTTTTATCGTCCTAGCCCACCTGGAAGTACAATAACTACGGATCGCCGGAATTCCGGACCCCCCTCCAACTCCCCCCACGGTGTCCGAATCCGGTCCAGTTCTGTCAGTGATGTGTCTAGAGATTGTGCTTGTTCTCCCCACCAATTTTCATCCCGATCGCTCCACTATGAGAGTTTCACACGATCTCCGGTTTCCCCTTCCGACCCCCCTCCCCCGATTCATCGGATCCGGTCCGGACTTGAAATGAGGCATCTGAGACACGAGGTCTTTCCAGATATCAAGTTTCATTAAGATCCGATCACCCGTTCGAAACTTATGCATGCCCCTATTTTCCTGATTCCACCATCTCCCCCTCCCCCCACGATGGTCGGATCCGGCAAGTGACTATGTCCAAGTTAGTTTGGTCGGGTCTCTAATATGCCTGCCAAGTTTCATCCTCCTAGCACTTCTGGAAGTACCCTAACTCGACAAGAGTGGACCGACTGACCGACAGACCGACCAACCGAAAAGTGATTGGTGTATGTCACTTGATCGGAGCTGCAAGTGCCATAAAAAGTGTATTTTTTGTACAGACCTTTAATTTAACTCTCCTTTATTAAACTTTATGATTTTGGAACACCGACTATTAAATAGGATGGTACTTTCCAAATACCCATGGCCAAGAGTGTGTCACTTTCATCACACACTTTCACCAACTTTTAGTATTGAAAACGGGGTTAAGTTGTAAACTTAAAATAGCATTTAAAATGGCGGAAAGTTTAGGATTTAAAACGGGTGATGCCAAAGCTTAGCATTTAGAATGGCTAAAATTTCAGCCTTTAAATGAGGTGATGCCAAAATTTAAAATTTAAAACGCGAAAATTTTAGCATTTAAGTCGGGCTAAATACTAAAAGATTGACCTTAAATGCAGAAATACGGAGATTTAAATGTAACAAAAAATACAAAGTTTACTGTCCCTTTTTGCTCCTTCGTAAGCTGACTGGCACTGTTGGTGTATCGCCTAACAGTCTCAGTGTATTTTGGTAGAATGTTCATCGTGAGCAACTCCGCGAGTTCTGTGACACATGGTGGTCGGTGATGACCGACATGAATAGACTGCCAATCAGTTCCAAGCTGACACATGAAATACTAATTTGGGTCGGAACTGAACCACACGAGCTATCACTACTTACATACCGCGCCAACTTCTAATTTTTTTATTGGAACCTCGAAAACGCGAGCGATGGTGCGAAATCATGGGTCGTTTGTGATGGTGACTTTTGTGATTTGGGATGATGGGTCGTTTGTGATGTCTTCCAGGGGGTGTGGACAGTTTCCCCATTGCTTGATCTTCGCTACTAGGTATGTGCCAGGAAGCATGCATAAGTCTGTCCCACTAGAAGCTTCTGGCGCTAACTGGACCTCTGCAAGTTTTGCCCTCCTTCGTTGCCATCTTACGACCATCTTTTGTTATTACGGCGAAAGTCGATTAGCCATAGTGCCTCTGGAGCTTAGTCATAAGTATTCTTGCTTGTCTGCCTGCCTCGCCTCGCCATTTGAAATGAAATAGATTTGTTTTCTTTTTCCCGGCGTCTTGATTACACATTACGGAGATCAGAAAGAAAAGTCGATACTCGGGAGTCTGAGAGCCGGGGCGGAGCTGCTCTCCTTTGTTCCACCAATTGCATGGACGCTTGGAATTAATTGAGTATTATCATTGGCTCTACTGGGGAAGTAGTTTTCTACATGATAAATATTCCCGGAGGCTATACTCTAAATTGGAACAGCGCTTCGCTTCCAAGTTTTTTTGCATTCTGGGAATTTCGTGAAAAGCTCGTAAATTCGATTTCCCTTTTTAACTACCGGAGGACTGATAGTTATTGCCAAAACATGCAACGTTTCTTAGCTGAGGGCGATGGCGCAGTAGGCTATTGAGAAAGCTGGTTGGGAATCTAGAATATTCCGGAGATTGCCGAAATGTTAGTTGTTTCTTGGGGAAGGAAATTGTCTCATTTCGATCAGTGGTTTGCATGCTGTAAATGACTCATCATGTTATATGAAAGGTGTAGGGTTGAATTTGGGTGAAGGTATTGGGAACTGGCTTATGGTTCATTTACACACTGCGTACAATCCGAGCGTATTTTGAAATCCGTGCGTATTTTACGCAAGTTTTGAGCTTGAAAAGATTTCTTGCAATACGGACGTATTTGAGAAATCGGTCCGTTTGTATTGCTGGAAATCTTTTCAAGCTCAAAACGTGCGTAAAATCCGCGGATTTTACGCAGTGTGTAAACCCACCATTATCCGGGAGATTCGCAAGGCTGCTGTGTGGAGGGAAAACGCCGGTGGGCGGTCCCGGGGTGGCGAGTGGCTCATGCGAAGGTCGGACGACAGAAGCGTCATAGTTGCTGGATGCCGAGAGTGGCGAGATTGGTACTAGGCCAATGCTCTGGAGACTTCGGTCAGCTGGTGCCGGAATATTCCAAGGTACTATAAAGGCTATATAGTAATGCGAGACGTCGAAAAGTTTTCGGATCGAGGTCTCAGGTTTTAGGAAGTTATTTTAATGCACGTATTTTCTGGTTACAACCAATTATTCTACCTTTTTCGTGATAACAGTAAAACTCGCACCAGAGACATGTAAAACTTGCCTGCCATCTCAGTCCCTCGTCTCACTGGGCTCACTCGTTGTCTGCATTATTTTAGGCTACTTTTGCAACGCTTGGATTCAAAACTTCCTTCTGTGAGCGTATGGATATCGTGAGATGGATATCGTGAGATTACCACCCTACATGAGAGTTTCAACTTGTTTTACGAAAGTCTTGAACGCGAGCTTGAACATCCTATTTCATTTTTTTTTCTTGCTTAAAGTTTGTAGCTGTTGATCATGTCTCGTCTTGACGATGGCCCACATCTAAGGGTGGGTTTGTGTGACCGCCTATCTTTTTTCGTTAAAGACGGGTCTGTTCGTAAGACCATTCGGCGGCATTGGGCCCAAACTGGGGTCATTCGACTATTCCAAGTCTCATTTCCATCTGATCCCGCCAGAATATTTGTTTTTCTTCAAAACAGTGGCCGACGGGGTCCGCTACATCACAAAAACAAAATTGCACCAGTTCATCAGATTAGAAGGATCCTAAACGCAGTTTTCGAGGATTCTTATCGCTATGGCTCCCGGCACCAGAGGTGCAAAGGTGTGTTGCAAAAACAAACAGTTGAGTAATACTGTTCTCCGTCACTGTTCTCCAAAGTTCCATTTTAGGGTTCTTGACTGTAATGACAGTAAAGTCATCAATGCTCGTCGGACTATTAATTAAAACATCCGGTGATAGTAGTGGGTCGTAAAATTTTCAGCCGCGTTCGTACGTCAAGCTAAGCACAGGTGCCCAGGCGTAGCCAGGCGTCGAGTTCTAGAGCCTAGAACTCCGTGCCTGGTCCAGAATTTCTACCTATGCATGGGTTTGAACAATGATGCTAGGCACGTGCCTTGGCATCACTGCTTGGCTGGGCATGCTTGTGAACAGGGCTTTCCCTAAATCTGCGAAGCCATGCCATACAGTTTGGTTGGATCCAAGGGTGAATTTTGTAACTGGCAACGAAACATTCACTCTCGGCCAGACCCCAGCAAGGCTGTGAAGTTGTTCTCCTAAGGTTATTATCGCTCTTGCTTATGACCAGGGGTAAAGGGTAGCGAAAGAAATTTTCGAACCCACGTCGAAGCTGACCAGGCTATTTTCTCCGCCACTGCTCCGAAGTAGGGCTTTTGACAATAATGGAGGTAAAATCATAAGAATGTCTGGACGCTTTATTCCTGAAAAGACCTGCCGATAGACAAGGGGTTCGTACAATTTTCCAGAATTCGCCAAGCCTTCCACAAAGAATCGAACTCCACAGAGAGAACTCAACCACATCATTACCAAGTCCTCACATTTTACAGTGTGAGAATTAGTGTCAGAAGGTTGTGGTAACTGCTGATTTTTGAATAATTACGCGCTTATACTAATAAGTACTGTTGTGCGGGACGTCGCCAACATCTCCACAATAGCATGTCATGCACTGCATTTAAGCGTACATGCATGTCAATCAAAATTACTCTTTTGCATTTGCTTTCGGATCGCTTGACCGATCTTTTGGAACCTAAAAAAATAAAAAAATAGAATAGTAATTAGAATTCAAAAGTATTAACAACAAGACATAGCAGTTACAAAATATAGATATTTGGGATAATTGTTTTTAGCATGTGACTTCTCCTAACTGTTTTATTTGAAGGTGATTCTTTTGTAATGTCAGACATTTTTTTTCCGCAGTAACTTCTGGCCTGACATAACATAAAATCTTGTGAACATAAAATCTTGATGACGCAGCACGCATTTTTCCGTCAGGTCATTCGCGGCCGCACGGACAATAGTTCGGCTAGTCCTTGGTTCGTACAGAAAGCGTTTCTTCGTTAATATTTGTGCTAAAGTGTTAAAGCCCTCCCATCTGCGCCAAAGCGCAACGATCTCTGTATGAACCATGAAAGCTTGGACTTTCAGAAGGACCCGTCTGCCTACATTACTGCGTCTTCCTAGACGCAGTGTTTCCTCCGTAATTGATCTTATTTTTATATTTTAAAGCAAAACTATGGGATCATGTTTCTTACTTTTTGTGGCCATTCCACCTTCCCTCAGTGACGTTAATTCTAAGCTGTTTTGAACCACTTTTATCTGTTCGCTTCACCTAACTCCTAAAACAAACCGATATATAATTTACTTCTTGTCGACTTAATAATTTCGAATTAAATATCTTCCTATGTCCTTCAGTATCTACGTTATTTTTTTCCTTTCAAAAAAACATATTCTTTTTTAATCGGTATTAAACTTATTTCAAAAATGAATCTTAACTTAAAAAAATATGATTCAGTAACTATTTTTATTCCTCAAATTTCTATATGTATTCATAAGAAATATACTAGGCACTGTGAATAGGGATCCCGAGTTTCGTTTTTGGCCTCTTTAAAATGGTTTCGATGGGATCCCAAAAATCTGGTATTTGATCCAGACAACTGGGTCTTGTCTTCGCCAGGTCCAGTATCCGCCAGGCCAATTATCTGAGAAAACCAAGTTCAGATATAGCTCTATCCGCCATATCTGTTTTGATGATATTGACCGAAACTTCCTGCTTTACTTCTGCCAAATTTCCGGTTTCGGCCGAATTCTGAGATAACTACTTGTCCAGCAAAAAAAGAAAACTAAGAAATGAATTCAGCGTTTCTCCTTATCCCCATAAAGGACATCTAATCAACTTCAAATAAAACTTTAACTTACAAACAAATTTCCGGTTTCAACCGGATTCCGGACGAATTATATGTCCCGGTGAAGAATGATTGTCATATACAGACTTCTTAGACCTAAATCTGTCCTTTACCTATGACATCGCAAAAGTTGTCCGTCTGTCCGTCTGTCAGCACGATAACTCTCGAAGAGAATGAGATATTTTGATGGAACTTGGTGTGAAGATTCTCTGGGTCAAGTGTAAGGTCAAGTTCGTAGATGGGCTCTGTTGCCCTACATTTAGGGGTGGGGGTTCAAATTAAGGGACAAACAAAATATTTTTAAACAGCTAATGTGATAGTTGATTATGGGGTAAGAATGCATGCTGAGCTTGATGGTGAGAAGCATTTTCTCGTCCGAAAAGTAGTACGTCCGGAATCCGGCAAGAACCGGAAAGTTGGTTAAAAGTAAAATTTCATTTGAAGTTGATTAAATGTTCGATTCAGGGATAAGAAAACATGCTGACCATGAAAGTGAAAACCATTTCCTCGCCGGACAAGTAGTTCGTCCGGAATCCGGCAAAAACCGGAAAGTTGGTTAAAAGTAAAAGTTTTATTTGAAGTTTATTAGATGTTTGATTTAGGGGTAAGAAGACATGCTGAATACCATGATCAAAACCGTTTTTATCGCCGGACAAGTCGTTCGTCCGGAATCTGGCAAAAACCGGAAAGTTGGTTAAAATTAAAAGTTTTATTTGAAGTTGATTAGATGACAGACTTAGGAGTAAGAAGGCATGCTGAACACTTATATGAAAAGCATTTTCTACCCGGAAATAGTTCGCCGGGAATCCGGCCAAAACCGGAAAACTCGTTAAAAGCAAAAATTTTACTTGAAATTGATTAGAGGACAGATTTAGGTCTAAGAAGACGCTGAGTCTGTATATGACAATCATTCTTCACCGGGACATATAATTCGTCCGGAATCCGGTTGAAACCGGAAATTTGTTTGTAAGTTAAAGTTTTATTTGAAGTTGATTAGATGTCCTTTATAGGGATAAGGAGAAACGCTGAATTCATTTCTTAGTTTTCTTTTTTTGCTGGACAAGTAGTTCGCTCAGAATTCGGCCGAAACTGGAAATTTGGCAGAAGTAAAGCAGGAAGTTTCGGTCAGTATCATCAAAATAGATATGGCAGATAGAGGCATATCTGAACTTGGTTTTCTCAGATGATTGGCCTGGCGGATACTGGACCTGGCGAAGACAAGACCCAGTTGTCTGGATCAAATACTAGATTTTTGGGATCCCATCGAAACCTTAGGGACAGTGAATTGTTTTCTTGTAATCGGTCGATTTTTCTTCAGATGATTTTTTTCTTTAAATAAGTCGTTTTTTTCTGAAAATCGCTTACTTATATTCCCTTTATCGATGAAAAGATTATTTAAAGCAAAGACACTTCATTTTCCCACTAGTCTAGAAGCTATTGGGATAAGTTGTTTGCTGATTTCTGAAATTCGATCTTATTTGCTAAGTTGAACCCGTCAATTGCCCATGTGTATGGTTTGGAGGATAATCTATTGGTTAAGAACTCAATTTATCTATGTGCCCTACCTAGTTATACCTTACCCACATTACCCCTGCTTCACTCCACGCCCCTAATCGTTCCATCCCGTTCATTCTCATTTCCGAGATTTTGAACATCCTATCCTACTTTCATCTACCCTAAGGGGACCACGCTATATTCTTGCATTTGCCGTGTTTGGCTGTTTTTGAGGCGGACTAAGCTGGCATTTATGGAGCTACCTTGGAGCTCATTGGTCAGAAATACCGATTCTGCAAATTTTCTTGTGTTTCTCATAGGACCGGCTGAGGCCGAAAACAGGCGTATCGGGATTATAATCTTTGAGAAATCAAGAATTCAAAGGAATCATGTATGTTAGAATGTTGGAATAAAAGCTTCATCTGCGACTTTTGCTTTAACTAGATTACGCCATGGTCTTCCACCCGCATTTGTTCGGAAATTGTTGATGTCTACCTTTAATACTTGTCTGGCCAGCGCAGCTTCCCGGTTCTTTACAGCGAAAAACCTCCTTGTTTTGTAATTTCCGCGGCCACGCAGTATCGCCCCAGCGAACTTCATTTTATTTCCTTCTTCTTTGTAACGAAAATCCTGCGTTCTTATCTGAGTAATAGATTCCTGGCGTTAGACCGTGTACTCATATTTCACATTGATCTTATTGCCTGGCGCTACTGGGGCACTTTGATAGAAAAAAAGCATTCGTTTCTTTGTTCTTTTTGGACCCCTTTTTGATGCGATTATCTTACCCTCGCCTATAATGAATCTCTCTTAGGTCAGCTGTGCGCTTGGAAACGTTTTCATTTGAATCCGAAATCCACGGTCCGGGCTGTTATTAGCTAGGGCTTTTTTTTCTTTTTCAAGCGCTTTCGCAGGGGTTAGACACTTGGCTGAGGGGGACGGATTTCCGATTTCCTCTCCGACCTCTACTGCAAGCGTTGTGGATCAGCGTCGGAATCGGAAGGCTGATGTCAAGAGCACCTCCGGATTTGCATGACGTGTGGGGCCGTTCGTGGTCCGCGGATAGATGGGGTTTATAGTTCGCGATGTGTCTCTCGCTTTGTCGTTATTTGTCAACTCTCCTTTCGAATTTCCTGGTCTAGCTAACTGAGCGGAGTTACCAAAAGAAGTCGGTATCTTTTCTACGTAATGCGTGCCAAATACTGTTTGTTCGTGCAATTTTCGGTTTAGCCTATACAGAAAAATAAATAATCTCCGACATGCCCGAATGAAGAGGTTAGGTCAATTACTGGGCATAGTAAGACAAACTTAATTTTACGCATCCCTTTAAGAAGAAAAGCAACAACAAAAAAACGTAAAAAGATAATTACTGTAAAATGTACACATATTATTTGAGCTTATTTTTATGTTGATTTTACTTAGTAGCAACCTTGAAAGGCTAAAAAACACACGTTCACAGGACTGGCAGTACCAAATGAAACTTCTAATAGAACTGAGCGTTCTGGAAACCACCGCACTACCGCTGATTAGAGGGATTTTTGTAAACCACTAAATATTAGTTTTCTTTGCAACTTATTCTGGAAAGGCTATTTAACAACAACTTGTGGATCAGAACGAAACAAACTGTTTCACCTTCATCAATCTGAACCGACCGATCCCTACTGAATTAGTAATTGGTTGACATACGTCGATTTTTTTTATGACAAGATATTGGTTCGTGGATTTCAGAATACTGGGAAATAAAACCAGTGCAGCCCTCAAAAAGAGCTGGAGACCCCTTCTTCTCGCCCTTCCAGGGAAAAAATGCATCGGCTATCGATCCTAAAAAGTTCCCCTCTTTTACACAAAATCAAACATCTTTGAAACCGGTGCAGCAGAGCCTGCACTCTCGTTGGCCGGTGGTAATGAGATCGAATCAATCGCGTGCTGCTATGCAAGCGGAGTCGCTAGAGCGACGATTTCCAGCGACCCGATTCTTCCATTTCCAGAGATGTAAATTAGTGTCTTTAGGGAGCCCCTTAAAGTCAGCAGGTTGCACTAGCTTGTTTGGGACGGAGTTTCTTTCCTTGTAAGAAGGACGGGGCTCCTCGAGGAGAAGGGGGCGGGTTAATAAGATAGTCGGTCGGGATGTTGCACTTGCATTGTCAGGTGTTTGGACTGGGGCATTTCTGAAGTGGACTAAGTAGACATGGCGGAAAATGGGGGTAAACAATTAGCCTACCAATCGATAGGAATAACTATTGTGAGTACAACTGTACATTTTTTCTGCAAAATCCTAACACTAGGCCACTTATTACTGACTATAACAGACACGGGAGTTAACCGTTCAGCAGAAAACTTCACCGTACCGGCTCATGATTATTCAGTGGGCTCGATAGTAGCCTACTCGCCGAGTTTAGTGGACAAATATTTTAAAATATGGCGAATATTTGAAGCAGAAATGTTTAAACAAGTTTTTCCGACAAATAGACATTGGCAAATATTAGTTTTGTTCACACACCAGACAAATATTTGTCTTTTTCTTGTGTTTGTCCGCCGCGAGCCGTTCGGATAGCCCCGAACCACGTACTTCCGAACCGCGCAACGAGATCACCCCACAGCCCTATATTTTTTATACTGTGTTAAGTAACCCGCTGAATCTTTTTTTAACTCTCAACTAGTGTCTCGAGCAGCGTGACTATGATGCGGTTGCATTTGGCCACGAGAAGTGTTTTAAAAAGCCCATTCTTCGATCCGACGTGCGATCAAGAACCTGCGAACCATTAGGCCTAGCAGAGGACAATCTCTGGAGCTTTAGAAGTGATTAATAAACATATTTTTCAGAATGGGACACGTCGAGCATACATTCTGCCAAATTGACTATTTAAGTCATTATCTAGATCGGTGTTAAACAGAACCTGCTATCGCTTTAATTTGTTATGTGTTTATTTCGTGGCGTGTACATTTACTTCAGTTTCACTTCAAAGCCTGCTGTATTTTCGTATTGCGAACCACTGAAGCTCAGGAGAAAATTGGATCTATTTCCGCCATCCTAGTATTTTGTATGCCAGAGCATCCCCTTTCAATTTAGGATTTTTGGTCGAGTGCTTTTTTCCTAATTTCATCTCCAACGCTGGGCAAAGTCTCATCCCTGCGTTTCGTGTACCACTTTTGGACCCAGGTCCATTCCGTTCTTTTGAAAAATTAAATTAAAATCGGGCGGCGGCAGGGTGAGTAATCGGATTCGTTCATTTCAGAGAGAAGTTGCCATGGCGACGGCATTAGTCGGCTTTACAGATTTAATGGGAATTTTGATTGCTTAGTTGAAAGCCACCAACCGAGTTCGATTTATCCCAGAAACGGAGATTAGGACTTTGGCAGGTTTCTCGTCTGCGTCTGGAAACATCAGCGAGTCAAACATTTCTTTTGTAAATAATTCCAAGATTGGGGCGAAGAGTTGGGAGACACGAAAGGTTCAGTGATGCGATGGAGCTTTGAGTAGGCACTTCAGCTAGGTGCCCAGGAACGCAATGAATATTTGCTAGGCAGCACGGAAAAAATGGAATGAAGTCGAAACAGGGAACTGAAAAATTTATCCCATTGGTTGCGCCAGCTCGAATGCGAATCAGCCGTCTGCAGGCACTGGCCGAGGGGTTGCCCACTCCTCGGCACCGGCTGTGCGCCCCGACTCGGCACCGGCGGGCAACAGCCGGCACAGGCTTTTTGAACCTGTTTAGAGCATCATCTTTCATCATCTTAACCCTTTTAAACCTGAAATGTTTCCTTCGTGATAAAATTATGATTTTGCTATTTTTCACGAGGAATATGGCCCAGAAATGTCTGAGGAACTTGTCTCAGTCAGTTTCGGTCACTCCTTCTTAGAAAATCTGTCAAATGGCGCGTCTGGGTAGTAAAGGTAGAAATGTCGCTTCGGTCCTTTGACACACTGCGGACCGACAGCACCAATATACTCCAGTTGAATGGTTGTACTCATCATTACAAAAATGAAAAAAAAAAGCAACGACAACACTAACGACGGTGAAATCTACTGAAGCAGTTTCGGTCCTTATCGATAGTGGTGTGTGAAACGGCAAAGTAGTAACGTAGCTGTAAACAAGGCCAAAGGTTTCGATGGGATCCCAAAAATTCAATATCTGATCCAGACAACTGGATCTTGTATTAGCCAGATCCAGTCTTCGCCAGACTCCTTGAACATTTTTACAATTAAAATTCAGAAACAGAATTAAGGCCAAATAGCTAATCACGTGAGAAAACCAAGTTCAGATTTGGATTCAGCATGTGTGTTTACCCCTATAAGTCATATCTGTTTTGACGAAAACTTCCTGCCACTTCTGCCAATTTCCCGGTACCGGCCGAAATCAGGGTATCTTCTTTCCCCAGTAATGAACATCTAATCAACTTCAAATAGAAATTTAGCTTATAACAAATTTTCCGATTCCAGCCGGATTCCGGTCGAACCATATGTCCGGGTAAAATATGATTGTCATACAAGGACTCAGCATCTCTTCTTACCCCTAAATCGCTTATCTAATTAACTAGAAATAAAACTTTGACTTCCAACAGATTTCCGGTTTTGGCCGGATTCCGGACGAACTACATGTCCGGGTAGAAAATTGTTTTCACATAAGTGTTCAGCATGTCTTCTTGCCCTAAATCGAACATCTAATCAACTCCAAATAAAACTTTTAATTTTGACAAACTTTCCGGTTTGGGCCGGATTCCGGTCGAAATACTTGTCGGTCGAGAAAATAGTTTTCACCATCGTCTTCAGCATGTCTTCCTACCTCTAAATCAAACATCTAATCAACTTCAAATAAAACTTTTACTTTCAACAAACTTTCCGGTTTGGGCCGGATTCCGTGCGAAATACTTGTCCGTCGAGAAAATAGTTTTCACCATCGTCTTCAGCATGTCTTCCTACCCCTAAATCGAACATCTAATCAATTTCAAATAAAACTTTTACTTTCAACAAACTTTCCGGTTTGGGACGGATTCCGGGCGAAATACTTGTCCGTCGAGAAAATAATTTTCACCATCGTCTTCAGCATGTCTTCCTACCTCTAAATCGAACATCTAATCAACTTCAAATAAAACTTTTACTTTCAACAAACTCTCCGGCTTTGGCCGGATTCCGGGCGAACTACTTGTCCGATGACAAAATAGTTTTCACCATCGTGTTCAGCATGTCTTCTTACCCCATAATCGACTATCACATTAGCTGTTTCAAAATATTTTGTTTGTCCCTTAATTTGAATCCCCTCCCCCACCCCTAAACGTAGAGCTACAAAGCCCATCTACGAACTTGACTGGTCCAACGACCCAACGAACCCTCACACCAAGTTTCATCAAAATATCTCGTTCCCTTCGAGAGTTATCGTGCTTACAGACGGACGGACGGACGGACAGACGGACAACTTTTGCGATGTCATAGGTATCCCTCCACTTGCGTTTTGGGATCCCAAAAAATGTACTGAGAAAAGCATATTTGCCCACATTTCCCTAGAGTCACAGCCAGGGCGTCCAGATACCTTCCTGATAAGGGGGGGGGGGGGAGGGTGCAGCTTCGGAATTTTACCGAAATTTTGTGAAAATTTACCGGATTTTTGTCAGGTTTTTACCGAAAAGTCTTCTAATGACCACCTCTGTAGAAACTCTAGAATTGTTGAAACTCTACTGTTGTGTTATAACTTCTGTTATGTGTTGCAAACAACACAAAATAGGCTCAGTAAAGCTTTACTGAAAAGGCAGCTTATTTTTGCGATACCAAAACGTAAGTAGAGGGATACCTACGACATCGCAAAAGTTGTCCGTCTGTCAGCACAATAACTCTCGAAGGGAATGAGATATTTGGATGAAACTTGCTGTGAGGATTCTTTGGATTACTGGTAAGGTCAAGTTCGTAGATAGGCTCTGTAGCCCTATGTTTTGGGGGTGGGGAGGGGGTTTCAAAGTAAGGGGCAACAAAAAAAATATTTTTTAAAAGCTATTGAGATAGTTGATTTAGGGGTAAGGAGACATACTGAATCCTAATAAGAAAGTTATTCTCTTGCCAGACAAGTAGTTCACCCGGAATCCGGCAAAAACCGGACACAAAATTTGTCGACCAATTTTCGGTAGCAGTCCCTACCCCTTTATTCTCAAACCTGTATAGCTCTGCGCGTTGGATGACGACAGTCATTTGTTTATTCTATGGACGTCGGAGAGATCTAGTGTAATGGAAGGTCGAATATATAATGTTCGAACGAGAAAACATGTTGTTCAATGAGGACTTACTGGTAAAGTATAGCTCAAGTTCGTAGATGGTCCTTTAGTCCTATCTTTAGAGGCAGAGGAGGGTATCGAATTTACGGAAAACATGTATGTTTTATAAGCTAATAAGAGGTCCGCTGAATCCATATTTAAGCTTAGTTTTCTTGCTCGACAAATGGTTCATCACGAATTTGGCTGAAGCTGGAAATGTGGTTGAAGCTGGAAATGTGGTTGAAGCTCAAAGTTGTTTCTGAAATCGATTAGAGATTCGTTATCGGGACAAGGAGACACGCTGAATCCATTTCTGAACTTTATTTTAACAGTATGTTCAAGGAATCTGATGAAGACTGAACGGCGAAGACATGACCCAATTGTTGAATCAAATGTTAGATTTTCGGGATCCCATCGAACCTTTGGTCTTGTTCATTTTGATGTTTGAATAATGACATATTTTGAACACGTCTGAGGGATTTTGTAGTTTTCGTAATAACGGTCAGAGCGTGCGCTGCTTGCATGGCAAACTAAAATTCATCCACACGCGGAGAATTTGAATTTAAAAAAAGGCCTGCCTTTCCAGGGCTGAAGATGCGACGTCGGAGAAGTTACCCCTGTAGAAAAGTAGGAAAATTATTTTAAATATTCCTTCAGAACAAGCTGACTGGAATCATATTTGATAGTGCTCAGGTTGGAAAAACGAACTTACGGGAAAACACACTGATCATTTGATTATTCTTTTTAGAACATACCGTTTTAAAAGCTTCCATAAGTTGATAACTTCAGCCTTCGACCGACAGCGAAGAAATAAAACCAAAGTGTTGCTCTTGCAACACTTTAGTCGGCGAAGCCGGACAAAGGTTGCCGCAACACTTCACGTTGCCCAGGCAACGCAGGTCTAGTCTTAATCTAACTCTTCCCCTTCAAATTGTCTCCTTTACAATAACTAAAAATATCAAGCATCAAAGAAAAGCACTCAGAACAGTATTGTCACATGAATAAGACCAAAGGTTTCGATCTGATCCCAAAACTGTAGTATTTGCTCCCGACTTCGGTCTTGTAGATCTTGGGTCTTCAACAGACTTCTTAAACATTATTACTTTTAAAATTTACAAACAGGTTGAGGCCAATGGTAATAATCGGAGAAGACCAAGTTCGTATTTGACAGAGCAAACTGGATACGCCAGCTGAATTTCAACAAGTTCAGATATATTCAGATATCCGTTTTGCGCTTTCAAATATTCAGATACGGATTCAGTGTATGGTTTACCCTATAGCCTACGTCATATCTCCTTCCTTCCTTACTTCTGCCCAACTTCCGGTTTCGGCCAGATTCCGGACAAACTACTTGTCTGGCAAAAAACTAAAGCTCAAAAACGAGTTCAGTATGTCTCCTTACCCCTACACCCCTCTAATCAGTTTCAGATTAAATTTTTAGTTTTAACAAAGTTTCCGGTACGTCCGGTGCGAAAATGATTGTCATATGCGAATTCAGCATGTCCCGCAAATCGAACATCTTATCAAATTCAAATAAAACTTTTACTTTTAACAAATTCTCCGGTTTTGGCCGGATTCCGGCCGAACTAATTGTCAAGCGAGAAAATACATTTCATATTCAGACTCAGCACGTCTCCTTGCCCCTAAATCGAACCTCTAACCAAATTCACATTAAACTTTTACTTTTCACAAGCTTTTAGCTTTACTTTTAAGCTATTTATCCGGCGAGAGAATAAATTTCATATTTGAATTCAGCATGTCTCCTTACCCCTAAAGACTATCTCAATAGCTTTCAAAAAATATTTTGTTTGCCCCTTAATTTGAAACCCATCCCCCACCCTCAAATGTAGGGCTACAGAGCCCATCTTCGAACTTGACCTGATACTTTGACCCAAAGAATCCTCCCACCAAGTTTCATCAAAATATCTCAGTGTCTTCGAGAATTATCGTGCGGACAGACGGACAGGCAGACGGACAACTTTTGCGATGTTGTATGCTCCACTTACGTTTTGGGATCCCCAAAACAGCAACACCACACCTCCAATCATTAAAACGCAGCAAACTGGTATGAAGTTAAAACGAGGAAAGGCGAGTTAATCCACTGGTGACGCCCGATTCGCCCGCTCGAACGCGAATCCGCTGTCTGCAGGCACACTTATCTAGTAGGGCCGTGCCACCAAGAGCCATGACCTGAGGTAGCGGTTGATGCAGGGGTATTTGCCCCTGCTCGGGCCGTGTGCCCATGTACCCTTTTAGTCGTGAGCCGTTGTGGGGTGGCTAGATCTGCTACATTAGTTACGTTTTTGCATATACCATGGTATCTGATACCACGGTCAAACGTTCTTTTCGCAGTTACCGTGGTATGTGATACCACGGTCAAAAGGCGTTTTTGCAATTACCGTGGTATCTGATATTCAGGTACCACGGTAACTGCAAAAACGACTAATTGCAGATTCAGTTACCGTGGTAACAGATACCATGGTATCTGCAAAAACGCAACTACTGACTGTCGTTGAGCTGGCTTCAGAGGACCGATGGCAACCACCACCCACCCACGCAACAATTCGTTATCCACACAGTTTCGTTCCGAGCGTACGTTTCTTTAAAGGACCCTCGCACTATTTACTCTTCAACTTACAGTTTTGGGGATCCAAAACGTAAGTGGAGGAATACCTATGACATCGCAAAAGTTGTCCGTCCGTCCATCTGTCCTTCCGTCTGTAAGCACGATAACCCTCGAAGGGAATGAGATATTTTGATGAAACTTGGTGTGAGGATCTTTGGGTCATCGGACAGGTCAAGTTTGTAGATGGGCTTTGTAGCCGTACATTCAGGGGTGGGGGTTCAAATTAAGGGGCAAATAAAATATTTTGAAACAGCTAATGTGATAGTTGATCATGGGGTAAGACGACATGCTAAACACGATGATGAAAACCATTTTCTCGCCGGACAAATAATTCGTCCTGGATCCGGCAAAAACCGGAAAGTTTTTAAAAAGTAAAATGTTTATTTGATGTCGATTAAATGTTCGATTTAGGGGTAACTGGTAAAAAAGGGTGGGACTGTCTGGCAAACCATTCAATGTTCAAACTAATGCTATTCGTGCAAGATCTTCGACATTTCTTTGGATTTATACTGGCGGTTTGTTTACATTTAAAGCTTTTAAAGTGGGATGATTACAAATTAGGTTATTTCAATACTTGTTTGATTATTGGGGATGAGAAATGTCTTGGTTCTAAAGCTGTCTGTATATAAAATGTGATAAACATTTTAATTTTACACTCCACGTATGGGCGCTTGCGCAATTGTTTCTGATGGAAAAACTTCTCACAGATTACCGTCGACGAAGGTAGCAAAACAACAAACAAAATGTCTTTTGTATTTCCTTTCCTTGTGTATTTCTATTTAGTTGTTTGGGAAAAATAATAACTAATTATTGAACAGTTTTTTCCAAAATGAAACACAAAAGGATTCTTCAGAGTGGAAAATGAAGGCGACAACAGCAACCGACTAAGTTACCGATACCGTTCGCAGCAAGTTTGTCCCGAGATAGTGCCTTGGTTTCCCGTGACTCTAGATAATGAAATTGGGCAGGATGAGGCTGGTATAGTGGACTTAAATAGACATAGCGTCCCCGTCTCGTAGACCGTTCGACTTTTGGGATTTGTTGGACATTCGTGGATTAATTGCGCTTATAAGAAGACCTACGTGGTCCATCCATCATGCATGACAGTTTTAGCCGAAATGACCCTAACTTTTCTCCTGATTCTCAGAGAAGGCGTTTCCGCTTGTAACCCACGCGTTTGCATGAGACTGTTTTAATTTGGTGTTCATAAATTTAAACTTTAGTGTCAACGACGCAGCATTTTAGCAGCTAAGTAAAAATGATATAAATGATGTATATCTGGGACTTGTCAAATAAGATCCCGAGTAGAACGTCTTCGAAATTGGCGAAAAAAAAAAAAGCCAACTCAAGGATCGGTCGAAGTCGAACGTAAAAATAGACCTTGAGCCTGGAGGCGGCTTCCGCCGCTTGGACGAATGTGAGACATCTGCTGGCTAGATTTCTCCCGAGGGGTCAATCTTCTTTTCCAGTTGCAAGTACCGTTAAAGTATTACTTGAGGTTCAGATTTTTTAATTACAAAATTAAGAACAGAAGCCCAGAAGACAAGACAAGAAGACAAACTCGTAAACCCCTTGCATCAGATTAGCTGACTGATTTTCTCGCCCTTTGTGTGTTCTGCTTAGAATTCTGTGCTATAATTTGGAAAACGGTTAGTTCACTGCATAATCCATTGAAAGAAATACCATTACCCGACGTGACAATGAGTTTCTCCGCCTAAGGCACTTGAAGGCCCTTACGGATTCTTTCGCGTTAGTGAAAGACATCGTATTTCGTTTATCTGGGGAAAGAATAATAGAAGGCGCTTTGTCGGCTTGGCGTTTGTAGGTTTATTTTAATAGAAAAGTCCTACAGAAATGCGAGCGCTGAAAGAACGAGCTTAATATGCAAGCTAAGCGAGCATAAAAAAAAAACTTCTGAGAACGCTTGAATCTGCATGTTATTGCTTTTCAAAGGCAATTTGATGATTCTTTCAAATGGAAAGATGGGGCGCTGGAAAAGAAAGCCTTTCCGGATTAGCAGTTGGAAGCGAGGGTGAGGTTGCCAAGCAGAAATTTAAAGAATTTGAGACTATCAGGAATCCAGTGCAAAGGAAGCGCGCGGGCTGATTCGGGGCCTTGGCAAATAACTGTCGGGATGAAAGGGAGAATTTGAAATCTCGCTGGAGGGGGTAGAGACGCCACGTTCCTGCCACTGGCACCCTTAAACGGCATTTTGGATCGAAATCCTCCGAAGAAATGATCAGCCTGGTCCCTTCCTTCTACTTATTCAGGTTTCTCTTACTACCAGAGAATGTTAACATATATTCTGTATTTATTATGAATGAGAGATTTACTACGCACACCTGAATGCATTAGTGCTGTAAAAGAGTAATTGTTGAAACATGAACAAGAACGAACACAACAAGACCAAAGGTTTCGATGGGATCCCAATAATTCAATATCTGATCCAGACAACTGGGTCTTGTCTTAGCCAGATCCAGTCTTCGCCAGACTCCTTGAACATTTTTACAATTAAAATTCAGAAACAGATTAAGGCCCAGTAGCTAATCCTCTGAGAAAACCAAGTTCAGATTTGGATTCAGCATGTGTGTTTACCCCTATAAGTCATATCTGTTTTGACGAAAACTTCCTACCACTTCTGCCAATTTCCCGGTTCCGGCCGAACTCCAGAACTACTTGTCCGGCGAAAAAAGAAAGCTCAAAGACGAAATCAGGGTATCTTCTTTCCCCAGTAATGAACATCTAATCAACTTCAAATATAAATTTAGCTTATAACAAATTTTCCGATTCCAGCCGGATTCCGGTCGAACTATATGTCCGGGTAAAATACGATTGTCACACAGGGACTCAGCATCTCTTCTTACCCCTAAATCGCTTATCTAATCAGCTAGAAATAAAACTTTGACTTCCAACAGTTTTCCGGTTTTGGCCGGATTCCGGACGAACTACATGTCCGGGTAGAAACTTGTTTTCACATAAGTGTTCAGCATGTCTTCTTGCCCTAAATCGAACATCTAATCAACTCCAAATTAAACTTTTAATTTTGACAAACTTTCCGGTTTGGGCCGGATTCCGGTCGAAATACTTGTCCGTCGAGAAAATAGTTTTCACCATCGTCTTCAGCATGTCTCCCTACCTCTAAATCGAACATTTAATCAACTTCAAATAAAACTTTTACTTTCAACAAACTTTCCGGTTTGGGCCGGATTCCGGGCGAAATACTTGTCCATCGAGAAAATAGTTTTCACCATCGTCTTCAGCATGTCTTCCTACCCCTAAATCGAACATCTAATCAATTTCAAATAAAACTTTTACTTTCAACAAACTTTCCGGTTTGGGCCGGATTCCGGACGAAATACTTGTCCGTCGAGAAAATAATTTTCACCATCGTCTTCAGCATGTCTTCCTTCCCATAAATCGAACATCTAATCAACTTCAAATAAAACTTTTACTTTCAACAAACTTTCCGGTTTTGGCCGGATTCCGGGCGAACTACTTGTCCGATGACAAAATGGTTTTCACCATCGTGTTCAGCATGTCTCCTTACCCCATAATCGACTATCACATTAGCTGTTTCAAAATATTTTGTTTGTCCCTTAATTTCAATCCCCTCCCCCACCCCTAAATGTAGAGCTACAAAGCCCATCTACGAACTTGACTGGTCCGACGACCCAACGAACCTTCTCACCAAGTTTCATCAAAATATCTCATTCCCTTCGAGAGTTATCGTGCTTACAGACGGACGGACAGACGGACGGACGGACGGACGGACGGACGGACGGACGGACGGACGGACAGACGGACAACTTTTGCGATGTCATAGGTATCCCTCCACTTACGTTTTGGGATCCCAAAAACACACAGCAGTTACTGCGATCTACATACGTGAGTCGGCTTTGAATTAAATTATCATTGTGATTTGTGTAGGGGCTCAGTTTTGTTTTAATCTGTTGTAAGAGCACCGCCTGAGCCTGGTGCAGAATAAAACAAAATCGACTAAACAGCCCTTGGATCCTGATTGCCGATCGATAGTCAGAATACCGGGGACTTTCTTAAGCAGTGGTTGAGGGCTGAGGGGAGTGGGTTTTAGTTAAGAGTAGTTGTCTGTAAAGTTACTTAATTTTACCTGGAAGAAGAGTCAATTTGTGTCCTATTTTCAACCGGTGCTTTAGCATGTAGCGGTGATTTGTGGTGCGTTTGGTTACCTTTCAAATCCACTATCAAAATCGGAAAGTAGAGTAGATGTCAAAGTTGCCCTGTAGTAAAAACTAATGTGCTGCCGTGACAGGCCATCAGGTTTTATCGTCCCGATGTTCTTCAGTTTTACGATGAAGTATGGACATCGCTTATTCCAGTTCAGCGCTCCAAGTGGACTAGTTTCTGTCAATCCCCATTGTCTCACTCTCTAGACATAGTACATTAGGTCACTTTTTAGTGGAACAATCCACTATTGCGAGCGCTGTAGCAGCTTTCGGTTTTTGGTTTTCACCGTAATTTGTGGAGCTCATAACTCGTGAACCAATGCAAGTATCTAGTTCAAACTTGGTACACTAGTGGGTATTGGGGTCTAGTTGTGCCTTTCGGGGGTCCCCACCCCCTCAATCCAACCCGGTTCAGGAGCAAATGGGCCCAGATTGTCCAGTGAATAATTTTCATAACTTGACCAGAACTGGACATAGGACGATTAAATTCCTTGTACAGGTAGATCCTAGGGCTGGCAAATTGCTTTTAAAGTTGCACCTCCCCCACCCCAAACTGGGCCCAGATTGCCCAGGAGTAAAGTTCGTAACCTGTGACAGGAATCAACAGGTATCAAGATGAAACTTGGTAGGTTTGTGAGCATTGAGGTCTCTTTTTACTTGTTCTCCGCCCCCCACTTGGTTCAGGGGCAATTGAGCCCAGATTGCTAGTTTTTTAATGTTTTTAACTTGACAATAACTGGAGATAAGGCAATTGAATTCCTTTGCGCTTTTGGATGATAGGGCCTAGGGATATATGTGGGGTTGAACCACCCCCCACCCTCCCCGTTCATGGGCAAATGGGCCCAAACTGGTCATGAAAAAACCTTTTGCCATGATTGGAATCAAACTCTAAGCGTTTATACTTGAGGTGTAAATATGCATTTGATGGGTGCCGAGCCCCCCCCCCCCCCCTCTCCTCCCGTTCATGGGCGGCTTGGCCCAGATTTCCCATGAGTCAAGTTCGTCTATGACAGGTCTCAAGTTCACCTCTTTTTATCTGGGGAGATATATCTATTGGTTTAACAGCAACAAATAAGACGACGCGACGTGCTTTAATCTTTAATGAACAGTTGGAAACTGGACTGTTTAGTCATGTGGTCGATTATATGCCGTTCTTAATGAATTGTGACAGAGGGGGGTATTAGTCTGCTACGATTTGGTTTATTGCACTTGTTATTACCTTGCTAATGGAAAACAGCTTTAAAGGGTCGGATTGGCTGCCAGACCATTGTTGGAGCTCAAGCTATTCGTGCAAGATCTTCAACAATTTTTTGGATCATACTGCGGTTTGTTTACATTTAAAGCTTTTAAAGTGAGATGATTACAAAGTAGGTTATTTCATGACCTGCTTGGTTATTGGGGATGTGAAATGTCTTGGTTCTAAAGCTGTTTGTATGTAAAATGGGATAAACATTTTACTTTCACACTCCACGTCTGAGCGCTTGCGCACTTGTAACTACTGAGACAACTTGTAACTACTAAAAACCTCCGTTGCCTGGGACGCAGCTTGCAGATTTTCTGCTCTTCACCTGTGGATCTATTTTACTATGTATGACACAATTGCTGATGGTGAGGTAAAGGGGGGTTTACAGAAACTAGTCCACTTGGAAGCGCTGAACTGGAGTATGGCGAATTGATGATGGAGCAGAAAATTCTGGCTTCAAGTCCGTGACCTTCCTGTTTCATCCTGTCTGAAATAGGACTAAGAACTGGAGCAAATTAAGCCTAGAGCCTCGACTTTCGTGGCATTAAGGTTCAAGTCGAGGTAGATGCACTTCCTGTTCCAACATTCGAATATACGTGACTCTGCTGGGTTTCTGAGAGATTAATCCCTGTCTCGGCTGTTTTCAACTTGGCAGCTCCCTTGGTTTTCATGAGAAACACGGAGAAACATGCATGACCGGCATTTCTCGCCAATGAGCTCATCAGAAGCCACAAGCTTCCGATCCGATCTATGTCGAGTTGGGTGGATAAACGTTACAAAGGAAAGTTCAAAATCGCCGGAATGGTACTGGATGGAAAAGTAAGGGACGCTGGCTTAACCGTTAATAAAGGGGCAACGGTTCTTTCCCGTCTCTTCTGCGGGAGCTATGGAAGAGGCTGGAGTTTTGAGCCTCCTTTTTGTTGCATGCTGCAGGTCCAGTTCTCGACCGATTCCGGACTGATTCTTTCTAAATCCGTTTTTGCACTGCAATGCTTCCGAGGAAGACGGCAGCGCTTCTCGAGAATCACGGACTTGCTCACTGACCAAGTCCGTGCTTCCCTGCAAGGTGCTGCAGCGCTGCCGCTTCAACCAAGAAGAAAGTGAATCGAAAAACGCATATTGTGCAAAAGCAAATAAGTGCTGCAGCAGCGCTATTGCAACAAAAACGAGGCTCTGATGCCAGAGCCTCGTTTTTGTTGCACGCTGCAGGTCCGCTTGTCGGCCACTTCCGGACTGATTCTTTCTACATCCGTTTTTGCACTGCAGTGCTTCCGAGGAAGACGGCAGCGCTTCTCGAGAATCGTGGACTTGCTCACCGACCAAGTCCGTTTTTCCCTGCAAGATGCTGCAGCGCTGCCGCTTCAACCAAGAAGAAAGTGAATCCAAAAACGCATGTTGTGCAAAAGAAAAGAAGTGCTGCAGCAGCGATGCGGTAGCGCTATTGCAACAAAAACGACGCTCAGACAGAGAACCCCGAAGTTCCTATCTAAGAACAAGCTAGTTTTTTGTTCAAAATGTCTTACCGTTTTTCAGGATGCTTGGTCGTGGAAGTATGTTCGTCTTTTCTTCCAGTCAGTTTGAGCAGCTGACGGGGCTGGGACCTGTCTTGCCCGGTTTGGAGAGGTCACTTCTTGATCTGGGAGCCGGGGACGGAGGCGTGACAAGTATGATGGACCCGTACTTCTCGGATATCTATGCCACCGAAGTTTCAGAACCGATGCAGCGAACCCTTAGAGATAGGGGATACAGGTAAGAGGAGAGTAAATGACATTCTTGCTTATTTTCAACTGAAGGAGCTCTCGCATAGCACAAGTTCCTGACTGATGAAACTTTGTGACATGCAAAAAAAAAACAAATAAATGGGCCGAATGGGGGTGTAAGTTGGACAGAACCGAGTATATGTGGCCTAGATTCGTTGTTTGGCGCCAGGACCGGATCTGGCCACTGTAGGATCGGAGGATAAAACGGGAATTGGAAATTTACATTTACTAATCGAGTCAAAC
This sequence comes from Branchinecta lynchi, assembly GCA_023053575.1. NCBI lineage: Eukaryota > Metazoa > Arthropoda > Branchiopoda > Anostraca > Branchinectidae > Branchinecta > Branchinecta lynchi. Next base: position 8,532,458 of record JAKZAP010000001.1, read on the forward strand.
TTGATGGACAGGAAGAGGAGATGTCAGAGAGCCGACGTTAATGTGTCCGAGCCATATTCGGCCACAGTGGGCGGAGTTGGAGGGGGAGTCCCGGAAATGTTGTGGCTCGCATAGTGGCCAAACAAGTGGAACGATTTGAAAGAAACTTGGAAAAAGAGAAGTCATATGCCGTCGACGACAAATTTTAGGGTACGGACCGGATCCGAGCACGATGGGAGGGGGTCGGAACCGAGAAATGAGTGGTTTGAGCGAAACTCGAAATGTGGTAAGAGAAGAAGCTTTCGATGGTCCATTTATGTGTCTGAATCAGATTCGGCCGCGGTAGAGGGGTTGGAGGTGAGGGTTACCGGAAATAGTGGGGCACGTCGAGGGATCAAACGAGCTGATTAAACTTGGAAGGTAGAAAATTCATTTGCCCTGAATCATCCGAGGCGATGCCAGAAAAAGCTCAGACTCAAGTGAAACTAGAAAGTATCCTATTTCTGGGTCCGAACCTAGGAGGTTTAAGGGGGTGTTTTACAATGTTCTCATCTAATTTCTTGTATCGCTTACGCGTAATTAGTCTTCGCCAGACTCCTTAAAGATTTTACTATTAGAATTTAGAAACAGATTAAGGACAAATAGTGCCATATGAGCTCGTAGGTCTTGCAACGGCGAAGAGGGAAGTAGATGGGTATCAACCAGTGATGTCGACAAGACCAAAACGTCAAGACCAAGGCCAAGACCAAGATTTTTGCACCGGAATTAAGACCAAGACCAAGATTTTAGCCCTGGTATTGAGACCAAGACCAATAATTCAGCTCTGGTCTTAAGACCAAGACCAAGACAGCCTATTTTACTAGATTGAGTGAGGAATCAGTTTTCTAGCCTAACTACGGGAAATTAATGAAAAGCAAGCTGAATATTTCTCTATCTCTGTTGCATTTTAAATAAACCAATGCTGCCAATAATTTCTGGAACATCCTTCCTCTGTGCGGTCGCAGAAAAAGTCCACTGTGGCTGAACACGCGCTCCACTGGTGCTGAAGTTGCTGGAACGCAGAAAACCTTCTCGTATAGGGGATTTAGGCGCGAAAAGGCAGGATGTTCTTTCAGTCTCTTCCAGGGGTCATCAGATGAAATGAATGACGCGAGAACTTCTAGGGCTGCAAGAACTGATGACCGCATAGACTGCGTCTGAGCGGTGGTCGAATCTGTAGTCAGCAATAACTGTACATACTGCATGCTTACCTTACAAAAGTAGAAGAAACCCCTTTACTGTCAGTGCTCTTTTCGTTGCAGAACTTACAAACAGCGGACCACTTCCGAGTTTTTTTTCACAAAGCTGAAAGTTGGTAAACGCATACTTCACTACTAGAGGTTCCTTGGTAGCCATTATTTTGTTACTGAAGAAACTTACCTCAAGCCTTTGCTTATATAGCACTGATCGCTATGAATAGCCCCTATAAATAATAATTTGATCCGCTAATCTCTTGACCTCCAAAATGTGGTCCTGATGATGCAATCCGATACTAACCTTTTCCTGCTTTGCAACGTTTGGGTTTCGAAATTAATCCTGCTGTAATTAGGGTCTTGAAGACCAGGCTAGGTCTTGACGACCGGAAGCTCAAGAACAACACCAAGACCAAGAATTTGCCACTGGTCTTAAGACCAAGACCAAGATTGTTGGCATCGGTCTTGAGACTGGTCTTAAGACCAAGACCAAGATTCAAGACTACATCTCTGGTATCAACTAAGACCTCACAGGAAGGACATCTAGCTCCGCTCAGTTTTATCGGGGTATCCATAGTCGCTGCATGAGACCAAAGACTGAGGTTCTATCAGATTATTTGTTCTTGATGGTATGTACTGAATTTATCCATTCCTTCATAGTAGGCTGACCTAACCATGACTCGTTGAGACCATCGGGTAAGAAATCCAGCACACTGGAATCGGCAAAGGTGGCTACTAGCCTAACGGCTTCTCCAAGTGGCTCGACCTGCATCCAGAATGAAGCTGTAGCTACGCCTCTGGCTCAATGTTGTCCTCAACTCATCACAGCCTTTCTCTAGCCAAAGTGGCTCTTCCAGACTGTTTTCCTCTCGTAAGTGGGGAGGTCTTAAGACTAGGAAAATATTTTTCAATAATAACCCGAAAACATTATCTGGTTCCCTCGTCGGCGAAGCAATTTTATGCCTCACCGGGGAACGACAATTTTCATGCATCTTCCTAGGAAAACTATTTTTTTTCTAATCAGTCCATCACCTGGGGCGCATCTCGTTACCCTGTAGTGTCCCTGGACTTGATTGCTCTCATTATTATCCCTCGGATAAATAAATCACGTGGGTAATATTAAAACCCACTTGGAAATCTCGTCGGAGGTCCCGCTAACGTGATGCCTTAGGCTGTGCAGGCTAATCATTCCCGTATCCTAGCTCGAACTCTAGCGCGGAATATTTAATTGGGCTCGCCACGATCCATCCCGTCTCCGTGGTAATTTGGTAATTACGTGTGAATCTGGAGGGCTGATTTGAGCTGGGTCCGCATAAGAGGGGTGGAGCTGTGGCAAGAACTTCGTATAATTGAGGGTAGAGAGTTATTCAACTAGGTTTTATATCCGCCGTATACACAGGACACACTAGCTAACAATAGCATCCCAGTTCCCCCTTTAATTGTATTTAGATTTCGTTCACTTCAGCCCACAGTCCTGAGCCTATCCCACTCGGAAGACTTGAAATTTTGCCTCGAGACCGAATTATGCCACGAGCCTGAATAATATATATTTTTTCTTTAAATAAATAACTACGATAATAATATTTATAACATAATAGGACAAATATTCTTTGAGCCCAAGCTGACTTTGAAACGTTTATTCAAACCATGTTTATAACGGATACGTCAGCTATGATTCTTCATCAGCGATATTTCGGCCCTTCTTAGCAAGGGTCCTCGTCAGGCTGTCAATCCTCTGGTTCAACTTCGGTTCAACATTCCTTCCCCGAAGTTGAACCAGAGGATTGACAGCCTGACGAGGACCCTTGCCAAGAAGGGCCGAAATATCGCTGATGAAGAATCATAGCTGATGTATCCGTTGTAAACATTGTTTGCATAATAAGACAAGCAGGGGCGTCGGAAGGGGGGGGGGGGGGGGCAAAAACCGGAAAATTTGTGAAAAGTGGAAGTTTAATCTGAAGTTGATTAGAGGTTCAATTTAGGGTTAAGGAGACACGCTGAAGCCTAATATGAAATTTATTTTCTTGCCGTAGATGAGATGTTGGAGTAAACATGCATGCTGAATCCAAATCTGGACTTGGTTATGGGTTGTAGCAAAATGTTAAAGGGGTTTGGCGAACACCGGAAATTGACAAGATTCGCTTGTCTATACCAAGTAATCCAATATTCAATGTTTGGAATCCCATCGAAACCTTCGGTCTTGTTCGCATAGAAGTTACAAGACTTATACTGAAATTGACCAAGTTCCGTACTAGCTGGCGAAGTAGGTCATATCTTTTTCTTTGCTATGGCACCGGAGCCTGTAACCATAGATTTCTCTTTCGGCTTCGTTTGAGTCACACTGCCCAGATCGGACACCCTTGAAATTGTGGACTGCAGGTTTTGGAAGCAGGCCCTATCACTTATCCCTAAGGGCTCATGTCCCAGAATCTGTAAATGTAGTATTTCGAGTGTGCGATCACAAGAATATTGTGACTCAATTCGAATCAAACCAAGGAACCTATGCCCGAAGGCTCTGTCTAGCCTATTACTTGCAATAGTTCCTAATCTGGATCCCGCCTTTTAATACTTCCCTTGATGGACCTGTTGATCCCAAGGATGTATCCTAGGAAGTAGTCTGTGGGCGTTCTGTTTGCCCAAGTGTTTCCGCCTAGGGATTGATAATGAGTAGCTAATGCTAATTGCTAAGGGGAGCAGAGTTGTCAAGGCTAGCTTATGTCCCAAGAGCAGTTACAATTTTGCGGCGGAGCAACTCTGTTAATTAATAAGGAGACTGTTGCATGCCCAGTAGTCCTTTAAAAGTGAAGGTGGAGAATTTTTCCGCAAGGCGCGACGAATGGGGATGGGGTCAGGGTAAAGCTATAGAACGTCTGGAATTCTAGTTTGGGATGTTCCCAGATCATTGAAGCCATCCCCTTGTTTAGCAAGAGCACATGGAGTTCACTATTATTTCGGAATTGTGAAAATTGGTGAGATTTTGAATGCCATGAGGTTTCGTTCCCAGATCTTTCTCAAATAGACAACCTTGTCCAAGTAGCTATGTAGCCAAGTGGATGGATGATGTTCGTTGCCAAAACAGGCCCTTTCATACATCCTGCAGAGTATTTTAAAGCAAATGCAGAAATTATAGAACCGATCCGCTCTTTTTACCTGATATTAACTCCATACCATCAATCTGGTACTATGTAGCGAGAGTTTACTTAATTCGTCTCTTCCTCCGTCGACTCTTTTCAATACCCTTTTGCCAGGACTTCGTGTTTCTATAGCGGCCTAAGAAAGACGACCAGGATTGGCTGCTCCCGGGAATTCCTCCCCAATCTGTGGCACCGTCATCAGTTCCGTACGGAAAATTTGAGTTTATTCCAACTGGATGGTAAAGGTGCAGAAAGTCCGGCCAGGAAATCCTGGTCGTGTGTTCGATGGACAAGGTGAAAAACAACAGCTTCGTGAGTAGTCCCATGGTTATTCCGTTGGATGTGGGAAATCTGAATTTTGAAAAGAAGGTTAATAGTGCGGAGGATTTCCCGGCCGAGTTTTCTGCATTTTTATTATGACGTTAAACAAACTTGAATTTTTCACAAAACTGAAGATCTCCTGTTTCCTCTTTAAGTGAGTTTCGTACGCAGCTGTTTAAACTAAAGTTTAACTGAAAAGGTATTAGATTGGAAAATCTAGTTACCTATCACTTATTCACTTAAAGAAGCTGGAAAAAATGCGTTACTTCGTTGCTTCGCTATTCACGAATAATCGATTTTCAAATAGTGGAAAACGGTTTACGAAAAATAAGTGAGCTACCTTCCTTAAGCTGATCACTGGCCATTGAAACGCCGCGCGTGTTGAGATTCAGTTTTCTGCGTCATAGTAAAACGGTCCGTTGTGAGGACCGCCGTAGATATTCTGAACGTCATACAGGAGCAAATAGTAAAAAATAAAAAAAAATCCTTAAAGTTTATAGATGCTCCTTCATTCCAAGCTGACTGCGAATCATATTTGACGGTGCAAAACGGATAAGTCAGCTACATTTTATATTTTTCACTATATGCTCTAGCTATGACGTTCAGAATATCTGCGGCAGTCCCCACTAAATTCTACTATGACGGGGGAAGTTTTAATCTCCACAGACACGGCTTTTCAGTGGGCAGTGGTGAGACTGGTGATTAGATGTAGCTGACCTAACCTTAAAGTTTAACTGAAAAGCCAACTTATTTTTGTGTCATTTAACTGAGTACACTGAATTATTTGGATTCAGCAAAAGGATTTTTTTATTTTTCACTATATGCTCTAGCTATGAAGTTCAGAATATCTGCGGCCTCCGCTAAATTCTACTATGGCGCGGGAAATTCGAATCTCAACACAAACGCGGCTTTTCAATAGGCAGTGGCGAGACTGGTGAAGATTGCTTAGTGCCTGAAAAAAAAAATCGTAAATCTTTCTCATAAGGCATACAACAAAAATACAAGCGCATTAGAGGTACCACAAATCCCACTGAAATTCACCTATTTAAAATCGATCATTCTTGAACAGTGGAACAACAAAGTAGCGCATTTTCAGCGGGTGTTCAAGCCAGTTTAAGTGAATAAGTGATGGGTAACTAGATTGTCCTATCCCAGCTTGCCCTTTTCGGTTAAACTTTAAACTTCTAACAAGTCCGAACGTTAAAAAATTACTTGATCCTGTCTGTTCGATGTCTGGATGTTGTACGGTGCTAGTCGCAGTCATTTTGCCTACTTTTTTCTTTACCCTGGTATAGATCACTTATACCACCCATTAACAAGTGCACATCCTTACAAAATCACAGATGAATATCCTAAATTGCACTTAAATCTGGGTTCGAAATCCTTCATCCTAGATTCCAGGAACCGTTAAGCTCGGCCGCAGGTGTTCTCGTGGAGAGTAGGTGTCATTATTCTTTTATTATCCATTGGAGCTAAGCTACTTATTTTCCAGGGTACTTGGCATTGATGAATGGGCAAATACGAATATGAAGTATGATTTAATTTCGGTGCTCAACCTACTCGATCGCTGCGCTAAGCCTATTACGCTTCTAAAAGAAGTCAAGAAATCGCTGAAGCCCGGCGGAGGACTCCTGATAGCCCTCGTTTGGCCTTTCAGACCCTATGTGGAAGTGGGTGAGTATTTCGGCAGTTTTTATTAAAAGCCAGAGCTCAGTAGGCCGACCGAAGGTCAGACTATCCGTGTAAAATGGTTTTTAAACGAAGGTTTACTCTACTCTCCTAAACTCGTCCATACTACGAAGTAGTTGGAATTCACACCTCAAATTTAGTTTTTCACACTTCAAATTTAGTTTTTCACACTTCAAATTTAGTTTTTCACACTTCAAATTTAGTTTAAGAATACTAATTTTTGGAAACGGTTCCTATCCCTGAAGGACCCGTCGCACTATTTACTGTTTATTTTCTAGTATTTTTAAATGAATACTTTAAAACTAGATTATACTTTAAAAGTTTAACCGGAAAGGGCTGCTACGGGACGGTCTAGTGACTCGTCACTTATTCACTGACAGAGGCTTGAAGACCGAATGGAAATGCGTTACTTCTTTGACCCGCCATTCACGAATAATCGATTTGAATTTCCCTGTCGGATTTGTGGTACCTCTGTGCGCTTGTACCTGCGTTGAATGCTTGACGAAATTACGGAAAACGAATTAAAAAAAACGATTTACGGAAATTAAGTAGTCACTAGCGGAAGCTACCTTCCGCAAGCTGATCAATTCACTGGCCACTGAAAAGCCGCGTTTGTACTTCAAATTTTCAGCGTCATAGTAGAATGTGAGGACGGCCGTAAATACTTTGAACGCCATACTACAGCAAATAGTGAAAAATAAAACAATCGTTTAGCGCAATCTAAATAATGCATGTTATTCAGTTAAATAATACAAAAGTGAGTTGGCTCTTCAGTTAAATTTTAAACATACTACCCACGCTTTAATCTTGCTTCTAGGCCTGTTAAGTTGTTGCAGTAACACGGAAAAATTGATCCAACTGTTTTTTTCTGACGATACATGAGCTTCTTACAAACTTCTTTCAAAAGATCTGTAAATCTACCCGGTCTAGGTGTTAAAGAAGATGAACGAGTACATTTTTCAAACTGTGTCTAAACAAGAACGGTCAATCGCAGAGGTTCCTGATTCTGAAGAAGAACGAGTTCCCAGGAGCTTCATATTCATGGGAAGTTAGTGAACACTAAAACCGGATTTGACTAGCATTAAGCCGGTATCACACTGACGCGTTGGAGGCTTTCACACTGAGCTATGCAACGTCTGTGTCGCGCTTGCGGTGACGCAACGCAGAGCTTACGCAGACAAATAAAACGCGTCGACGTTTACGCATCAGATTTTTCAGCGAAAAAATGGGAGATTTTGAAGACAAACTGGAGAAAACCTACTAACGATGAAGAAAAACTTAGTAGTGATGAAAGAAACGAGAATTCAGGATAAGAAACCGAGAAAGGAAAACGTAAATACACATGCAGCGTAAAAGCTTGTCACGCAGGTGTCAAAGATACGCTACGCAACCTGTGCGCAGCGCAAGATAAACGCATACGCAGCGCATCGCAACGACGCGTCAATAGTTGCGTTTTTGCAGATACCATGGTATCTGCAATTAGTCGTTTTAGCAGTTACCGTGGTATCTGGTATACGGTTGCTCGGCAAAAACGACAATTGCCGAAATTGCGCTTTTCGAAGTCATCCCAAAAGAAAAACAGATATTCAGTCACATCACTAAGTGCTAAACTTCTTTCTCACCAATCTGACAAAATTTGATGAAAGTGAGATGACTTTTTAGATACCACGACCAGTTACCAAGGTCGAACCGTAGTGTCTGAACGCTAACTGGCCAGATACCACGATAACTGCAAAAACGCCTTTTGACCGTGGTATCAGATACCATGGTATCTGCAAAAACGCAACTATTGTGAAAGCGGCCTTACTGTGTTTTCCTTTAACTCTTTTGCTTCTTTTTTAAGGTGGAATAAACAATCGGCCTCTAGAAGACATGCCTCTTGATAATACGACATTAGAGAGCCAAGCGGCTGACTTGTTTCGTCTACTAGAATCCTTGGATTTTGAAGTTACGCGGTGGAGCCGAGTTCCTTACTTGTGCGAGGGAGACTTCTACCAGGCTTACTATTGGCTCACCGATGTCATTGTGTATGCTCGGCTCAAAGTATAAGTATGACCACCAATGCCTATGTCCCACAACCTCTATATTTGTTCGATCTTGGGAACAGCTGTCCTGACAACCACTTATGTCATGCTCACACCCAAATCTGTAAGACAGTATTTGGACGAGGCCAGTACTGTTGAGGCATGTTCACACTCACACGTCACAGGCGCTGAAATAAAGGAAATTGTGGATCCCAGTGTTCGGACCAGTTTTCAGTTAACTAATTCCGATAAGAGTTCGCATCAGAAAATAAGCATACGAAATTTGCTCCGCTAAAAGGAAGTCTGCATGCGATGCGAAATCAAGAGAATGATCTGGCAAAAAGTATTTTTATTTTTGTACTTAAGGGCACCAGAAATTCATCTGAAAGCAAAACCTGTGAGGCAAAAATGATGATGGGCTCATGGGGATCATGAAAATGTATATTTTGCTCAAAATGTTTTTTTGTGCTTTAAGGAATTCATTTGTAAGCAATACCCTTGAAGCAAAAATTATCTTGGCCCTTGGGCATCATGAATATGTATCGTTTGGTCAAAAGTATTTTTTTCACTTTTTGGGATCTGTTTCTAAATCTCTACCTGTGACTTCGTAAAAGTTGTCCGTATGCCCGTCCGTCTGTAAGCACGATAACTCTCGAGGGGAAAGAAATATTTTCCTGAAACTTGGTGTGAGGACTCTTTAGATCAAGGGAAAGGTCGAGTTCGCGGATGGGCTCTGTAGCTCAACATTTACGGGTGTTGGTCGAACAATTTTTTTTTTTAAAGCTAATGAGATATTCGATTTAGGGGTAAAAAGACATGACGAATATGCATTTTCTGTCCGGAGAAGTAGTTCGCCCGGAATCCGGCCAGAACCGGAAAGTTTGTTAAAAGTAAAAGTTTTACATAAAGTTGATTAGGTGTTCGATTCAGGGGTAAGAAGACATGCTGAAGATTAATATGAAAATGAATTTCTGGTAGGACAAGTAGTTCATCCGGAATCCGTTTGAAACCGGAAAATTTGTTAAAAGTAAAAGTTTTATCTGAAGTTGATTAGATGTTCGATTTAGGGGTAAGAAAACGTGCTTTCGGCTTTTGACAATCATTTTCTGCCCGGACATAGAGTTCGCCCGGAATCCGGCTGAAACCGTAAAATTTGGTAAAAGTTATAGATTTTATCTGAAGTTGATTAGATGTTCGATATAGGGGTAAGGCCATACGGTGAATTCGTTTTTGAGCTTTAGTTTTTGCCGGACAAGTAGTTCGCTCTGAATCCGGTCGAAACCGGAGATTTGGCAGAAGGCAGGAAGATTTGATCAATTTCGTCGAAGCAGATATGACGTATAGCCTAGGGGTAAATATACACAGCTGAATCCATATTTGAAATTGGTTTTCCCGGATGAGTAGTCGTTGACCTTCTTCTGTTTCTAAATCTCAATAGTAAAAATGTTCAAGGAGTCTGGCTAAGACCAGATATCTACAAGACCAAATTGTCTGGATCAAATATTAAATTTTTGGGATCCCATCGGAACCTTTGTTCTTGTTCGTTAAGATGTGCACTTTAAAGGACCTGGAAATTCATTTTGAAGCAAAATCGGTGTTTCACAAATGATGATATGAAAATATATATTTTGCTTAAAAGTATTTCTGTACTTTGTGGCTAAGATGAGTCCTTTAAGGAATGGTTAGCTCTATAAAGTGAGAATTTATAAAGCAATTTTGTCAATCCTTAATTACCTACTTTGGGTAATTGATAGATATAGTTAGCTACAACAAGTGCATGAAAATGGCAAAGTTCGAAGTGAACAAACGTTCAAATAAGCATACCTCTATTAAACACCCAGAGCGTCTGAAGAGGAAACTGACTTTTTCCAAGTTAAATACGCCTGCCAAGTTTCATTTTTAGCACATCCTACACATATGAAAAAAAGTTAGGTCGCCACTGAATTAAGTTCACCAGAAGCAAAATATACTGAAGCTGACTCTAATGCTGGGCGATATTCGATAACGATATATCGGATCAAATATATTTATTCATAATTACTGTAATGAATACAACATAGCCTACGTTTATATATCCGAAAATGGAGCAATATGTTTTCCGTAATTCGTTTCTTATTTGTTCGGAGATTGAGATGAGGAAGATGCTATTTTACGACAATTCTGTTCTAGTCTGGGGTCCACTGAACCGAAAGTCTTCTCCTTCTAAA